>OZ025240.1:57652333-57664833 GCA_964019155.1 Osedax fenrisi | reverse complement strand
TATATATATATATATATATATATATATATATATATATATACACAATGTAACCTATATTTAATGTTATATCGTCCAGTCAATATTTGAGATATTTAGAATAAATACCAAAATAATCTTAGGTTTTCAATTTTAATATAGCCTGATAACACCACCATTATAGGTAAATAATCGTATATTGATATCGACGCAATGGGAATATCTGGTTTTTCCCAATATATAAGTCAATATACAATAATGGTTGTCATTATTAGGTATACTATTGACCGTCTTTAATGTATTTTAATAGTATCATGTTATAAATATCACTGAGATACTATTCAAACTAATAATAGCTTACTAATATCAAGGAGATTTACATATTATCTAAATGTGTAGGATAGTAAATAGGAATCTACAATCCTTATAAATTAGGTTCATTACAAGTTATTCTCATTGCTATACCTACTGTATTTGTATATCACAAAAAAATACGCCCACTATTACATCTATTATAGCTCTATCTCACCACAAGTTACGCCTATAATTATATATATAGGTATATCAAAGATTTTCCAAAGGAAAGATATTGCACTCCCTATCTATCTCTAGTACCTCGAAATGTAAATTTAAAATGAAAAAACAATATTAACACTAGATGGCGAAATAGTATATGAAATGTTAAATCATGTGATATTTTTATTTAAATTTCTTGTTGTCTAATTATATCATAGATTTATAGTTTACAAACTATAAACTATAAATCTATGAATTATATTCATACATTTAAAATCATTACAATATAATACAATACATGTAGTTTTTTTTAATATTAGATTTATAACAATATATTTATCATTTATTTTATTTGTTTATATTAAATATAACTAATCAGTGTATTCTATTGTTATATAATTATATTATCATTTTAAAATCATGTAAATACATATTATAATACAATATACATGTATATTGTATATCATTTATTATTTACTATTACAATAAATATAGAAATGTCTTATTATCTGAATAATACCGCTAGATGGCAATATCAAATTATTAGGTGACACAAATATACACAAGTGCAATATCTTTCCTTTGGAAAATCTTTGGGTATATATAGTATATAAAGTGAAGTTAGTTCGTATATACTTTATTAAAACAAAGACCTGTTGAATATAACAACATAAATAACATAATAATAATAATAATAATAATAATAATAATAACGACCATGACAATATAGATATTATAGTACCAACCCGGTGAAACGCAGAACCAAAAGTGTATCGATCTCACTGAGCGGCGTTCCTTTTATAGGAAACGATTGACACGAAATTGACAAACAATACAAAATATAAAATAAAAAACGAATAACAATGTATACAAAAATAAAACATTTAATTACAAAATAGAAATATACACATGGCTATGACATTAACCGATCGTGAAGCCTAAAACAATTTATGTATGCACATATATATATATATATATCGATATTACATAATGACCGAATTGAATTCAATTCAATTGGACATAAATGTATATTACATTAATCGATATATCTACAGACTTCACTTCATAACATATATATATATATATGACCTAGGTATACCCAAATATTTTGCGAAGCATCCTTTGGAAAATCTTTGGTATACCTATAGGTATATGACTTTAGCTAGTATTAAACCACAACAATATGTAGATTTACTCTTACTCCAGTTTATCTTAAAGTCCATTAGTAGATCATTTGTTCCTTTCTATGCACAATAGATTACCTAATATAACTCTATATATCCATAATCCATGCCTGTTAGTAGATCTACCATGGCTCTAATTCACTAGTTACCTTTTGTTATCCATACCCTATTTTCGTATTACATATCCTACCATTCTACAAATATTATAGTAAATATTAATTATTGTATATTACTGTGATGTTTGTATTTTCTTTCTTGATACAATAGAGAAAATACGTGGTTTGTTTATATCGAGAAGCATCTCATATCAGTTTCTGTATTCAACTTATTTCGGACTGGCCTTCTATGTTATGAAGAGTAGATTATACAATGTGTAGAGTCTAACATACATATAAATAGAATGTGAATCTTCTATGCAAATTAACATAGATCGAGAAAACTGAAGACATTATTACCCACCGATTAGAGTTGCTTAGCTATAGCAATATCAATATATCGATGATCCTGATAATCATATTTTACATCTCAATATACAATAAATCGTATTAAATATCATCATGAATCTAATCAATTTAACTACGGTACAATGAAATAGGCATTACGAGAAATTCTCATCTGTATAATACCTGAATCAGTTTAGTAGTTATAGTTTCTAAAATCGATTTATAGTTATGCTAGGTATTCTTTTATTTCACATTTGAGCTCCTTTGTAAGTGTCACATCTTAGACAACCTCATGAGGTTGTCATTCTAAGGGAATGCATTCTAACCTAGACAAGAGGACACGCATTTTTATTTGTCAACTTTCTACTCCAACATATATGTTATATATATAAAGTCGCTATAGCGACTTTATTTGTGAAGGCTGTGATTACATTTCTGCGGATTATTATTGTCATCTCAGATCCTTGTAGTTACTGATTATAGACATTCAATGATTCAAATATATAGGCGATAATATTTCTAAAATTAACATGCTTCAATTATTTTAATAAATGTCTTCTTTCCATGCGATTTCAGAAATACTTGTAGTTCTGATATCAATATTAATACATGCATTGTAGTATATGTACAGGTAGGGGCGTCGGAAGGAGGGGGCGGGGGGTATCGGACCCCCCATTCAAAAATATGGGGGGGGGCGAAGTATGTTTTGCCCCCCCCATGAAATATGTATTAATAAATTTTATATATATTAAATGTAGTATATTGTCTTTGTTAATACAATTTTTTTTCTAAAGAATGTTACCAAACATATGGGGGGGGGGGGGGGGCTAAGTATTGTTTGCCCCCCCCATCCATGAAATATGGTAATATTCATGAGATAATCTATGAGAGATACTTGTTATCTGGTGATATTAAGAATAAAATTATTCAACTATATAAATCTGAATTATTAAATATTTGATTGAAAGATATTAATGGGACTTTCTCAATTCAATGTGATGGAATTCAAGATATATTGTTCATTATTTGACATAAAAACTAGAAATTAAAGAAATATGCATAAGAATATGGAATATGACTGAGGATACAACTTAGAAAATATAGCAAATTTAATGTTATCTGAACTTTAACATCTTAACTTGCCTATTTCTAAATTAAGAGGACAGTCATATGACGGTATAGCTAATATGTCTGATCAATATAATGTTGTAAATACTTTAATAATGAATAGACAGCCTTTACATTTTGATACACAATGTGGAGCTCATCGCATAAACTTAATAGCATAATAATTAGATAATAATATAAATATAAGAAAAGCCTTGAGAGTGGTTTATGATTTGGGATTATTATATGAACAAACTATCAAATTACGGATTGTATATAATACTAATAATAACAAAGCAAATACATTGAAACCATTATGCCCAATAAGATGGACTGGAAAATCATGTATTAAAAACACATTAGATCAATATAGTGGTTTAAATGATGCACCTAAATAATATAAAAAATTAGATTATATTACCAATGACCACAAATATATTGCAAATTTATTATTAAAAAATATGAATAAGTCAAATATGTTTTCTATGAATATTTAAAGTTTGATATTTGAAAGCTTGTATATGAAGGTGAAAGCTTTCTGATACCAACAAATACTATTGAAGGTAATATTTATAAAAAATATACTTGAAAGCATATATGATTATAATTATATATAATCATAATAAAAATCAATAATAAATAAATATAAAGGATCAGATAATAGTAAAGATGATTCTAATTAAATTGAATAGTGATAGAAATAATGTGCACACATTCATTGAAGATATAGAAATAAAAGTATTTTATATTTTATATATACACGTTTTTATATTGATTCAAGGTTAATAACATAATTTTATAAAAATATTATATAAAATACAAAATAGCTTATAATAAATGTTTATTATAAAATATTATAATAATTTATTTTTATTTTAAATATATCTAATTTAATTTTCTAATTATATCTAATTCAGAGAATAATAATAAGACATATAATATAAATTATTATAAATATTTATGAGATGAATAGTAATACAAATTCGAAAGACATACATCTTATCTAGATAACATAATACAACATTATTAATGTTATGTTAATATAATAATATGATTAGATATGATCAATTAATATGTTAATATACTTTATCATTAATATTTACAGAATAAAATATACTGAGTTGTTCGATTCCATAATGATGAAAATTAAAACCAAATGTTATACCAAGGAAACTTCATTTATAGATTCTTATAAATTAAAGGAATCATTATTACAAATAATATAATTCATGAAAAAAAAGGTTGTTTTTTTTAGATAAATCTTATTAATCCTATTAATTTTCTACACTAAACATTAATAAAAAATGTATGAAGAATTAACGATTGAAAGATCGAATTTACATATGTTCAAATCAATTAATAAGTTCAATACATCTGACGAGGATAAACATATATATGATGGAAAAATCTCCTAAAATTCAAAAAATATTTTCCGGCATAATATATTTGATCACACTTTTATTGGTTTGCCCTCAAGTTCTGTGTCATGTTAGGGTGGATTTAGTAAGCTACGAATAATAAAGACGTTGTTACGGTCTACTATGCTAGATAGTAGATAAAATGAATTAGTATTGGCAATTATCAATCAAAAAATAATTCACACAATTGAGATGGATATATTTATAAATAAAAATCTATATTTATATAATAATAAATTATTTAATGTTTATTATTTATTTTCTAATATATTCCTACTTAAGTATTGTTATAAAAATTAAATATTATTAATTGCATATTAAAGGGTTAACATAGAATAAAGAGGTATACGATATTAATAATATATAATTAGTAATTATATTAGTAATACATAATAGGATATAGAATATAAAATATAAATAAATAGCCCCCCCATACAAAATATCGTTCCGACGCCCCTATATGTACAGTACAGGTGATTTATTTCGTCATTTGTTATATCAAATATTTGCAGTGGGGAAATAATTGTTTATATATATATATATATACATTTATTTATAATTTACCCGTCATTTGTTTACAAGTATACGTGTATACATTATAATATTTAAAGTTTTAGAGGCAAATTAAGGGTGAAATATATAATACTAGCAATAATATACACGCCCATCAATAGTTATATATGTAAATTTATAAAATGTAAATATATATATAATGAAAATGTAATGTAAATGTGAAAAACTTTCAACATATATATATATATATATATAACACATATATGTACATATACAGATGTACATTGAATGCACGTAAACATTGAATACATGTAGACATTTAACACATTTAATTAGTTATTATATCAGACAGTATATGTACCGGTGTAGGAATATTATTGTTTCCAGAGAAAGCAACAGCTAATATTCGGAATCAACAATCACATCATACGTCATGACGTATACATGGTATAGTATTCGGTGAATTAGGTACGCTATTTATCACGTGACATTAGTGTTCCCGCCCCCCCCCACTATCTACATACGTTTGTTATTGACCGTTTACTTGTCCACATATATGTATAAATATAATATATTTATTGAATAATACGCAATTTAAATTAGTGGTTCAATAAATAAATAATATTATAATAATATGTGTATATATGTGTGTTTATCATAACCATTATCTATTGCTATATCATAGGTTATTATTATTAAGTATTCGATTATAGGATTAGTAGTAATCAGTGTAAAAGATTTTCAGATACACAATACTGTTACTCATTATCTCATAAGATACCTATAGGTAATAGCGTATCATGTTGATATGAGACATTTAAATATATCGGAAATTAATAAAAACCTGTAAACAATAAATAATTTAATTAATAATCCGAAGAAAATATAATCCATTATATTTATATAATTTATATATGTATAACATTTATATATATATATATATATATATATATATATTCAATATATAATTTAGAATACTATTGTATAAGTATACATAGAAATTGTGAAAATTGATTACATATAACAGTATTCTTCTTGATAAAGTAAATACAAGTTAAATAAAAAGTGATATATATATATATATATATAGTTTAGCATGTAAAATATGGCGTAGCATGAACTATGTGGTATTATATAATATGTATGCCGTGGAGTCATTAGTTAATTACCTACAAAATACGTAGTACGTATATATTATTTAAAATGTGAGCATATAGATGAATACCGCTGAACTAGCAACACAATGGGGACATAAAGGGGACACAATGGGGACATAATGGGGACATAATGGGGTGCAGCTTAGCACCTATAGTTCTCGTCTCTAAGCCGGATCCATAACTTATAGCCGAGTTTACGTTCCTCCCTCTGTCATGATATGAATATAGATTATATACAATATATACACTATATACAGTGTATAATACAAATATTATATACAATATACACACTATACTCGTATTTACTTTATACATATTATACACACTATATACACATTATATACATTATTTAATTACATATACACAATATAAACCAAAATGTGTGTATAACTTAATTGTGTATAATATATGATATATAGTCATAACTAAGTAGGTAATTATAATATTGGTATTGTTTTTATAAATAATTATGTAATTAAATATTATTATACGGTACAATAATATTTAAAAATCTAAACATAACGACCGCATATCTATAAATAGAAAGCATCAACATTACGTAATACCTATACTACAATCGCAGGTATTTAATACGAGAAATTCTTGGAAAGCGATCAGTAGAAATATGGAAACAATAGCAAAAGATACGCTAATAAGGTTAATGTTAATAATATACACTATATATATATATTAGGATGCGAGTTCAAGCCCCGTCCGACGGCGTCCGGATCATTAAAATAGGTCTTAAAATATTATTTAGAAGTGATCTTATATAATTGTGTATAAATAAATGAGCGGCTTTCATTAAAACCATGGATGCCTTAACATGGGAGCGTCTTCGAATTCATATTCGAATTCCCTTAAGGTACATTAGAGCTATATGACTATAAGTGAAAACTTTATCTAAATTCCTGGATGGGATGAAAGGACTACACCAAAATAAAAGGACATTTATATAAATACGTATATAAACTTATATATATATATATATATATATATATATATTGTTATTGTTATTTTTATTTTTATTTGGTGGAGTCCTTTCATCCCATCCAGGAACTTAGATGAAGTTTTCACTTATAACCATATATGGCTCTAATGTCCATTCGAAGCCGCTCTCATGTTAAGGCATCCATGGTTTTAACGAGAGCCGATCATTTATTTATACACAATATTTTAAGACCCATTTTATAAAATTAATTAATGTTCCGGACGAGAGTCGAACCCGTGTCCTACTGCTTGTGTGTCTGACGACTTAGCCACTGAGCCACACAGGCAGTTTTTGAATATTATATATTTATATATATATATATATATATATATATATATATACACAATAAGAATAATCATATCACAAATAATAATGATACTAATAAAATAACAATAATATATTTGTTATGTAAGATATTGAATGTCACATTTTTCAATATGTGTATATTTCTCCAATAGAAGATATATATAATTTACATTGTACAGTATACAGTGTACAATGTACAGTGTACAGTATAACTCATAATGTACTGCTCGTACAATATACAATGTACATTATATTATGTTTATTGTAAATGGTGACTTTCAACAATATATATATATATATATATATATATATATATATGTGTATTGTAAATCGTGATATTCAACAATATATATATATATATATATATATATATATATATATATATATATATATATATATATATATATATATATATATAAATAACATGTATGTTAAGAGAAGTAAGTTTTAAATAAAAGGAATACAAAAAGTATTTAAATACTAAAAAATACCCTATAGTATATATGTACACACTAACACACTCACACACACACACACACACACACACACATATATATATATATATATATATATATATATATATATATATATATATATATATATATATATATATATATATGTAATCGCGAGAGTATGTAATACTTGTGGAGATGTTTGTATATATGTATGTATATGCGCATGTGTTTGTGTGTATATATTTGCATGTATGTGTGTGTGAAAAGGAATACACTCACTAGAGAAATACACTTATATATATGGATATAATATCTAATTAGTGGAACGTAAGATGATGTCTCGAGGCCATTCGTCGACCTTGGATGACATCGTGTTTACGCGTCTTCCTATTAATTTAGTAGAATTCGCCGGCGAATATCTAACTTTACCTTAACCACGTGTGATAACTCTTCTTTAACATTTAACCTCTATTCAATCACTATTTAAGGCCTATTTGGCCCTATTTAAATCCTATTCAAACTCTATTTCCATATGATAAGACTATATACGTATTAAGTAAGATAACTATAGTTATATGTGAATATAATGGATGTATATGCTGTATATGTATACTATTTTTATATTTGTATATATATATATATATATATATGTATACACATATGTGTGTAAGTGTAGTTTGGATATAATATACAGTGTACACATATAATATACAATAGTATACATACAACTACGAACTCCAAAACATACAAATATAGTTCGCAGTTAACCTGGGATGTATTCCACGGAGTGCACTCCGTGGAATATGCAGCACGCTACAGTACTATATTTATGATTTACAAAAATACCAATCTATGACTCAAATACACTCACACGCACACGCACACGCACAAATACATAATCACACAACCATACACACGCATACTTATGATGTACTGTATACAGTATCTGTATGTATATGTATGTATAAATACTTATAATGTAATGAATATATACATACTTATAATATATTGAACATTTGCATTTAGTAATTCAATATGTATTTCTACGAATACAACACACACATACGAATGTTATGTTGCATCACAGCCGATTACCGCATCACTACCACTAGTAATAAAACGTATTGACACATATCACTTAAACTATTTATAGATAATTTATTAATAAAATCGTCTATTTATAGAATTACATACGTATTATAAACTCTTCTCGCATTGTACGACAATGACAATAAGAATGAACATATTAAACGTAATAATCATCAGGGAAATAATATAATAAGCTATATAATATAGCTCAGATATAATATGTCCTGTTGTATTATATTGTATTATTAGTTGTCCTGTTATTTATACTGTTATTTAATATTCGTTATTTTTATGTCCTGGTATTTTTTTTCTTGATTCCATACCTACATACATACCCACATACACGCATATACACACATACATACACATTCATCTTATAAGTATGCATACATTACCTATATATATATATATATATATATATATGACTATATTCATTGTAGAGATATATAGGTTTTATTATATTACGATATTACTAATATTACATATAATACTGTATACAGTATTATATGTAATATGTAATATGTAATATATATATATATATATATATATATATTACGTTGTAAGTATGCACCTCTACGATTATATAACAACATACCAAACTTAACGTATATGATATACCCCGCAGTTATTGTATAGTCGCGTATTTATATAATATATATATATATATATATATATTCATATATTTAACTAATAAATACGTTCGTTAAACGTATATGATTATGTAATATATTGCGTAATATCGATTATTTGATATCGCGATGTTATACCGTGTATTATATATATATTATATGATTGAGTGATTAATTAATATATTAATAATTAGAGAGAACATACACACACACACATAATAACAGCTGATCAGACCGGGGTATTGCATGCTGACCTATACGGAATGGCCTGGTAGCCTGGATAGTTAATTAATAACGATATTAATTATTGATTATTAATACCTAGATAATAAAATGATATATGTGTTAAATATATTAGTATTTTCATGGGATATCCTATTATATATCTGAATATTTATTATTTGAAAATATGAAAATTAGCTTACATATAAGCTAATGTATATATACCCCACCGGCTTAACGTATAGGATATATACGACTAAGGCTAGAAATATAGTGAAGAATTAGTGAAATTGTCATAATAAATAGTTTATAAGTGATGTGAAATAGTTTACAAGAATACAATTTCAATAGAAGCTAAGGTTTATCTAAGGGTGTATCTTAGCGAGGTAATTAACAGAATTTGAGGAGATTATTGTCTTATCGATCATAGATTATAAATATCACTTAACTGGAAAACCTGTAGTAATATTTTGTATACACATAATACTAATAATAATATTTAAAATGGTGCAGATGAGTAAAATGGTGATTATTATGAATATAAGGTAACCTATGGATTAATAATCATTATGAAAGTGTAAATAGGTGTTGATAAGAATATCGCAGAGATGATGAATGCTTACGAATGTGTTGTACGTTAGTAGTGGAGGTGCGTTAGAGATACTTTAGAGAGATGTGTGTGGAGATGAACGTATCATTATCGAAAAGGGTATATTTAGAATAGATGGGGAGAGGGTAGAATGGGGTGAAAATCAATGCGATGTGTTAAAGAATAAAGAGATATTTCTAGAGTTATCGAACAAGGCTATTTAGGGGTTTATAATAGTATAGTGTTGATATAAGCCACAGATTAATACACGAGAGGCACACTATATATTGAGGTTAGGAGAATTTGTAAGAAGGAAAGTGTATTTCAATATCATCGGAATAGATATGCTAACGGACATTGGTAAATTTGGCAATGATTTAACAGATATTTCGGATGTATATAGAAATAAAATTGGATCGATACGAGAGCCCCGTTGAACACCTCATAAGGTAGTATACGGGATAGGATATCAGTTGAGCCCAGAAAACAGTAAGAGCAGCATAATAGCAGCATAACAGCATATGCTAGAGCCTCAAATGTTTACATTGTGCTATTATGCAGCTATTAAATGTCTATTATGCTGCTATTATGCTGCTATTAATTTGTCATAATATTATGCTGCTGTTATGCTGCTATTATGCTGCCATTATGCTGATATTATGCTGCTATTAATTTTAAAAGTATATTATGCTGCTATTATTAGAAGAGCAGCATAACAGCAGCATAATATATATTTAAAATTAATAGCAGCATAATATCAGCATAATGGCAGCATAATAGCAGCATAACAGCAGCATAATATTATGACATATTAATAGACATTTAATAGCAGCATAATAGCACAATGTAAACATTTGAGGCTCTAGCATATGCTGTTATGCTGCTCTTACTGTTTGCTGGGAGGATACGCATATTACAACTAGTCATGTCGCCTTTAGGCTATGTGATTTCAGTAATGTAAGTGCATTATCATTAATACCTATGCTTTTAAGTCTATATACTATAACTATATTTATTAATATATAATATAAAATAGAATCGAAGGCACACGAAGGTATACCTATTTAACAATACAAGCTTGGTACCGCAGTATATTCGTAATAATGTAAAACATGCGAGGTACACTTGAGTGATCTCTTCTGAACGTATCCTAAAGTAATATTAAGGGAAACATCAGGTTGAGTTGGCATGAAATAATGAGTTAATTACAGGCGTTTAAAGGTGGAACGGTTATATATAATCTTAGGGTTAGAAGAATGGTTAAGAATAAGAGTTAATAGGTCATATTTAAAGAGGAGCGAACAAATCCTATCATAAAGGGTGGATAAGATATAATATATCCAACTATTTGTTTTTGCCTCCCACTTTTAAATTATTACCCCAATAAAATCAGATGTTGTCATCATCAATTTAATCATAATCCTGTGTATTTATTATAAATCATAGTTGTGTTTTATTAGATTGTTTGTATAAACAATTGAAAATAAACTAATTATTTTTGTCATATATGTCCCTTACTTTCAAATCCTTATAAAAGTCACTGGAATATAGGGATTATAAAGCATAAGAAGTTGGAGGAGGAAGTAGTGGTTGAAGAGATAGAAAGTAGTAGAATTTAAATCGGAGAAGTATTCAGCGAATTTATAATATAGTTTGTTACTAGGAATATTAAGTACATATGTATATATGTCATATATGTCATAAAGTAGACATAAGCAACCTACTAGATTAAATAAGATACTTGATTTAAATGAAAGTTTAGTAGTATTATATAATAGGTAGATTTGGCTTTAGATATGATTTATATGACTTGCAGTTATTGCTACCGTTTTCAGGAAATATACATCGGAGGTAGGTACATTCATATTTGGGGAGGGATTACGGATAAAGCGATCAGGAAAACTT
>OZ025240.1:57497333-57647333 GCA_964019155.1 Osedax fenrisi | reverse complement strand
TTACATTCTACCTTTAAGTGACTACTGTTATTCACCAGTTAAATTACATACTATCCTGGATTTATTTATTAATTTATTAATTTACTGGATAAACATACTCCTTCAAAAACCATATCAGTAACTCTACATCCTGATACCCCATGGTTTACTTCCCACCCCATATCCTTAAACGATCACTTCATAAATCTGAAAGAACATATATATCCTTCCCATCTTCATCTTCTAGAGCTTCATTCATTGATCAACGTAAGATCTACAAGTTAGAAATTTACTATTCCAAATCTAACTATTATACTCTGGTTATAAGCGATATTGCTTCTTATAACCGACGAATTCAGACTGGCTAATAAGTTGTTACCTTCCCTAAAACCTGCGTTACTACCATATATAACTAACATTTCTCCATTACAATTAGGATGTCTCTTCTCCAAAACATTTAATTTCAATTCTCCACTAACTATTATACTCTGGTTATAAGCGATATTGCTTCTTATAACCGACGAATTCAGACTGGCTAATAAGTTGTTACCTTCCCTAAAACCTGCGTTACTACCATATATAACTAACATTTCTCCATTACAATTAGGATGTCTCTTCTCCAAAACATTTAATTTCAATTCTCCACGCCAATAATCTCCATCTTCATCAGAAAAGTGTTTTTGTCGAGGACACTCTACAGAAACAGCACTACCAAACGTAATTGATGTCATCACTTTTACCTTTAATACTAACATTTTCTGTCAACTTATTATGCTGGACATATCCAGTGCTTTCGATACCATTGACCACTACATTCTACTGTCCCGACTACACCTGCTTGGAGTTAGATATCCTGCCCTCTCATGGTTTACTTCATATCTATCTGACCGTAGCAGCAGTATAAACATATATAATTAGTTTTGTTCCACTTCTCCTATGAAAAATTGTGTTCCCCATGGGGATTCCCCTTGCAAGGATTAGTATTCGTTCCTTCAATGTTCTCTATTAATTTATATCCACCCCCTATAGGTTATTTAGGGAGCACTCCAACTTGAATATCGTACACACTAACCCCTATACCCCCTCTACAGGCTCTTCAGGGAACACCCCGACCTGAAGAGCATACACACTAACCCCGAGATAAGGAAGCTGAATACGGAGGAGGAGATGCTCGACAGTGAGGAATTCGAGGCCGCGGCTATGGCAGTGTTCAATCTCATCGATAGGGTTAGTAGTGTGCATTCTAGTCGCTAGGGTTAGTGATAATAGTGTTCATTCTAGTCACTAGGTTTAGTGCTAGTAGTGTGCACTCTGGTCGGTAGTGTTTAACCTTATAAGAAATAATCTATTAATATCAAAGAGTTTAATCTTATCGATACGGTTATAGCTAGTAGTTACTCTAATACCTTTAGTTTGTACGGGTTGTGTTTAATGTGGTTGATGGGGTTAGTTAGTGTTAAATATAATCTATGAGGTTAGACAAATTAGTGCTCAATAATAACAATATGGTTATTAAAATGTATGTTTAATCTAGTGGATAAAGTAGTAAGCAGTGTTTCATATGTACGCTATGATTACGAGCTATCATTAATGTCAATCTGTAGATAATCATTTATTTGTGATGTGATTTTCATAATAGGTGAAATATTATGAGTATACCTTATATTAAATTTTAGTATATATATATATATATATAATTAATATATAATAAATATATAGGGTAATTAAAGGGTAATTATCTCGATAAGCTCTGCTTCTATAATTACCCTGGTGTATAAACCTAAATCTGATAATAATATTAATAATAATAATTAATATTATAATATATGTATATATATAAATACAAACTATAGTTTGTCAAATTAAAACTTTAAGAAAGTACATTTATTGTTTAATGAATGCATTCGTGTATTCGATAATAAATAATAAATATAACAATTACATTGTTAGGATCAGCCTGTTTACCTACGACATGTATTGTTTACCTCCGGGGTAATGGATTAGAGGTCGGCGGTAAACAAGAGGTAATAAAGCATATAGGGTAGACGAGTATCGTATACTACGCACGTAACTGCACGTCGTCTTACAGTACTGTACGTAGTCTTACAGTGTGCGTGAAGCTAAGGCGAATTAATATTTAAATATTTACATAATGTTAATTAAAATGTACAATATAACTATCATTGCGTAACGGCTATTGTCTCAGTACACGCAGACAATGGCAGCCGATGTTATTGTCTATCCCACAGTACGTTACCGGTGTTGTAATATGACGCAATTTTATAATGATGTGATATGCGAATAACATGATACGTATTATTATACCTAATAACAAGATATAATTATAATATACAGTATAAATAATATTACTATATATATATATATATATGTATCGTGGCATAGAGTTCATACACATATTTATTATAATGGGGGTGTATATTATTGCGTATTATTACGTTGTAGTTTAGTTAATATTTGTATTACGAAACGATGACATCATACCTTCCGATGACGCAACATCCCCGATGATGTCACACCCCTGGTTACGTCACCCCTAATGACGTCACACTCTCACTGATTGTAAGTATAACCCACCCCTCGTACACACAGGTGATGGAGAACATGGAGAACGTAGACGAAGCGATACTAGACCTGGAGAAGACTGGAGCTATGCATGCTAGCATCCCTGGCTTCAGCGAAACATACTTCTCGGTAGGTGAACACACGCGTGCGTAGAGATATAGCTAAGGGGTGGTAGGGGGTGTATGGGGGAGAGGGGGAGAGGGGGTGGTAATGGGTGGTAATGGGTGGTAGGACGTAGGGTTGGTATACCCTATAGGGGAGAGGGGTAGGGGATCTATATAGAGTACCAGTATACACATGCGTGTATCTAATTCATATTGTATGTTATATATATATACATATATTTATATATATAATTTATATATATATAAATATATAGTGTATGTATGTATATAAAGTATATAATGTATATAGTGTATATTTGTGTATAGCATATAACAGTGTAGATACAAAATGGTGGATACAAGACGCACACTGTATACTGTACGTCGTACACTGTAGTGTATAGAGATACTCTATATATAGAGATATCTGACAGTGTTCTACGATATCAAATATTAGAGCTACCATCTGGGAAAGCTCTTGGGTAACATTCTATAAGGTAGAAGTGTCGCCATATTATATTACATATACAATCAATAGCACTTACCTCTATAATGGTATTCATCTATAGAGGTATGCTGTATAGTGTGGCTTTACTTTTAAATATAATACATATTATAGGTAAACTTACAATATATATATACTATATAAATATAATATATTATACATAATATATTAAAGACTATAGTCTATAATATATACTACATATATACATATATGATATAGTCTATATTGTTATATATTATAATATATATATTAGTAGGTTTTTACTATAATTATTTAGTTGTTCAGATAAACAAAATAGTATTCATACACACTAATATCGACCATATATGTACGTACAATATTACAGTATATTATTGATTTGTGATTTGATTGATTGATTATTGATTAATGTTAATTGCTATTGAGGCCGAAATATGTATTTCACATTTATAATTATTATTGAATTAATAATTATACTCGCAACAATTATTCCAGGACATGACCTACAGTATATTCTACATTGGGTAGATAATGATGTATCATTAATGATTATTTCCATTGTTATTACTATTTAGCCGATAATATGACACCGATTTATACAAACCTATAGGTTTTGTAGCAGGAAAGTTAGTCAGATGAACAGGTGGATAGTCAGTTCATACATTTCATATATCACTATAGTCTGTCTATATATCCACCCTTCCACGCTACAAAAAGAACAACCTAATTAAACTCCTATTTATCTCAGCTTCATAAACGTACTCCTATTTGTCCTAGCTTCATAAACTTAGTCATATTTATCTTAGCTTCATAAACGTACTCCTATGTTATCCTAGATTACTAAACGTACTCCTATTTTATCCTAGATTACTAAACGTACTCCTATTTTACCCTAGCTTCATAAACGTACTCATATTTATCCTAGCTTCATAAACTTAGTCCTATTTATCCTAGCTTCATAAACGTACTCATATTTTATCCCAGATTACTAAACGTACTCCTATTTTACCCTAGCTTCATAAACGTACTCCTATTTTATCCTAGATTACTAAACGTTCTCCTATTTTATCCTAGCTTCATAAACGTACTCCTATTTATCCTAGCTTCATAAACGTACTCCTATTTATCCAAGCTTCATAACCGTACTCCTATTTATCCAAGCTTCATAAACTTAGTCCTATTTATCCTAGCTTCATAAACGTACTCCTATTTTATCCTAGATTACTAAACGTACTCCTATTTTACCCTAGCTTCATAAACGTACTCATATTTATCCTAGATTACTAAACGTACTCCTATTTTATCCTAGCTTCATAACCGTACTTCTATTTATCCTAGCTTCATAAACTTACTCCTATTTATCCAAGCTTCATAACCGTACACCTATTTGTCCAATCTTCATTAACGTACTCCTATTTGTCCAAGCTTCATTAACTCCTCCCCTCGTACAGGATTACGAGAAAGTATTCTTCGACGCCGTCTCAGCAGCCCTATACGACAGATTCACCGACCAAACGGAGCAGAACCTGCGCATGTTCTGGACGTTCATGTTGACGCACATGAACAACGGGTACCTTTGCGCAGGCGCACTCGACCCCAGCAGGATATGAAGCACGTGATCGACAGCTCGGACCGACAGACATCGCCCGGTCGGACCGACAGACAATAACCGAGATAACATCATTCGCCCGAACACAATTCTACTATATTTTAACTCTAAACAACGCATTACCTACCTTACGCTCGGTATATATATATATATATATCACTTACCGTTTATATAATATGTACTAGTTTATAAATCGAGCTATTCGTCTGAATTCCTTTCATCGACTAAACACCTACAATATCACTAGAACACACACCGAGAACGGAGATAAACGTCTCCACCAACTTACATCACCAGCCAGGCATCCCTCTCGCAGTCGATACCGCTTAGCTAATCACCCCATTACGTAATATGCATTTATAATCGCACTCGCGATTATCTTAACCCCGCGACACCCCCGCCCCCACCCCACCCCGTAAATGTCATACATTCTCTACGTAGATTCCACCGACCAATAACGACAAAGCCCCTATTGTGTTACGGCAATCAGTCTACGTTATACCTATGGTATTCTACATTATTACATACGATACGCGACTGATACTCTACACTGTTATGTATACACAATACCGAATACGTGTACATGTGAACATCTATTTATAATTATATATTATTAAATTATGTATATATCTATCTATCTATATATTGAATCTGTTTTATAAATAAGTCATGTTTTTAGACTTATTGTTATCTTCGTAAACAATGGACGGACGGACAACTGACAGTCTACAGAGTAATTGTTACGTAATGCATGTCTATGACGTCACGATGTCTGCACATATATTTTAATTATAATTAATTGCGTTATAAAATTTATTTGAAAGCATTATCACTAATTCAAGTACTACGTTACTACAAGCAGTCGAACCTTCGCTTCGTCTCCTGCACTGCTATATATTTTCTAAACAATTCATTCGCTATCTTATCCGCTATCCCTATGTAATTGTGTTTCCCATGGAAAACGTGTACATCCGTCGATAGCAACGTTGGTGGTAGGTTTCTTTATTGAATTACGTCATTCTATTACGTCATATATTACAAATGCATTGTTATACTTTCAGAACACTTTGTTTATTGACACATCGATATTGTTTATAATATTGACAACATTTATTATTATCATTATTAATTGTTCCTATTATTACTAATTTTGTATTAATAATTAACACTTTATATATATTTAACTATTTATACTTGAATATTACCTGAATATTATATACATATTATTTATCATTACTTAAATTATATATATATATATATATAATAAATGTTGATAAACCCATGTGATTATTTATTTAATAAGATTGAAATATTTAATATATGTAATATAAATTCAATTAAGTGACCTATAGGTCACTATAGTAACCTAGTTTAAATACTAAAGTATACATTATTATAACTAATAATTTTATATATTTGTAATATATTATAGTAATATAATTATATGTATGTATATACTTATTAATAGTTGAACAATTGTATCAAAATAAATAATATATCATAAATAATGAATAATGTTCTAGAAGTTTTTTTTTTACAATTATTTAATTTATATTTGACATATGTATACATATAGGATAGGCTAGGATAGGATGGTTTATTTATACACCAAATATGGTAAAAAAAAGATTACCCTCACTGGTGTTGAAAACGAACAAACAAAACGAAACAATAACAGTAAATAATGTAGCAATATAATATATAAGAATATAGATGGAACCAGATCAACATCAATGAAAGAGTTACTTTAATTTTAAATTTAAATAGTCTTTGAGACTAATAGAAAATACGTGAGGCGACTTCAATCTTCGTAGGCGGTAAGGCAACAAATTCCATGCAGTAGGAGCCATGCTTTAAAGCGCGAGAACGTATTACGTTACGAGTAATAGGTGAATCAAGTTGGGTGGCAGAAGTTTGAAGTATTGACTAAAAGGTCATTAGTTAGTAACCAGTGAGTAATATCAAAGGTACAATCAGACAGCTCAGAGTTAGAGTTCATAGAGTCAATGGGCAGTTTCAGTAGTAGTTGAATGTCATCAGCATAGGTTTGGTAATATATATTAGGGTATTTGCGAATAATATTAGATATAGGAAGTAAGTATATAGAGAAGAGAATTGAGCCAATAACTGATCCCTGAGGGACCCCTTTAAGAATTATGGTAGGAGGTGATATGAAGTCATTGATTTTAACAGACGAAGTTCGATAAATGATGAACGACATCAGCCACTTAAGGGGGGAACCTTCAATACCAAGTTCGATGATACGGTTAATGAGGATCGAATTGTTGAGCATGTCAAAGGCACTAGAAAGGTCAATCAGGAGTAATTGTAAGCAATAAGACGAGTCAAGCGAGTTATGAATCAGGTCAGTGACATGGATGAGGGCAGTCTCAGTAGAGAAAGATTTTTCTATAAACATTTTGAAATTAATCAAGCAGATTGTTATTTTCAAGGTAATTGATGAGTTGACGACTGACCACACGTTAAGGGTGATCATAGAAAAAAAAATTGTATATATGTATAATTGAATTTTTTTTTGAGTCATTTTTTACGACACAACATACTGTCAATCTTTTTTTTAATCATTGTTTACGATTTTTACATGTACATGTATGTACATGTGCACTGTTAAAATTCCAAGAAATTTCCAGGACATTTTTTTTTTAATTCTATTTTTTATATTTTCTATTCCATTATTATAAAATAAATAGTGTGTTAAAATTTGATAACAAATTATTCATTACAAAGGTTTCAAATACTTCTTTTTTTATAATTTATTTTTTACATAGCAATATTTGTATCTAACGTTAGATGTAGTACTACATGTTAAACTTCACGAAGCTGTCGTGTGACCTTAGATTAATAAAAAAAAAAAAAAATTACGTGCTTCATTTTAAGGGTATATTTATTAAGAAAAACATAGTCCAATGTTAATCTGTTAATTTTCAATTTTCTATGATCGCCCTTACCACACGTTCCATTATATTACTTATTATTGTAAGTTCTGAGATCGGTCGGTAATTGGTCAATCATCTGGATCAAGAGACGATTTTTTAAGGATGGGCATCGTCAAGTGATTGATAGATCAAGTAAAGTATCGAATTTTCAGTTATAGGGTCAATGTTCTTGAAAACGACCAGTGGTAATGGGTCAATTGGGGAAATGGAATTAGCAGTGAGAATCAAGTTACGGATTTCAGTAATAGAAAGAGGAGTGAAACAAGAGAGTTTACAAGATATAGGGTTAGTCGTTATAGGAGCATAAAAGGTCATCGGTGATTGCGCTAATTTATATCTGATGTTTTCAAAGATATGGGAGAGCTTAGTAGATAAGGAGGAGACAAAAGAAGAACACTGAACAGCATCAGGCAGTGATGTAGACTTATATTTGATGTTAGTACCAAGGATGCTATTAGCCATTTTTTTAAATTTCCGAGTGTCATTTCCACAAGCATTAAGTTTCAATTCATAGTAGGACGTTTTATGGAGATTTAATTCAAGTTTATAGGCTTTCCTCACTATCAGAAATTTAGATTTGTGAAAGGGAGACATGTGCACCTTACGTTCAAGATTCATGATAGAGCGTTTTGCCGTAGATAGATGGGAGGTGAACCAAGGAGAGGAAATAATGAGGGTAAAATAACGATATTTGATGGGGGGAAATGCATTAATGGATTAAGGGAGGAAGAAAGACATAAATTAAGGTTTGTCAAAAGATTTATTAGTGTTCCATAAACAGTGGGAGATACGCGAGCAAAGATCCGTATAATGTAGATGTTTTAAATCTCTATAATACATTAGTGACTTAGTGGATGAGGGCCTATTAAGGAGAATGGAAGTGTGAAAAAGATAGTGATCGGTAAGAAGGTCAGAGCGAGAACAGGAAGAAATAAAAGTTGGGCATATATACCCAGATAATATACCCAAGTTAAATTTGAGTCTAAAATTACACGAAATACATTCACCATAAGATAGAGCTATGGGAGATATAGACAGAGATTGTAAATCCATGTGCACTAATATACCAACACCACCACCACGACCAGAAGTGCGTGGGTGGAGGAAAAGATTATAATTACTAATGCTACATAAGGAGAATATATCAGTGTCGTCAATACTCATCTAGGTTTCTGTAAGACATCTAATTTAGAACGGTGAGTTTTAATAAAATCCAGAAGAATAGTAATATTGGATCTGAGAGAACGAATGTTGATGAGGGAAAAAGTAATCAGAATTAGTATTAGGAGATAGTCACGAATCAGACTTAGCCTTAGATATAGTGACAGTGAAAGCAGCATACGATGATTTCCAGGATGATAACTAAGCCTTTGAAGGAGAGTAGCAAGAGGAAATCCAGTCAATACGATTATCAATTAATATCCTTAGTTCATAACTCATGGTGCGGTTATTAAAAACCAATGTATACATTATGCATACATGCGAAGTGCAGGAGTCAGACTTAATAGTAAATAATACCAAGTTTCATGATGTCAGAAGGTAGAACATTGTTTAAATAGATTAAATACACTATAAGCTGTATTTCTAAAATCCGAATTTAAAAACCTGTCCTTGGACATACCAGACTTGAACGATACAATGGTAATACCATTCTTGAAATTAACTTCATTAATCGAGGATTGAATCAATGCTAAAATCACTGAGTTGTTTATTAACATACTAAGTGTTCAGGTTGCCCGAGTAAATCTTTTTAATGATGACGGATAGTTCATCCATATTAGCGTGTACAATATTTCTGGGGATGTCAGTAATTTTAGACGCCAGAGATTTAATTGAAGATTTAATAGTGTCAGCATAGGAATGATAACTAGTCAGATTTTTACTGATTATGTTGTTAGAATAAATAATTAAAGTTTTAATATTATCGATTTTATAAGCTATGGAGGATAGAGTAAATACATCAGAATTGGAGTTAGAGGTATCATTGATAGAATTTAAACAGTTGTTGCAATAGAATATAAAGTTCGGGGAGTCAAAAATAGCACATGCATACTGTGGTGGCATATTACCATTGGTCCAGGCAGCAGGTAGAATTTTAGTATTGAATAAGCATTTGTAGTGAATGCAAGAATTGCTATATATACTAGTACTATGGATACTCATAAAGTGTAAAATATATGATTAACTAAACTTTCAGAAAGAGGAGGTAGTAGCCGACTACCTCATAAGCTTGATCCGAAGGAGATCCCCGGGTTCAGATCACAATTCGGCAGGAATGATCAAATTATATGTATACATAATATCTTCTTATATGCAGGCGTATAATCAGATTATATGTAGAATATACTTTATATATATATATATAAATATATATATATAAATATATATATATATATATATATATATATATATATAGAAGTTATATAACTATATAGTATAATAATAGCATCTATAGTTTATTTATTTACTAGTTATATTTGTATATGTTAGATCATCAATAAAATGAATAATTCAGCTGTAGTAAATATTCACACAATATCGCTGATTAATATTAGTATTAGTTCCTACTAGTGATGTAAATGATGCCGAGATTTTTGATACCGAGCCGAGACTTTTAGTTATTGATGATACCGAGACGAGACTTTCATTTTCGGAAAAAAAACGAACCCGAGCCGAACCAAGACTCTAGCCAAAGGATCCCGAGCCGAACCGAGACTTAAACAAAACGAGCCCGATTCGAGTTTAGATTTTAGGTAATTGAGACTGAGACTGCACCATGCTTTAGATTTGAGCATAATTTACATCACTATAGTGGTGTATCACTATAGTGGTACTATAGTACCTTCTATTCCATTACAAATGTAATTATAATATTAATATATAATTCTATATATTAGCATATCAGCCATAACTAGATTATACATAATTGAGTTGAAATGTGTACATATGATAACTGCAGTTATACATATATGTCAGTTATACATATATTTCAGTTAAAAATAGGATATGTCAATTATTATAATATATCAATTATTAATTACAAACAATATTACAAAATTAGCTTGGATAAATATTATACATTTTAAATAACTTTAATATTTTTAGTTACATCATATTTTTACAATTCAATTATTTAATTATCATATATATAATAACCATTCCCGTTTTGGTAGTCATTACTAGAATAATATTAATCACTTGGTAGACATGATTATGTTGTAAACAAATTCGTGCCTCTCGAAATCATTGTGGCAATATTGTATTATTATTGGTATATGTTGTACTTATAATAAAGTTATATCATGCATATACTTTTTACACCTGACCATGATTTATAATTATCAATTGTTGGATCATTATGAAATTGATTATAATCAATTTCATAATGATCCAACATTTGCAATGATCCAGCGAATCTTATTTATAATTTTAAATAGGTTTCTCCTTATATGTCGATGAATGAACTTAATGAATTAAAATACAACTTAAAAACGTTAACAGTAGCATTACAATTAAATGGTAGAACTATTTTTAACAACTTTGATAATATAAAGTGATTACGTATATTATAAATGTGCATGTTATTTCAATATGTGAAACTTGGTGTTATGAATTCAATACGAATATATTTGAATTACAAGGACATACCTCTTTTAATACTACCGTAAATCATACAAAAATGTGGTGGCGTTTCTATTTATATTTCTCTAATTTTATATTTATTTTCTACAAATAAAATAGTAATTCTATCTATTAGTAACATTTAAATTTATATAATTACTATATAAATTAAACTTTATACTAGAAATATTATAATCAGTTCAATTTATAGATCTCCCTCACTGGAAAAAGATTATTTTATTTATCTCAATAATTGTATTGACAAATTAAATGTATACAATATATATTTGAATGTTAACATATATTTCTCTATGGGGACTATAATATTTACATACTTAATTCCAGTATTATTACAGATTCTTTTTTAAAGCATATCGCAATTAAAAAAACTATTTAAGTCTATAAACCAGTAATATCTACATTGATTGACAATATGTTGTATAATGGAGACTTTGCTTATATTTCATCTGGTATTTTATAATATGAATTTACTGATCACTTGACAATTTTTATATTAATGAAATTAATTAAAAGACGTTTCAATTATAAACAAAATGTTCCAATTATAGCGAAAAATATAAATAATACTAATAATATTCATGAATTAATAAAGGAAATTAATGAGAAAAACTGGTCATTTATAAAATATGAAGGCATTAATATTTCTCTAGATCTATTTATAACACATTTTTAGTAAAACCTATGATGACAAATCTAACAATATTTTTCACAAAAAAAGATATTCCTTGGTTTACAAAAAGTTTAAAGAAAGCATAAAATAAAAACAAAATCTGTATATAAAATTCATAAATATTAGAAATGATAAAATCTTAGGATATATCAAAAATATAAAAATTATCTCATAAATATTATAAGAAAGTGTAAAAAGAATTTGTATACTAAATATTTAGATAACAGTAAATCCATTATAACTACATTCACAAAAGGAATTCTGAAAGGCCGCAGTACCCTCCATTCAATAGAAAATATTCAACAAGTTATTATTGATTCTCTGATCTCAAATAAATACTGTGTTGGCTAATTATTGACTTAAAAAATAATTTGATACAGTCAACTATGAATACTATTAAAAAAGCTTGAATTTTACAATATAAGAGGATTACATATATCTTAAATATCATATCTTACAACATCATATCTTAAATATAGAAGTCAGTTTATATATTACAATAACTATGGGTCTAATACCTCTAATATAGATATCGGTTTCCACAATGATCTATTCTTGGGCCTCTCCTTTTTCTTTTTTTGTTTAATAATGAAATTCCGCCCTTCTCTATTAATAATACTTTAATACTATTTGTAGATGATAAACATTTTATAATTAGTGATTTTTCAGCCAACAAACTTAAATGGAAATTAAAGTTGACAATTACCTAATGATATAATGTTATGGGTAAGTACACATAAGTTGACAATTACAATTGATAAAATGCACTGCATATCCTATAGAAATGATATATAATTTGAAATAGTAATTGATAATAAACCTTTATGTCAAATGTCTGAACAAAAAGTTCTTTGTGCCTATCATCGATAGTTCATTGAACTATATATTTCATTTAAATTCATGCTTACTTGCTTAATTACTTTTTTTGTATTCATAATCTTCCCTTAGATATAACTCCCTAGCTTAACTTATAGTATTGGATAATAAGGCTATATCATCAGCAAAAACCAAATATGTTATAACAGTTGGATACAATCTCCGACTTTTGTGAGGAACAATGGTAAATCCCAATTCCTCTTCACGTCCAACGGGCGTCGTCCGTTGATCGACTTTTCTTATTGCATTGAGTACAATAATAAATAGGTAAAGTAATATAGTGTCCCCTTGTATATATAAGTTATAACAGCTATAATAGTTATAACTCCTGCTACGATATCAAACTCTTCAGATACACTATCTAGTGAGTATACTTTACCTATAGTATTATAATAGCTCCCATGTATTGCATTAACAAGCTTATCAGGTATTCCATATGATCTAATAACTTTTCCATCTATGCCTCTATGTATAGAATTAAATGCCTTCTTGAAGTCAATAAATGTAAAGACAGCTGATTTATTATTATCCGTATCTTCCTAATTCCTTTCAGTATCCTTCTTATTCATAGTATCTGGCCGACCATTTATCTCTTCTGTCTGAATCCATTTTGATTAGGTATAAGTAGATGATATAATACTGGAAGTATAAGATTGAGTATCATACGATTATAAATGTTGGCCATTACAGAAGTGAGCCTAATTCCACGTTAGTTATCAGTTTTGGTAAGATCTCTCGATTTAGCTACTGAGACTATGTTAGAAATATTGCATAGGTCAGGCTGTTTATATAATACTTGTTTATGATATCAAGTTCAATGTAATCAATAGGAACATATGTGATCACTTCTGTAATTAATAGACCATCTTTCCCACCACATTGTATTGATATTTTCGCTTTCTTATATTCATCAAGTGTAAATATGTCGTCTTTTATATGCAAGTTTTCAAAAACTGGAGGTATTTCTTCGTTTTCATCTGTCACTTCAGATGAGTTTCCGAGAAGTTTTCTGAAGTTTTCATACAATAGAATAACTCTATCCTCTGCACTATTACCATTTCACTGTGTTGATTGGGTGCCTTCCTGCCAGAAATATTATTGATCCAGTTCCAACTTTCTAGATATCTCATACCCAGATCAGCTTGCTACATTACAACTAATTGTTTTTCCAATTCTTCGTCATTAATTATCTTATACATTTGGAATATTTCTATTATTTTTTGCTTGTATATATATATATATATATATATATTAAATGAAACAAACACAAATTATTTAGTTAGCGATTACGACTTATGGATATATTTACATGATTTAAGTTTTAATAATGACCTGGACAATGAAGAATATAATAATTAATTTAATGTTGGAAGTGAAAATTAATGGATTCGTAATATCATAGGATATATATGTATACATAGGTATGACAGGTATATATATATTATCGCAAATTATTTAAAATAGCAAATAAAATTCTCTCTCATCCAGATGAAAAAATCCTCCCCATTTTACCAAACACGTCAAATTTTCAACTATGTTCTCTTTTTGAAAAATTCTTTGAAAATAAAATTGCAAGCATTAATAATATTATTTGGGCATCTACTCCATCCATACTCAATCCTACCATATCTATTACCCATCATATTGACTCATTAAGTACATTCACTATCCATTCACTGTATGAAGTAAACCTACTCATGAAATCTCATTTTACCTCCCCCACTGATCCCCTACCTTTCTCATTATATCACACACTTTCTACCTTATTTTATCCTATTTTCTTGAATATTATTGCGAACTCACTAAACTCTGGCCAAGTTTCACCCTGTATCAAGACTGCCATAATATCCCCTATTCTACAAAAATAAAACCTAGACCCAAACTCATTTAGCAATTATCGCTGATCTCCCACCTACACTTATTAAGTACAATATTATAAAGAATTTTTCCAAACAACTCATCGCCCATGTGAATAAAAAGAATCTTTTCGACCCGTTTCAAAGCGCTTTTCGTAAGGGTCATTCAACCGAAACAGCTCTCCTCCGTATTACTGACACAATAGTATCTACCTTCAATAGCAACACGTGTTGCCAGCTAATCCTACTTGATCTCTCATCTGCTTTTGATACCCTGGACCATAATATATTATTCTCGCGAGTTACTTTGATGGGTATATCTGGCTTATCGTTTAAATGGTTTACTTCATATATGACTAACCGAAATACCTCTATTATGATTGACAAATCTTACTCGCCACTTTCTCCACTTAACCACGGTATTCCCCAAGGATCCGTTCTAGGTCCATCCCTCTTTTATATTTATATCCGCCCTATTGCTGATCTAATTAAGAAATTTCCAAATATTCATTACCATATTTTTACTAATGATATTCAACTGTTTACCTTTTTCCCTATAAATTCTCATAATACCATTAACTCTGCATTAATCGAGTGTGCTAACTATATAAGATTATGGCTCCTCTCCAATAAACTACTAATGAATTCATAAATTCATTAAGACTACTGTACTTAACATATCTACTTCTGAAACTTCCTTTCCAAACTTTACTCAAAATAACATGATTATTTCTCCTTCTCATTCCTCTAAAAACATAGGATTAGTATTTGATGACAAATTATCATTTAAGAAATAAATATCATCCATTATAAAATCCTCCAACTTTCATTTCTTCAGAATTAAAAAAATACGGACATCACTTTCCAGAAACCTTACTAAAACTCTAATTAATGATCTTGTACTTTCCCGAATTGACTACTGTTCTTCCCTACTTAATTTACTTCCTGCTAAAGCTACTGCTCCACTTAATCGGATTATCCGTTCCTCAATACGTACTACTTACTATGCAGATTGTAGTATATAATAGTCCTTTATATTATTTAGTATTGTTGTCCGTGGTATATTCAATGTATATTATTATTAAATTATTATCATATTACTATTATTTTATTATTATTTTATTCCCGCACGAGCGAAGGGGTCTACATAACCCTATTTTAGTGCAAATAAACCTAATATCATCATCATCATCACATATGTATATGAATTGAATTCAATTTCAAACAGGAATTAATTATGTACTAAATTTAATTGTTGCTTACAACATACCATGTATATTATACAATGTATATAAACGGAACATATACAAAATCTGAAGTAGATATATTTTATATATATATAAGTATCGAATAATTAAGATTAATAAATTAGTTATTTTCTTGTAGGTAATTACATCACAGATTAAATTCCAATAAACACTTCCGGTTTATAATAATAGTATATATATATAAATATATAAATATATAATTAGAATTAATAATTAATACTTATTATAAATACTTAATACTATACATTTATAAATATTATAAACAATATATATTGTAATAGTATATACTATATATATATATATATATATATATATATATATATATATATATATATATATATATATCAAGTATTATAATACATTGTGATTATTATATTAATTTCAATGTATACATCATAAATAAGAAATAAACTTATCATTAAGTTAACAATATAAATGTATAGCACATGCATTATATAAATGATATATAAAATGAACAATACACGCGTGAGAGATACACTAAAGTGTATGATATTATAAACGTATTAATATATATATATATATATTATCACATATGACATTATCTATTGGGTTTGATGTTATGAGCCTTCATGTACGAGAGGAACTGTTCGGGTATCTCTGCTAGTACTTCCTTAGCGAGGGCTGCCTGGTTGTGACACGGGTTTCCGGCCTTCGCGAAATTACGGAACGGAACGAACTAATAATAGCGCTATTGTTAAGGCTTCTAGTGCACGTTATGTTATAACTTAGGTGTACTTAGGTGTACTCAATTGTATACTATATAATTATGTAAGTACTTAAGTCAATTTATGGATATAGATAAAAGTAAAACTTATATATATATATTTATGGATAATACTTATAATATTATTAGTTTACTAATTAATATATATAAAAAATATAAAGTATATTGACATATATAGGCATAAATGACATAAGTGAGTATTATTACAATTAATATAAATATAACTTATATAAATATATACAGTATTATAAGTTTCTTAATTTAATATATAAAATGTTAATATGCCATCTATTAAATTCAATATTTATTATATCATATATATATATATATATATATATAAAACATAACTATTGACTTGAATAGTAGACATAGTATACTGTTTGAAAGCGTACGAGTCCGCGCGTGTAACCTGGACAATGTCCCTTTCCGCCTGCCTCCCTTTGGATGCTAATCTGACATCATCTCCATCTAGTATATCCATTTCTATAGTACGGGCAATGTATTAACTTGAGGTAATTATCATTATAAGTTATATATAAATAATATATATATATATATATATAACTATATATATATATATATATATATATATATATATATATATATATATAAATAAATAAATAAATCAGATGTATCATTCCTCTCCAACAGGCAAGGCATAATGGGGACATTAATAAACAAGTTAATGTTTTTACTAGAATTTCCCCAATCATCATATTTTTGATAGTCTAGATTCTCATAAAATAAATAAAATATAAATATATTTAAGAATGTAAAAAATTAAAATTACTCTAAAAAGAGAGAAAGTATGAGATAACGATATATAAATTGTTAAAAAATAAAAAATGGAGTTGCACCTGAATACCTAAATACAACTTTTTCAAATATTTTAGAGAATTGAGGTAATAAAGAGATTGGACGATAGTTATTTATTTCTTCATTTTTTCCATTTATATATATATATATAGGAATTATAATTGCAATTTTTATTTGATTAGGAATAGTAGATGTGTGTATTATTTGATTAAAAATGTAAAGTAAAGGTTCTAAAATCAGATTATAAACAATTTTTATTATATTCATGTCAATAACATTTAGGTATATCTTTAACTATATATCTAGAAGTTTTTGATTTAATATCAATTAATGCATTATTTTGTAATTTGATGAAAATAAAAACTATTAATAATCGGTTCCTTCAAATATTTATAAAAACTATTACCCTCGACTGAAGGAATAGATTTACTAATATCAGATCCAATAGATGCAAAAAAATCATTAAAAGCTTGCGCTCTATCTGATTTATCTATTAAAGAATATTGGATATACAAATTATCGGGAATAGTATCCTTACTATTTTTATTTATTAAAGTTTTTATTTTTTTCCAAATTTCATTATGACTTTGATACAGGAAATTATGCATACAATAATTTGTTTGTCTTCTAATCATTATATTAACTTTATTTCTATATTTTTTATATTTTTCTATATTATGCTGGGAATTAATTCTTATAGAATCTTTGTATAGTTTTTCTTTCTTTTTTATTGCATTTTTAATTTTTGTTTGTTTAGCCAGAATGAATGTACATTATTTTTATTTTTTATTTTTAATGTAAATGATAATGGGCAGTTTTTATTATATAGATTAGAGAAAATTGATATAAATTTATCATATATACTATTAATATTGGATAAACTAGTAACCAAATCCCAATCACATTTATCCAAATCTGACATAAAATGATTAATACATTGAGGTGATATGTTTCTCTTACTAATATATACATCATTTTCAATAATATTTAAATTTAAATGTATATATATAATAGTAAGTTATCCGTAATATCAGAGCAAAGAGTGCCTGCACACAATATAATAATAATAATAATAATTAGAGTTTGGGCATTAGCCTGGATGAACGAAAAAGCAGAGCTTATCAAGTCGTCAACATATATAAATATATATATATATATATATATATATATATATATATATATATATATATATATATGTGTGTGTATGTGTGTGTATACATATACTTCATATAGGTGTTTACTGTAAGTATTAACAGAATACAACTACTCTGTATATTACAACAAATAAGTAAACGCCTACCCGTGAAATCAGCACACCCGATGCCCACTATGATGATGGAGAGAGGTAGTGATGCAGCCTGGCGAGTATTTGTGTTATTAGATGTATAGTATGTATACGTGTACATTAAGTACATTAAGTACATTAAGTATATTAAGAACATTGAATACATTAAGTATATTAATTAAACTGAGTACATTAAGAAAATTAAGTACATTAACGTATAATATAATTATATTAGTATACTATAATTAAATTATTATATATATATATATATAAATAAGTATGTAATATACTGCATAATAAATAATATATAAAGTATACTATGGTGTACTTTAGTATACAATATAGTGTGGTAAATGTAATTTAAAAAACTTTTTTAATATTAAGTTATAACTTATATTATATATATATATGTTTATTTAATTATAAGTATTATATAATATAACAACTAGTTCTCTGTACTACAATAACTGTGAAGGTCGACTAACATTAACAATAGCCTCTGTAGTCTGTGACATGTCAGTTATAATCCCGTCCGTGAGTATCAGTAATACGAAGTAATTGTTCCCGTTTAACATTTGTTTCGCTATTCTGTTATTAGTTATTATTTATATAATAATTATTATATTATATTTAAATATATTTTACATTATCGGTACCTTATTGATGCTATAATATATATATATATATATATATATATATATATATATAGATATATAGATATATTTAGACATGCCGCATATATAGTAATAGATATGCCGCCTACATATGAATACAACACTCGCAGTTCATTACATTGCAATATTAGATACACACACACACAAACACACACACATACATAATGCTAAACCACGTGGGTTATACACTACATATACGACGGTGCTTTACAAACTTGACTACATGGTTTATGACAGGAGCGAAGTTAGTGGGTCCGTAGAGGGTTACGCTTCTTAAGCTGCGGTGGTAAGCCTCCACTACCCCTCCTATACCCCTCACATAGGGGTTAACTTCATCTCCATTCTAAATCAGTTATCGATATTTATATTAGAGATATGTATTGAAATAGATAGAGAGATAGAGAGAGGAGAGAGAGTGATATATAGATATATCTATAGACTATATGAAATATATTATATTATTAAATTATACTCAACATTTCAACATTAAATATATCATTGCACACTTCTATCAGGTTTTCATAATTTGTGTTTGTATCTACTCGGAGTTCATTTCTGATTCATAGAGATGTGTGTTTATATAGTTGTGTATTAATGTTTAAATATTCCGTTTCTCATTATACAATAGTGTGTAATATGTGTAGGTACCTATTTGTTTTATTGAATACATTATATATTCGCATTACTAACCTATTATGAAAATAATTAAATATAAATGCATTATTTGTTTTTAATGACAAATTTAAATATTATATAATTAATAATATGGTATGTTTTATTAATATATAGCTAATTAATTATAATATTAATTCTAGCAAATTATATGTTATAATAATGTAAATATATTTATCATTCCACTTAAATAAATAGTATATATATATATATATATATATCTAATTTATAATACAAACCAAAAAGAATTCGTGGCTAACATTATTTTCTGGTGGGATTTTTGCTCCAAATCCCAAGGCAGGGAATAATTTATCCCTAAATAGTATATTACATCATAAATATAAATTATAAGTATAATATTAATAAGAACTATAAGAATAATAATTAAAGATATAAATATAATAATTAACAATTTTCAAAATAAATATTTAAAAATCAATATATATAAAAATGTTTATATCTAATTATTATTATAGTGTTATAAGATTATAATCTTATAACACTATAATAATAATTAGAGTCACTTAATTAGTATCACATATATATGTTTATATATAAACATATATATATATATATATATATATATATATATATATATATATATATATGATACTATATATTTATTAGTATATTTATCAGGCTAATTTAAATTATGGTGAAATAAAAATTCCATATTCCTACTAAAAATGTTTAATAATTCATTAAAATTATTAATATAATTTATATGTAAATATGAATCCAAATTCATTGAGATTATTAATTAATAATAATAAAATTCATTTAATTTTGTATTAATTGTTCACCAAATATTTTATCTACTTGAATTTTTTAATTTTTTTCAATATATTTATCTTTACTCATCAACGAATGTGCTAATTTATTTTGTATAATTTACTATTTTGTATAGATTTATAAATTAATAATTAATAATATATATATGTATACATATTAAATATTGTTCTCATGTAATATAATATAATTAACATTGGTATAAACTTTGTATAACTTAAAGCTACTTTATAAAACTGAAATATAAAATGATCTTATATGTTTTACCAATGTATCATTAAATAAATTAATATACAAACGTATAGCTTTATAAGTATTATTAACACATACAATAATATAAACCATTCATTAAGGTGTCACGTATGATTAACGTGTCACCCGTGTCACTAACGTAGGGCAAGGTAACCTAATACGGACACTATAACAATAACTGGATATAAATATATTATATATATATATATATAAAAATCTCCCGGGAGAGTACTCGAATGCTGACAATAAGTCACCATAACTTTATTTCTCAATTAAATATTTCCAAATTTTATTTATAAGTCCCTATACGTAGTATACTACGAAAGTAACCTAATACGGACACTTTAACAATAAATGGTCTTAACATTTTATGACTCATTATTTGTATTCAAAAATTACAATATATTAATATTATATGATTATAGATATTATTGTAATTTTTAGTCCGTATTTGGTACCCATGTCCGAATACGGACACCCTATGTTATAATACGGACACCCTATATACCACTATATAAACTACATATTATTGATGATTCAACAAGATAAATTACAATTACGTTATTTATAATTAATTTTATAAAAAATATATTGTAATATAATTAGTTAATATTTTATTTATTTTTATTATTTTTTAATTAATAATACAATTTAAGTGTCTAAATAATAAAAAAGTTAGAATTAGCTTTATTGGTAGTATTAATATTATAACTCACAAGATTTTTATGAAAATTAGAATAGTTCATACGCTGTGTGTTGATTGGTTATAGGGTGTCCGACGGAGACTGTTCGTATTAAGACATTTAGAGTGTCCGTATTAGGAACTTATATGGCATCTAGATATATGCTTATAACTTAATGAATATTTGATAAAAAATATAGAAATTAAAAATACAATTTTTAGAATGCTTTAGTTTTTAATAATATAGTATTATATTTTATATCGATATATTTGTATATTTTTTATAAGTTTTTAAGTTGACATTTTTTTTCATAAATTTAAAAACGTAATACAAAAATCAGTTTATTAGATATATTAGCAATATTTTGAATAATTAAAAAATAAAAAATAATTGTTTAGACTATTTTTATAATTATGAATATTTTATTCATAACAATTTTTTTTGTATGATTTATGGTTTCTGAGATACCGATAGTGTCCGTATTCGTGCACTGTCCGTATTCGGTTACTTTCCCCTACTAGATGTCACTAACGTGTCATACTCCTCGATAATAGAGCCGACAGCCCTCAACGCCTGTTCGTATTGGTTAGGAGTGTCGCCATCTCCTACACGATGGAGGGACGCTGGTTCGCTGGGCACCCCGTTAGATGCCGTGAAGTCAATAGCTATAGTGCAGTGTACCTCGGTGCTATGTGTGTGTGTGCGTGTGCGTGTGTGCGTGTGTGCGTGTGACGGAGTTACTTAATGATCGTTAGAGGGTTACATAATCAGTATTGAATTAACAATGGTAGTTTAAATATGTATTATCGGTAATATATATATATATATATATATATATATATATATATATATATATATATATATATATATATATATTAATAGTAATCGTAATTGTAACGTAGTTTCTTTAAAACGTCTAAAAATCCGATGAGAAATCACCAATATAAAATATATTAAAAAATATGTATAGAAATTATTATAAAAATATTGTGATTTATTAAATAATACATTAAATATATAGTTATTCGATATATATATAGATATTCGACTATATGGTCGAATATCTTCTATATAAATGTAGTTTTGTAAATAAGGATGCTCGGGATATTAATGTTTTCATAATTAAAATTATATATGACAACATATGTCCGTTGTGAGTTAAGTGATAAAGAATATTCGTTATCACTTAATTATTCATATGGATGTATAAATAGCATGGATGAAATATAGACACAATAAAAAGATACGATGGATCAAGTATTGCGATAGAAGAATAGTATAGGTATGTAGGGAGATGAGGATATTTATAGATGAGGTATGGGAGAGTTAAATGTAAAGATACATTTTTATATTATGATATTTACGATAAGAGGAGATAATAGGAACATCATATCATGAAGAGTCTATAGGAATGCAACAATATAAATGTATGTGTTGAGTTATGGAGTATGTGTGTATATGTAATGATATACATATAGTTGATACATTTAATTGTTATAACGATACAGATATTTGTTAATGTATATAATATATATAAATTACATCATGAGAATAGATTTCAAATTTCTAATTCAAGTTATATATTAATTTAATTACATATTATAACTGACAAAATACAAGAAGAAGGAACATAATAGATGGACAGTATCTGAATAATTAACTTATATTGATTTTGGAAGAAGATGTATCAAGAAATATTAACAGTAAATTACTGTCAGTAATTGATAATATCATATCGGAATTCGATAAACGTTTTAAATGTAACCATCAATCGGTATTCAATATTATTATAGGTACATAGGTATAATTACATCAATTAATAATATATTATCTATAGATTGGAAATTGGTAGGAGACATTGTAGTGTATTGAATGACCTACTTTAGTGAATTATAGGTGACATTATATTTCAAAGTATCAACAATTATAATACTAATATTCATATTTAATGTAGTATACATATATGCTAATTGTATTTATGTACATAAATTAAACTAATATATAATTTTGATTGTAGAATATTATTAAAAGATAGAAAATATATTAAAATACCTCTAAATTATACGATTTAGAGTTTTTAAGGAAAGGAAATTTTCTATTTATAAACCACTCTTAATATTCTATTAATAATCTCATTATCAATATCTTCATTTGAAAGTTATTTCAACAAAGCAATGTTAATAAATACTTATTTGCGAGACTATATATAGTATATATATAAATTGAAATAATTGATTTAAAATGAAATATAACAAGATCATCAATATTATTTGTTATATGATAATTATTTAATATTATATCATGATGGTTATATTAAAGTATAAACTTTTAAAGTATTTTAATATTAATGTAACTGTATTTAATCTATACTATTTATATGTGTATGTACTTAAAAATACTAACCCTCCTTTTATATAGTCAATAAATGAATCACATATTTCGATATTACATGCAAGTAATTCTACCTGTCAGTATTTAGTATATGTATTAATATATATATATATATATATATATATATATATATATATATATATATATATATGTGTATGTATTTATTTACTTTTAATTTTAATAGAATATTATAAAACTATATATATATATTTATACATTATAATATATTCTCTTATGTTCATCAAAAACTTAATAAACGTTAAATCAAAACATACGAAAAAACATGTTACTATTTGTAAGGTATTGTTACTCACAGTTATTTATAAAATGTACAAGTCTATGACTTCTTGAGGGGTCAATTTGTATTTTCTATTTTAATTGTATTAAATATATATATATATATATATATATGAGATTTCAATAAATAAATATAATATAAACTATTTGTTACTGAACCAATCCGGAGTGTTTATATTTTTTTCTTTTTTTCTTTTGTTTAGCTGGATTAATACATTCATAAACATTGTTTGGACATCTTCCTCGTTTAAGTTCTTTTAAAGATGTCATAAAACACCCAATTAATGAATGTCTTAGGTAAGTTTAAACTAATTAGTGATTAATTGTATGTTATGAATCATAAATTAATTATAATAATAATCTACATTTAAAAATTAATACACTAATTTTAAAATAGTGTATTATCTAATATTTAAAACCTTCCATTTTTATTATAATCCCAACATTCAAATTTCAATACTCTGTATAAATATATTCAATTAATAATTATATATATATGATGACCGATTGGTATACATTATAATTAGTATATCGTTTATTATGATACATTATTAACCGAATATTTCATATATATAATAAATAATTATGCAAATTTAATAGTTATTTTAATTTAGATTAAATTTCTATGAGTTAATTTAAAAATGAGAACATATAAACGATAAGAATTAGAGGTTAGATTAGAGGTCACGCTTATAACCTATCGTAATCTCCATTGCACAACGCTCGTACGGGAATAGTGAACGACTTCCAGTTCGGGTTCAATGTCCTCTTTATAGCCTCGGTTTTGTGTACCACTGTTTCTCTAAAGCGGGGTTACGTAGTACGTGTTATGCGATACAACAATGTCATGCGCGTACCCATGCGTTATTAGTAATTGTAATATTATAGGTATATGTATTTAGTATATATATATATATATATATATAATCATATGCTTAGTATAAACAACGATTATTCTAAATCATTAATATAACACCAGCGTATACGCTTATATTATAATAATTAGTACATCTAGTATATTATAATATTAAATATATGAAAAGATGATGTTATGGTGTGGTATTGTAGACGTAGATTTAATCAGGTGGATAGTTAGTGGATATGTGATGTAGACATATGGTAGTAGGTCAGTTGTATATATGTATTGTCTAGTCCAGCTGTCTATATATGTTGAAATATGGTAGTAGTAGTAGTAGTAGTCCATCTGTTCATATGTCCAATTTCCGTTCTACAAGCACATCACATCGCGAGTTGAAGCGATAGTGAATAGCGCTAACTCTGTATTTTCACAGGAACGTTTTATCAGCAAGAACGGGTCCGATTTACCGAAGAAATCTTTTTTGTCGAGTTTAATGCCCTTGAACTGAAGTACGACCTTCTCCTTGCAAGAGCTGAGCTCTTCTCCGCTAATCAGTATCGTGGAACTATTCTTCTTCTGACATCCTCTACGAATTAAGAGGGATGCTGAACAGACTCGCACTGTTCGCTTATAGATTACTCGCATATGCAATTCACAAGTCAATAGCATTAATGTTATATAATTTATATTTAATTTTTATCGATTATATATAATATATTACATTTCATATTAATTATTAAAGCATAGTTAAATCATTAATATGTAATTTAATATCATTAAATGTAATATCAATAATACACATACATATGTAAAAGTTATAGATGGTATACTACTCGTGAATTACTTGTTATTAATATACTCGATTTAAGGAACATTATGATATGTTAATCATTTTTTATTTGGATAGAGTTCTTTTATTCCATCTACGTATTTAGATGAAGTATTTATTTATAAATAAATGTATACAGTGTACTCTTGTGCCAATCTCTCATGTTTAAGAATCCATGATTTAATGAGAGCGGATTATTTCGTAATAACAATTATAAGATTATTAAGAACAGTTATAAATATTGTATTAACATATATTTTATTAATCCGGACAATTATTATACGATGTCCTACAATATATGTGTCTGACACCTTAACAAACTCATCTACACGGGTAGTTTACCTAAGAATTTATATTATTATCGATGATAGTTAGAACATAGATTTATAAACTTGTTAATTATTTATCATTAATAGGTATAGGTATAGGTATATCTATATATTTCATCATGTATACATGATGAAATATCAATACCGCTAGATGTAGTATAATATTATACTATATACCCTATAGGGCAGTATTACCAACATGTATTACATTAGCTGAATGTAGTTTACTACAACTAATTAAAAAACACAACATTGTAACTATTGCACACTTGCATAATAATAGTGATACGGCATATCTAAACTGGTATTTCATAGGTTATATATACAATGTATATATATATATATATACTATGTGGTATATACTATATAATATATATATATATATATACATATATATAATATTATATAGTATAATACATATAACTCACATATTACGTAATGTACTAACACTAATGATTTTGTAACAGGTGTATACGATGACACAACTTCCGCTAAAGTTAACTCCGCCGAACCTAGAAAGTCCTATTTTCTCAGTTAATTATCAATTATTAATATTAATATTTAAGATAATTATATAACTACATTATTTGATAAATATAGTTAGTTAGTTACTAGAGTAGGATACGCTAATACGCTTAACCATACGATACTTAGTATTATTAATATGTAAATAATATGTACAATATATTGAATGAAAATAATAAATTACATTAGTTAATTATAGTTAATTTATATATATATATATACGTAGTAGTAGTAGCGAAGTATTTGCGAAGCAAATCCTTCGGAAAATATTTGGTACTATAGTATATATAGTTATAGGTTTTGTTATAGTTATAGTTATATATTTGGTACTATAAATATTTTGTTAACCTACAGGTTAACCTTCTATATATAGTTAACCTTCTTAACCTATAGGTTAACCTACTAACATGTTTTGTGAGATCCGGGGATTTAGAATCAACATCGAACCTATAACATTACATAATATGTATACAGGTATTATAGTGCTGATAGATATACACTGTACGTTTACTACACGTATACGTTATACATTGTACGACGTTTTACTAGCGTACTGTATTGTATATGCATTGTATATAAAATAACTTGTACGAATGCATTATAACGTTACCGAGTAATTGTATATAAATGTATACTTGTATACTATAGAATACATGTATTCTATACTACTACCTATGCATAGTAGTATAAATTCATATTTTCACAAATTAATTAATTTACAATTAAATATATATAAATATTTCTGATACATTTTTATATTAATTATTATTCGCTTAATCGGGTAAATAGATATACGGTAACAGGTTTAAAGTCAACTATCTCAGATTTATTATTTTATATTGCATTAAATGTAATATTATAAATTACGTTATACATATATATGTCGCATTATATGGTGCATTGTATAGTAGATCTACTGCGTTATATTCATACAACTATTACTTATAAGGTTAAATCTAACACTTTAAACTTCATGGACTGTTGTTCTTCGAAGTAATATTGCATAATGAACTTGGTTACGAACTCCGGGTTAAGGTTGTTCCATATGATCTCAGTGCGGCCAAACTTATGCGGTGCGTTGTTTAATTAGATTATATTATTTACATAGATTAATAATATATATATATATATATATATGTGTGTATATATATATATATATATATATATATATATATATATATATGTATTATACATAGTAAAGTATTAATATTTTATATGTACATATTATAATATAATTTGGATGACTATATTTAAAGTAAGGTATATATATATGGGGTGTTTGGGGTGCTGGTGAAAATGTAAAACCTAAATCCAGTACCCAACTCTATCAGCAGGCTCCGCGTGCCACACCCTGTAAACTACGTTTAGTAGGCTAATGCTGTGGGGATTTCGGATAGGGATGGGCTCCGCCGAACTTAAATGCCCAAGATACGCAAATATGATTTCAAATACAATTACAAAGAACATACCGGCTCGGACGTCGCCCGAGTTAAAAAGGTATGCGTCATTTATCGCTCATCAGGATAATAACGAAAAGTTAGCTACTGAGGAATATAAGATCAAAACAAGAATAAACGAGACGTACATAGCTACTTGGAATGTACGAACTCTGCGAGAAGATGGTAAACTTGAATAACTTACTCATGAATTGGACAGATACAGGTGGAATGTGTTAGGATTGAGTGAGGTACGTAAACGTGGAGTGAACGAAATTCAGACAAGAGAAGGCCACAAATTGTACTATATTGGAAACGATAAGAAACATGTTAATGGTGTAGGTTTTGTGATACACAGTGAGATAACACGAATGGTCATGTGCTTCAACCCAATAAATGAAAGGTTAGCGACTATAAGATTACAGGCAACCCCGTTTAACATATCAATAATCAAAGTATATATATAGGCATATGTCCCGACATTATTCTACAACGAGTTACAAGACTCCATCTCAAAAATTTCAAAGAAAGATATACTGATGATTCAAGGTGACTGGAATGCAAAAATTGGTAAGGATGCAATAACAGACTGGGAAGAACCTCCGATAAATTTTCAATTCAACAACAAACGAGAGAGGTTATTGACTCCTGGAATTTGCAAAAACAAATGATCTCATAGTAGCAAATACATTTGGTCCCCACAAAAAAATCAAGAATACAAACCTGGCATAGTCCTGGTGGATTATATCATAATCAAATTGATTATATCCTAGTCAGTAAACGTTTTACTACAAGCGTGAATATAAACAAGACTCGATCATTCCCTGGATTAGACATAGGTAGTGATCATGATATGGTCATGATGATATTTTGTCTTCGCCTGAAAAATCCAAAGAAAGAAAAATTCATACGAAACAAATTTAATCTTGAGAAACTTAAAAACCCAGATATTGAAAAACTGTTTAAACATAGAATTGATGAAAAGTTATCAGCCAACATTTAACAAAAATATTCAACAACGAAGAGATATTACAAAAATGAATAAAACACTGATAGATACAGCCACTGAAATTCTAGGTAAACATAGAGAGAAAAAGAAAAACTAGATCACTGAAGAACTGATGGATATGTGTGACTTAAGAAGATAACTGAAAAAGACAAAATTCCTATCAGGAAGTAGGAACAAGCAGGTTAACACACAAATAAAAAGAGAGATGAAGAAATCTAAGGAAAATTGGATTAACCAGAAATGTATAGACATTGGTGACTGTTTAACCAGGAATAACACCAAGAGAGCCTACCAAATTGTCAAAGACCTAACTAAACCGAAGGATAATGCCGCTGTAAATATACAGGATAAACATGGCAAATGTATCACTGATAAAATGGATGTTAGGAAAAGATGGACAGAATACTGTTCAGAACTGTATTCACATAACGCTGAAGGAGATGATGCAGTGCTAGCCGTGAACGAACCTATAGACCAAGATAGCTTCCCTATTCTAGAAAGTGAAGTGGAAGCTTCTATACGTTCACTAAAGATCGGTAAATCACCTGGTGTTATCAACATACTCGCTGAACTTCTTAAATCAGGCGGTGACATACTAAAAAAGTTGCCTACGGATATCTGTAACAAAATATGGGAAACCGGAATATGGCCATCTGAATGGACAAAGTCACTGATAATAAGTCTACATAAGAAAGGAAGCAAATATAAATGTGAAAACTACAGGACAATAAGCCATATATCACACGCGATTAAAATTATGCTCAAGATAATTCTACACGGGCTACAGTACATTACTGAAGAATTTATTTCCGAAGAACAAGCTGGTTTTCGAAAAGGCTCAAGTACAAGTGAACACATATTCAACCTTAGAATCATATCGGAAATATATGTCCAACATAACAAACCGCTATATCATGTATTTATAGACTTCAAAAAAGCATTTGATAGAGTCTGGCATGAAGCATTGTGGTCATCTATGAAAATATTTAATATCAACTTAAAATTAATAGAAGCTATATAGTCTATATAGTAAAGCTGAAAGTGCTGTTTACTCTGATGGAAAAATTGGTGAATGGTTCCACACAACAACTGGAGTGAGACAAGGTTGTTTACTGTCATCCACACTCTTCAACATCATGCTGGAACAAATAATGAATGATGCATTAGAAAATCATATAGGTACAGTAAATATCGGAGGTAAAATAATTACAAATCTAAGATTTGCGGATGACATAGACGGACTGGCAGGTAGTGAATCCGAGCTATCCAATCTAATAAAAAAAGATTGACAGTACATCGTGTAAATATGGAATGGAGATTAATGATACGAAAACTCAAATTATGACTAATTCTGAAGGTAATTTCACATCCGAAATAAAGATAAACAACGATACACTCAAAATAGTTGAAAATTTAAATACTTAGGTGCAATTATAGACGATAAGGGTTCCAAATCTGAAATATAGCTAGAACAGGTCAGACAATAACTGCATTATCAAAACTAAATGTTATATGGGACGACAAATCACTTCAACTGAATCTAAAAATTCGACTTATGCAATCGCTAGTAAACTCAATATTCCTCTATGCGTGCGAAACGTGGATGCTAACAAAGGAGTTACAAGGACGTAATAGAGCATTGGAAATGAGATGTTTGGCTAATGAACATATCATACCGAGACAAGATAACCAATATTGAGGTACGGAGTCGAGTTGTTAAATAAATTGGCAAACACTCGGAATTGCTGGCGATTGTCATTGCAAAGAAGTTGAGGTGGTTTTGTCATGTATCACGATCAAACTCTATGTCTAAGACTATTTTGCAAGGATCCATTGAAGGTAAAAGAAGAAGAGGACACAATGGCAAGATAAGATCGTTGAATAGACTAGTCTTGGAATAGAAGAAGCGATGCGAGCGACCCGGGATAGAGACCGATGGAAACGTATTGTATTGAAGTCAACTGCACCCCTACGGCATCCAAATGCTATGGGATAGGTAAAAGGTAAAAGGTAATATATATATATATATAAATATATAAAATAAACTTATTCTAACACATATATTCATATGTTATACGTGTTATTATATGATAAATAATCAAGTAATGTAATACTGACCTCTTTCCAAATAGTTGTTCCGTATGGTTTGGTATAGAGAACACATAACGGATCAGACTTGGAGAACACGTCCATGTCGGCTAGGTTTCTGAAACATATTTGTCACGTGTATTCAGACATATATGTAGGGGAAACTGGGCACATAATACGGACACACTGCATCAATACATCGTCTTAATATGTTATGACTAAATATTTGTAATCAAAAATGACAATATATTTATATTATATGATTATGGGTATTATTGTGATTTTTTAATTTTATTTCAACTTTGTATTCGATATATAACGGGGGTGTCCGTATTAGACAGCCGTCTGTATTAGGGTCCTTTCCCCTATTTATTGTATATCAATATTAATATCAATGTGATATATCTCGCATTAATGTTAGTCGTAATTTTATAATGTCATCAATATATTTATATTTAAATTAAATTAAATTAAATTAAATTAAATAATAATTAACTATTAGTAAGCTACTAATAGTTAACCACCTAATGACCACGTGACTGTTCTCTGTATCTGTAATATACTATTACTATTACTATAGTAGTAGTATATATATATATATATACTATTTCTATTTCCATCAGCAATTTCCTCTATACCCATTTCTACCGGAAATTGTTGGTGTGAACGCACCTTTAATAGTACATTTTGAATATCCTAACTTAATCCTTTTCAGTGGTATATTATTTTATTTCGATGATTTCAAACGTATACCTACAGGCAGAGATATTTAGATATTTATGTATTTAAAATAAAAATACATTTAATTTTTTCAAGTTGCATTTATTTATAAATATGTTTATACATATATATTATTAAAACGAATTTATTAATAACTATAATTTGAATTGAAAGATGTTTATCCATAAAATATAATCATATATCATATAAAATCATAATTAATATAATTAATATTACATTGTACTATTATACAACTATAATGGTATTGGATTTATTAATTTAAAAACATGTTGTTCATTTATTTGTCTAAATATTAAACTACTGCAAATACTAAATATAAATATATAATTTACTTATAAAGTATCTATGAGTCATAACATAGTATAGTTACATAATTGTTACATAATGGTTACATAATGGTTACATAATGGTTACATAAAGGTTATAATAATAGTAAGGACGTGACGTTAACTAATATAAGTGCATTTTATATATGTACTTCTGCATTATAAGTAAATACGATACACATTAATGTATACTTCAAGTATACCATACAAACTTCACAATATATATATATACATATATGTGTGTGTGTATGTGTGTTAGTTAACGTCACGCCCCTATCTATTTATATATTTTAAGATATTAATTTTTATAATATCTTGACATTTTAAAAGATTGAATATGTTATAAAATGTATCTATATCTAGATTAAAAGAATACGGACACTCTCGGTATCTATGAAACCATAAAACCTACAAAAAAAATAATTAATGAATAACATATTCATAATTTTATAAACACTCTAAAAAAGTATTTTTTATTTTTTAATAGTTCAAAATATTGCTGATATATCCAATATATCCAACTGATTTGTATTGTGTTTTTAACTGTATGAAGAAAAATTTCAACTTAAAATCTTCTCAAGAATATATAAATGTATCGATATAAAATATAACACAATATTATCAAGAGTATATAAATGTATCTATATAAAATATAACACAATATTATTTAAAAATAAAGCATTCTAAAATTTATATATATAATTTCTATATTTGTTATCAAATATTCATTAAGTTATAAGCATATATCTAGAGGTCATATAAGTCCCTAATACGGACACTCTAGATATCTTAATACGGACACCCTATATGTTTTATATATTACATATATTATATATAACCAATAAGCGCGCAGCCTATGAACCTATTCTGATTTTCATAAAAACGCGTGCGTTATAATATTAATATCACCAATAAAGCTAAATCTAAAAAATGTATTATTTAGATACTTAAATTGTATTATTAATTAATAAATAATAAAAATAAATAAATTATTAATTAAATTAGAATAAATTATTCATAACATTAAATATAAATAATGTCATTGTAATTTGTCTGATTGATTCATCAATAATATATAGTTTATCTAGTGGTATATTGGGTGTCCGTATTATAATACAGGGTATCCGTATTCGGAAATGGGTACCGAATACGGATACCCCCGTATCTATGTAATTAAAATATTAAATAAAATATTAAAATTACAATAATATCTATAATAAATACTAATAATCTACTTAATTTTTCTCTGGTATAATTTATATGATAATTCCAGTTACATTTATATCATCAATTAATATATCATGGAACGATAAATGATTCACCTGCTCTATCGTTTTATTATTAACTATTAATTCTAGTTTCTTTTTCGATTTAGAATTTCGAATATTATAGAGCATATCTATTATTTTAATATTAATTGTTTACATTTAATGTTAATTTATTACTAAATATCTAGTGAGTTAAACTAAAAATGTCATCTTATATATTAGTTTGCAGAATATCAAAAGATTTACTACTGAAAATTAAATGTATACTATCTGCACAAATTAAGGGTTTAGAATATGTCAGTATATTAGGCATATCATTAATATATATTAAACAAAGTAATGGCCCTAATATTAAACCTTGCGGAACATCAAATGATATGTGTTCCACATCTGAAATAGCCCCATTTAGTTTGACATATAGTGATCTGTTTGATAAATAACTAGATAATAAAATTGTAGGTAAACCTCAAATAGAAATATTATCTAATATATTTATCAATATATTATTATCTAAAGTGTCAAAAGTCTTTTTTAGATCAATTGGTAATATTGTACAATTATTAGTATTTTCTAATTTATCACATACCGTTTCTGATAGAAAAAGTGATGTATTTTACCTCCTGATGAATAATTTTGTCTGAACACAAATCGATTGTCATTCAAAATAGTATATATATTGTTATTGTTATTTTGTTATTTTTATTTGGTGGAGTCCTTTCATCCCATCCAGGAACTTAGATGAAGTTTTCACTTATAACCATATTCGCTCTGATGCCCCTTCGAAGCTGCTCTCATCCATGGTTTTAACGAGAGCCGATCATTTATTTATACACAACTATATAAGATCACTTCTAAATAATATTTTAAGACCCATTTTATAAAATTAATTAATGGTCCGAAAGAGGCTCGAACCCTTGTCCTACTGCTTGTGTGTCTGACGCCTTAGCCACTGAGCCACACAGGCAGTTAAGATATATATATATATATATATATATATACATATATATATATATACATATATATATATACATATATATATATACATAATATTACGGTACGTGAACTTACCTACAGCGCACTGTTATCTCTATAACTGATGTCTCCATTTCGCCGCTAAATAATTGTCCCCCGGAAGTATACAAATCCGAGCCATGCGCATTAACTGCCTTAGTCATCGTTCGTCACAGATGTCGTATAGGTCATATCGCCTCAACGTTTATTGATTATCTTTCATAATACTTATTTGTGTTGGTATTCATAGGTGTTCCTGGTTTATAAACTAATAATAATATATGATAGTATTAATTATATATATACAAATATAAAATACAATAAAATCACAACCAATCAGATAAGTATTAATCTATAGATGTATACCAATAGTTATATATATACCTATTTGGGTATAGTATGTGCAATATATCTTAGTGTATATATATATATATGTGTGTGTAAATGTATATAAATACATTGGGTATATATATATACTATGATATAATAATAATTTTGTAATAATAATTTTATTTATTGATATATAATATATATATATATATATATATATATATATATATATATATATATATATATATATATATATATAATGAATACAATACAAATAGCGGACCACTCAATACGTCATAGACTTATACATGTTATAAATAACTGCGAGGGGCCCCGGACAATATAATACAAATAATAACATTTGTTTTCTTATGTTTTGATAAAGTGGTAAGAGAGAGAGAGAGTGAGAGAGAGAGATAGAGAGAGAGGGGGGAGAGAGAGGGGGGATAGAGAGGTAGATGGAGAGATATGTAGGTAGAGAAAGAGAAGGGAATATAGTGAGTTTATACATAAACTAACATATATATGCGTAAGGGATCGTATTATAATCGTATTATATAATTTAATTAATTTGATTTCAATAATTTATATGTCACATTTTTTTTATAAATATAATGATGTTGCCTCTTTCAGTATTCGAAACATGAACTATTACATTACTATATCATTCTTGAAAATATGAACTATTGATTATATGATTATGTAATAATAATAATAATATTTAAATTATTATAACAATAAATTATTATTATAATAAATATATTTATTAGAAAACATCTTTCTCTCTCTTTTCTTTGGAGTTTTTATTTTATATATGTTGACCTCTCACAGAATACTTCAAAATAATATTCAATTTTCAAATTGTTATCACCCTTTACACATATCTATAGTATATATAAATATAGTTAGGGGAAAGTCCCTTATTACCGACCCCCTATAGTATCTCAGTAAATATTAGAGTTATTAAAAAATTATATATACACAACATTTTAGTAATGTAATTTTAAATATTAATAAGTCTTTTGATTATCAAAATATTCAATAATACAATTTGTATTTGATAAATTGTAATATTCTGCTTTTACTATTATTATATTTTATTTTTTAAATATTTGAATAATAACATTATTTTAAATATTGTAAATATATTATTAATTAAAATAAAATGCAATGCTATGCATAACATTGTAAATTAATTATATAGTAATTATAAAAATAATTTAATTTGAATAACTATTAACCAATATATCTTAATTATATCAACCCATATGATTTTACTATTACTGACCCCCTAAATTACCCTAATACCGACCCCATATGATTTATAATATCCAATCAAAATAGATCCGTATTTTATTTTAAAATATTTCGTAAGTTGTTTGTGTATCATTGATATAGATTTAGGATTCATGATTCCAGTTGATTATAGACATACTGATTAATAAATAAATATTTAATAATATACACAATTTTAATATAATTACTATAAAGTTTAAATTTAAATGTAATATTACTATTAAAACATAAATTTAATAATAAATAAATTGCATTTATATTATAATAATTATAGTTATGTATATCTACTATTTAGATTGAATATTATAATATTACAATTATTTATACCACGATTATATTAGGGGTCGGTAATAGGAGAAGGGGTCGGTATTAGGAACAGGTATCCAATTACCGACCACCTGTATATTATTGTAAATATAATGATATCGACAATTTAAAATAGCCCCATTATTCATTGCCATCATATTACCCTATAGCAACACCCTTTGCCTATAGGGTAATATCAAAGTCCTAGCAGGGCTTTGGTAATATTATGGTAATTAATAATGTGGCTATTTTAAACTTATCCAATATTAAATATATATATTTGAAATTTTGTAATTATAATATTTAATTTCAAATAAATATATTTAATATTGAATACGTTATTACAAACAATCATTTAGTGGTCAGTAATATGCGACTTTCCCTTGGGTATATATTATATTTATAATATAGTATATATATATATATTGATCTCGGTCATTAATTGAATATAAGATTATTATTATTATTATTATTATATATATATATATTATATTTATTATATACTTTATATAATTAATATTATATATATATAGATATTTACTTACAATGTCACATATTAAATATACACTAATATAATATAGTACCACTAATTAGAATATTGTCAGTACGCTAATTATGAGATATGTTGATACTATCTAAGATATCCTTGTAAGTTATTAATACGAACTTGTGTAATAGGTAAACATACAACATAACGGTTCAACTCGTCTGAACATGCGCATGATTTAGTGCATATTTCTATTGTGTATTTAGTATTATGTAATAAGTGTTCACTGAACCGTAACGCTGATCCCGTAATTATCGCTATTATATAATACACACACACACATATATATATATATATATATTATACGTATAATAACTATTTTGATAATGTATAATACTATTTTTAAAGTATCTCACTACAAGTATTTACAGTAAGTTGCCAGAAAATATTGTAGTGGGACACCCCATTAATATATATATATATATATATATATAATTTCATTAAATAAATACATATGTATCACTATAGTTATTATACTTTACATACATGTTATAGTAATTTCACACAACAATAATTTGAGGACTGCATTTTCTGAAAGTATTTCCTACAAGCAGGAGCGGGATACCCCCTTTATCAATATTTTACATTCTATTTATTTTTCCATATATTTTAATATCTAATAATAATAATTATATATTATATATAAACGTATACGTTTATTTTCTTTTCTTTCCTATAATAAAATAATTAAATATGAAATATATTGAGTTCTCATTTCATCTAAATGACTTCAACATAGGATTCATCTTTTAAATTATGATCGCCAATACCTCATCCAGGAAAGACTGCATTGGACAGTTTTTTCTTCATATCGTTTTGAATTACTTTATTTTCTTTATATTAATATAATTATAAATATAATATTAATAAATTTATTCTTTTCTTACTTTACCCGATAGAACTTGCTAGTTATTCTATTACCAATTTATTTCATTCATATATATATATATATATATCATTCATTACACGTATTAGTTCGTCAGTGTTGCATCTTGTAGAAGTATTATAACACTGATAGGTGTATACACCCATCCATAGAGAACGAACTTCGTTCTCTATGCACCCATCGTTTATCAGTTATAACTGATGGCTATAGCCAATGAAGTTTATCGAATGGAATCCATGATTCCAGAGGAGAACATCACTGTTTATATGTTTATTTGTATTTATGAACAGCTTGTTTTATCTGCGTTGGTTTGAATACAGCTTTCTTTAGATATGTCTTCGATTTTATGTTTGATTATTTAACATTAGGTACCTATCAGTGGATACAACTAGGTTATCGGATAACTATTTTGTATTGAAATATCTTTTTTAGGAATTTTAATTACATACTTCTAGATATTTTAAGTTATCAATATGAGTTACTATCGACGTATATTTTTGTAATCGAATTTGATCAGCTTAGTTTTTATTAAATTTACAGTTAATTCAATATTAGTGCTTCTCTTTCAATTATATTAACGATATTTTTAGCTATCCCAAGTACGTGTAATATAATAGTTATATGATATTTATATATAAAGCTATAGCTTAAATAGTATATTCTACTTTATATCTTTTTAATTTAAAATCCTAGTTCGGCTATATATATTATATTATATATATATATATATATATATATATATATATATATATATATATATATATATATATATATATATATATAGATGAAACAGAAAGAATGGGAATTGACATTATTGGTATAACAGAGACTCATTGAACATCAGATATACTACGATATGGGAGAAAATGTACATTTCATCATACACTCTCCTCGACAAGATGGAATATGTAGACAAGGAGTAGCTTTAATCCTGAAAAAATATTTGGAAGATAATATAGTGAATTATAAAGCTATATCAAAGATCTTGCGAATCATTCCTTCGGAAAATCTTTGGCTATATCCAATGGATATTATCCAGTATGTTACTAAAGGTGACTATGGAGTGTGAATCTCGTAGAATTACATAATGTATAGTATACGCACCAGCTTCCAGTTACGATGATGTATTTGGAGAAGACATTTTCGGCACATTACAAGATGAGATGAACCTCCTACCACCAACTGATAAAATAGTACTATTAGGATATTTCAATGCATCAGTAGGAAATACTATGCATTATAACTGGCCATAATTAGTAGGATATTATGCTGTAGGAACTAACAACGCAATGGGGCTTAAACTGCTTCAATGTTGTGTTATAAACGATATATTCATAGCAAATTTAATTTTCAATCATAAAGAAAATAGAAGATTGATACATGGATTTCACCGGATTGTACAGGAAAAAAATTGATTACATAATAATGTCAAGGAAATTAAAGTCAACCCTAAACAACTGCAGATCATATCACTCAGCTGAGATTGGATCAGACCACTCAATTGAGTGGTTGATATATTATCACCAGTGTTTGAAATCACTATTAATAGTGATTGCAAACACTGGTGATAATATATCAACACAACTTAAAATCACTAAAAAAGACCTCCAAGACGTCACGATAATGATAAAATTCAAATACAAAATGGAGAGATATCAAAGAAATTTGCAGCAGTAATTAAATAACGGATATCTACCCTATAGGGTATCTAATATATTATATTATGACGATTATGACACTGCGATGCCAGACGATCTTTACGATTATTTAAAAAATATTGTATATACTACTGTTGAACAAGAAATTTGGTATAAACAACTTAATGATAGTATGGGAAAGTAACCTAATACGGACACTTTAAAAATAAATGGTCTTTACATTTTATGACTCATTATTTGTATTCAAAAATTACAATATATTAATATTATATTATTATAAATATTATTGTGATTTTAAAATTTTATTTAATCTTTTAAATCCATAGATAACGGGGGTGTCCGTATTCGGTACCCATGTCCGAATACGGACACCCAGTGTTATAATACGGATAACCTATAATCCACTAGATAAACAATATATTATTGATGAATCAATCAGACAAATTACAATTACATTATTTATAATTAATTGTATGAATAATTTATTCTAATTTAATTAGTTAACAATTAATTTGTTTTTATTATTTTTTAATTAATAATATAATGTAAGTATCTATAAAATAAAAAATTTAGATTTAGCTTTATTAGTGTTATTAATATTATAACGCACGCGATTTTTAATGAAAATCAGAATAGTTCATACGCTGCGCGCTAATTTGTTATAGGGTGTCCATATTAAGACATCTAGAGTGTCCGCATTAGGGACTAATATGACCTCTAGATATATGCTTATAACTTAATGAATATTTGATAATAAATATAGAAATTATATATATAATTTTAGAATACCTTATTTTTTAATAATATAATGTTATATTTTATATCGATACATTTGTATATTCTTGAGAAGGTTTTAAGACATTTTTTTTCATACATTTAAAAACGTAATAAAAAAAATCATTTTATTGGATATATCAGCAATATTTTGAATAAATAAAACAATAAAAAATACTTTTTTAGACTATTTATATAATTATGAATATTTTATTATGTAAAATATTTTTGTAGGATTTATGGTTTCTGAGATACCGAGAGTGTTCGTTTTCGGGCACTCTCCCCTTATAATAATACAATACTAAAATGTTGTTAATATTCTTATAAATAAATATAATAATATTAAAGTATCGTATATGCAATGATGGGCACCGATCCTTTTTTATGGATCGGGATCGCCGATCCCTATCCTTTTCCGATCCTACAATGTAGGACCTACATTCGTTATCCGATCCTTTGCCGATCCCGATCCTCGCTTGCGTACCCGACTCCGATCCCGATCAGATCGCCGATCAATGATCGCGATCCTACCCATCGCTGCCTGCAATATATATATTTCCTTGCAGTTTATTTAAATAGTACTTCTATTATATTACGATATGTATTATATTTGTGAATATATTTAGGGAATATATTATGTGAATTTCACATTGTGAAATAGTTATGACTATTTAAATAAATGTAATAGAATAGGGTATACCAGTAAACTCGGAACACTTTTGAAGAAAACTCGGACCACTTTTATTCTTTAACCCATATTATAGAAGTAGGTATATTATAGAAGTAGTATAGGGGAAAGTCCCCGATTACCGACCCCTAAATGATTATTTGTAATAACTTATTCAATATTAAATATATTTATTTGAAATTTTGTTAATAGGGTTATATTATGGTAATGAATAATGTGGATATTTTAAATTTTTGATATAATTATATTTACAAGAATAAACAGGGGGGTCGGTAATCGGATACCTGTTCCTAATACCGACCCCCTCCCCCTATTACCGACCCCCTAAAATAATCGTGGTATACATACTTTTAGTATTATAATATCCAATCACCATAGTAGATATTCATAAATGTAATTAATTATAACATGCACGCAATTATTGTTATTGAATTTATGTTTTAATAGTAATATTAAATTTAAATTTAAACTTTATAGTAATTATATAAAAATAGTTATTATTATTATTTAGTTTTTAATCAGTATGTATATAATCGAATGGAATCATGAATCCTTAACCTATCAATGATACACAAAAAATTGTTTGATAAGTTTCAAACAATAAGTTAACTTATGACATATTTTAAAGTAAAATACTGATCTATTTTGATTGGATATTATAAATCACATGGGGGTCGGTATTAGGGTAATTTAAGGGGTCGGTATTAGGAAAATCATATGGTTTGCTATAATTAAGATATTTTGATTAATAGTTATTTAAATTGAATTATTTTTATAATAGTTATAAAAATTGTATTGATCTACAATATTATGTGCAGTATTAAGTTTTCTTTTAACTAATAAAGTATTTACAATGATTTAAAAAAAGATATTATTCAAATATTTAAAAAGTAAAAACAGAATATTACATTTTATCAAATAACAATTGTAGGATTAAATATTTGTTAAAACAAAATACTTATTCATATTTATCATTAAATTACTAACAGTTCGTGTATATATTATTTGTTTATATCTCTTATAGTTACCGAGATACGAGAGGGGTCGGTATTAGGAGGGGGTCGGTAATCGGGGACTTTCCCCTACTAGGTTATTATTTCTATATATAGTTATTTTAAACTGGTCCGAATCTTCTTCAAAAATAGTCAGAATTTTATTTAAAAAGTGATCCGAGTTTACTGGTAGAATATTCATAGAATACATAGAAGAAATAATGTGGATGGGAAAAGATAGCCGTCATTATATAATGTTTATGTTGGGGAAAGTCTCCGATTACCGACCCTTTATATTTAGATTAGGGCCCTAAATGATTATTTTAAATAACGTATTCAATATTAAATATATTTAATTGAAATTTTGTAATTAGGATAATATTATGGCTATGAATAATATGGCTATTTTAAATTTTTAATATAATTATATTTACAAGAATAAACAGGGGGGTCGGTAATCGGATACATGTGCCTAATACCGACCCCCTTATCCTATTACCGACCCCCTAAAATAATCGTTGTATAAATAATTGTAGTATTATAATATCCAATAAAAATAGTAGATATACATATATAAAATTAATTATAACATAGACGCAATTTATTTTTTATTGAATTTATGTTTTAATAGTAATGTTAAATTTAAATTTAAATAGTGTATAATATTATTTAATATTTATTTTAAAATCAGTATGCATATATTATATATAACCAACTGAAATCAATAATCCAAAATCTATATCAATGTAGTCAAATACACAAGCAACTTACGACATATTTTAAAGTAAAATACGGATATAGTAATACTATTTGTATTGGATACAATAAATCACATGGGGTCGGTAATAGGAAAATCATATGAGTTGCTATTATTAAGATATATTGGTTAATAGTTATACAAATTAATTTATTTGTATAAAAGTTATAAATATGTTATTGATCTACAATATTATTTGCAGTATTACGTTTTCTTTTATTAATTAATAAATTATTTACAATGATTTAAAAAAAGTTATTATTCAAATATTTAAAAAGTAAAAACAGAATATTTCATTTTATCAAATAACAATTGTAGGATTGAATATTTTTTTTAAAAAATAGTTATTCATATTTATCATTAAATTACTAACATTTCATGTATATATAATTTGTTGATATATATTATAGTTACTGAGATACGAGATGGGGTCGGTAATCGGAGATTTTCCCCTATCTAACTTAAAGAGTAATAATTATCAACAATAATAGTAAGCCCATAGATTTTGAATCAAAGATAAAATATTTTTCTTCAACAGGCTATATGATAGTAATCCTATAGGATTATATAAGTTATGTTATTTATATTAATTATTTTATCAAATTATATTACGTAATCATTAGTAGTACCACTACTGTATTGATATTTACCCTGTATTATATTAATACTCAATATAATATATTATATTAATAAGTTATATTAATGATGAATTCAATTATTATATATAGGTAAATATTGCACAGATTTTGCATATATTTTGAATATCTTGGATTATAGCATATGCTGTTATCAAGAACTACAAAATAATTATGATGTTTAATATATGATAATGCTATAGCTATAGCTAAAGACTATAGTCAAGTTCTTATTACATATGTAATATAGAATCACATTTGTCTGGGTTATACCTTTTAGTATATAAATCTATGAGACCAAGATAAAAATAAATAATTAATTAAATTACAAGCATTATAAATATTATTTCATTATCAAATTATCAAAACCTTGTCCACTTACATTGTGTTTAAATGTAACTTTCAATTAGTAAACATATTCTAAATTATAGTTGAATCAACTACAATTACTATATGATTAACAATATTATAACCCTGTAGAATAATCATTTACTTTTACCTTGTAATTAACTTAATTCGAATAGTAAATTAGTATAATGATATTTGAACAAGATTTTCTCCCATTATATATTTATATATATATAACGACCACATAATATTCATTCATAATTGTAATCACCTTTAATCCCAATTACAAATCTTCTAATCAACTTGGTTAGTATAAACATTATTAATTAATAGGTAATATTACTAGATTTAACATATAACCTATATAATCTATATATACTTATTTGTTCATTATGATATATATTGATACTTATCATATATTAAAAATTAAATTTATAATTAAAGTTCCTGTAATCTAGTGTAATAATTATATTTATATATAGATATATAATAGTAACATATTTCTAATTCAGAAAATATATGTAGATACACCATATACAGACTGAATGACACTTATGTGTCACACAGAATATTATAATTTGTAAAGAATGCCATAATATATTATTAATTGTTTATGTTTAAAACAAGTTATTGACAAAAAAACATACCACTATATATTCACAGCTAAATAATTATATATAGATGATATAATAAACAATAAATATTGTGTTAGTACACTAGATAATACAACAATATTTAGTCATTAATAATGCACACTCTGCATAATATATCTTGTGAATTTTACTCATAAATTATGAGTCATAATCATAAATAAAAACAAAATTATTAATTATTACAAATAAGGGCATATATGAATATCATCAAATGACTGTAAATAAGTATGACATAACAAATAGATATAGTTTTGAAAAAATAAAATATATCCAGGGACTTGTAATAATAACTACAATTAATGGTATAGTATAATAGGGGTATTCAGTGAATACTATTCACTAATAGTGATAGTTATGTATATATATACTAGTGAAGATTATATTTAAGTAACTATAATATTGAAATTTGAATTAGTCATACAAATTCTACTTTATTACTCAAACTATTTGTATACTTTATTTAATTATAAATCTAATACTTATAATTCTTCTAATAGTATTAATAATATTCTAATACTTTATTAATAGTATGTTATATAATGATTTATCCACACATCAAATACATTACATCACATCCCTACATGTCTATTTAATTAGGTAAATCAATATTGACTTTGGATTAATTATTTTTGAATTAACGCTTCTATATTATATGTTCATTATAGTAAAGCAGTTTTATATTAGGGAAATGTATATATATATATATAATTATATATATATATCATCTATTAATTATAGAACCCATTTATTCTATATTAGAATAAAGCTATCATTATCAGTGATTCTCATCTTCAACATTAATGGTACAAACATATAGTATCTGCCTTATACATCTAAAATGATTCTTTTATCTAGATTTTAGTAAGATTATACAAGTGTTACAAATATCTAATGTAACATAAATAAATACTATTTCAAAGCTTTATTGAGGAAATAATTAAAGTTGGTAAATAAATCACATATTATTCTGAATTAGGAAAACTTCATTAATATATTGTAATCATTAAAGCATACTGGTCAAGTAGTTCATCAGATTGTAGGTATTAGTGTTAAACATGGTGAAGAGAACTAATTCATTATCACCAAACAAGAATTGATTAAAGTTAACATCTTTGTAATATTCATATATTATTTATAATATAATCTAATTAAATTTTATTAAATCGTATTTTTATTATTAATACTTTACAATTATACTACTATATACATTTATATAAATTGTTTAATATGATTTATTAATAAATAACTAATTTATTATAATTAAAGATATGATATGATTTTCAAATAATATTAAAGGACATGACAAATCTATTATTTGACATTTTTTTATGTAAATAAAGTAGAATATAATTTAATAAAATGTTAACAATTTCAAAATAATATTTATACTGCACATACCCATCAGATGTATTAAACATTAATGTAAAATTAATTATAAAATTAAAATTAATAACTACTATTAATTAAAATTAATATATTTCAGATTATTTTAGTTATAACATATATAAATATATTAACAATTATAATAATATTTCTTTATAAAAATCTCACTTAATAATTTATAATTAATAATTTATGTAAATTTAAATAATATTTAGTTTATATATATAACTTATTATAATAAAATAATAAATTTATAAATATAGAATTTATTAATAAGTGTAATACTAAAATATATATGTACAATAAAAATGTTAACTGAAACGAAATGAAATAATAATAAAATAAAATTTGTAAAAAAATATATCATTTATAAAATATACAATTAAAATATAAAATATATGTCCATTCCAATATATACAAATCAATATTTGAATAGGCATAATATGTAATGAAACAATAAAATCACAACAAACCCATTGTCCCTGATCACAACAATAAAATGCAAAGAGATCATAATACATTGGATGGTGATAACAATGAAATAATGCCCAGAGGCACAGCTATGTAAGTTAACCAAACATTTCTTGTGAGGCATATGTTATGTATAAAAATCCATCTTCATCACTCTCCACCTTAAATAAATATATTCTAATTAAATATTAGTAAATAAAATGAAGTATATTTTAATGTATAATAAAAACTACCTTATATCTAACTATATAAATATATATATATATATATATGTATATTTATTTATAAATAAATTAAAATAATTGATATTTTGTTTAATAGTGTTTTCATATCAATTCCTTATTTCAAGTTAATAATTAAATACATTTACGGCCATCGATTAGCTCTGTCGAATGAGATATGCAATGGAGCTATTTACAAATATTTATTTTCATGGACCCTATTTTGAAATAGGAATAATCCTATTTGTACTGCTAAAAATCTGGTGATGGTGGTAATAATGATATATTCTAAATATAGGTTGCTTTATACTATTATTTCAACAAGAAATAAAAAGTCTATTTTGAATTAAACAATAAGTTGAATAATATCTAAACTATGAACATATATTATAAAGATAGTTTATGAAATATTTTGAAATGTAAAATTATAGGAAAGTAATATAGCTTCCATTTAAAATTTAAAAATGAAATATTTATAATTTTTAAATATAACTTTTGAACTATGATTATCGGGTTAATATATATATATAAATATAAAAATGACAAATATTGGAACGATGAATGAAAACGACGGTTGAAATATCAGGATCAGCGTGAATACCTACTGGATAAAACTCTGTCGTATAATTCAATCGACTGTACTAATCAACGACTGTAAATATTGTTTCAGCCATAACTTGAAATACGGTATTGATGTGAACACCCATATAAGGGCATATAGTATAAGGGCATATCGTAGTTAGTAGAAATTACGCAAATTTACATGTGATAGATATGCGATATACAGTAGTACTATAATTGTATCAACTGAATAAATAATTGGAATATTGCTAACAAAATTAAACATATAAACTAGATATACAGAGCAGTAATATACTAGAGTTTACGTATACAATTTAATATTTACAATTTATTGTCTATCTAAAATAAAGATATATTTTGTATAGAATAATTATTGTATAATTCATATTTTATATATGATTAAATATACGAAAGACAAATATTTCTTGAAAATATAGATATCAATATTGTACCAACAAAAAATGTAGATTATATCATAAACTGAGTCATTTATCATTTATCCTATAGAAAAAATAATGGTGACATCTAAAATATTAATAAATATGCAATAAAAATGGTTATAATCGGCAATATGTAATAAAAATGAACCATATAACATACCAATATATCCATATACATTTAATTAAGGGCCACTATACATACCTAACTAATGACCTAACTGATACATAAGTAATTTAATTAATAACACAATCTGTATGACATTTTAACACATATAATTTTGTAGGTTTACACAAAGGACATGACGTCTGAATTTTATTTTCCGTTCAAGTGATTTTATCATATTGCATCATGGTCCAGGAGTAAAAATTTGAATTTAATAAAAAAATCAATGTAAAAACCAATTGTTAAATCAATGATATTAATATGATTGTATTAAATGACATTATACTAATAGGAATGTCTACATAAATAATAATAAAAAACTGTTTATAAAGTAATTTATATGTAAATACGAAATTAAATGATTGCATTTTATTTCACAAATAAATCAATATCTGTGATATCTTTAATTAAAATATTGAAATAATAGAAATATAATTAAATATACCACTGAGAAATATTTAGTTGGAAATCAAAAAGTAATCATTGCAGAGATAACAATGTATGTTCTTTTCTTGATATATACATAATATATTTCTAATAATATTGTATTATATTTCGTCTTATTGATAAATTCTATAGATACAATGATATTACATAATCTCATAAAACAAAGAATCTTGAGTTATATTTTAATATACCCTTTTTTACCTATTATTTATACATAAACACATTCAAAGTAAATAAAGTGAATAAGCAATTAAATGTAATGTATGAAACTTTGTGATAGAGGCACCACAGTCGTAACCTACTAAATTTTAAATTATTATTATTTATTTATATTTAATGTTAATGTTAATAATTATGAGCATTTTTAATGTACTAATTTTATTAAATACCAATTTTAACTGTAATAAAAAATATCAGCATTCTTCATAGTTTTTGTAATTTAATTGAAGATATCATATTGTATTGAAGCATATAATCTAAATCTATTTCGATATAAATCCTATTATTTTAATATTTAACCTATAAAATATGAATTATATCAAATAAAAATCACTGATACATTTTGTTAATTAATTGAGAATTGTTATTCAATATTTTACATGCATTAATGTGCATCAATTGGTTATCCACTTTATTTATATCGATGTTAAGTGGGACAGGTAAAAATAGTAAAAAATTAGTTTTTTTATTTCAAAATAATACATTATTACATGCTATATAACATGCTACCTATCAATAAATTACCAATGAAAACAGTATATAAATCACATAAAAAATGGTTTTTATGATGTGCTCTTATAAAAATTAATTAATAAAAATGTAATTATTATGAAATCTACATGCCTAACTAATATATATTATTTTTTATGACTTATATATTACAGATCTAAAAAAAATAAAAAGCACTTTGTTTACATATATATTATTTATATAATCATTGCTATAACTACAGTATCACGTGATCGTATCAACCAATGAAACACAAGAAAAGGGACACTATAATTTAGAATATTTTAATAGGGTTTTTTATTTGATATTGATAATTATATTTTGAAATGCATTTTACTTAAGTTTGTATTTTAATACTACCCATGTAGATATAATCAATGTGTCCAGAAAAACTATTAGAATTGGTATTCATTTGTTTACATTATATAAAGGATATTTGTATAAAGAATGAAATAAAATCATATTTTTATAATATAATTAGAAATGGTTACACAATAAATATACAAATTCTATAGAAATATTACAAAAATATTTATATAATATATTTGATATTATAAATATGTTGATATTTCATTGTAAACATAATATAATATAAAGTAGGCATATTCTATGAATAGATTTATGTATGGCACTTTGAATAGACCATTGTATTGACTATTCTTATATATGTGAATTGTTCAAATGTTCACTGTTAGACATGCCCTTAAACCAGCCCTAAACTATATGAATTTTTCATATCCCATACCATATTACAATGCAAAAAATATTAAATTAATACTTCAATATCAGTGTATGAATGAATTTTAATCAAATAAAAGTTTTTAAATATACTATTTTATTATATTTTAATGAATACATAATATTTATATATATATAAATTTATTTTACTATTGTTTATTAACAATTATTATAATTATAAAACCTTGTAGATTTCAGAGAGAGCTGATGACATATTTGCAAGACTTCTGTTACCCACTAATAGATAGAAAGCTTGACTTTGGTTTAAGGACATCCTATTTCTATACAGAGTTATTTTCAATTATAATGATTCTATTATATATATATCTTATATATATATATCTTATATATATATATATATATATATATATATATATATATATATATATATATATATATTCAAATTGATTCAAATAATGTATTAAAATATAATATAAATTAATAATGAAATATTAAAAACCGAATAATTGTGACAAATTGAGACATAGTTAATTCCTGCGGCACAAGAAACTTTGTTTTATCTAGAATGGGCAAAGTAGTTTCTTTGTGATAACGTTCAACTATAACTGGAATCTTGGTGGGAAACTTTGAGCGGATTCCAGCTACTTCATCTTTTCTGTGAGCTAGTCATATAGATAGTATATAAATAATTTGATATTAATATTATAAGATATATAATTAAATTATTAAATTATTATTTGAAATAATAAATGATGTATTTAAAACATGTTATATATTTTTAATTGTTTAAGGCCCTGTCGCAGTGTATAAATGGTTAAATATCATAAAAAAAGTTTAAAAAATGATTCCTTAAAACTATCATTTACTTTTATATTTTAGTATCTATAAAAAATGGCATCCAAAAACGATATATAAATCACATAATAACATGTTTGATACTTATAGATACTATTATATTTTATATACATCATTATAGTCATTTATAAATGTAATGTGATAGATAATAAATAAGTTCATAAAATATAAGAAATAAATATATTATATTTTTCCCACATTTACCTAATATTTCCTGTATTTACCTAAATCTTTACAAATAAAGATTTACTTATGTGTCCCGTATTTACTTGTCTCGCATTTACGTTTCCCGTATTAATTTTTAATTATTATAATACTTATATATTAAAATTTGTAATATATAAGTATTATAATAATTAAAAACTATATGCTTACAAAGTATATTTTTAATATAATATATATTTAATTAAAAAATATAATAATATATCAACGTTTATAGTATTATATTAATAAAATATGAGTTTGGTTGACAGAGTTCAACATATAACATGATAGTGAGTGTGATATAGTACTTAGGCTAATTCATTCAAATGTGATGAAACATTATGTGTAATAACTTGTGAGTTTACTATCTGTTTTAAAATTATATATTCTATTTAATAAAAAATGTAATAGTAATTCTATTTTAATGTACATAATAAACTCATTACTATTTTATACGCAGGTTTTATATTTGTATAATATAAAAAAATTAAATATTCAAACTTAGTGTACTTTACTAAAGGAAATAAATGCATTCATATTTATATTTAATATGATATTATAATTATAATATTAATATTATATACACATTTTAAATGATACATATTCACCAATGTATGTATATTTGATATACAAATATAATAGTATATTGTTATATAATTTATAAACTATATACTAAATATAAGTATTATAATAATTATACTTTCTCAGTAAGTTACTGGATAAAATCAACGGAAGTCTTAATATATTGATAAGAGTATTATACTCGGTATATTGAATTATTCAATATAATAATTATATTCAAATACAACGTATTAAATACGGTATTGTAAAATGATTTTAAAAATCATATTAGAAATGTCTAGGTATACCAAACAAATGAATTATCACATTGAAATAATTATGTAGGAGTAGTGGACCACACTCACTAGCAATGTATAACTATGTAAAAGTGTTACAATATAAAACAATTTATCTTTTAAATTATTTACTTCTGAAAAGTTCCTAAATGAAGAAAATATGCCTTATTTAATAATATATTATATAATGTAAATAATGTATAACAAACTTATAATATTCTATAATAAAGTTAATATAAACTCGTAATGCATTATGTACATTTAATATAATATACACATATTTAAATTCTATTAAAATTATTTTTAAAATAGTTTTTAAATATTTCAATATTAATATTTAATAAATTATCATTATAAAGTATAATATAAACCAAATGACTTTCTCCTTTTAAATGATTTGATAGAATTATCTTTATTTATAGGCATTATATTTTATTAAAAGTTAAAATAAAAATTGATAAATTCAATACATTAAAATTAAATTAAAATAAGGAAATAAAAATATAAATTGTGACAATATTAAAACGTAATTTGTTTAGATATAGATTTGGTCATTGAAGCGTGAAATATAACCTTTAAACCTATAAATAGGTAAGGTTCGTAATTAGATACAATTTAAAATTAAAGGTTGTTGTACATTAAAAACCATGGTATATTAATATAGTATATACGTTTATTATAAGTAATTATATTATTTAAAATAGGATGCTACTACTACTACTACTACTACTACTACTACTACTACTACTACTATGGGCGCCGGAACAGGGGGGTTTGGGGGTTGCAGAAATTAATAATCTTATCATATACATTATAATGACATTATAATGTAACTCTATAGAGTGAATCATTATAGATCAAATGTCTATGCATTTTATATTTATAATATATTATATTTGCTTATTCATTAACAAATATAATAAAATGTCCAATATATTATAATTAGATTTTATTTATAATGAAGAAAAATACTCTATTTCGCTATTTGTTAGTCTATACCATCGATATAAAGAAAGAAGCTTTCTTTATATCGATGGTCCTATACTATAGATTTATAATTCAATTCAATTCAATTTATTTTAAAGACTCTTTGTGCCATAGCAATCAAGCGTCTAAAGTAAAAACAAAAAACAATATAACGGAACATAAACTAAAATAATAAACTAATAATAATATAGATAGGAATACAGAAAGTACTCAACATTAATATAAATTGTAAATAAAATTGTAGATATTGATAAATAGTGATAAAAAAATGATCAGGGAAATGCAATAGTAAATAGATATGTTTGTAATAGAGATTTAAAAGAGGTGGTGGATTGAGTGGAGCCTAGATTATGTGGTAGTTTATTCCATAGATAAGGGGCCGATATGTGCCATGCACGAATATTAGTGGTATGTAGATTAAGCTTAGAGGGTAAATGTAGAAGGTAAGAAGTAGTTGAACGGAGAGAGATAGTGTGAGTATGAATAGAGATTAAGGAAGATAGATATTCAGGTCGGTTGTGGTGAAGAGAGTTATGAGTTAATAGAAGAACTTTAAATATTATTCTAAATGTTATTGGTAGCCAATGAAATCTATGTAAATATGGGGAAATATGTATTTGGGAAAATCGATCAATTTTAAAAATTGATCGTACTAATGCATTCTGTAATATTTGTAATTTTTTAATTTGATAGTCAGGTAAGGAGAAAAGGAGAATATTGCAGTAATCGAAAAGCGGTAATATGACAGATGAGGCGAGAGTTATAGAAACACTTAGGGAGATGGAGTTACGGATTAGACGGAAAGAGTGAAGATGAAAGTTTATGGAGCGAAGAAGATTTGAGATTTGGCGATGAAAAGATAAAGAACTGTCGAAATAAACACCAAGATATTTAACATTATCAGAATATAAGATATTATGATTGTTAACTATGATAAATGGTGGGACTGTTAATGGGTGTCTGGGAGAAGGGAGGTGAAGAAATATAGTTTCTGTTTTATTGGGATTCAGTGATAGAGAGTTATTTGAAAGCCACGTATGTATAGAATTAATACAGTTAGACATAAGATTGGGAGCAAAATTGATATCAGAAGTGCATTTTACGTTAAGTTGTATATCATCAGCGTATGAGTGGACTGATATAAGGGGAAATTTAGAAATTATATCAAAAATAGGAAGTAGATAAACGTGTAAACTATAAATCTATGGTCTATACATACATTGAACTATTTATATTTGTTTAATTTAAACTATAAATAAAATTATTAAAAATGTATAGGATTTATTCATCTAGGATTTTATATATCCTACACCAAGCAGGGCGGATACAGGAATGTTTCAAAGGGGGCTGACATTCAATTAAAAGTGTATTTTTAAAATAAGACTTATTTACTATGATAATATTCACTTGAATAATATGTAGTTATATACAAAGATTTTCCGAAGGAATTTGCTTCGCAAAATCTTTAGTATATATATATATATATATTATATATAAATACATTATTAATTAATGTATAATATTTCATATTTCATTTAATAAAAACTATTAATCCAATAAATTAATCAATTGTATTCTTCTTAGAAATTTGGAAATAATATAATCATAATCAATCTATATGACTTTATGTATATATAATAAAGAATGTCCATTTAGTCGATCTACACTCATAGTCGAAAGTAAATATGTGTTTATTGTTCTTAATCGGCTAAATAAAGTTCACAATCACACGAGGTAATTGGGATAGTAGCCATCAATAAAAGCATTTCATAGATATTAGGAAAAATAAAACTATAATATATATAAATTATATATTATTAATATATATATAATTTAATGTAAATTCAATTTCAATTTACCTTGATATGTTATTAAGAGTAGGCTAATTGCTATCGTATTAGTTCAATATTCAGTTTCTGTCCATTTAACTTCCCAGCAAATTGAAATTGAACTTCAAGAGCCGTTGTTATATTTGTTATGAATTAAGTGAATTATTACATACAATTGTAATTATTTAATTACATAATAAATTGTGTATTACTCATATAATTGTAAAGACCGTAAGCTATGTTTATACTTTCTGAATTCCATGTTTTATCTTCATATATGTCTAACATTATTACAAGTATAGCTTGATACAGTTCGATGAATACTCGCAAAGCATATCATGTCTGACACAAATTTGTTTAATATTTTCTCCTCTTTTTACCTCTTTGCAGAATATTTAAAAAATATGCAGATTTCTAATAATATGCCCATCATATTTTGAAATAACGAAATTTAGTATGTATTTACTATTTATAGATTTAATACGTGTGATCTACAGTGAACATGTGTAGCTTTAGGTTACTTATTCAGAATTATAGTTGACGTTCCTTTTACTTTGCCAGACGACTTTTCCTTTTACTTTGTCCTGCTCCATCGTATTCTTGCACTCTTAAATTTTCAAGATTTAATTCAACTTTAGTTAGTGTATCCATAATCAAGTTAGCTATAGCTATATATATACTTTCTCCACTAAGATTTTCACATTATATGAAAGAAATAAACTTTGCAGTGATATACTTACTATCAAAATATATAATTGCTAAATCCATTTGTTTAGTATTAAGTATATCTGTGGTTATATCAGCTAGTACACTAAAATATTTAGATTTTTTTATTTCATAAATTATTCTTTCTTTAATATATTCACCACATTCAAATATAAATTCATTCTGTGTTATTTTTGAGGTGTATTTAGCATTTTTATTACACATTAGAAAGTGTTCTTTTAATGTACCATTTCCTGAGGTTATACATAGTTTTAGAAGTGCATTGACATTATCAAGATTAGAATTTGGATCAGTAGAATACGCATTATTACCACGTAATGAAATATTTTTCTTTTACAAAGAATGATTATATCCAATATTTATTATAATTTTTCTCTGTTGCATTCAATTTGCTTAAATATGGAATTGTTGACTTGAATTGTAGACGATTGCTTCTTATTTTCTATCACTGCAATACAATGAGAATTTTCTTCCAAAGAATTCTTGTGGTAAATAGTAGAATAATATTTTCTTAAATTCTTAAATTTCAGCAATCGCACCTTTAAATTTAACCAAGGGCGAAGTGACACATTTTCTAACTTGATTGTGATTAATTGTTAAATGAAAAACACATGGTATACACAATCCGCCATTTACAGATTCACTATATGATAACCAAGAGTATGTGTGTATACACATGATTATAACCGAGTATTTCCATTTTCTTTATGATGTTTAAAAACGTGATCTTTGATGGATTGTTATGCGAGTATTTTTTTTTAGCAGAAGATACCTTTATTGATGGTTTTTACTTATTAATTCATTATAAGTAGTGTCAATATCTTTAAATTATATTACAATTAATGAATATGTAAAACAAAATATGTATAAACCTACATATAGGTTACCTAATTGACATTGAAAGTTTTGCTGATTTAACCACATTATCTATTTTACAATCAGGAGGGGTCAAGTACTGGCGAAACTATTGCAAATAATCTGAAAAATATCATTATTCGTTTCGGTCTACCCATGTCTAATTTACGCCATCAATGTTATGATATAATCGTCAATATATCAGCTCATATAAAGGAACACAAGCCATGAAAAAAATAACAACCTTTCGCATATTAAGTGGGTATCCCATTACCAGTATTTCTGGAAATTTTTACTAGAAAGTTATAATCTAGCAAGTTAAATACAATTTCTGTGCGATACCCTATTACTTTCCGATAACTTACCGGAAATATAGTAACTTTAATTGGGGTATCCCATTACAACTTGCTAGATAATAACTTTCTAGTAAAATTTCCGAACTATATTTTCGGAAATACTGTTAGTGGGATACCCCTTTACACACATTGTAGTTCTTATCGACTATATATTATGTGGGTAAGTGTATTGCTCAATGTAAAGATACACATGCTTATCTTGTAAAACATCCATAGTGAATGATATTGGTGTTCAAATATGTTTTTAGAAAATCTGGAAAAGTTAGATATTTATACCAATCTATTGATAATGATAAAACCAGATTCAAATCTATGCGTCCTACAAGGTGGACAGTCAGATGAAAGGCTATATCAGCAGTCTTGAATAACTATTTATATATTATAAATGCATTATAACAACTGACAATGCGAAGCGTAAATAGTTCTGAACAAATCACCAAATCATAATAATGTAAGAATACTCCACTAGAAACATATAACCTACATATATTTCATTAAATATAACATTTGATATATTCACTTTATTAGAAAAATGTGTTATTTTTACCTATAGTTTATAATAATTATTATTGATTACAGAAATATATATTTATAAATATATTAAAAGTAGTTTTAAAATATGTTTCCTTAGAAAAGTGCAATAGGATCAAAGTCTACTCTCAATGAAAATGTTGTTTTACTCATTAATATGTTAATTGATATAGTACAGAACAAATGAACAAATTATCGCATTTATTTAGAAAATATTTTAAAAGAATCTGGAATAATAATATCTTATAGATTTATTAATTTAATATTAATTGTTTTTATAGAAACAATAAAATTAATCAAATTATTGTTGGTACAGCCAAGTATGTCATTGTCCTAGGAGAGAAGCTTTTATATGTTAAGAAGATTGAAGATGTGGTTAAAAATAAAAAATATTGGATATTTGCAATGAACATCAGGATATATTAAATTATATTGACGATAATAAATTGATAAAAGAATTTTGCCAAAGAAATAATTTTAGAAGACATTTTATAAGTAATAATAACATAATAAATATATACACTATTTTGGAATTTATTCTTGTTATAACATACATATTTCTTTAAAATATTCCAGATATATTCATTATAAGATTCATCTTTTGTTAATTAACTCAGTATACTTATAATTAGATTCCTAACATTTAAAATAAATCATAATGTGCACTCTATTATATGTTACAAGATATCTTTTACAATAATTACATGTTAAAATGTAGTTGATAAATTATACTTATTTCTTAAAACCCCCCCTTGGAAAAAATCGTTCCGGCGGCCTTAGTTATCAATACGTGATTGTTTAAAAATCAAACGAACAGATGCTCGAATGATTCGTGTGAGAGGACGAATTCGGCACTCAGGTAAACCTTGGAGGATAGAGCAGCAGTAATCAATGGCAGGGCCGGCTTAAGCATACTATGGGCCCAGGGCAAAAAAAACGTATGAGCCCCATAAGAATTTCATAACATATTAAATGGGCCATTTTAGAAATAACTAATATCTATAACTCTTCGATTTATTTATATATAAATATATATATATATATATATTATTATGATGTATTATTATTCTATTATGCGTGATCAAATTATGTAAAAATATTTATAATCTTTAATCGTGTGAAGGAGACCCACTTTAATGGGTCTACTATATAGGGGGGTCTCCTTCACGCTATGGATTTAATAGGTATTACGGTACTCACTTAAAATCATTGCAATGTAATATTTTATAATTTACAAATTAATTAATAAAAATGATATAAGTATAACCTAGGTTAAATGATAGAATTAGCACATATTTATTTTACTCGATTTCCTCTTATAAATCATTATTATTTATTCAATATCAATTTAATTAATTAGCTTTCATTCTAAATATAATGTTACAGACTTGAAAGTATTTATTGTGTATTTATTGTATTTATTGAGATAATTTCATAGAAAATTATTTATAAGTTTAAGTTTAGAGAAGCTTCTCTCTCAAGTGTAATTAATTTACCATTCAATATTAGGATGAAAATGTCTACAATTGGATATATCTAGCCCATCATATATATATATATATATATATATATATTAATATGTGTATAGTCATTCATTTGAGGTGTATATCAATATGGTATACTATATGTTTAATAATGAATTATCTTATATACTAATCATCTTAATTGCTGATGTCAGATGATATATATACATATATATACATATTATTTATATAATTAGTAATAACTACATAATTATCTTTTTTAATATATCCTATATACGTAGGGGAAAGTAACCTAATACGGACACTTTAACAATAAATGGACTTAACTTTTTATGACTCATTATTTTTATTCAAAATTTACAATATATTCATATTATATGATTATAGATATTATTGTAATTTTAAAATTTTATTTAATCTTATAATTCCGTAGATAACTGGGGTGTCCGTATTCGGTACCCATGTCCGAATACGGACACCCTGTGTTATAATACGGACAGTGTCCGTCGGACACCCTATATACCACTAGATAAACTATATATTATTGATGAATCAATCAGACAATTTACAATTACGTTATTTATAATTAATTTTATGAAAAATATATTGTAATTTAATTAGTTAATATTTTATTTATTTTTATTATTTTTTCATTAATAATACAATTTAAGTGTCTAAATAATAATTTTTTTAGAATTAGCTTTATTGGTAGTATTAATATTATAACGCACGCGATTTTTATGAAAATCAGAATAGTTCATACGCTGTGCATTGATTGGTTATAGGGTGTCCGACGGACACTGTCCGTATTAAGACACTTAGAGTGTCCGTATTAGGAACTTATATGACATCTAGATATATATATGCTTATAACTTAATGAATATTTGATAAAAAATATAGAAATTAAAAATACAATTTTTAGAATGCTTTAGTTTTTAATAATATATTGTTATATTTTATATTAATACATTTATATATACTTGAGAAGGTTTTAAGTTGAATTTTTTTTTGATAAATTTAAAATCGTAATAAAAAAATCAGTTTATTGGATATATCAGCAATATTTTGTATAATAAAAAAATAAAAAATACTTTTTTAGACTATTTATATGATTATGAATATTTTATTTATTAAACATTTTTTTTTAGGATTTATGGTTTCTGAGATACCGAGAGTGTCCGTATTCGGGCACTGTCTGTATTCGGTTACTTTCCCCTATAAGTATATATCAATTAATTTGTCAAATATTATTAGAAAATAATAATTTTTAACTTCTTATATGATGTAAATTCATATGATATTATCATATGTTATCATTATACTAATTATTTTATAATTTGTTTGTATACTCTAATCAACTCCTCATAATCATTTATTTTCTTGCCTATATATTTAGAGAGTGTATATATATTTTTTAATACCACTTTTATCTAAATTTAACCTAATTGCAATACTTTTCTGATCGACTTAAGTCTACAAAATAATTAGCTCCACGGTTTTCATAATATTGAAGTCTAAAATTCTTGCATTTTATTGAATAAATACGTTGAATCTAGTAATATTATTTTAGTAGTATTTTAACATATATAATAGCAGATATAAATTATGTAATTTTGAGAAATCCACAAGATACTACTCTAATAAAATCTGCTTGTGATGACCATATTATATTCGTTAATTCTTTTAATAAAACATATTCTAATCTTCTTTAATATAGATGTTAATATATTCTTTATTTAGTTTGGCTAAATAAATTATCTTTATTTATGATGAAAGAAATTAATATTGCTACAATTGTCTAAGATTCAACGGCATTTTGCCCAACCAAATTTATTGAATGCACAGCCAGATATGGGGATCCATTGACAATGGACTATGGTATATTATGATATCTTTCATTTTATTGAATCTTCTAGACATATTGCTGGATTTTTCATAACTTTGATTGATTTGAGCTCTATAATATATTATAATTATATTATTATTAAAAAATAATCGACTAAATCGTTAGTTAAATATTGACCAATATGATAATGAATCTTAACGTACATCAATAAATACCTATATACTAATAATACCTAACTTGGTATATATGACGATGACTGATGATTTATCTACATGTGATATATCTGGAATTGAGTACACTCATATATAATATAATATTTTAAATTTTACATTTCTTCAATTATTAAGTTATAAGTGATAACTTATCACCTGTTCTCCAATAAGAATATCGCTATTGTGTGTATTTATGTATACATATATAGATGAGGGTCAAAAAATTCAGTTGTAAGTTACTATTACTAGTTGGGTAATTGCAAAAATGCATTTAGTATTAAATTTAGATTATATATATATATTTATAAATAATATCTGTTTCAATAAATATAAATATAATTTCTTTCACTAATAATAGTCTGTTAAAAATGTTATGTACAGAATTCCCTTTCATCAATGGGTTTATTAAAAATACTATAAAGCAGAATATTCCTATTTAAATTAAAACTATTTTATATATATATATATTATTTACACTAACAAAATTATAATAATATATACACTATGAGAAGATATACCTTTTATTAATACGAGATGTAGATAGAGAAAATTAATTCTTTTGAGAAAAATTAATTTGAAAATATCTAATTAGTTTTAATTACTATACAAATTATAAATCTATATAGAATATCGTTTTTTTCATAATTTATGTTCAATATAATCCTTTACAAATATCAGAAATCATAGTTAAGATATATCTTAATATATATCTCATATTTAATTGTAATATAAAAAAGTATACCTACTTTTTTTTCGTAACCTAATTATAGAATTATAAATTGTTAAGATTCAACTATGGTTAACATTCCCTTAATACGTTTATAATTTATCACTTTCTAGTTTATCAAACAAATATTTATCAATCCGTTTAAAATAGTATGAATTCATACTATTTTATTTGAAAAGCAGAGATGTGTGATATGATCTATGGTTATCACTATTAGCATGTGCTCCAACATCTTCATGTACCTGTTTCCACCATATCTTCGTGTAAATTTAGACATTTTGTCAAATTCACTTTTCAAATCGGCCTAAATGACTCATATTTAATTAATTTATTATATTATTTTTATTTATTTAATTATAATTAATAATATATAAGAAAAATACAGTTAAGAAATTTTTTTTATATAAATAATAAAAAAAATGTTTCTCAAATAAGTCATGGGCCCCCCAAAATGTGGGACCCCGGGTAATTGCCCGGTTTGCCCCCCCCCCCTTAAGCCGGCCCTGATCAATGGGTGACATCGCTAATGAATTAACAAGTATACGGCAGAGGTCGTTGTTGATATATTTACTAATATGACGTATCATATGTAGCTGGTAATTCGAACGTTTACATATGTTATTTATGTGATTCTTAAAGATATCGTATAGATCTATCTATAGTTCGAACTACTTGGTTCTACTATAATACCATACACAGATATCACCGGGAAATCGTAGTATGTTTCAGGAATGTTGATTAGCACAGATGTAGAGGCATTAAGCAGCAGCAGCATATTATTCAATAGCCATGCACGTATTTCGGTAGCACATAGTGAGAGATCATTTCTGTTGGAAGTAGAATGATGAGACAGAGATGTGTATAAAAGTATATCATCGGCGTAAAGATGATAATGAAGTGATGTGTAGGATTTTATTATATTAGTGAGAGGCGCAATATAAATTAAGAATAGAAGTGAACCTAGAACTGAGCCTTGGGGAACACCCATAGATATAAGTTTAGTTGTAGAGATGGAAGAGCCGGTTTTAACAGCAAATGTACGATATTTAAAGAATGATTATAAGAATAATATTAAGCCAATAAAGTGATATTCCATAAACACCTATGTCACGTAATCTATTAGTTAGAATGTCATGATGACATGATTTAAACACGTTTCAGTGTTATGGTTAGGTCTATAGGCACTTTGAAAAGGGTCAATGAGATTATTAATTTCAAGAAAGTGTATTAATACTTAAAAACTACCTTTTCTAGAATTTTAGATATAGTAGAGAGTTGAGAAATTGGACGGTAGTTACATAGAGAGTTTTTTATCAAGATTATTTGTATTGAGTAGGTGATATTAGTGCATGTTTAAAGTCAATTTGGACAGTGCCATAATTTAAAGAATTTGTGAATATAGTAGAAAGATATATAGAAAGTGCTGGTAATTTTTTTTCATACTAGATAGAGGAATTGAGTCAAGGGGAGAGGGAGATTTAGATGATAGAATGAGTAATTAAATATTAACAGTAGATGGTAGAGTAAAGGAAGATAATACAAAGGTAGTAGATAGTGTAATACTACTACTACTACTACTACTACTACTCCTACTACTACTACTACTACTACTACTACTACTACTACTACTACTACTACTACTACTACTACTACTACTACTACTAATACTACTACTACTACTACTGCTACTACAAATACTACTACTACTACTACTACTGTTGTATTTATCTATATGAGAATAGATAAGAACAAACCCAAGTTAGATAGTTTATTATATAGAATAGCAAGGCCTATAGTAATAGCAGGGAGGTAATAGTAATATATAGTACGCCAGTACGCCATATCCATCGATATAAAGAAACTTTCTTTACCTCGATTGCGATATCACAATTACTAGTTACTATATATATTCATGAGGACATAACTAGATTATTGAAATGACTAAACATAAGAGTTGTATAAACATGTTTATAATTGCATTCGACGGTCGAATCAATTTAACTATATTTATTATTTATATATAATTATATATATAATTAGAATCAATGTGTGATATACAAATTTTACATAGTGCTTATTATATGTATATAAATATATGTTTATATATCTATAAACTATATAAACTTGTCTTCGCGTATATATATATATATATTATTCTTTTTACGGGTACCATTTATTATATCTTTCAATTTATTTTGTTTAGTTTTTATTTATTATTTTTATTTGTTTAACTATTCTATTCCATTTATAGTTTGGAATTCAGAATTCAACTCGTTACTGTGTTTTTTTATATAATTTTACCTAATTTATTTTTAACCTTGACATTAATAAGTATAAATTAATACATATTTGTTATTCTTTACATTTTAATTATTTATATTTACATCGTTTAATCATGAAAATATAACGTATCTAGAATATGATGATTAGAGAAGTTCTCGAAAAACAAATACATTTGTTTATTAGCTTATCAATTATATCATGCTTTACAACATGAAATAATAAATATAATTTATTATATATATATATATATATATATATATATATATATAAAATAAAATCTCAATAGTACAATAATGGCAACATATATGTTTACTATAGTAGATACTATATACTAGTGATGTAAATGATTCTCAAATCTAAAGCATGATGCAGTCTCAGTCTCAGTTACCTAAAGTCTCAACTTGGCTCGGGCTCGTTTTGTTAGAGTCTCGGCTCGGGCTCGCTTGGCTAGAGTATCGGCTCGGCTCGGGCTCGTTTTTTTTTCCGAAAATGAAAGTCTCGGCTCGGCATCAATAACCAAAAGTTTCGGCTCGGCATCAAAAAGTGCGGTATTATTTACACCACTAGATGAATTTACATTATTATTCACTGAATCGCGAAGTTGGCGCAGATTATTTTTTTTAAATTGATGTAAATGTGAAATATATAAAAATTAGTATTACAATGTAATTTCAAAAAAGCATCATTTCGACTCGGTAATGTTTTGTAAAAGTCTCAACTCGGCTCGGGCTCGTTTGGCTAGAGTCTCGGTTCGGCTCGGGACCGGTTGGCTAGAGTCTCGGCTAGGCTTGGGCTCGTTTTTTTTCCGAAAATCAAAGTCTCGGCTCCGCATCAAAAAACAATATTCTCGGCTCGGCATCAAAAGCTCGGCATCATTTACATCCTTACTATATACTAAGAAAATTATGTAAACAAATACATTTAAGTAAATAATATATTATTTGGATATTACATGTATTTTATATCAATATTTTATAATATCATATTATAAATTATTTTTAATATATAAATCATCAATATATTTTTAATAAAATATCTTTTGTAAATATTGAAATCAATTCATTGTTAAAAATTATGATATATCAATTATAGTGATTTATTCTCTAAATCATTATATACATCAATGATTTTGCGAAGCATTTCAGAAAATTGTTGTATACATTTATTGAAAACAAAGAAATTATGTTGATAATATATTTGATATAATAATTGATGTATAAGTAAACTACTTTCTAATAAATTAATCATAAAAAATCTAAATATATCATAATTATAATAATTTAAAAAATGCAATATTTATCTTTATAATATAAAAATATATTATATATTATTTAATAATCAATACTTAACTATTATTATTAATTAACTATTAATTAACTGTATTTAATATATGATGTGTTTTCGATACATAATGTGTATATTAAAATTGTACATACAATATACACACACACAAAATTTATTATTTATAATATATTTTAATTGCTATTTATAGACACCAACACACACACACACATACACACACACATATATATATATATATATATATATATATATATATAGGGGTCTATGGCTCAGTGGGACAACCGACATTTCGGTTAGCTTAAGCTAGTAAGCCAGAGGTCCCGGTATGACTCCAGGCAGTTCTTGTTTTTCTCTTGTGTTTATCAAGAACTTAATAAATGATAAATCAAAACACAAGAACAAAAATGTTACTAATTGTATTGTATTGTCTGGGAATGGACCCCTCAATAAGTCTATGACTTATTGAGGGGTCCATACGGGTCCGTTATTTGTATTGTATTCAATATATATATATATAAGATTCAATAAATATATATTAATATATATATATATATATATATATATATATATATTACTTTACCTTACCTTACCAGGTCGAGCTTGCTCATTGCATCTTTCCTCCATTCCTCTTTGTCATTCATCACTATCGGTAATTCCTCATTTGTGCACATCGTGTCATCTCTTAATTGGTCTAAATATGTTTTAATAGGACTTCCTCGAGAGCATGCTCCGTGTTGTGGATTCCAGAGAAATACTTCACTCCTACTTCGCTTATGTTTCTCCAGCAGTGACCGGAGAACCTGATTATTTGTTCATGTATGTATCTGTTCTTCTTGGAATTATTCAGTACAACTCCTTATTTGTATCGTAGTCTCTACATGACTTGTTTAGTGTAGAAAGCAGCATTCGTATATAGGCTCAATTAACTTTTGTTTACCTAATGTTGAAGTTAGAATACAAGTATCCATAGAGCCATATACAAGAACATTCTCAATTGTAGCTCTAAAGAGGTTTCATTTGAGTTTACTTGAAAAGTTGGATTTACAGAAGATGTTCAGGCTATTCAAGGTTGCCCACACACACTACCTATTCTTATTCTTACGTCATATATGACGAGTAGGTATATATATATATATATAGGTATACCTATACATGTTGAGTTGAACCAATATAACTACCTATAGGTAGTTATATATATATTTGAACAATTCTACACGTTTTATATCATGGACTGGTAGGCTTTTCATGTGTATCTGGTTTTCGTGATTTAAACACATGTATTCCGTCTTGTCTGAGTTTATATGTAAACCGATATCTTTAGCCGTATCTTCAAATTTGTGTAGTAGTTTATTTGCATCTATAAGACTATTAGTTAGTACAGTTGTATCGTCATTAAGGTCAATATCGGTAATGTGTACATCAGGGTTTCTATTGCTTTTTCTTTTGTAAGAGTGAAGACGGGATGGAAATTTCTATCCACTGATTTGTTTAATATATAGTGGAGACATATATTGCATATAATTGGTGCACGTTTATCTCCGTGTAGTAGGGGAGAGCGGGGCAGGTTGAGCCAGTTTTTATAAAAACACATGTATCTTATAATGTTATGAATATATTTTAATAAAATAAAGTGCATAAGATATATATAGTTTATGATCAATTAAAAACATTCATAAATCAGTGTAATGATAAATAATTAATTATATAATTACATTTTAATTTTTTTTTTAATTGGCTCAACCTGCCCCGTCTAATGGGGCAGGTTGAGCCAGGTAGAAAAAATGCAAAATTAAAGATATATTTAAAAAATAAACATAGTTAAAGTTATATATTTATATTTATTAGTATATTAACAAGTATATGCACCAATATTAATATCAAAACTAATGAAACTTTTAAGGCGAGAGGTTAGATTAGGAGAGAGGTTAGATTTTCTATGTTTTAATCCAGCATATAAACCAATTATTTAATTATTTAAAATAATTACTCAATTATATATTTAATTAATTAGATTATTATTATTATTTAAATAAGTCATTAATTAATTAAATAAATTAATGAATAAATATGTTTAATGATAAACGGGGCAGATTGACCCTATGGTCAACCTGTCCCGTTTTACTATGGTCAACCTGCCCCATATCACTAGTATATATAAAAGTAATCTAATTAATTTGTAAGTGATAATTTTTTAATTTTTTATTTTATAATATATAGTATATTAAATATACTTTATTAATATACCATTAATACTACTATATTATTACAAAATATATTAATAATATCAAATTTAAACTTACTGTCCCACTAACGAGATTTTCATAAAATATTAATAATTAAATAACATTTTAATTAGTTAAAATAAATAATTTTTGAGTTGTTATACTAATGCTAAATATAATTGTGTATACATGTATTAAAAATTACATTAAGATATTTATTAATAGCAGAAATAATTGAGATGACTCAACCTGCCCCTATGGTCAACCTGCCCCACTCTCCCCTACAACAGTAGTTATATGGAAGAAGGGTGTGTTACCATTAGTCTATCTTACCATAGAGCAGGTATTCTTGTATATATATATATATATATATATATATACTATATGCTATAGCATCAATATGATATAGTATCAATATGGCATTTACGATTTCAGTGGGTATACCATCTATGATTAAAATATATTTCATCTTTTCACGATTTATTGAATCAAAATCCCGTGAAAAGTCTATAAATAGGATAGTAGCTGGTAGGTTTTTAGAATCTACCCCTTCTAGTGGTTAACATTTTTTCTTTCGTTGATCTCTTTGTTCGGAAACCATTTTGATTTATTCTCAGTATAGGATATATCTCTGGTCTTATCCTTTTTAATAGAATCAGGTTATATATCTTAGCTAAAATTGGAGTTAGTGTGATTCCCCGATAGTTTTGTTGTTGTGATAGAAAGAACTCCTTTTTTAGGGAAAGGAAGTAAGCATCCTTCATTCCATATGTCTATTGGTTCTTGAGAATATACACTCTTGCACAAGTTTAGTAAGATTTCTCGAAAGTATCCTAGTTTCCATACTTCAGCTGGTATTTCATCTAAGCCAACAGCTTTTACAATTTGTATGCTTTTAGTAGCTTTATTTAATTCATATATTGTAAAATGCCATTTTTTATATCTAGTTAATTTTATATAGTCAATGTACTATAAAGCTTTCATCGTTTGATGTGGGAATTGATGGTTTATTAAGTAATTCCTTGAAATGGTTGTAGTTGAATTCATTCTTTTCCACTGTTTACTTTAAGTTTTTCTATTTTTGAGTTAGGTCTTGAGTTAGGTCTTGAGTTAGGTTTTAGTTGTCCTATTTCTTCCAATAACTTCATTTACAATTTTCCAGGCTAAGGCTGATTTTTTTGTTACACGTCGCATTTTCAATTTCATATATTTTATTCTGAACTTAACATGTTTGATCCTTTTCATACGATTGTACAAGATAATTTTGAGCTTCGTTGAAATGTCTGAAATTTTCTGGTGTCGGTTGATTTTATTTATGTCGCGCTGCCTGTACAGTGTACACTGTACAGTAAGAGTGATTTAATTTTAAAGATCCTAAACCGGCATAGTAGATTCTATAGATATGATGCTCATGATACTATTGTATTAAACCATATTCATTTTGGTTCATTATTGGTGGTGCGCCGGAGGTTTTAAAAAACAAAATTATTAAAAAAAAAAAATCTCGAAATGTCGTTATTCCTATGTAATTGTATTGTATATGTTTATAAATAAATGTCCTCAAGGACATTTATTTGAATTCTGTACATTTTGTTTGTATTGTATTGTAATGGGTATATATATAATAATGAGTACTTTTTTTAAATACTATATTCTTCTGATAGATAACATTAATATATAGTAAATATTATCTATAGTATCCCTAATTACAATATTAGTTATTAGATAATTAATTTAAACAATAAAATAAATGTTATATATATACAACTTTTCTAAAAAATTAGGCCACTTTGACTATTTATTAAAATTATAAAGAGTTATTTTTTTAAATTTATAATACTTGTACGTTAAAATATAACATCTTAAGATGAAGTAGAAAAAAAAAAAAAAAAAAATCTTAAAATGTGTAAAGGTACCAATCCACAGAAAAAATGGTAATTTGTTGATGATTTTTAACAAAATTAAAGAAATACCAGGGTAGTTATTATTTTTTCGGCCAAATTGTAATATATAGTGATTAATTAATTGTTTTTTTTTGTTATATATAATATAAATTGATAAAATATAACAATTCTGTACACAATTATGAGAGGTCAAAAAAAATTCTGGAAAATCCTATAATTTAAAAAAAAATCCTAGAAATAAAATTAATTTTGTTATGAATTTATAATATTCAAAGGAACTATACACATTACACATATTCTGAAAATTTCATGATTGTAGCTTAATTATAACTGTGAAAAATATACATATTTATGTTTTTTTGGTATTCTCCTATCTATTCCCATGTTAAATGTTGTTAAATTTGACCAGCCTGGCGCATGTACAATATTGACCTAAATTAAAAAAAAAAATTGTGTGTATTCTCTATACTCATATTTTGATGTTCCAAATGCCGGTAAGGAATCGATAACCAATAGCATGTTTAAAATCACTCTTACTGTACAGTGTACAGTGTACATGCGTTACATTACTTTACCTAAAGTGAACTATAAATATATAATAGATAACGAAACAAATGTTTTCGTTTTCTATGAAATTGCTATTCTAATGTCTATGCAATTTTATATTTGCAAAGATATTAGAGGGTATCTATTCAAAAAATTCACAAAATCTTTGATAATAATAATAAAATAATAAAATGTATTATTATTTATTTAACAGTAACAAAAGATATCACAACAAAACAATTTATATTATTAATTTTCAATTGAGCGAACCACCTAATACATGATATAAAATAAAAGAAAGTACAGGTTAAAATAAAACATATAATAAATTATTATATTAAATAATTTATAAAATTAATAAAATAATTATTAAATAATTATGATTATTAATGATATTAATGATTAGAGAATTAATAATTATCATAATAATATTAGTGTTATTTAATAAATATTGTATAATAATAATTTAATAACATTGTTATTATTAGTCATAGCATTATATGATATAATGATATAATCAATTGATCTAAATAAATATTAAAGTTTAATGATGCGTACAATTATTTAATTAATATCCATTTCGTTATGAATAGTATATTAATAACTCTATTATTAATTATTATAATCCATAAAAAGATCAGTAAATGATACATTAGACTAATGATTAGTATATGATATAATCTATATCCCATATAATATTCGGGTGCAGGAACAACCGTGAAATTTACAAACCATACAAGAACAACCGTGAAATTATCTTTCGTGAAATTTCCAACCGTGAAATATAATATCCGTGAAAATACAAACCGTGAAATAATTATAAATATATGTATTATATAGATATATATTACGTATATATACTTATAACATAGTGTATATATACTAAGTATGTAAATAAGTTTAAATATTATAATAATATATATGTTATTATGTAAAATATAAAATCTAAATTATACAGAATATTTTCGGAAAATTAAAATCTAATTATACTATTAATTACTGTTAACGAAGACATATAATACATCACATTAATTTTATTATTAAATTTATAAATATACTATTGTATATATCTATGAGTTTACGTAAATTATACGTAAATTATATATAATATAGCATTCTAATGCTCATATTGGCCGCCGATACTTTTAAAGTTCAAGTAATGCGTTGCCTATATGTGTCAATCAAATGTAGGAGTTACACTATATTGCAAATACACATATTAAGTATTTGTTACGTACCACAGTCCCATATGTATGCTTATACATGTAAATGCAGATGGGACGTGGTACTATGGTGCGTTGGTATATACCATATGTTACAAAAAACCACCAACGTCCCATCTATATGCTTATAAATATGGGACTGTGGTACGTTACAAAAAACGCACCATAACATACACATACAGACATATACACATCACCAATGTAAAGAAAGCTTTCTTATATAATTGTACACGTACTTACATAATTATATATAGGTGTAAGAAACTATTTATGAAATATTACCAATTATATACGTACGACGTATGTTGAATTTTATAGTAAATATATCTAGGTCACCAATAGATTATAAATAAACAAAGCTTTCCCACTGCAATGAGTAAATGCGTGATTCTTAAATTTCTACCTGCCACATATATGATATAAATGTATATTTTTATAGTGTAAAGTGTAAAACAAGTGTTTGAAATCTATATATATATATATATATATATATAAACACATATGTGTATTCCCAGCAAACAGTAATATAATATACATTTAACAGCAGCATAATAGCACAATGTAAACATTTGAGGCTATTACATATGCTGTTATGCTGCTATTACTGTTTGCTGGGTTCACCATAGAGCTAGAGAGAAAGTTGGTATTCAAAAGCTCTGTGGTATTCACACACAAACACGCATACACATACACGCACATTTAAGTGTTGTTAATTAAAACACACAAATAGGTATATGTACATATATGTATATGTACATGTATATATGTATATATACATGTATATATACATACCTACACATACGCGCGAATACACACACATACACGTATTTTCATAATTATTTATTTATAGGTATTATACCTGAAATACATCTGAAATAGTAACATCTATATAAATATAATATATATATACCTAAGGTATATATATATTATATTTATATAGATGTTACTATTTCAGAATATTTTTGATTATGCAATATAGCGTAACTGTTACATTTGATTGACACATATATGCAACGCATTACTTGAACTTTCAAAAGTATCGGCGGCCAATATGAGCATTCAAATGCTATATTATATATAATTTACGTATAATTTACGTAAACTCATAGATATATACTATAGTATATTTATAAATTTAATAAAATTAATGTTATGTATCATATGTATTCGTTAACAGTAATTAATAGTATAATTAATAGTATAATTAGATTTTAATTTTCCGAAAATATTCTATATAATTTAGGTTTTATATTTGACATAATAACATATATATTTTTATAATATTTATACTTATTTACATACTTAGTATACATACACTATGTTATAAATATATAAACGTAATATATATCCATATAATACATATATTTATAATTATTTCACGGTTTGTATTTTCACGGATATTATATTTCACGGTTGGAAATTTCACGAAAAATAATTTCACGGTTGTTCTTGTACGGTTTGTAAATTTCACGGTTGTTCCATAAGCCATAATATTCATATATGATTATCATAATGATATAATGATTATAATAATCTGATTATATTATAATCAATAGTGTTGCACCAAGTGTACTCAGTACAGTACTGGTATATGTGTTTATTTGTTTATAATAGATTTTACAATAATATTATATATATAGGTATACAAATGAATCATGTATACTATTTAGTATAGACGCCGAAACTCGTTTTTCCCAGGGGGGTTTTAAGAAATAAGTATAATTTATTAACTAAATACTAGACTGTAATTATTTTAAAATATATCTTGTAACATATAATAGAGTACAAATTATGATTTATTTTAAATGTTAAAACATATAATTATAATTGTACTGAGTTAATTAACATAATATGAGTCCTATAATGAACATATCTGGAATATTTTAAATAAATATGTATTAATATGTTATAACATATATAGTAACAAGAATAAATACCAAAATAGTTTATATATTTATTATGTTATAGTTATACAATGTTTTCTAAAATATTTCTTTGGCAAAATTCTTTTATCAATTTATTGTCGTCAATAGAATATAATATATCCTGATGTTCATTGCAGATAGCCAATATATTTATTTTGTGATGTGTGCTTTGTGACCTTAACCACATGCACGTCTTCAATCTTCTTAACATAGAAAATCTCTCAGAGGATACTGACGTACATGGTTGTACTATCAATAATTTGATTAATTTTGTTGTTTCTATAAAAACAATTAATATTAAATTAATAAATCTATAAGATATTATTCTTCCAGATTCTTTTAAAATATTTTCTGAATAAATGTGATAAATTGTTCGTTTATTCTGTATTATATCGATTACCATATTAATGAGTAAAACAACATCTTCATTGAGAGTAGACTTTGATCTTATTACACTAATCTAAGGAAACATATTTTAAAACTTATATACTTCTAATATATTTCTGTAATCAATAATAATTATTATAAACTATAGGTAAAACTAACCAATTGTATTAATAAAGTTAATACATCAAATGCTATATTTAATGAAATATATGTAGGTTATATATTTCTAGTAGAGTATTCTTATATTAATATGCTTTGGCCATTTGTTCAGAACTATTTCCGCTTGCCATTATAAAATATTCTAATACATTTATAATATCTAAATAGTTATATAAGACTGCTGATATAGCCTGCCATCTGACTGACTTACCTTGTAGGACATATTTATTTGAATCTGGTTTTATCATTATCAATAGATTGGTATAAATATCTAAATTTTCCAGATTTGCTAAAAAAATTTTGAACACCAATATCATTCACTATGGATGTTTCACAAGAGAAGCATATGCAGCTTTACAAAGAAAGTGTTTTTCTATCAAGCTGTAGTGGGATACCCCATTAAAGTTACTATATTTCCGGCAAATTGCCGGAAAGTAAGGAGTATCCCAATATAATTGTAGTTAACTTGCTAGATTATAACTTTCTAGTAAACATTTCCGGAAATACTGGTAATGGGATACTTCCTTAATATGCCAAAGGTTGTTATTTATCATGGCTTGTGTTACTTTATATCAGCTGACATATTGAAGCTTATATCATAACATTGATGGCGTAAATTAAACATGGATAGACCGAGACGAATAAAGATGTTTTCAGATTATTTGCACTAGTTTCGCTAGTACTTGATGGAGGATATATAAAATCATATACATTTTTAATAATTTTATTTAAAGTATAAATTAAACAAATATAAACAGTTCAATTTATGTATAAACTAAGTAGGAATAATAATATTGAAATAGAGTATTTTTCTTCATTATAAATAAAATTTAATTATAATATATTTGAATTTGTATTATATTTGTTAATGAATAAGCAAATATAATAGATTATAGATATAACATGCATAGACTTTTGAGCTATACTGATTCATTATAATGTCTATGATGACATTATTAATTTCTGCTAACATATAATCATCACAGAGATTATAATAATATACAGAAAAAATCCTTCATTTTACCTAAATTGCAGGGGGGTTTTAGATAACAAAACCTCTCCATTATTTTGCCAGGGGGGGTTGCAAAATATTCAATTTAAATGTAACAATTATTTGCTTAGATTAATTATGATAAAACTATGTTGAATCATGTGCCTTATTCTAACAGATTATATAGAACATTTTATTGACTTTAAAAACGAAATGAACACGTTAATCTATACAATGTATACTATTTATTAAATAGAATTTAGTGTACGCGTGAATCAATAATATTGTGATGCATCGTGGTACAGGTGATTCATTAGTATCATATCAATACTAATGAATCACCGATTACAGTATTAGCGGCACTTCTATAACACGCAGACCCCCCCCCCCCGATATCACCTATAACCTAAGCCTAATAAGTTGTACCCGATATGGTGATTCATCGCTGTATAATCAGTGACTCATCGCGGTTTCCTTTTAATAAACGTCCTCTATCTCATTCAGTGATCACGCCTACGAACTCTCACTGACATGGATATCGTCGCGTACGTTCTCGCGATAGCTAGCCTAGGTTAGTACACTGAGGAGGAGGACATGGCCTCGACATACGTGTTCAACGCGACTATACGATAACGTAATTCGTTTAATTGTACATAAACGCATTACTATAAAATAATTCACAATTAATCAAACCTAATATAAACATCATCCGGTCGATTGTTATCGTTAAGCAACATCAGATCGAACGTATTTATATATAATATATTATGATTTTATAAATATTCGAATTGTAAATTATTAATTTACGAGAAGCCAATGATTATGATTGATAGCGATACAACTCAATTCCGACGATCTGCATAGCACATTACTTATTAACTGCCCCCGCCCGCCCCCTAGTGGGTATCAGCGCATCGCTGACGTGCTTGAAGGAAGAGTGCACGCATCCTTTCCAAAAGTGTAAGATGAACGAAGTGAAGACTTGCACCGGAAACTCTTGTTTAGTTAGTGATGCAGCCCTTTCTAGCTATAACCCTATAGGTCTTAGTACACCCCTATATAGGGGTACTATGCCCCTCTAACCCTTAGGGGTTAATATCCCACTCTCTAGGGGTTAATATCTCACTATCTAGGGCTTTTTAAACACGAAAACTATCTATAATGACTTTCCAATATAAAGTGTACATTGCGATTCCTATACTCTAGTACTATATACCATATTTAAAGTATTTACATCATCATTAATATACTAGATATAATATAACATCTATATATATATATATATAATATATACATAAATGTGAGGGAGTGTGTTATTTAAGAAACTTGTAATAATTCAATAACGTTAACAATAGTATACGAAGGTTCCTCTGTGTGTATGTGCGGTACTAGTACGTTATATTAACGAATAACACCTATCCATCGTTACCACCCAAACAATTACGCGCTCCACTCGCCGCGAGATATCATCTAAGCCGCCTCCACCACTACCGCAGTACAAAGTGGTGTCCGCGAAAGATTTGATTGCCGGCACGCCCACTAACTACAGAGAAATGATCTCTGGAGAATACAAAACCCAACTCGCGAATTACAACCAAATGAACAAGGAGAATAAAACAATGTCCGACGTATTCGTCGAGTGTTAGTCGCGTTCTCCGACTATAGGTGTCACCGCGCGTAGTACCATCGGGGATATCGTCGCGACTACTTCTAAATAATTCGTAAATATATTCTAAATATAATATCTAATTTAATATCTATTTTATTTAACGTTTTAAATACGCTACGCTGCGTATATATTGTATATATCAGCGTTTATATATCGCGCTGCGTCAACATTATCGCTTGTACGCCTTTATTATCCCTGACGACTATTACACGTAATATAGCTTTAAACTGCGGCTCAACGGATGCGTGTTCATCGGCAGGGGCTCGCTGTTGCGGTCAGGACAAATGTAACAACGGACGAGTGTGTTAGTACCGACTCATTGTTATTGTTATTGTTGGTGGACTCCTTTCATCCCATCCACGAACTTAGATTTTCACTTATAACCATATATATGGCTCTAATGTCCCTTCGAAGCCGCTCTCGTGTTAAGATTATTATCACCACTCATTCTATCATCGTTGTAGTCGTATCATCAAGAAGCAAAGATGGTTCACTCCTCATCTAAGCTATGTAGTTATTTTAATATTATTAATTCATACGGTAATTGAGCTAATTATCAGACTATTATACTTTTAATATTATAATATATATGTGAATTATATTTTTAAAACATATATTTTAAAATTACGACATTTTCGCGTTAATGAAAGTTTACATGTAAATAACAATGACTAAATCGATCTACTTTTGACCTATAAAAATTCGGTAAAATTTGTATGATTATATTTTTGATATCTCCAAATAATATTTTTGCGGAATACTTACTTTTTGATATATATCGAATTTTTATACATATCTTAATTTAAGATTATATTAGGGTATTATTTTTGAATTTACATGTAAACAGATACGAATCCAAAAATAGATTTTAGTTCTTTCACCCGTCACATTTGTACTAGTGTCGTTTTCAATAAATCGTCGAGTGAATCATCTTTGGTATCACTGCATAACGCGTAACTATTATGCGTAATCGTAGAATTAAATCGTAAACAATAAATAGCTGATATCGATGCATTAGATATAATATTAGGGGGTACTTCCTGCTAGTATTACATAGGTTCTTGCTGGTTTTAGTAGGCTAGCTCATCTTGCCCAAATCATCATCCTTGTCATTATTTATTTGGCGTATTACCAGAAAATGTTCACTATTATATATATATATCTATATCTATATCTATATCTATAATAATAATCATTCTATATTTATTATAGCATATTAAGCTGTATATACAATAAGTTGTTATACTTCTCAGAAGATATCATCTAAAGCTATTTCTCAAAAGAGACTCGTGATTAATTAGTAATGATCTACCTCCATTAACATGCCGCATGCAGCAATACACGCAGCAATGATCTACCTGCATCTACCTCCATTAACGTGCTGCGTACAGCAATACACGCAGCGATGATCTACCTCCATCTACCTCCATTAACGTGCAGCGTGCAGCAATACACGCAGCGATGATCTACCTGCATCTACCTCCATTAACGTGCAGCGTGCAGCAATACACGCAGCAATGATCTACCTGCATCTACCTCCATTAACGTGCAGCGATACACGTAGCAATACACGCAGCAATGATCGTAGCTATCGCAGGCTTCTTATGAAGACATAGGCGAACACATCTAAGCAGCTATTGTATTATACACAACACTATCATTCTTACAATACATCATTTATTAGGAAACAGATGATAATGTATTATAACAGAGAAGACAATGAGTTACCGTGAACATTTATTTGTTGTATCCGAAAATTATTCGACATAACAATATTGTGTTTATATATAGTAGGCAAAACGACCCTTTTATAATAAACTCATTAATTGTATAAATTACATTCGTATTAGTCATATATAAGCAAATATAAGGCGTTCACTGGTTTTAATCGTATGTATAGATTATAGTGTACTACACAATTAAAGATTGTATCTCCAGCAATAGCCCCGGTGATGTGTGTGTGTGTGAATCATGCTGTGAACGCGATACACATTCATTATCGGTAGTTAATTAGTCTACAGGGATCGATAAATGTGGAATGCAACAATACAACAGTAGCATTCCCGAGATAACGATCTTGCCGCATGTAGCGTACATGCATGATAATAAACAGTGTATAATATATCTATATAGAAGAGTAGAGTATATCGATATACACTCATAGTATAACGCGATCACATATATATTATATAGTATAGGACTGTAGTAGCGTTATCCTATAGCACGTTATATGATAGCTTTATTTCAAGTAATAGCATTCTTGTCAGTCTGATTCAACCTGTGTATTACGCATACTATTATTAGTGTGTATGTAAGATGTAGATCAATAGATAGAATCAATAGACTCAATAGATAGACTCAATAGATAGACTCAATAGATAGACTCTATAGATAAACTCAATAGATAGACTCAATAGATAGACTCACCCGTAACACCAGTTTAAACCTAAGAGAAACGCTTCTCTACTAAGCTATTTAACACGCGATATCCTCCAGTCTATACCGGCCCTAGCTAGAGACGTAGCTCGCGTTGCCCCGTGTGAACTATAACCCTTCGTTTTTCTCATTAACATCAGTGCATTGTTTACTTTGCACGGTAACTATAGTAACTATGGTAACCAATGGTAACTCTAGATCAGGTTACACTTACCTCTCGCTAACGATGCTCGCTTGCCAGCGTGTATTAAAGTTACTTTACTATCTAGTCACTTCGAATTATGTTATTCATTCGTAAAATATCAACTCGCGGCCGCGCTATCCTAGATGTATTTGTGACCTTTGTAACCTTTGACGTTGTGCGTATAAAGCGAGTAACGCTCATCAATTTCACCGATCATTACCACCATCGCCTTTGTAGACAACGAGGGTGGAAATCCCAGAACGGTGCCCGATACAAAACTCAAAAATTACCCGCCCAGAGGTTAGAATTCGTGTGCGATCATGCGTGACACCTACTACTGCATAGCGCTGCATAGCCAGTACTGCGAGGGCTACTGTCTGTATGTCTTCGTACTCTTTAGATACCATTGTTATATATTACAATTGGCTATAGTCAGTTTCTTTTATTTTTTAATAGAAATACACAAAAATTATATATGTGTGTGTGTGTGTGTGTACTATATATATATATATATATATATATACATACAGATTATTATATAATTTAAATAGAATAATGTGATTGTATCAGCCGGTCATTATTATTCGTCACTGTGCATTCTTAAAATTACAGCATATGTATTTATATATATATATATGTATGTTACAAGCATATTGAGTATACAGTGGTCAGTGCAAAGGGGGTTTTTTTAAATATATATTATTTAATAAAATTATATTATATAAAATCATAAAATTTAATTAATTCCCTATAAAATGATATAATATGATGCACAAAAGTAAATATAAGTGCCTAAAATATTAATTTATAAACGATAAGCGATTAAAAATAATGATAAAAAATGTATATTCATTTATTTATTTATAGTGTAGGTCCTATAAGAATATATTCTCTTAGTATTATACTTATACAAAAATATTAAATGTAGACTATATATATAAGTTATATATATATACTAATTGTATTATACAAGATACAAACAACATTATTTATTCTTTTATGTATTTCTAGAGTTATGGTGCTATATATATTCAATAAAAATTTTAAATAAAATAAAATTTAAATTTAAAAAAATTAATTTTAAAACACTAATATTTATAACACTCTGTTCTATTTTTGAAACTAATTTTGTATATTTTAAACTCCATAACTTTAGAACTACTTGAACTTTAATTATATGAATTTTTTTTTCAGAATTTATTTAAATTAGTATACTCTTCATATATAGTTATAAATCTAAAAAATAATATCTGATTACATATAATATTTTATAACATTTATGGACATTTCTGGAATATTTATTATTTTATAAATTGGTGATATGTAGATTCCATTTTCTTGCTCTTGACTTAGCAAAAATAACACAACATAAATACACCCACACATATATATATATATATATGTATATATATATATATATATATATATATATATATATATATATATAATATGTAATATACATTACTTAATTGATTTTAATGATTTATGTAATTGAATCTCTATTAGAGAATTTTATAAACAAATAAATATTTGAATATATAGCAATAATATATATATATTTGTGATTTACAGGTACAGATAATGCCGGTAACACCATGAGACTATCTATAGCTGGTTCGCTCGTAGCAGTATGTCTGGTTCTCGTCCTGTAGACCATTGTTCTAGAAGCTATTGTTATCTATGCCGTATATAACATGCCATATATATATTTTATATATATAATTTGTGTTTAAATATAAATAATGTTACCCATTATGCAAGATTTCATGGAAAATTCTAAATAAAATTACCAATGTGTAAAATTTATGAACTAAAAACATGTGATTATTATATTTTATATATATATATATATATGTGTAAAATTATAAACAAACAAATTTATAAATAACCAATTAGTCACACAAAAAGTATGAATAAAACAAAGTAAAATGTCACGACTACATTCCATCCATTTTATAGGTGTAATTTACAATAGGAATAGAGATACGATCTTTGTTGTTAGAATTTTTATATTTGCACAGTTTACGTTGGGTAATAATGACAGTGTATTTATATTGGGACTTCAGTTGTGTATGTATTATAAATCAAGGGGAGTCTTAAGATAGGGGTGGGGTGGAAGAGGACACAACTCCCTAAGTCTGCGATAAACCCTCGATACCTCGATAATTGCATTAAACTAAATAATAACTAACTTATACGCTATCTTGTGTGAATCATTCTATACGGTGTTAACTCATTATAATGATTATAGTGTGTCTCCTCTACGGGTGAGGGTAAAGGGGGTAGCTGATGTAATAAGGGTAATCTGTAACGGTATCTGGAAGATGGTTTATCGATTACGCCTCGTTATTTTTAGATGGAAATTGTGCCGCGTCGTCTATCTGTTCTATCCAGTAAACTCTTTATTCGACCGCTGTTCTTGTATGATGTTCTACATCGGTATTGTATCCACTTAGGGGTCGTGTCGTGTGTGAGCGAGCAAGCATTAGTACACGAGTACTATATTTCTCTGGGTATAGGTTAACTATGCAATGAATTATCATCATGTAAAATATTCTAACTTATTTGTCTTCTTAATAATTAAAAATAATACTAATTCAATTGCAACAATGTATATATATATATATACATATTTCAATTATGTAGAAACATGGTAAATGTATTCAATGATATTATACATTGCAATATTACCAATAGTTTAAATGTTCTTTTCTATAAATTTATCTATATTCTAAATAAAATAACACAATGAAGATGGCGATGATAACTTATATATTATGTGTTTATCATGCATATGAATTAGTAATAAATTTAGTAATTCATCTTATTTATTTGTATATCATTTAAATTAATATACACAGAAGATACCAGATAGATAGAATGAAACATTAGATTATTAACAGCAACACAAATGTAGGTAAATTTAATAATATATTCAGAAATAATGAATGATTTATAAGTAGGTTTACTTGAGATAAATAATATTATTAGGTTTATAGATGTCAAGTATACATTCTAAAATAGCATACAAAACTATATATATATTAGGTACATTACATGAATGCAGTACACCTATAGGTACTACATATAAAAGCATATATCAAGCACATAAAGTGTATATAATTGCATCTAAATAGAACTTTTTTTATGATGTTAAAATAATTTATATTTAAATAATTGTATCTTCCATGAAATAGACTTACTCCGATTATACAATAATAATTATTATTTTCTTCTGTGTTATATATGATTGCCCATACTAGTTAGATTACTTGTTCTCGTATCTACTAACAATTACCTATACTGTATAAGCCTAAGTAAGCTAATAGAGATTAAGCATACCCAAAATAGTGTGTTTAATTTACTGTTGGATATGATATTGCTTAGTGAAGTAGACGAAATCATATTTTTACCACTTACCCTTACATTAACGAATTACAATAATAATTAATAATTTTAGATTACTTAATAGTAAGATTTATTATCTCGAAAAGTTACCAGTCTTCTATATCCACCTCGAATTAGATCATTACTAGTAATTAATGATTCATATTATTAATTACAAATTAAAAAAAAATTATAAGTAAATACGAAGTTCAGAGTTTAATATTAAATATTAATACTTAAAAGATGTTGTTCCAGATATTGAATTTAATAATAAATAAATACAAATAGGTTAAATATATGAAATATAGTATTTCTTTAAATAAACCTTATTTCAAAACTACTCAATTAATTTATTTTACTTATATGTATTATTTACAGTTTACATTTTTTTCTAATGTTATTTTAAACCTTCGATTTACAAATTACATCTTGGAACTCAATTTCATCAATTTTTAACTGGAATCAGATTTTTAAGACTTGACTCAATATTTAATTAGAAAAACCTAGAATAAATAAAATACTATAATAGCAAGGACATATCCTTGATAATTATTATCAACTACTATTATCATGATAGTATCATACTGTTAATAACAAAGTGTTAATCTATTTATTTAGTGTATATTATATAACTTGTGTGTTTATATTGTATAATCATTATAATAATGAATGAGTTTATACAAAAATATTAAAAGAGTATTACCAGGGAGATAATATACAACTAATTTCCTGGTAATATTTAATTTTAGTAATAAAATAATTTAATACTACTAATTTGGTCTACAGCGGCTCCTATATTTTATGTGTATTATATATCATGGACTCCTTTCATAGACTCTATCATAGTCTATCATTTATAGAGCTAAAGAGAAAGTTTATCTCTAGCTCTATGCCTCCTTTAGATTGAAGCTAAAGGAAGACCATGGGAATATTGACTTTAGTTGTCTGTACTCAAATACGTTATATATTAATAAAGGATTCGACCCTTAGATGTCTAAAGCTGCAGCCATGTAATTTGGTTTGTAATTTTTACATTCCTACTTTTAAAGTAACTTTAATTATTCATAATTAATATAATTATGATCATTTCTAAATCTAATTTTCAAAGTATCGCATGTTACAACATATGTATCCTTATAGGATCAACCGAACTATTGGTCCACCGGTCGAATCTACGGTCTTTTTCATGGTCATTAAATCCGATTAAATGACCGGTGGGGTCATATCTCCGGTCATTTATCCGGTCATAACTATTGGTCCACAGGGTCATTATTTTATAATATATAGTGAAATTATAAAAATAATGGTTTATTTATACTAGAATATACGTATTATATTTGGATTATTATTTAACTTGGATTATTATTATATTTAACTTATATTTACTTATAATTTTTATAAAAACCGAAATGACCGGTGGACCAATAGTTATGACCGGAGAAATGACCTTAATATACATGTTATCAGTAAATATAAGTTAAATATAATAATAATCCAAGTTAAATAATAATCCAAATATAATACGTATATTCTAGTATAAATAAACCATTATTTTTATAATTTCACTATATATGATAAAATAATGACCCTGTGGACCAATAGTTATGACCGGATAAATGACCGGAGATATAACCGGAGATATAACCGGAGATATGACCCCACCGGTCATTAAATGACCGTAGATTCGACCGGTGGACCAATAGTTCGGTTGATCCGTTTATTCCAATTATACACTGAACATTGACCTATTTATATTTACATTTTTTCGAATATAGTGGTACATTTTAAGAATATTACAGCACAATTTTTCGTTTATTTCACAATTGGATTGACATATCTTTGTATCGATATTTGTAGTATCTTTGGTATCAATGAACAGTTTTAAATAATAACCAATCAAAAAAGAGGATTATATTTACCATCAATATGAAATTTATTTAAATTCATTAAAATATTTAAAACATTCATAATTAACCCTATTGTTTTATTTGTATGTACACACATTTTAAAATGTAATTAAGAGTACAATAGTTTTTAAAATTAAAATATTCACCATTATCAACTGTAAGTATTTTTATATAGTCATTATAATAGTATATTTAATATTATCCGTCGGACCGTCCGACTCGGACGGTAGGCAAACATTAAATAACTATAAATACTATTAAAATAAATAATTTTTAAATTAAAATAGCAAAGTGCACGCATTGCGCGAAAGGTGTGCGTCGCGCGAATTCATTATTGTAAAGATTATAATTATTATCATTATTATAATGATTATACGCTCTAGTCACTATACTAGACACTAGTCTAGTGCACACGAATATAAAATCTGAATGAGAAACATCATCATATAGATCATGTATTTAACATGTATATAACAATGTTATATATTATAACATTATGTGTGTTTTTAAGTCGTGTTTTTACTATTTTTACCATTTACTCTTCGTATTAATTATATCTATATATAGCTCAGATCTCGTATCCTCGATGCGCATTCACAAATTAAAACTTAACCCAACCTAACCACAACAGTGACAATATACTTTTATAGGCTCACTCAAGAAGGAATGCAGCTAAAAAAACCACCAAAAATTAAAACTTAACTCAACCTAACCACAACAGTGTAAATATACATTTATAGGTTAACTCGGGAAGTAATGCAGCTAAAAAAAACCACCAAAAATTAAAACTTAACCCAACTTAACCACAACCGTGACAATATACTTTTATAGGCTCACTCGAGAAGTAATGCAGCTAAAAAAACCACCAAAAATTAAAACTTAACCCAACCTAACCACAACAGTGTAAATATACATTTATAGGTTAACTCGGGAAGTAATGCAGCTAATGTATATACATAGCTCATGTATACACACCCCGTTGTTTGTATACACGCTTGTATACACATGCATATGTCTCTATACATATATATCTGTATCCCAACACGATACCACGTAGGTATTCTTACATCAGCATATAGCGTATGCCCATATATATACATATACGAATATCCCTACCTAGCTGGGTTTATTCCACACATTGTTATTGTCGACTAATTAACACACGCGTCTCTGGAATATGAGCGCACGCAATACCGCATTTTTAGTATTACGAGCGTTGCTTATATAATGCGTATTATGTGCGGATATTTCATTTTAATGTGCGGATTTCGTCCAGCTACCCTGTATAATACAGTATTATACTGAGTGTATATGATATACATACTGTGTATAATACACAATGATGGGCAGGATCGCGAGTATTGATCGGCTATCCTGGATCGGGAAAAGGATAGGGATCGGCGATCCCGATCCCTATCCATAAAAAAGGATCAGTGCCCATCTTTGCATATACGATACTCTAATTTTATTATATTTATTTATAAGAATATTAATAACATTTTATTATTGTATTATTACATTGATATGATATTATATTGATCATTGTTTTGTAATGTATTCCAATGTATTGCAATACTAGGTAAGAAATACCTAGTATTTAAATATTAATTGTTATTTTTACCATAATAGAATTTAATCAATTGATATCATATAAGTAAACTACCAACTTTGACTCAACGAACAATGTACGTCGTACAATGAGTAAATATTTGTATCTAATTCAATAAATTTATATAAATAAATTATATTTAATTCACTATATCCTATGGGAGACGATCAAAAAGGACGAGTTGGTGCGAAATGGTTAAATCTTAAATACGAGTTAATAGTATATACATATATTTTGTATAGATATTTGTGGGTTATTTGGTTTAATTGGTTTAGTTTTGTCCTGTTTGTTTTTTTTTAGATGCATTACATCCCAAAATGAGCCTATACAAATTTATTTCGGATTTAAGATTTAACCATTTCGCCCCAACTCGTCCTTTTTGATCGTAACCCTATCCTATAGTCTATATGATATACATTCAATATATGCATTTAATTCAATTGAATTATTATTGAAATATAATACAATATATTAATAATAATTATTATTTACAATTAGTAACAATTTATTTTAATAGGTATTATACCTATATATATTGTTTAAATATATAAATAATAGCGGGATCCGGTAAGAAACTTAGGATCGGGATCGGGATCGGGAAATGATCGGGTAACGAATTGAGGATCAGGATCGGGAAAAGGATCGCATAAGAGAATAAATACAGTATCGGGATCGCCGATCTAGGAAAAAAGGATAGGTGACCATCACTGCATAATATGCACCAGTGATGGTCAGTGCAGTGCATATACATAATATTATAAGTAATAATTCCTTTAGAAAAATAAACATATAAACCATTCGTATTAATATATAGATTTGATATATATACATAGTATGTAACATACGAATACGAGTACCGACCTAATTGATTTCGATACTGCTTCTAGCAGCGGGATGTATGAATACTAATCACATTGCGTAGATAGGGAGTTTGTATGATTTGACTATTTTTTATTAACTATTATTCATGGCACCATTTTTTCATAAACATTATTATAATATATAAAATATCTACATTATCGTCATAGATGCATTTAGCGATTTATCTTTTCTGCGAAAGCAGGGCACCAGCCCATGCAAATAATCTATCACTTTCAATGGAGTTGTACCACGTGCCATAAAATATGTTATCGCTACTTTTGATAGATTTCTATACTTCATCCAACACATCTAGTCCACCATACGATGGCACATTCATCAATCATATATTTACCAATGATGCTACGAATATCAGTCGACTATTCATTACAATATCGTGTTGAACTATTCGCTTTGTATCCTACAATCTATTCGTTTTAAACCGCGCAGTCCGATTAGTATACAACATAGTTCGCTATTCATTAACATCGCCCCTAACGATGCCCTTCTCACGTCACCCTCCACAGATGGTACAGACGCGTAGCTCTACACGTAGAACGCGTAGAAGTCTGTGTTCACCGCTGCTAGATAAACATACGACAACGACGGTGGCGGCCAAGAAACGCCGAAAAAAGTCTACGAATAATGTACGCATATAACCGCGTTAACGATCGCGTATAGCTATGTAGCGTATGTGTGTGTGTGTGTGCTATATCTGAGTGTGTGTGTGTGTGAAGTGTGTGTGTGTGAAGTGTGTTATATCTGAGTGCGCGTGTGTGTGTGTGTACTATATTTCAATGCGTGTGCGAGTGATATTTAATACATCGGCTATTATGCTTCTATATTATTACGTTTACGAAAACTATTCGTGTTCGTACATAGCAGCCAGTTAATGATAGATTCTAGTATAACTATTTCAATAGTTTGATAGTTGTCTACTTTACTGAACGTGTAGAGAATAACATGCGTTAGCCTTCCATTTTATTAGTCTATGGTTCGCATTCGGGTAGAATAGTACAAATTATCATTTACATTAATACATATTTTATATGAAATATTATATGGAATATACGCATAGATATGAAATAATATAAACTATAGCGGAGGTTTCCGTTGATATTATGATACATATAGGTGAATACGCATTGCCAGAGTGTCATGAAAATATTGTACTTTGTTACAAATTAAATTAGTTTCATAAGTTTTCAAGTGTACTTAACTTCCATCAACTATTAATTATGTGAATTGCAGGTGTGTGTTATAATTAATAGTTATATTTTAAATATTAATTAGCTTAAATTAGTTTCCCTTAATTAAATTAAAAATGTTGATTTATTATTTTTTTTAAATTACTCTAAAATTATTCATATTGATTTTGATACATATATACACATATACATTAATTCATTAACTAAATAAGTTCACGAATGCGCTTCGATTACAGATACTCATAAAATGCTATTCATCGAATAATAAAACCACGATTAATAAGAAAAGCAAAGAGAAATCTATTAAAAGCGCAGATGTTAAGTTGTCTCAACATACCGAATGTAAGGTTTAAATAAGTCATTTGATACAATCAGTCTATATTATATAATCTATAATGATTAATAGAATATTAATTTAATACAATTATATTATTATCATTAATATAATTATCACTATATGTAAACAAAATCATATATATATTTTTAATAATATATGATATGATTACTGAATATATTTTTATGAATTATGCTGCTATTATAAAATATAATTTATAATATATTAAACTATTATATAACAAGTATAATTTGTATAAGTGTATGTAATAATACTATACAAATAACTATTTGTTTTGAATTTATTATTCTTTATTTTAGTAATGAATTTATACATTTATTAAAAAATAAAACCGAATTTAATATGTGTATATATATATGTATATATATCATCGATATAAAGAAACTAAAAATAAAATAACATATAACATATAAAATAACTTTCTTTATATCGATGATATATATATATATATATATATATATATATATATATATATGTATGCATGTATAATTACTATGAAATAATGTGTATGGCATGGAATAGATTCAAACTCGCAGCAAATCTAGGAATTCTGTTAAGAATATTGCAAGTATGAAACAAATCAAAACAAAGTCACCTAATAAAGCATCTCGCACAGTTAAGAAGGTAAAGAAGGTTAGCAACTGTAGTCTTTGTTGTTTTGTTTTAATATATATGTTTAATTTACATTTTATGTATATTTTTTAAATATTACAAATTATATGTATATTACATAATATAAATAATATTTATATATGTATATAAATTATACTACAGTGATAATTTTATGAGTTGTATTAATTTCAGTGACATTTATAGTATCAATAATAAATATACTATAAAAAAGTATTATTCTTTATTTTAAATTACATTTTATGGGTATACAAATGAAATAAATATAAAAATAATGTTTATTTTATATAGAATAATCAAAATTAACCTCTCCATATTAAATTTAAGGTGTTGCAAATTAATAATACATGTATGATAATGATTACTACATATTTATATTGATTACATATGTAAATAATAATAATAGGGTATTAATATATTTAGCCACCCTAATTAAAGGTTACACACTATAAATAACTTAATGGTTATATTTTATATGTTTATAATTAGTATTTATATAGTTAAATTACATTACCTATAAAATATATTCTCTACTTAAATAATAAACTATCCTTAGCAAATATGTATACTGTATACTTTCGATTATATATTTCGACTATATTATTTGCTTACATAAATTATAATTATCACTCAATAAACTATGTACATATATATTAATTAAAAATAAGAATAAACTATAATATATATATATATTATATATACATAGAACATATTTCTATATACTCTATAATAAGTGATACTACTCGGAATAGATGCAGACACACTGCTATATAACCAGGAATAGTATCATACCCGCACACCGGAAGACAGATAACGCAATCATCAAACACAACACTAGAAGGTCGTGCTCTAATGTTTCGCCCGTTGTACGTCTGTTACGCATACGACCCACAGATAATAAAGTTAGTGGATAGTTCGGGTCAAGAGATGGATATAGCTTAGGCAAGTTTGAAAAACTAAAATCTATTTATAACCGTATTTGTTTGCTATCTTAAAATAATTTATTATTTAAATCTTTTAATAATAATATTTTATATATATGTGTTCTATTTAATTTATTTTATTATTATTGAATTAATATAAAATAATAATTTAAATAAATATAAAATAGAATATTATTATCAAACCCAATATATAATATAATATTCTATATATAACTGTCGAACATTTCAAATTAAAAAATATTATATTTAATTTAATTTAATAATACTATTTTCTAATTTTGTATATGCACAATAAAATTGCGTTATATCAATATTGTTCAAATAAATAAATCTAGCTAACATAATTTTCAAGGATATCCATTAAATCTCTACCAACCTACTTTTTTGGTGTGAATTCATATTTAGCAATTCATTACCATATTGATATATAAGTAATCAGGGTTGATTCTGTTTTTAAAATTGGTTTTTTCAAATGGGTTTTTTTCTCGGTTTTTACGGTTTTTTCAAGTTGTAAAAACCATGGTTTTTATCGTTTTTATGGTTTTTAACAAATTAATTTAACTTTTAAATTATAAGTTATAATTGCCTACATTATATGTTATTTCAGGGAGTGGGTAGGACACTCATCTAATTACACTTAAATGCCTACGATACAATGATTATGTGATTACAAATTTAATTACGCCACCATTAGGCAGAATATTCCAATTATGAATTGTTTATATATTGAAATGTAAAAATATATCGTTTTTATGGTAATATATTATTATTAATAATAGTTATTTATATGTAATAGCCAAATATTACCAAACTTAATCATTTTACTAAATAATATAAAAGTATATTGTAACTTATCCTAACATAATATTATACATTTATCATAATATTTTATGATTACAAATTATATTTTATTAAAATTATAATTTTTAATAATAATTAATGTTAATTTCACATTGCGATATATAAATAGATGTGTATGGAATAATATCATTCAATGAAATGTATTCATCATATACATTTTATATATTGGATTACAAAATGTTAGGTTTTATAATGATATCTAGTAGATATTATCTACTTATTTAAATCAATTAAATGTTGTAAAATGATACTTATTTAAATAAATTATAATTTAATAATTATTGAACTATTGTATTATATCATTAAAGCCCCTTTGATTACATTTAGATAATCATCTATTTTATTATATCAATAATATAATATTATTAAATAATATTTGATAAGCTTGATACTATTAAATATTTTTTATATTTAAATTATATACTCGTAACAATCAAAAATAATATATTCTACGATTCCAACTTTTCCATTATGTGATGTATATATATTTAAAATTATGATGAGAATAATACAATTTAGTTCATTTTTTATTATAAAAAAATTATAATTTGTACTTGTTTATATTGAAAAAACCAATAAAAACCATAATAACCGATAAAAACCGAAAAAACCATCAACCCTGTAAGTAATATAACGATTCATACGAAATAACGATATATTGAGTATTATTTCTAATGTAACTATGGTATCATACGAATGAACACGCGCTCACTTCGATACGCACTAATCGTAGACACAAACACGGAGGGGGACAATATTTAAGAGAGTTACGAAAACTAGGAAATCTACAGCCAACGTTAGTCCACTCATTAACCCACTCATTAGCCCACTCATTAGCCCACTCATTAGTCTACTCGTTAGTCCACTCGTTAGCCTATATTACAGGTTGATATCTTACGGGTTGATATACCTATATATTCAAGATACAAATAGTTTAGAATTAAAAATTACGTTATTTCATCTCATGAATTGGTGAACGAATATATTTATTAATTGCGTGTTTCTAAACTAGCGCCTACGCCATCCCAAAACTTACATATTTTAGATATTTACTAATAATCGAATACTATGTTTATAATATATTGTCATGGTTACGCTGTCTTTATGAAAGATTACGTATCGAGGCCAAAGTACAGTTATTTATCTGTAACATGTGTAACTAATTGTTAATGAATAAACGTATTAGAACTATACCACATAGCTGACGCCGATAAACAATGATGTGCGAAGGGCTATATGTAGAGACATGATAATGGAACAGTCCATTATATAGAGGGGTGTTATATCATACTAATAATATAACAGTTATTACCGTACATTAATAGTGAATACTTTAACTATGCAACTCGTAGGGTATATATTAAAGTAGGGTATATATGTGTAGGGTATATAGTAAACACTGATATAGTTTAAATATACGAATAATGATAATAATAATATTTATTTATGTATTTTTTTATATATTTTGTTATATATTTTGTTATATATTTATTATTTTCAATATGAATAATTGACCTAGGTGACAATATCACGCTCCTATTTCCCAGGTGAAAATAATCCTTCCGAATTCCGACATATCTTGCGATGAATTCTTTGACATTTTGCACAAAAAATACGCGACGGCATCATCTGAGGAGTCGATTTCGTCGAGTTCTTTGTGGCGCGGGGCCAAAGTGATGATTACGCGCCCATTAAAGCAAGCTTCCAGGTAAGGGTGCGCGTCGTAATCGTTACTCTTATGACAACGAGTTATTTTAATTTTATATTGATTTTATTAAATGTTATAATTTATGACCACGATTTTTATATGTCAAGTCGACATTGTTAAAACTTTTATTATTTATATATATATATAACTATAATAGTCATTTTTTATATAATAATATAATATATAAATGTAGTATAAATAAATATTATTATTTTATTAATGAAATTCAGAATAAAAATATTAATAATATTGGACTCAATGTATTATATATAATAATCATTTGATCGTACTTTTAGACTAGATTGCTGTTAATAAATACTCCAATTCACGTTAATACAGCTAAGTGATTATCTCATTAAATATCATTCATATCAAATATGTATTACCATATTACCTGTGAACTCTATGAATGAGTATTAAACTTATGAAAAGACTCCACCAAAATAACAATAACAATAATAACAATATATATAATTACATAAATGTAATCTAATATTGCTCCACATGACCACAGTGTAAATGCATCATCAATCGTATTATAAAACAAACGATTGCTAACATTCGAATGCATTTTTCTAAGCTATTCGTATCACATTAGTCGTATGTAGATGTATACCGGTGTGTGCGCACATGTGATAAACACTTGTGTGCGCGTAGTTTATCTTACTGCTTAGTAACGATCGCTAACGTGTATTGTAGAAATGATCGCGTGAAACTGTGGCTATGCGACTCCATTCCGATGAGAGATTATTCAGCAGGGGGTTAGTCGTCGTCGTGGTTAATCGGCTGCACTGCTGTATGCAGTACAGTGTACGCCCCCCTATAATTAGTCGTTCCTTATATAATGTAAAAAAGTGTTTATTGACTATAAAATGTGGATATTTTGTAGGCGTCATTTAAATTAAACGAAAAGTAATTGTAAAATGAATGTTATTAATAAAAACTACTATTACTATGAGCGTGTACAGTGCAAACAGAACAAACACCTCTATAATGAATGACTTTTACACAGAGGATAATTTTCTTAATGTGGTATACCATGATATATCTCACTACAATTATTTCCGGAAAGTCTTGCTAGTAATTATTTTCTAGCAAGTAGGAGTGGGATACCCCCTGCAAGATTTTCTGGCGCCAGTATTGCTCGGAATAGTATGATAGGCAATTAATCAACTAATCAAATTTCTTATTGTTTTAATTTAGGATTAAAATTAAAATTACATAAGCAATACCACATATATATATATATATATATATATATAATTAAGCAATTACCTAATTATATATATGTGATAGATACATATACTATTATGGTTATGGTTCCCCAAAAGTAGAATTAGGTTTCGATGCAGTTGTCACCTTACGTCACCATACTTTACATTATAAAACTATTGTATTGCGTCGCAGTTAACATGATATAGTTACTATCAAATGTACATAGCCTAACTAAATATAATGCATTCGTAGACTCATAATAATAATATAAATTAGTATACTATTAATTGGTATCCTTTGAATTAGAATACTATTGATTAGTATTATATTAATTACTATAATATTACTTATTATAGTATCAATTAGTAAATTAGTATAATATTACTAATTAATTATATAATTAATAGTATACTAATTAATATTATACTAATTAATTATATACTATTATTATACAAATTTATATTATAAATTAATATTATACTAATTCCAATTATACTAATTAATTATATAATTAATATTTAACTAATTTATATTATACAAGAGTCCACGAATGCATTCAGTTTAATTAGGCTATATACATTTGTTATATTAACTACAACAGCCTCGAAACCTATTTCTACTTATGTGGAACAGCACCCATATAGTTACCATAATGGTATATGTATTGATCACTGATATAGAATTAGGTAATTACCTAATTATATATCTGTGATATTGATGCTTATTTGTCATTTTAATTTTACTTTTAAATTAAAACATTAACAAATTTAAGTGGTTTATTAATTGCCTGTCATATTATTTCGAGTAATAATAACTGGCACTAGATGATCTTGTAGTGGGGTACCCTTCCAGCAACTTCATGGAGCTAGATAATATTTCTTGAAAGTTGTAGTAGGATACCCCCTTTTATAAAGAAGTTTTATTTTAATAAGAAAATGTATAACACAGTATTATTTATATATATATTTATATCTTTATATTACATTCAATTACCTTTATTTAAGAAATAACAAATCACATATTAATATTTATAAATAATCATTTTAGTATTACTAAAATATTTGTTAATATAAAAAAGAATATTATTTTAAAATTGTTTACCAGTTATTCATTGTATTTTTATATTTTATATTTGCTTCATTTCGGTTTAAATATAATGACAATTTTATATAGACCCAAATTAGAATAGAATTAAAAGTTAAATTAAAACTAAAATAATAATAATATCATAATACACAAATATATCAAATTTAGTAAAATTATTTTTAAATATTGATTTTTATGTCTATGTAAATATTCTAAATAGCGTTATATACTAAAATACAAGATTATAATTACAATATTAATATAATTATAAAAGAGGTTTTTCATTATATACAATTTCCTTATAATGGGATTATTTTAAGTACAAATGTGTTAGTCCGACAATTGAACAATTTATTTCCTTATAATGTTGTATTACTTATAATGAAGATACTTTTTTAAATGGTTTTATGTTATATTTATAATATAATTTAGGTAAATTGAAACAACAAAAAAGCAAGGTTACTAACTCAAATAAAGGAGACAAGGTAATAAAGAAAGATCGACCTAAGAAAGTTAACAATGATGCAAATGAAACAAATAACTCCACACAGATCACTAAACGGGTTAAAGTCGTGAAGAAAAAGAAAGGTGATTTTAATAAATACACTGTTATTTAAAATTCAAGTTTAATAATGATATTATTACAATATAATATAGAACTTAATAGCATAAGTAATGTATTATTGCACTCTCTATCAATTTATTGTAATGTTCTACCATTGATAATATGTTATCATATAGTTAACAGTGTTAACTTAACTTAACACTATGTAACACATTGTGCTAATGTTTATATCATATTAGTATCCTTACAAGGGTTATGCTTTATATTCCCTTAAATTAGTAATAATGAAAATAGCATATCATTTATATATGTTATGAATATATTGAATATTATATGAATGTTAAATTTTAAAGGATTTCATTATCTAATTTATTAATATTTTTTTAAAGTATTCAATTTATTACAAATTTAAAATTTATAGAAATTTCGTATCGAAAACAACGTCAACTGAAAAAAAAACTCAAAGAAGATATCGTAATAAACGAGGTAGGCAATACGAGTATTGTGATTTTAGTCGTGCCTCTTAAGAACCTAAATCACACCATTCAGCTCCTAAATAATGCCATATGCTCCTAAATCACACCCATTAGCTCCTAAATAATGCCATATGCTCCTAAATCACACCCCTTAGCCTCGCACATCCTAAACGCGCACACTCCTCAGCCCCGCCACCCATCATACACACGTATACCCTCCCTTACACCCTCCGTTACATACACACACACACAGTCGCCCGTAGCACCACCGCCTCCACCACCTCCTCCTAGTGACCACAACGACTGTAATAGCGATGACGGCAGCAGTGGCTCCTCATTCGCCGACTTCGTGACCAATCTGAACGTTCGTCTGGGTGGCCGCCGTCGTCACTCTATGATCTCCACGGCCGAGTCGATCACTAGCGCGTACAGCGTCCGTCACAGGCGAGATAAGGCCGGCATCAGCGGCGATATCACGGACATGATCGCAGCGTTAGTCATGCCGCCCCGCTACCGATAGATATCTTAGTACGGGAGCGGAGTAAGGATGTGGTTATTAAGAAGGCATTAGTAGTAGCCGGGAAGAATGGCTACGTAGGCAGATTAGTAGTTAAGGAGGGAATGCTATTCGAGAAAAGGGAAGGACGCGATGATAGGTTGATGGTACCGAGAAGTTTAGTGATAGATGTATTGAGAGTAGCGCACAGGAGAATGGTCACCGAGGGATTGATAATACAACCGTAAGATAAACGAGCCACTATCGATAGATATCTACGGTATCCGCTATCGAATCGTGTCGGGAATGTTTATAGAATAGTTTATTTCAAAATGTATAAATGGATCGAAATGGACCGTCCAATTGCGCATGCTATAAATACCGCGCGACTATTCCACTATAACAATCTCACGACGAATGTTGATAATAATTTCAAAATAATTGTTTTATACATTTTTTAAATACATTTCGGGAATCGCCAATCTAATTGCAGTTTTCTTCACCACTTATTTACTTATTAGTGACTAGCCAAACAATGTTGAGTAATATGGCCCAACTTAGCATCCAGTTCACATTGATCATTATTACAGCGTAAAGTATTTTCTCCACGAGTGTCAGCTGATTATCGTGAATTAAGCTTCATTAACGATGATAACCATTGAATAACTAACTAACTCAATGCAAGCGGCGAGGCCAATATATCGTAGCATCAGGAGAGATAGATAGAGCGAAGCTTTATAACAGGACATGAAGGGTTGTAAAGGGTTTTAAAAGTTCAAATAATTGAAAGGCTTCGAAGCGATCACATTTTAATAAGTAGGTCTTCAAATCCTAACAAAATATTCAAATCAAAAAATCAGGGCTTCTAATCCTTCTACTCCAAAAATGTAAGGCTTGGAAGCTTTCAAATTAAAATAAATCCTTTCAAATCATAGAAAAATTATAAATCCTAAGTTCATAGTTAAGATTAATCATTAAAAAATGATATAGACGTTACAAGTGACTGATGTTTAAATTAATAATAATAAATCTATATATAAATCTATACATGAAATATAGTAGTTATGTAAAGCTTACCAATTCTATGAAATAATTAAATATATATAATGAATTTTACTAATATATTGTGTTGTTTTATAACAAATCTGAGTTTTATTTCAAATACTCATCTCGGCTCGAAAATCAACTGTAGCGATTCGGTTCCAACAAATTTGAGACTCTAATATTTCATACTCTATTCGACATTTCATTACTAGGATTCGTGATTTGACTCGAGGACTCGAATGTTTACAACCCTATAGTATACTAGGAAACTGAATGCACTAGTTTATGTCATTGCATTGCTATCGTTTTTTATTAAATATTTTTTTTTTTCAGAAATTTTAAATGATACCTATCTATCGGTATTTGCTTCACAAGGGTTAAAGTTAAAGGGTAATTATCTCGATACGCTCAGCTTCTATAATTACCCTGGTGTAAAAATCTAAATCGGATAATAATAAATAATTATAATGTGATTTCTACATTTAATTTCATTCATTAATATCTTTAATTAAAGATTCACATATTACCAGAATTCATTATCCATATTATTAATAAATAATTTTATTTTATAATAAATAAATGCTTTTCCATTTTAATAAATCATATTATGAATACATTATATTGGAATATATTATTTGTATTGTATAATAATATATATTACTAAATAATGACAGTACAATGTTGTTTCATTGTAGGCCTAATCAAAATGAAATATGGTCCCGAGGAATCAATAACTACGTACATAAGGAATACAATAGCATTATGAAATTTAGAAATGAAAATAAAAATATTAACAAAGAGAATGAAGAAAAGACAAAGACACATTTTTTCAAAGATTTTCGTCAGGTTTTAATAATTTTAAACATATATATATATATATATATTAATTATTTAAATATACATATTTATTCAGCATGATTTTCATTTACACGAATCAAACTTATAAATATTATCAATTTACTAATAAATGTATAGTTCTGATAATATACATAATTGACATTTTAAAGAAAAACTTTTATTGTTCTTTTAAAATGTTCTTATATTTTGTAATCTTTTAATATTGTTATCAAGTTGATTGGTAAAATACCTAGTCAAGCTTTACTTTTGTGTTTTCCTGAGTGTTTACACTCTATCTGATTCTAATATATATATATATAATAACAAATCACACTAAACAATAGTATAATATATAAACTTACAATAATAATTTTGTATAGACTATTCCAATTGAAAATGAGAAATCAGAAATCGACTCAGATGATGAGATTATTGACCCTTCGTTGTTTTTAGATTCAACTTTAAATTAATGGTATCAATTGATACTCTGTAGTTATATATGTAATATTTACAACTGGTATTAAGATATATATTTATGTATTTTATATATAATTTTTGTACAGTTATTTATTTTATTTATAACATATAATAATTATAATTTTACTATAAGTATTTTTTTTAAATACTATAAATATATATATTTATATTTTATTATTATATTTTTATAATATGTATAATTGTATAATTTAATACTTATTATATATGTGAAATAATAATTGTATGATTAAATATATAGTAAAAACAATAATAATAATTTCTTAATACAATTGCTATTACTGTTATATTTGTACATATAAATAATAAATTTGTATATAATAACTAGATATATTAATTTTTTTAAATTATAGTTGATTTAATTATATCTTTAAATATCTTTAAATTATATCTATTATTTCAAATATAATACATGTTTTTATTCAAATAACTTAATTTATATGTTATTAATATATATTATATTATATAAATATTACAATCATAGATTTGTCTAAACAAATATATAAAACACACGAAATCGTGTAAGAATTGTACAAATTTTAAATGAGTACACAACACATGAACATCGCCACCTACATATGGTACAGTTTTGGAATAATGTATTGTTTATAATGTAAATTTGTATAAAACTATACACTTTTAAAATTTAAAATAATATGTTTTAAATTATTATTTATATGATGAGAACTAAGTGTTCAATGAACACTGTTCATTACTATTATATATCAAAGCGATAAGATACGTTGGTTTTAAATGTTATACATATATTAGTGGCGAGTAAAATCAAACTTATATTGCTTGTAATTTAACAGAACAATGAAAATATTGTTATATATAAACTGCGTCACCTAATTATGTTTCAGTGATTTCGATACTATCACCAGCAGCAGTGAATATAATTAATTACATTGCGTATGGAGGGATATATCTGCTGCCCGAAATCTTTGATATAATTATGCTACTAACTTTCTTAAAGTAGATCGTTATTACTCTATAACTTACAATAATATTAATTACATAATAACTTATAATATTTAATTGTAGGTTCACTTTATTACATATATATCATTGTGATATATTAATATAAACAAGTGTATAAGTAACGTAGACACATAGAAGATCATTACATTTTATTTAAGAAAATAAACTACAAATAAGTGATAAAACAATGTTCCGAGGAATGTATCAAAGGTTAAAATTAAGATATACTTGATCACAAGTTTGTCTCATATTATAATAGTTATTTTTATTTATAATTTACAGATTTTATAATGTAATAATATTTCAAATATTTCATTTATATTGTTTATTATTTTCCGATTTAAAAATCATAAATTTATACTACTTTTTTGATGAAGTTTTGAAATAGTTACCACCCAGGGTTTAACATATATTATAAACAATATCTAATACACATTGAAATCACATAAGTTTGCGATAAGCTCTATTATAGATGATTAGATACTTATATACTTACTATAAGTAGCAATGTGATCATAGTTTAAGGACCGGATGACAATTTATAATTAGATTTTTAAAGATTGGAAATATTCTATAAATAATTATTTGAGATAAATTAATTACATACATTAAACATAACGAAGTGCAATCATATTTACGTTAAGCTATACAGTACACCTAGATAATATATCTCTCGCATAGAATGCATTCCGAACTTAGTAGATACATTTATATAAATGTGACTACATTACGAATGACGTTATTGTATTGTTGTACGCGTGTCTTGAATACCAGTAAGTGTATTTGTTTCATCAAATGACCTCCACTTAATTACACACGAGTATTATTCATTCCATATAACAATAGAAGACAATAAATATCTAAGTAGGGTTACATTTAGAAGAGAAATATGCGATTAGTTTCTTGAAATACGACGTGCATGGTAGGATCGTAGAGAGCATCGTATCGGTCCGGAATTACGTTGCAGTCTATCATTACGTCGATTAGATGTACATCAGCTGTATCTAAGCTGTCATATAATCGCTGAATAGTTATTGTCCGTAGTTGAAGTGTGTCGATAAAGTTATAGTTTGCAGGAGTAAAACACATGCGTTGTTCTACGCCGATACTAATGAATCCCCAAGCTATATCTGCGATGTTAAATATCGTCCGAGAATACTCACACGTCTGTGCTATCCCCTTCTATATAGCCTCTTCTTGATATTCTACGTGCATTCCCGTTTGTTGTACTCTGATATTTAGTAATTTCTCGTCGATACGTGATATGTTGTTATTGTACAGCTTTATAACTACTTCGCGTTGTACGTTATTCTTTGGTAAATAATTTATTATTTATTTTATGATTATGAAGTAGATATTTTTAAATAATATGCTATTCTACAATTATAATCTATATAAATTTTTACGTATTGTTACTAAAATAAATATCGTTGTGGCTCAACTCTATCAATAAAGCGAGTGTAGTCAAAATGGCTGAGTGAGGCGCACTGAGATGATCGGTTGCTATGTAGGCATCCGTCATCTCGGTTCAGTGAGATGCTCTCAGTTAGACACTGGCTTAAGATTCATATTTATAAATTATTAGAAATAATATTACTTACTGATAAAATTATTGTATAATACCAAATATTCCATAAGTTACAGATAATATATATATATAATATATTTGATAAATATACAAAATATCGGAAATTATGATAAAAGTATATGATACTATAATATGATATTATTAATATCACATAAATAATTTCTATTGAGATTCAATCTCTATCCTATTGGGGAAATCCACGAACGGCGAATTGAAAATGCGAATGCGAGCGAGCGGGGTCAAAAGGGGGCGGAGCTTAGACGCTCACCGGATTATCTAATGCCTGAGTTATTTTTAGATAAGATACACTGTGTGTATATTTTACAGTGTATTTAGGCGTAGTACTACACGTGAGAATACGCTATGCTATATAGATATATAGTATTAATGCATAGTAATACTCGTGTGTTTTACATTCGTATTGAAATTCTATTAACTGATATTAATTATATGTACTATTTATATACTGTATGTGCAGGGCCGGCTTAAGCATACTATGGGCCCCGGGCAAAAAAAACGTATGGGCCCCATAAGAATTTCATAAAATATTAAATGGGCCATTCTAGAAATAACTAATATCCATAACTCTTGTATTTATTTATATATAAATATATATATATATATATAGGGATATACCTAAATGATATATTATTATTATATTATGCGTGATAAAATTATGTAAAATATTTATAATCTTTAAAAATATTTGTTTTTTTTCATATATATTTACATGTATCGTGTGAAGGAGACCCACTTTAAGATGCATATAATATATATAGAGGGGTCTCCTTCACGCTATGGGTGTAAATAGGTATTCCGATACCCACTTAAAATCATTACAATGTAATATTTTATAATTTACAAATTAATTAATAAAAATGATATAAGTAGGTTAACAGATATAATTGGTTAAAATGTTATGATTACATAGTTATTTTATTCGATGTCCTCTTCTAAAGCAGTATTATTTATTCAGTATCAATTTAATTAATTAGCTTTGTTTCCAAATATAATGTTACAGACTTGAAAGTATTTATTGTGTCAGATAATTTCATAGAAAATTATTTATAAGTTTAAGTTTAGAGAAGCTTCTCTCTCAAGTGTAATTATTTACCATTAAATATATTAGGATGAAAATGTCTACAATTGGATATATCTAGACCATCATATATATATATATATGAATATTTGTATAGTCCATTCCTTTGAGGTGTATATCAATATGGTATAATATATGTTTAATATTGAATTATATTATATATTATAACCTACTAATCATCTTAATCTCTGAAGTCAGATGATATATATATACATATTATTTATATAATTAGTAATAACTACATGATTATCTTTTTTAGTATTTCCTATATACTTATATGTATATATCAATTAAATTGTCAAATATTGTTAGAAAATAGTCATTTTTAACTTCTTATATATCAGTATTCATCATTTATGATGTAAAATCACTAATTTTATCATATATTATCATTATAGGTACTAATTATTTTGTAATTTGTTTGTATACTCTAATCAACTCCTCATAATCATTTATCTTCTCACCTATATATTTTGAGAGTGCATCAATATTTTTTATTACCGCTTTTATCTCAATTTAACCTAATTGCAATACTTTTCTGATCGAATTTAGTCTACAAGGTAATTAGCTCTGGTAATTAGCTCTAGGTTTTCATACTATTGAAGTCTCATTCAAATTATTGCATTTTATTGAATAAATACGTTGACTCTAGTAATGTAATTTACGTAATATTTTAACATATATAATATCAGATATAACTTATGTAATTTTGGGAAATCCACAAGATACTGATCTAATCAAATCTGCTTGTGATGACCATATTATATTCGATAATGCTTTTAATAAAACATATTATATTATTCTTTAATATAGATGTTAATATAGGTATATATATATATATCTATAAATATATTCTTTATTTAGTTTGGCTAAATAAATTATATTTATTTGGGATGAAAGCAAATAATATTGCTACAATTGTCGAAGATTCAGCGGCATTTTCCCCAACTAGATTTAAGAAATGCACAGCGCAGATATGGGGATCCATATTGACAATGGACTATGGTATATTATGATATACTTCATTTTATTGAATCTTCCAGACATATTGCTAGCTTTTTCATAAATTTGAGCTCTATACTCTATTATAATTATATTATTATTTAAAAAAATTCTAATAAATCGTTAAATAAATATTGACCAATGTGATAATGAATCTTAACGTACATCAATAAATACCTATATAATAATAATACCTAACTTGGTATATATGACGATGACTATTAACGTACTTACATGTGATATATCTGGAATTTAGTAGAATCCTACACTGATATATAATATAATATTTAGAATTTTATATTTCTTCAATTATTAAGTTATCAGTAATATCTTATCACCTGTTCTCCAATAATAATATCGCCATTGTGTGTATTTATATATAAATATATAGATGAAGGTGATGTAAATCTAAACATTCAGTTGTAAGTAGCCTACTAGTTGGATAATTGCAAAAATGCCTTTAGTATTATATTTAGATTATATATATATTTATAAATAATCTCTGTTTCAATAAATATAAATATAATTTCTTTCTATAATAAAATTCTGTTTAAAATGTTATGTACAGAATTCCCTTTCATCAATAATACTTATTAAAAATACTATAAAGCAGAATATTCCTATTTTAATTAAAACTATTTTATATATATATATATTATTTACACTAACAAAATTATAATAATATATACACTATGAGAAGATACACATTTTATTAATACGAGAAGTAGATAGAGAAAATTAATTCTTTTGAGAACAATTATTTTGAAAATATCTAATTAGTTTTAATTACTATAAAAATTATAAATCTATATAGAATATCGTTTTTTCGTAATTTATAATCAATATAATCCTTTACAAATATCATAAATCATAGTTAAAATATATCTTAATATATATCTCATATTTAATTTTAATATAAAGAAGTATACTTTTTTTTCGTAAACTAATTATAGAATTATAAATTGTTAAGATTCAACTATGGTTAACATTCCCTTAATACGTTTATCATTTATCACTTTCTAGTTTAACAAACAATTATTTATCAATCCGTTTCATGCTATTTTATCTGACAAGCAGAGATGTGTGTATGATCTATGGTTATCACTATTAGCATATTCTCCAACATCTTCATGTATACAGGTATACCTGTTTCCACCATATCTTCGTGTAAATTTAGAAATTTTTGACAAATTCACTTTCAAATCGGCCTAAATGACTCATATTTAATTAATTTATTATATTATTTGTATTTATTTAATTAGAATTAATAATATATAAGAAAAATACAGTTAAGATAATTTTGTTTATAAAAATAGTAAAAAAAATGTTTCTTAAATAATTCATGGGCCCCCCAAAATGTGGGGCCCAGGGCAATTGCCCGGTTTGCCCCCCCCTTAAGCAGGCCCTGTGTATGTGTATGTGACTATGTATATAGTATATACTATATACTACTGTTTACGACTTATTTTGCGTCTAAGCTCCGCCCCCTTTTGACCCCGCTCGCTCGCTTCAATTCGCCGTTCGTGACTGTTATCCATCCCAATCACTCGGCGGCACATATTTAATTATCAAAGGTGATCTAATTTCAAACTAATTATAGATGTGTGTTTTAATTGTGCTTCGTACTTCCTCCTGTAACCGACGGGTACAGTTCATCGATAAAGAACCCAGCTAACAGTAATAGCCTCGTAATAGCAACATAATAGCTTCACATGTTTATATTGTGTTATTATGTTGCTATTTAAAAGTCTCTTATGCTGCTATTAATTTGTAATATGCAAATTTTCAATGTGCGAATTACGTCCATGTATCATAATTTAATTATAATCATAACCTATAGGTTATTAAATTATAATTTAATATAGATTTATAGTTTACCAAATACAAATTTGAAAGATAAAGCCGAAAGATGATACTGCCATCTATAAAGAGCAAATAAATTATTTAAGTATGACCAATCAGTTTATTATACATATCCACAATTTAAATTTGTACAATTTATTAATATTTACTGATTTTACGGTGATTTAAAATATAATAAACACCTCATTAAGGTTAGTTTAATATATAAATATTATTTATACTTGTTATATATAATTCAATAGTAATTAGTATCATATTGTTCCATTATTATGTCTAATAATATTTGTATCCAAGGATATGTATACAAATGTTTTTATTTATGATAGGAATTTTTATAATAGAAAGAAATTGTATTTTATTTGTAATATAATTTTCATATATTTTTGTTATATATTAGGGTTATACGGGTATACTGGTAATATAACTGGTATATATATATATATATATCAGTATAATTAGTGTAATTAATAACATTTCATATTATGGGTAATTTTAAGTTTTTAATAGGTTTAAAAAAAAATACTATTTGTTTGCTAAAAATACTATTTTTTTAAGTTTTTTTTTTTTGACAAACATTTTTTTTAAATTTATAATTATTACCCTATATTATAACTATACTAATGTTATATATTAATCATTCATACTATAATAAATAGTAATATGTTTTATAATTAAAAATTAAAATATTAAATTATTTTCAAAAAAAAAGAAAAATACAAAAAAACCTATAAAATAGAAATAAAAACAACAATAAAATGCTACGATTTTTTTGGTTTTTGCCAACCCTGATGCCATATAATCTAATACTACTACTAGTACAATAATGTAATTGTTATATTATGATTATTATTTTTAATTTTTCTAATGATTTTATTAATAATTTAATAATTTATCAATTTAATAAATGTATTAAATAGTTGTATATATACTATATCATATAGTTAAGTATAATGATGTGTCTAAACTCATAGATGGGTAATCTTAAAAGATATTTAATAATTTAGTAAAATCTATTTGAAATGAAAGTATTTAGAGTGTAACTTTAGTATTAAAAGTATATATATAATGGCTATTTGATGTATGATTATTATTATATTATATTGATCACCTCATGAAACCCTTTAGAAATAAATGTTGAATTGAATAAATTATAGAATTATAGCTTATATTACTAAAAAATCTGTGAAATATACACCATGACATAGAAAACAACAATAGATAACTTATTCTATAATATTTATATAAAATATAATGAAATTAGTTTGAATTTATTATTATTTTTAAATAAATTATTGTTATTGATATTTAAATTGATAGTTGTGATCTAACTTATATTAAACTTAACTGCTGTTACATGTTAATAATATTAGTATTCTATTATATGTGTATTACTGTTAGGGGCGCTGCAACACGGGGGACGGGGGGGATATCTCATGTATTGGTCCCCCTAGATTTTAAAATGGTGGGAATATCCCCCCCCCGTCCCCCGTGTTGCAGTGCCCCTAACAGTAATATACATATAATAGAATACTAATATTATTAACATGTAACAGCAGTTAAGTTTAATATAAGTTTAATATTTTGTCATCAACTTTATAAATTTGATTAGTTAACGATATAGTTATAGTTATTAAATATATCATGCTTATTTATATTTTTATAAAAAGATACAACTTTTGCTGATTTTAGTGATAATGGTATCATACCGGATGCGAAAGATGTATTAAAAAGATACACTAATGGGTGTATTATATATGGAGATATAATTTTAATAAAATCCATTTTAAAATTAAAAGTATCAAGTGATTTTTCGGTATAAAATTGTTAAAAACAATTATTAAATCGTTAGAAGTAATGGGAGTTAAAAAAACTGGAATTATGTGGGATGTTAAGATATTTAACAAAATTATTGGTTTCTGTTTTTTTCATTGATGAATCTAATTTTGTTCCAATATTACTAAAGTAATGATTGAATTCGTTTGCAATTGATGTAGGATTCGTAATTATATTATTATCTAAATTGAAAGAGTTGCAATGGGAATCGATGTATTTGATATAAGTCAGTTTATAGTTTTCCATGTATCTTTAAATCATTCGCATTATCTAAAAGTTCAGAATATTATATTTTTTTGAGAAACTTAATTTTTTATGTTAAATTATTTTTATATGTTTTATAATAATTTAATGATTCAATTGTATTTAATTGTAGATATTTATAATATAATTTTTTTTTTCCTGCATTGTTTTTTTATTTAAATCCATGGGTTTGATTTTTACTTTAATTTTCTTTTTCCGACAGTATTTATTATATTTATCTACTACAAAATTTTGAAATATATTCCACGATATATATATATATAAACAAACTATCTTTTCTTTATATAATAGACGTATTAATTGTTATTATATAAATATAATACCGTATAGTAGTATTAGAAGTATAGAAGTATTGCACATATAATTAAGCAGGTATTGCTAGGGGCGCTGGAACGATGGTGTGTATGTAGTGGGGACCAACCAATCAAAATAAATGTTGTGGTAAAAGTGGGGGGGGACCAATACATAGGAGGTCCCCCTAGATTTTAAAGCGGGGGGACATACCCCCCCCCCCCGTCCCCCCCTGTTTCAGCGCCCCTAGTAATCGCCGTGTATCGTTGAACCTATATCGCAGGTATTCACGGAATTCAATAGATTATGAATCGTGACACTATGAAGAGATGTCAAGACGATATCCTGTGTCATCTAGGCGAATACGAGCAGAGTACAGAAGACGTCTCGGCTCTGGCAAAATGTTAGTACAAAGCAGCTCTCCACGTTGCATATAGTTAGGTCAAGTCATTCCTGTATTATACTATGTATCCTGATTTACAGATATATACGAGAAAGGGTTGTTAGATCTTCAAAACGAAGACTTCAAAAGATTAATATTTATGAAACGTTTAATTATCACTATAATATAACTAAACAATATTTTATATTATTAGATATTTTCTGATATTTTTATATTAACAAAATACTAATTTATTAAATTAATATATGTATATATAGTATATACGATATATATTATAAAATATGAGTACAAAAAATAATAATATATAATAAATAATAATATATATATATATATTTATAAAACAATAGCTACAAAGTAATGTTTCAATAATCAAGGCAAATCGTATTCTAAATATTAACATAGATTGTGAATATTTTATTTATTTTCCCGTAAATATTAGTTTACTCTCTATCTTCCATTTTGGTTTAATACTATATTTGCCATATTCTTTCAAAATATTCACATAAATTAGACTTTTTTAAATATCAATATATTAATGAAATATAGTTCATTAATAATACTATTATTTAATCACAATAACATACAAGTAGAGGTATTGTAGATAACGTCAGACCCATCCGAAGCCTAGACCACTAAATGGGATAAATAAATATGAGTGTACCAGGAAAATAGGACATAAATAGTAAGCATTTTTTATATGCGTTATGATTTATAATTTATTAAGTTCTAGATAAAAAGCAACACTACCTATAGTCAAACAGAGAACATGAAAATCATTATTGATTCATTATCCACTCTGCTACCGATTCTAGATATATAGAAAATGTGCTTACTATAATTTATTTTTTTAATATGAATGAAAGAAGGACATTTTATATATAATAATCCAGATAATAATATTCCGAAAAATCACTGAAGTAATATTTGATAGGCAATGTATATATTTCTTTACTACAAAAATGACCCTCATTTAATATTTATCACATTATATAATTACGTAATATATATGTATATTAGTGTTGTAAACCAGTATAAATGTAAAGTTTCGCAACACTGTGTCTTACCAAGAGCTCACTATTTCTAATCAATTTTATATTTCACACGAAACATTCTGAACACGCGCTTAGTATATTTCAAACTAAACTAAATGAGATTATCCACTATCGTACGACTATTCTCATTAGTATACGTAATCATACGCGTATACATATAATATACACTCTAATCTCATTTAAAGAGCTCTCTCTTTTCTACATTCATTAATTCAGTATATATTTTTGATATCCTATCAATATTATTATCGATATTAAATTATAATACATATGAGAATTTATGTGTTAGAAATTTACTGTAACATTAATAATATAAGTATTATAAATATACTTGAAATATTCAGCAAATTCTTTATAATAACTATGTTCAAAATAAATCAGATTAAACCAGAATGAACTTAAAATTTTCAAAACCCAAATCGATAATATTGTGAAACCCGCTCAAATTTAAGAAAGCATAATTGTAATAATTTTATATTTCTTATGTATTTTTTAATCCTCGAATAAATATACATAATTGCTACACATCAACAACATATTGTATATGGATTTAAAAAGTTTCACACCATCAATATCTATGTAACTTATTATTTATATTTGAATACGAAACGTAGTATTATTAAACTAGATTTGTGTACTCGTTACTATTTCATTAGTGTTTCAGTATTTGTGGCGACAACAACTGAAAATATGATATATTATGTTGAAGCCCTTTAATACGAATAACCTCATATTACTATTTTAAACTAGAAAACTAACAAAAACTAACTATAATTCTTCTAATAGATATCAGTATTATTATTTCAGTAACTAATATTGACCTGTTCTAATGTAATCGTATCACTATCTTCTTCAGCTCCCATCAGAGACAGTACACCATCACGAGTTAGTACTAGTGCAACACTATATATATGTAAACGCTGAATAACATACAACATACATCGATGCTTTTAATAGACGCACATCAGACAGAATTCCGTAGAGATATCTCCGGGCATTCCGGATGAATCCAGCCACGCTACCAGGGTACGATTGCCTATACCCATGGCGTCGTTGGATAGCGTTCCCAGGTTATATCCGTAAGCTCTCGTAGATTAGATTATATTGATTCCATTGATGTAGAGGTTCGTGACATGTACGAATGGATGTACGTATGTGTAATTATTCAGTTTTACATATTTATAAATGACAAAAAATACATAAATAATATTTTTAAATTTTGAAAATATAAAATATAAAATTTCGACCAATTTTAAATTATCAATAGTATAATATATAAGTAGCTATTTCATTATTCAATTTAATATCAGTAAGCGTTTGATTTCATAGTGTTGAGTCGATTATTGAAAAAATAAATTTATTTTCAATGTTTGTAACAATTGATAATAATTTAAAATATATAATTCATATAATTGATTTGACATTAAAATATGATTAATGAAGCAAAAAGTGTACAGTTTTCTAAAAAAATGTGACATATGAGAGGAAATCTATAAATTTCATTATTGTATTGCATTTGTTTATTTATTGGGTTATTACATACAGATAATATCTAGAAAAAGTTTTATGAAAAATAAAATAAACATTAAATTATATATATATATATATATAATTTATAATATGTATATGTAACAATAATATATAGAAATATAAAGGAAAATATTGAAGATAAATTTAATGAGACTTTGATATGTAAATCATTCTTATGCAAGTTAATATTATGCGTAATCTATGCAAAGTTAAGACTTATATAAAATATGATCAAATCAAAATTAATTTAATTTCACTAATTAAATGTTAATATATCTTCTAAATAAATATTTAATTTTAATAATAAGGATGTTAATATTATATTTACTAATTCATATTACAAATAGTTTTAATTATTTTTCAATTATAGACACTATTAAATTTTGATAATCTGATTTTTATAAATCTAATAAAAATAATTATTATCTAATGCCAGTTTATATAAATGAATTATCAATGTAAATAACATAAATAAACTTGTATCTTCTAGATATATCTTCTGATTTCTATGAAACTATTATAATAGTATTAATATGTTAGTTATTATAAATCATTAACATTTATAGTACATCTATTTGTTCACTAATATTATGAAAGAATATAAAATACCATTGCAAAAATATAAAATGCATGTTTTTATTTCTTTTAACAATACTTGTATATTTTTTATATGTATTTAATAAATGTATATTATATATTTTTCACAACCGTTGAATTATTATTAAATCACCATCTATTTACATAAATCTTCACAGTTTGATTTAAGAGCATGCGAAACATATGATTTTTGAAATAAATATATTTTGTATTAAAAATCAGTATATTTAACATATTATCTTTAAAATAATATAAGTCTTATTGAGTAAAAGTAACCATAATTATCATAAATAAGCATTTATAAATACAACCATATTAAAATGAACATTATGATCATATTTATATATTTTTGATACTGATATTACTGTTTTTTATTTTTAAACTTAATTTTTATTCTTTGAATATCTATAAATTCTGCATCTATTTAAATATGTTTATGAAACTTTCAGAAATTAATCATAATAAATATATCTTCATATATTTTAAGCTTGAGCAAAAAGTACAATTTTAATGGAAATGGACATTTTTATTTATTTTTTTTAAATGTTAATTAGTTGTATGTCATTCTAGGCATTATATAATTATATAAATTAATATATATGGATCTAAATGTAATTAATAAGTCTTACAAAAATGTAGTCATTCTCAATTATTTCCGAAGTTATTGTACTTTTAGTATACTGTACATCTTAACCATACAAATATTCATATGTGTCACTGACCCTTATGTGATTGTCGATATACCTCGCTGTAGGATATTTATTATTAAAGTATATACGTAATTATATGTACGTTTTTTAATAACATTGAAAAAATAGATCCAATATTATAATGATAATATTGTATAGCATAAATAATAATGTTTTAACATAGCTGTACAATGTAAGATGATACATCTATAGAAAATAAACATTTTGTATATAGTACTATATACAGTTACAAATATATACTATATACATATATTATGAATTGGTTAAATTAATATCTCGATAAAGAGAATACAAGTGCGGCTGTATATATATATATATATATATATATATACATATTAATACACCATAGTGCATCATTTCATTGTGAATATATTCACGATGGTAAGTTGACATAATCAAGGGTCGGGTATATATTAAGATCTGTATTTACTTATAATATATATATATATATATTAATACATTAATTACAAAATCATTATAACACTAATTGATGACATCTTAGCACATCTACTCGGAGAGTAATTAGCAAGACAAAAATAATCAATAAAGATGGCCAAATGAAACTTAAAAGTTAGTATGAATTTGTTGTAGACATACATACTTCAATATTTAAGCTCTAGTATTTTATGCAATATTTATTCATTGATATTAATTAAAGATGATAATCTAGATATGAATAAAGAAAATGTTTCTAATCGGAAAATGATGAAATCTAAGGTTACATTATATATATTTTCTTAATCCTTTACCTTAGCTTTATTCATTAATGATAATTCAAGAATAACTATAGTTTTATATTTGTGAAATATTAGTATAGAAGTTTATAATATTGAGATTTCAGTTTTCTATACATTTAATGTGCTTTGTATCTATTTGTGATGATTATGATTGTATTCATTATTTTTATACTTTTAGGTTGCGTCATGAAAAATCTAATATGTGCATTATTGATATATTGTACATCCAATTACACATACAGGTGTATCCTATAATATCATAGAATAACACTATACATGTACTTAACTAGTAAATAAATCAATAATGCTCAGAAGTTTACTCTTAGTTTTCAGCAATTCAGCGATAGATTTTAATCAAAATCTTGTAATCTAATTGAAAAATGAAATAAATATTCATTATATATTTTATTAAAAACTACAATTTATTAAAATGAAATATTAAGAATAGTATATAATATATATATGAATTATAGATATAAATTAATTACAATTATATAAATAGTAGTAGTGATTCCTTCACGGCATATTTTGACATAAGTTATAAAAATAGGATTTCTACCAGATGCCATGAAAATATCGGTTAAATCGGGCCAACAATTATTATTGTGTTGATATCAAGGAAGCGTAATTCACTGAAATGAAATTACTAGCTCTGTATACATTAACTAATATTATTATATGCTAATGAATTATTCATGTTACAGTTGACGTCATCAACAATTATCTATTTTATATTAGAATATTATATATTTAATTATATAGCACAACCTATATACACAAACAGGCGAATAACAAGAGATTATCCACAGACAATTCTGAACATATTACTAAAGTTACTAAAGGTTTATTATTATAATATATATTATATAAAATCAAAGAAAACTCTTGATTTCAGAGAAATCACAAAAGAGAAAATGCGAAGTGGAAATTAACGATGAGGTTTTATAATTTAGAGCGGTATATATATAGTCATACAAATAATTGAATGATGAATATATGTACGAATATTGTGTTTATTTTTCTGAAGAAATGATTCTATTGCAGATAATCTTACGGCAGCCTTATTTACACCCCACATTCCACACCTCTATATTTTTTGCCCCTTATTCATTTTAGTATATTATTAGTACATTTAGCCATTAAGAAATATACGAGTCTTAATTATTAATGATTTGTATATATATTATAAAAAGCGATCGAATTTGAGTAGCTGGAGTTAAGTAACCTAATATGATGGTAGTATAAAGACACTAATGCTACACGCAAACCTATAATTAACTCATGTTAAGTGAGTTAACATAACCCATTAACACCATGACTAAGTTAGGATATCGTGTACTAACTGTATGAGGAGTAAGCATTCACTAATTAAACTAGGTCATATATTACATCTGGGTCGCAACACTCGCTGAGTTATCGCTAAGTACACGCGTACTTAATACTGTTTCTACTGCCAGCTTGATGTTCTTATGTAGGTACTATACGCGCATCACACCACTTGTTTTTCATATTAAATTGTCTTTGTCCTTCTACAATTCGTGACTCAGTGTTTAAACTATAGGCTTTTAGTAAACATTATGTTTTAAATAGACAATATTTATATTGCGTATATACATATTTGAATTATATTTATTTTTCGATTGATATTTTATAAATATTAATAATATCTAAATATGTATTTAAAAATGTAGTAATATGGAGTTGTTTATAGTTATTCACTAGCCATTATCAAATAGTTATTATAAGTCAGTGTATACGAGCTATTATAATATTATATGAAGTGAGTTATTACACTAGTTAAGATGTGTTATTATTAAATATGAAATTAGTTGCTATTTCGTACGAAATAAGTTATTATAATTGATTAATATATATGAAAGGATTGATTAGTTATTATTATATATATGAAGTAAGATCCGTGTATATCTGACATGCGTACGTGCCTATAAGTGATACCCACCCTTAATGTAGAGTGACGTAAGTGAGGCTTCGGATGGCAATGATTCTATGTTCAGCGTAGATGTCGCACAACGCAAAACCCTGGCCCACTCCTTCCATTGGTTAGTGAATCATATATGCGGCATAGCATTATCTAAATATAGCAAATTAATAAATATAGCACTTGTTTCATTCAGATGATAACGTGATGATTTATTTTATAATTAATAGCATTACTTTTATTATATATATATATAATGTTATATAAATATGATACATATGTTTCATTTGTACTCAGCAAAGAAAGGAAGAACAGTTATTTAACTAAATTAAATAAGTTTCGTGGTCAACAAAACTAATTACTAAAAGAAATAAATAAAGTTTATATAATATATACATTAATTAACTTACAATATCTATATTTACTTTATATATATATATATATATTAACTGCTTGTTTGTCTCAGTTGGTTAAGACATCAGCTACACAAGTAGTAGGACACGGGTTCAATCACCTTAATGACCAATAAAATAAGTCTTAAAACAATATTTAGAAGCGGTTTTATATAATTGTGTATAGATAAATGAGCAGCTCTCGTTAAAACCACGAATGCCTTAACATGAGAGCGGCTTCGAAGAGACATTAGAGCCATTTTGTTATACGTGAAAACTTCATCTAAGGTCTTGGATAGGATGAAAGGACTCTACCAAAATAACAATATATATATATATATATAAATAAATAGTATCTTATATATTATCATATGTCTCCCAGTACATATGTACATAGGCTTACTGCATACTGGCCTACAACAATAGATAATATTGCACCTTATTTGATGCCCTTTAGGAGAAATCCAAACATTTATATTATAAAGTATAGAATAAAAGACAAACAATTTATTTTAATAAATAATAATAATTTTTACTCTTTTAATATGTACACGTGTAATGTCAAGTAATGTATCTCTTCGAATATATTACTTTTTAGACAAACAATAACGATATCTAACTATAATATCTATATATATATATATATATATTCTATTATTTTCTATATTGATAATTCATTACAACAGATTCATGGCTAGAATAATAAATCTACTGTTGGATTACACGAAAGCCTCTGTGAATAACTTGTGAACTCTAGTCAAGTATATAATGAAGTATTTGTATGTAAACGGAAGTTCACATTAAATCTCTAGTCCCCCATATCTTATTAGTATAACCTACTAATAAATATGTAATTGTTTTTATATAATAATATTACAAGTGATATATAATAAAGTTAAGCGTCGACAATCGTTTGTTATTGAATTTATGATTCTACTTATTTGTAAATAATTAATTTTAGTTTAATATAAACCTATATAGGCCTATTATATAATAAGATAACAATTCTCTATTATTTGTGAATATAATATTATAGTATATACTATAGTATATACTATAGTTTCAATAGTACAAACTTTAAATATTTGAGCGTAAACATTTCTTCATCGATACTCTACCCGTAATTTGAATATAAAAATGTGAACCACGTTTATTAGAAATAATGCATAATATAGTTAACTATAGATGTAACATATCGTTTGTAACAGCGAACGTGGTACCTTATCATACAGCGTATTCAGATGTGTATATAATAAACATCTGTACGGGAATAAAGAGCGGTAAATGGTACTTGACTAAAGCCGAGAAGCAGCGCCTTCTTTAGACGGGCATCGAATCAGCTTTGTCTGCGTACTTGTTCAACGCCTGAACGAACTTGTTGGGCTTTACTTCGTCGCTGGCATCCTCTGAGAACTCGATGGCGCACGACGGCATGCATTCCGCTAACATACTGACCACTAGGTGGATCTGATCCACAGAGTTCATGTCCTTGATGACCAGTCTCTTTAGGTTACTGCGTGTGGTGTTGGGGCATTGCGAGTTATTCATTAGGGGCTCTAATACATCGGAGTATGGGTCACACAGTTGATAGTGTGATGTTAATAAGTTATACATGTAATAAGATATACACATTGATTACATGCATGTGAACTAGGGGCGCTGCAACAGGGGGGGACGGGGGATATGTCCCTCACACTTTAAAATCTCAAAATCTCGGCGGACCTCCTATGTATTGATCCCCCCCACTTTTACCACAACATTTATTTTGATTGATTAGTCCCCCCTACATACACACCATTGTTCCAGCGCCCCTAATGTGAACGTACTAGGCTTTTAGTCATGCTTTATGTAATATTTGCAACTGGGTACAACTTGTTTCCAAAATAAATAATTGAATGACAAATAATCTGTATATGAATAATAGAATTTTTAGCAATTTACTAAATTTGGCAATGGTATAATGTAATAGATAAAGAATAATTTCAATAAATAGTATTTTCTGTGAAAAAAAAAAAGAATTAAAAGTATAATACTAAATTTGAAGTAATTATAGGGGTTTCTTTTTATCTTCAGAACAATAACAAATATATATAAATTTATGTTATAATCAAATACGATATAATATTCTAATAACCTAGTATAAATCTGACATAATATATCAAATAAAAAAATATAATTTACGTTAGTAAGTGAATTACCTTTAATGTAATGATTAAATAATTATCCAGTCAAATATTTCGTAGACCTATTGATGTGATTTATGTCATTATCAATGTGTATATTTACAACAATAAATCTTATAAATATATAATATCTATTATACATATATAATTTAATTCTAAATACTATTAATTCAATGGTTCCAACTAACTATTCTCAATTAAGGGGATGTCACACGATGCCCACCTCTCTATGTATAGAGATAACAAATAATGGGTCTACACAAAACTAGGCGCGCAGAATTCTATTCATTAAATTGAGCTAATTTTTTTTATATTCTATTCAATAAATGTATACCCATGCTATTACAGGACGTATTTTTATAGTATATATATATATGCACACATTTTAATTTTTTAATTTACGGAATTTCTATAGAAATTGTTATTTTTTTGCAATTATACACATACAAATTTAAAAAATGTTTTCTGTAATAGTATTCACATATATGTTATTTATATAATGCAATAACAAATAGTAGAATACATATAATAGTTTTTGTGATACCTACATTTATATACACATAACTAGCGCGAAATAATTATTCTGAAAAAACAGCATTTGAATATATATGAATACATTATATATCATATATAATGAATAAATATAAACCACTTTTTATGTTATTTCTAGTCTTTTTTCATAAATAATTTGTTTTAGATATTAAAAAACAAATCATAGAATAGTATTATGAAATACAATTTTTGTCACCAAAACAAGGTGTGTGACATCCCATTTAACAGTCGCTACACTATTACAAACAAAGTGTAAATAAACATGTATGCACTATGGTCTACTAGTGTGGTAGAACACGAGGTCTAACCGTAGTCTGTGCAGCGTGGCGAGACCCCGTTCCGTTACCCTATCGCACCCCGACACGTCCAAGTAGAGTAGGGAGGCAGTGAACTGCGACATGCGATCTAGACAGAAGTCGTCGATGAGGTCGCAGCGGCTCAGGTTCAGGTAGCGCAGGTAGCGAAGTCTCACTATGGTGTACAGGAGTAATGTTTCATGGCAGGCGAGCATGGATAATATTCAATATTATTTTGGTATCTATATTGGTATCCCAGTATTTATCCCAAGTATTTCCGGCAAGTTGCTGGAAATATTTTACTTTTATACGATTTGTTATCAAGTTAACTATAATTTTAATAGGAAACCCCACTTTCCGGAAACTTGCTTGAAATATAATAACATTATAGGGGGTATCCCATTACAACATGATAGAAAATGGTTTTAAAGTTATAATATTTCCGGCAACTTGCCAGAAAATCTTGTAGTGGGAAATCCCCTTAAATAATAATACATTTTTTAATAAATATAATTACTTTGTACTAAGTAGTGATCGTTCGTGTTTCGCAGTAGCCTGTGGATAGTGGCAACCTCACTACTCTACCTCTCTACCTCACTATAGTGAGAGTATACTCTACCTCACTACTCTACCTCTCTATGAACTCTCCGCGCGGTCTAGCCTAATATAGTTATCGAAGCTAGCGTGCCACACTAGGGTATGAATAGGTAGCGCGGATAGTTAGTGCACTATCTATAGTTGTAAGAACGCGATGTATAACTGCTTTAATGTATTGTGGACAGGCTAGCTATTGGTCAGTAAGCACGTTAAGCTGACTAGCACCACACACCACCATAGATAGAACACACACCACCATAGATAGAACACGCACCCATAAGTAACAACATGCCCCACGATAGGTAACAACATGCATCCATATTGTATGGTTAGTCATCATTAAATCTACAAATAATTCATCCTCGTGGTGTATTCGATATAAAATTCTGATGAAAATGTTAAAAAAATAATCTATTTAAAATTCGTACACATTTATAGATACATAAGCGCAAGACTGTCGTCAACTTTACGCGTAACAACTACCCGCTATAGAATCACCCCTTACGCACCCCCGCCCCCCCCCACATCAATGTTACGTGCGCGTGTGCTAGGCAACTGATGCTACTGATGACTCACCAAAGTTATCGAAGCTAGCGTACATCATGGTGGTGTTACTGGCATCCACAGCCTCCAGGTGTGCCTCCTTCACGAACATGCCCGGCAGACGTGCTACTCCTTTGTCTTCCTGTTTGTGTGTTTGTGTTGTTGTTGTTGTTGTGAACTATTTATTTAAACACTTCATTAATAATAATAATTCTATAATGAGTATCGAACAATATATATCACATATAGATACAAATAGCGGATGTATATAATTCGCACGATTATATTACGATGCGAAACGAACATCAATGTTGGGTGATAAGAAATTGTTTTAATTTCTTTTTAAAAGTATTAATCATTAGATTTTTATTTCTAAGAGAAGGGGGTAATTTATTCCATCTAATTGATGATGTTGAGGTGAATTTTTCCTTTCCTTTCATTGATGCAATGGGTAATCGGTTGGTGTGTGTGTGTTTTTATTGATATGTGTGTGTGTGTGAGGATAATGAATAGGTCTGTATGCGTGTGATCTACCATCTACTGTTCACGTAAGAGTCGTATAAACTTGTATATACATTAATGTTGTACGTGATCGAGACGGGTGGAGAAAATGTGTTTCAAAGTCAAGTGTATTAATTCTTCCTACGTTTTCTGAGTCACGGGATTAAAGTAAAAGTAAGTATATTAATTATTAAATACAGATGTTTATCAACTCAAATAATGATATTTAATAATTAGGATATATAAGGTGGGCAATTTGTAGAATATTTTTTAAATTTATCTTATAAATATTAATTGACATATTCCTAATACCGTGTTGTATAACTTTATTAAATTAATATTAATTATTAATTATTATCAATTAACATTTATATATCTAAATATATTGAAAGATTTCTCCACTAATATTCACTTATTAGTCATTATTAGATAAGGTAATAAATAATATATTAATTATAAATAAATAATTATCATTAGTGGCCAAAATTGTGCCTGGTAATAAATATTTAATATTATAAAATCAAGGTATATTTAGTGTAATAAATATTATACTATAATTCACTGTGTATAATATAAGTTATATTGTAATGGGGCCCCTCACAGTTATTTATAACATGTATAAGTCTATGACTTATCGATGGGTCCATTTGTATCCACTATTTGTATTGTATTCAATATATATATATTTGTGATTTCAATAAATAAATATTATTATTAAAGAGTAATATATCTAATACTGGATATCAGATAAAGAAAAATTAAGCTGTGTCACTTTATACTGAAAACTCAATAGTAATATGGAAATTTACAATAATATTCATTCACTATTTAAACAAATGCATATTGTATATAAATCGGGTTTGACTCCATGCAGTTTTTGTTTTTCTCTTATGTTTATCAATAATTTAATAAACAATAAATCAAAATACAAAAAAATGTTTCTATTTGTATTGTATTGTCCGGTGCCCCTCACAGTTATTTATAACATGTACAAGTCTAAGACTTGTCTATATCTGCTATTTGTATAGTATTCAATATATATATATATATGAGATTTCAATAAATAAATATTATTATTATTATTAAAATTAATTTTCAATATAACTATTATATTGTTACTTTACTAATTTAAGTTACTTTATGGTTTATATACATATATATATATATATATAACTTATACTTTGTTAACTGCCTGTGTGGCTCAGTGGCTAAGGCGTCAGACACACAAGCAGTAGGACACGGGTACGACCATCGTCCGGACCATTAATTAATTTTATAAAATGGGTCTTAAAATATTATTTAGAAGTGATCTTATATAATTGTGTATAAATAAATGATCGGCTCTCGTTAAAACCATGGATGCCTTAACATGAGAGCGGCTTCGAAGGGACATTAGAGCCATATATGGTTATAAGTGAAAACTTCATCTAAGTTCCTGGATGGGATGAAAGGACTCCACCAAATAAAAATAACAATAACAATAACAATATATATATATATATTATCTTAAATATTAATTTATATCAAATCAATTATTATTTCAAATTATATAACTATAGCAAAGATTTTGCGAAGCAAAGATATAACACTCCCTATGCATGCAACGTAATATAGTAATATCCCCAACCGCTGCTAGCAGTAGTATCGAAATCACTGAAATAGATTTAGGTTCGGCTCTGTTTGCATACAACAATGTTTTCATTGCTCTATTAAATTACATGCAATATAAATTAACTTTTACTTACTAAATATATACTTATAGCATTTAAAACATAAATATCATATTTGTTTGTTATATATTAGTAATGAACACTTAGTTTTCATCATATAAATATTAATTTAAAGCATATTATTTAACATTTTAAAAGTGTATAGTTAAATACGAATTTACATTATAAACAACAGATAGTTCCTAAAAGTAACCCGCTATAGGTGGCACCAGGGTATTTTGTATACAAATTCGAATTACACGATTTCGCGTAAGTGTTATATCTTTCCTTCGGAAAATCTTTGATTATAGTCTAGATCTTAATAGACAATTAATAATAATTTGTATATTTTAAAAATTATTTCACTATAATTGTATATTAAAATAGATATACTATTAAGGGGAGGTCTCTCGCGAATAGTCAAAAACACATGTAACAGATGGGCATATACATGGTATATGCAAATAAGGCTAACAATTGAACTATTAAGTGTATTGAGCTAACTTTTTTTTATCATGTTCATATTATACAAATACATCTTTGTAAAGAATAACATTTTCAATATATACTATATTATATATATATATATATATATATGTATATAAATAACATTTTATTTTTGTATGTATTTTGATTATAAAATGAACTTATATAAAGAATTTTATAATATGCTTCTTTGCAATTATTCATATAAATATATTCTCTATATAACAATAACAATTATTAAAAAAGCTGCAATAGTTTTTTCTGTAGCCACTCTAATGCGTACACATCTAGCATAAATATTGATCATCTAATAAATCGCATTTGTATTTTTCACTTATATATTTTTTTAGATATAGAATGGTGATAAAAACATGTTTTTATGTGATTTATAGATCTTTTTGGATACCATTTTTTCACAGATACTAAATTACTTATTAAATGGTAGTTTTATGGAATATTATTTTTTTTTTATTTTATGAAAATTTATCGTTTTCAACGCTGTGACCTCCCCTTAAGTATACATCGGTCATCTCTCAAGTACATTATTGTGCATGTCAATACTTGTTACTACCGAGGACAGTATGTCTGATAACGCATATTTTGTGAAACATTTATTTTCCACTTGAGTGACTTTATCGTATTACACATGGCTCAGAAATACAAATTTTGAATTTCATACAAAAATCAATGCAAAAACTTGTTTTAAAATCAATGATTTCAATTTGATTAAACTAAATTCATAATTTAATTTTATACACATTATATCATTTGGAATGTTGACATAAATAATATAAAAACATCGTTCAATTCAAACATAATTTATAAATAATTCGTAATCAATAATTTAATAAAATATTTATATAAAAATACAAAATCAAAAATATGAATGCATTTTATTTCACAAATAAATCAATAAATCAATCTCCGTTATCTTTGATTCAAAGATTGAAATCATTTAAATTTATTTAAACATACCACTGAAAAGTATCTAGTAGGGAGAACAAAAAGTAACCATTGCAGAGATAGCTAGCGAACGTCCTTGCTACTACTATACATTATATTTTGGGAGAAATAATTGGAATAATGCGAACATTTTCTTATCTCTATAAACTAAACATAAAGTTCTATTCACAAATAGAGATAATTGTTAATAAAATTCAATATTATTTTATATAATTCCTAATTGAAATGAACACTAATTTTGAGATATACAAAATATCGTCTTTTTATATCAAAAAGAAATAATTGTTACATTAATATATAATTTGTACTAGTTGAATGTATTACTTATAGTCGTAGAATTTACTTATTTATCTTTCTGGAATCTATGATAACTTATTATTGGTAAGAAATATTAGAATTACGTGTGTAATAATTGCAATCACTGCACATCTAATAAACGTATTATTTGTAGACATTATAATAAAATAAAAATCAAAAATAAATATAATAGTTAAAAGGAAATGTATGAATAAAAACAAATTATCATATCGCAGTGCATCTAATGCAAAACATCAATATAATACAAGTGTAGGACATACTACACACACATGTAGGCGTCTACTGGAATCTAGGGAAAGCTAGGATATAATAACCGATTTCATGTTGGACTCGTCGATCCACTCTTCCCGGTTCACAAACTTCACGGAGGCACCCCTCGCCACTACGAAGTGAGCCGTAGCGAGGTCTGGGCCCAGGGTTCTGTGCCTTTCTTCGACGTACCTATAGGTAGCGGGGTGGAGGGAGGGGTATTCGCGTGGTTTATCTACTGCTAATGAATGAATTATATTTATTTTACTTTTATAATATAAATTAATAATTAATACACATGGTATACATATGTATACAATATAATATATTTATATGAGTAAAAAAGGAAGCCTTTAATAGCAATATGCTTTCGAGAAAGGATTCCACACACAAATATATAAGAATTAAAGAACAAAAACAAAAGAAATATGATAATAACATAACTATAATAAATTATTAATAATATATAATGAAATTAAATTACACTGTGAATCAAATAGTTCCAATCTCACGTGCGGCAAACATCTACTCACGACATGAACACATAATGTGCGGTAGTGTAATGATGCGTGTGTCATTGTGCACGCTATTATGAGATGATATCTACATCATTCTCAGCATCGGTACAAACGATGATTCAATACGTGTACATATTAGTGTGTATATTGTAATTGTTATTTTGGTGGAGTCCTTTAATCCCATCCAGGAACTTAGATGAAGTTTTCACTTATAACCATATATGGCTCTAAGTTCCCTTCGAATCCATTCTCATGTTAAGGCATCCATGATTTTAACGAGAGCCGATCCTTTATTTATACTCAATTATATAAGATCACTTCTAAATATTATTTTAAGACCTATTTTAATGGTTCGGATGGGGCTTGAACACACGTCCTACTACAATAATAAGTGTACATATACCTGTATATATTACCCACTATATAGATATATGTGTACTTGTATATCTACCTTTAAAATGTATCTATGCCTGTATATTGTATATGTATATTGAGGGGGATATAAAAACACATAGGTATATATAATTATATACATGTATAAACTTATATATGTGACTACGGTCGTATATGCCCCTAAAACTCCTATAACCCCGCACTCGACTAACGCGTGTTCTTTACGAAGGTGTTCGCGTTTCTTACGTTCGTACCACGCGCGAATGTAGTCGGGTTCCAGTTTGATCTCTTGCTGGAGTTGGGCTAGGATACGGCGGTTGACGCCCTGGTTCTTAGTGTACACGGTCTTCTCGCCTACCTCGTGAGCGGTCGGCATTCTCTCCGGGGGCGTGTCTTTGGAGGCATTTCTGTGTGACCTTTGACCCGACGACCATACGGAAGAAGAAGACGAGGACGAGGAAGAGGAGGAGGAGGAGGCGGCTATCAGTAACTGGCGAGGCAACACGCGACGCTGTGTGATATTGCGGGGGAGGCGAGTGTTAATATTGCGTATTACGTATCTTTCAGCTATTGCGCGAGACATATCTATATATATATGAAATATATACATTTCTATATTATATATATATATATATATATATATATATATATATATATATTATATATATATATATAATATATAATATATATAATATAAAATATATATTATATATATATATACATATTATATATTACATATAAATGTTATATGAATTTAATAATGTATTAATCGAAGATAGAATTTAAATTATTATACTATTTAACTATTTAATAAATTTAATAATATTGATATAATAGCAACAATATCAACTATAAATTGTGTACATATCAACATAGTTTGAATTATTTTATTTATTCTATATTTACTTAATCATGCTAGTTGTGTATATAAATTATGTGTGTGTATAATTGTATAAAACTAATAAATCACAGTACATTTAAATATATAACAAATAAACGATGTATAAAAATTCTATAATATAATATAGATTTTAGGTATATCAGATATATTGAGTAATAAAATAGCAATTCAATAAAATTACTTAAAAGTTTTAAATAATTGGGTTTTTGTTTTTTTGGTTTTTTTTTAAAAAAAAGATACATGTATAGCATATTATACACGATCAATTATATAAAATTGATATAAAATAACCAATTATTGACCAAATATATAAATAGTAAATGGATACTTTAAAAGTATATGTTATTTATAGAGAATACATAAATGCTAATAGATACTATAATCTAAAATATTATTCGCATAATAATTGAGATAATAATAGTGTTAACAACATAATATAAATGATAACTATATAACACAACAATGTTGAACATTGGCTGAAATGAATTATTATTGATTTATGATTTATTATCTAAAAGCAGGCCACCGTTTGTTATTATAAGAATGTTAGAGTTCAAGGTGGCGTGTACTTATATATGCACTACTATACATGATACGCATTATAAGATATTTTATAGTAAAACAATAGTTTATATGCTCACTTTGGGATATGATGCAGCTGAGAAAAACAGCGAAATAAAACCAAACCAAAGAAATCACACAACCCTAAAATAAAAATTAAACTATGACATTCTAATAATAATAATCGGCTGCCTGCTATCAGATTCACATATAATATAGCTATATGATACCTCTCTCTAATTCTATGGTAAAGGCATATATCATGAACTTTCTATTTTAGACTTGAGTGGTTTTATCGTATTAAATACAGTATTGGACAATGGACCATTTCGGTACAGGATTACACCTTTGCATTTTATATATAAATCAATCATTAATTAAATTAAAAAAACTCGTTTTTAGATTAATCCTTAATCTAATAATTAATTTAATGATTTCAATAGTATTATATAACATCATAATACAATGTAATACATATTATATTATATAGGATGACTACATAAATAAAATAGAAAACCATCTTTCAATTAAAACCGCAATTATAAATATATTCGATTTAAAAAAAAATAGTTATATAGAAAAACAAATTAAAATATGAATACATATTATTTTATAAATAAATAAACATCTCCGATATATTTGATTCAAATATTAAAATCATTGACATTTAATGAATATACCTCTACAAATTATATATTTCGAATAATAAAAATATACTATTGCAATGATAGCAATCAGGAGTCGTCCTATCCTTGCTATAATAATTATAATAATTTGTAATTGAAAATATAAATATAATTTTATATTTTTTAATTGGAAAATTAAAATATTATAAATGTTATAAATTGTAATATAATATATAGTATATTATTACAAACGTACACCATAATTTAAAGTGAGAGAGATTCCTGGTAGCATGTTATATCACAATAATTTGTAATATGACATTATAATTATATTTTGTACTTTATTTATTTTTGAATTTATTAATATCTTTGAAAATATTTATGGATCTAGTCATTTAAGATTTACAAAATTTGAACCAAGGATATATACCAACTATAATCAAGAATTTAATGAGAAAAATGTTGACAGTGTGTAATAATGTAATTAAAGTATATTTATATATTGTTAAAAAAGGTAATAAAAACTCAACATATATTATATTATATTTATTTTATATATATATATATTACACTGACAAAATTGTTGTAATCAAACCTAATATAGATGACATAATGAGTATATATAATATATAAATTATAAATATAATTTATAAATTATATATATATATAATATATATATATATATATATAATATTTTATTCATATTTTTATTATTAGTTTGCGTTTATTATATTTTATTTAGTTTGGCTCAATACGATGATGAAGAGGTCGAAAAATTCATTTTTAATATTCCATATATTTTTTATTTTTACACCCTTTTGAGTTATATATATATTATATATATATAGTATTATCAAGGGCTTTGGTATTATACCTTAGGGATGTTATATATTACAATTCGCTTACTCAGTACACCGTCATATTATTTAATAAGTATTATAATTGTCTTTGTTTTTATCTAAATATGTACTTTGATTAAAATATATTAAAACAAATATACGGTATTAATGCATATACATAAACATATATATGTATATTACATTGTATACAATAATATATTACATCTCTTCAAAACTCGATGCATAAGGAAATACCTAATTAGGTATTTCCATTACATTAATGTACCCTTATACCATGGTATATAATAGTATAGTTCAATATCCTCATAAATTCTCTCTTACTTTCTCGTTTAGAATTAATTCTTGTTCCTATTCTATCATCTTCCTAACACTTATCTACCTCACTTAAATTACATCATTCGTATATCTATATGGGCTATTTTATCTATTGATCGATTGAGCATTCCATTTATGACTCCCACCAACTCGAGTTGGATCCAATCTAATTATATGCCTTTAAAACTACTTCCTCATATTATATGAGTCATATACTAAAACCTATCTCCTCACTCCTCATACTAATACAATATAATACTATATAGGCAACCTTAATAGACAATAATAGGCTATAGGCTATATCATATTATATATCTCCTCCGTATATAACTAACCTACTACCAAATACCAGGGCTTTGTTTCTACTTAGTGTTAACACTAAGATGCCTATTAACTTACTTACGTTCAAATTCCGAATTTCTCTGATTTATTTTTACTTATCCATTATGTTACTTATATTCCATTAATATAAGTTAAATATAAATTAAATATCGAAAACGTGTTTTCAGCATTGACCTAGAGAGAAAACTTTATGGTTTTCAGCTATACATACTGTTCCATCCTTATGGAACTCTCTCCATACCACATTATATATATAAATATTATTCCGTTATACTACACATCAATACCTATATATTAGCAATGTAATACTAATACAAGTCACTTATTTTAATCATGCAATTTGAATACTTTATAAATGGGATTACATTATGGTTTTTTTTTATTTATCTATTGTTCTTAACAATTTAACAATTTACAATTTTTAATTTTTGTTTAACAATGTTTAACAATGTGTACCTACGAAGTGTGAAAACACCTATGATAAATGCCAATATAGTTTATTGAATAAATCAGAGTATTATCATTATCACCAGCATCATAATAATAATCTTAATACTCATCATCATCATCATTATATATATATATTTGTCAACCTTATTCCAATAGATTATTTAATCTAGTACTGGTATTTTATTTTTAATATTTTTATTATATATTTTATTTATTCAAAAAATTATAATTAATATTAAAATTGTTATCAATTAGATATAGGAATAGATATTAGTAATAACTACTAGTATTAGTATTTTATAATAATTATAATAATTATCTATTAATATTAATAATAGTGGGCCTACCACATATGCGATGAAATAGTATAATCAAAGATTTTCCGAAGGAATTTGCTTCGCAAAATCTTTGGTATAATATAGTATGACATGAGCATATATATGGCTATAGATATGGCTATAGAGTACCAATATAGGTAGAGTATCGATATATGGTACTCTAAGTCTATGGAAATGAGGGATACAAATAATGTATATGATGGTAATAAATATTACTAATCTAATAGATATACCTTGTATATATATATAATATATTAATATTGTTAAGAATACATAATATTTATATAAAATATATCCGTATTGTTAAACAAGTTATTATGTAGGCATAGGATAACAAAATCTATATGAGTTTTATGTTTTAATGTTAATGTCAGATAGTACAATTAAAATAATAAATTTGTTTATGGAAAACTACTTATAAATAATTAATATATTGATTATTTTCCTTGGCAATATTATAAAAAATAATAATTATTAGTGAAATTCTCGTGTGTTTGTTTATTTTAAAATGGCTGAATATTTAGCGTCTATTTTTGGTACTGAAAAAGATAAGTTAGTTTTATGCGTAATTTACGATATATAATATTGTTTCAATATTATATAAAATTATAATAATATTTACATTATCATATAAATAATAATTATTTATAAAAGATCTAATAAAACATTTGTATTTAAAAAAAATAAATTCCAATTTAATAACGCTGTTATTTAATAAATAATTATAACTAACTTATAATTTATAAGTATATTACAAATAATTATTAAAATATTATGAGAAAATATTAAGTATATTAATATTTTGTTATGTAGTAATTGATATTACCTCTATATATTAAATAGAATAATATTCAATTATTTTACAAACTAATAAATATTGTTTATCTGAAAAACCGGCATTATTTAAATAATGTATGAATGGGTTTCACCAATGCATTCTAACAATAGCCAATACACGTCCTAGTTATTTAATATTATATATATATATTTAAATTAATTACTATAACTAGGAATAGCACTATTCCAACGTAGTTGGCAAACATGAATATATTATTAAATAAATGGTTATACCATCGATATAAAGAAAATGGATAAGCAATTGAAGTAATGTATGAGATAGATAAAATGCATGTAAAAGATACGTGAATGGCACTTTTATCGATAAATTAACAAAATGGCATCAGTGATTTATATTGGATATAATTATATTATATATATATATATATATATATATATGTCAAACATAAAAAAGTAGGCTTCTATCTATATCAATGAATTTAGATTATAAATATCAATAATATAGTTTGATATCTATAATTTAAATACACAAAATTACGAGGTATGTTGATATGATGTATTTTAAATATATTATTTTATTGTTAGTATAGATAATACATTAACATTAGTGGTAATTATCAATATATATGTATAAATAAATAATATTAATTTAAAATTGAGTAGGTATTTAGTAGTAGGCTGCGAATGCAACGTCTCTATCGCAAAGTACCATACACTACATTCAATTGCTTATCCACTTTCTTTATATCGATAGGTTATACTTTTATGTTGCATCCTCATAATTACGCCTCCTATTTATATGGCCGGCGGCGTAAATGCGCGCTAAGTTAGTTGAATATTCTATATTTAACTATGACTCATGATCATAAGATATTATATATATATATATATAGAGTAACGAGAAGGGTGAGTGATTTCCTATATATATATATATATATATATATATATATGCTTTTATAGGTTCACTTGGGATATAATGTGGCTAAAAACCTGGAAAATTTAAAACAAATCAAACCAAACTAAATTAAACCAAACCAGTGAAACCAACTCAAAACCAACATATTAATTACCATATTACATATATATATAATAACTAACTTAGCGCGCATTGGAGGCGTCATTCCGAGGAGGCGACAGGCGAACATATTTCAAAACAAATATTATCCATTAACATCTTATATATTATATTAAATACTATACAAATTATAATAAATATAACTGAAATATAAGTAAAACTTATTTCATATATTTGCGTACATGATCTCAAACTATTCTTTAGTTTGGTTGCCAAAAATGACATCATATTCGTAATTTTATCTAATATTATTATTATTATTATTATTATATTATATAAAGTTGCGAATATTACAAGTATTACTTATAATTACAAATTTATTAGAGGTATTTCGTGATATATTTAAAAATTGTAGTGATATCATGTGTTAAAAGTATATATGTTTTTTTTATAATAAATTCATATATATATATATATTCTATATACTTATGTATATATATATAAATATGTATATAGTAATTTATTTTTCGCATTATTAAATATTATCCATGTCTATCGTAAAACTTAGTCATAGTTACTAATAGTAACTTACTATTATCTTTGTTTTATTAATTAAAATGTGAAGATCTATAAAATATTCTCATTTTTATTCTCATTTTATTAATATTTTAGCAAGGTCTAGGCGTGCATATTAATTTTGTACATAAACATTTATGAATGCGTATTCATGAACACCCACAACATTTATTATTTAAAGTACGACGGTTGTTTTCCCTATTCGTTTAAAATTTAAACTTTAAATGATGAAAATTATTATAATATTATATTAATGTAAAATATTACTTTATTTTATAAAATGACATTTGAATATAAGTTATATATAATGAGCAGGGTTGGGGTACAATACAATTTATTAAATACAAATACATTTTTCTTAAAGAATCAAATAAAAATATGAATACTAATATTTATTAAGTTTTGTATACAAATATTAACACATTAAATATTAAATTACATTTTTATTACACCTTCTATTATTTAATTTTTATTATTTAATATAATATTAATATAAATGGTACATTTTTTGTTAATTTTTTTACATTCATAAATCAATTGATTAAATGACATTAAATTATTAATTTAACATATTTAAAAAAATGTATTTTAAACTTTATTTGATCAAATACACCAAATATAAATCAAATATAAATGCAAATACATCACTGTATAATCAATGATTATTAACCATTCAAATACAAATACGTATTTGACCCCATCCCTGATAATGAGTCATTATAAATGACAAAAACATGTAGATTGATATACAATTTTATATATATGAACATAAGTAATACTTATAATTAAAGAATTATCGATTACTAAAAATTAGAATATTTGAATCAGTGTTATTGGTATTTTATTTTTTAAATCTGTTTATTTGCACGTTTTTTTGTGAATAATATTGGTATTTTATTTATTAAATAATTTGTATTAATAAATTGTTATATTGAATTTTATTTTTAATAAATACTTCTATGATTATTTTTTAGATATTCATGTATATTATAGTAACAACTTTTTACTAAAAAGTATTATAGTATAATTTATACAAAGATTTATTAGTAATTTCAGTAAATTCTTTCCAAATAATATTTGTATTTCAGCCAGGCATGTTTATTAAATGAATAACTTTATATAATATACATAATCTCTACTATTATTAATAATATTGATATTAATATTAAATGATACTATAGTATTGAATTAATATTCAATAATTTTATATAAAAAACCAAATAAATCACCAAACCCAGATGACAGTGTTAAGTTGTCAGATGAACACAAAGTATATGATTGTGATTTAATCATTCCAGACTGATATGTGATTAACTATATTTTATGATATTATATTGATATACATGGTATATTTATACTAATATTAAAACTGATATTGAAATTAATATATATTTTTACAATAATTTTATATAAAAAAAAGCAAATAAACCATAGTTTTTTGAATACAAAAAACTGATAACAAAAACCGAACAACCCTGATTTGAATATATGACAATTATTATAAAATTATATATAAAATTACTATAATTTTATAAAATGAAATTTGAATATAGGTTATATATAATGAGCAGGGTGGTTAAATATGTGGTTAAATATATATATATATATATTTTATAATTTAAAATAAATTATATTTAAATAATGGGATGGTATCTGGAAACAACTAAAATAGGTTACAAATTAATTCGATTGTTAATTCAAATTAGTAATTATATTTAATGAATAAACATTAATAACTTGCAGTAGTCTTGCAAACGAATATGTCATATGATAGTGAATAATAATATAGCCTAAGGCTATTACCTAAGGCTATTACCTAAGGCTATAAGGCTATTAGCCTTATATAAAACATAGTTAATTGCACGGTTTTCTCAAATGGGATTTTTCGTTGGTTTTTACGTTTTTTTCGATTTGAAATTCCACGTTTTTTCGGTTTTTTCTTTTAAAAAAAATTAATTAAACTTAAATTATAAGTTATAATATAAGTTATACTTGCTTACATTATATAATATATAATACAGAGTGGGTAGGTCACTAATCTAATAACACTTACATTCTTACATGTATACAATGATTATGTGATTACAAATTTAATTATGCCACCATTAGGCTGAGTATTCTAATTATGATTTGTGTATATATTTAAATATAAAAAGAGATCGTTTTTGTAGTAATACATTAATACTAATACGAGTTATATATATATATATATATATAGCCAATATAGTCAAATATTACCAAACTTAATCATTCTACTATAGATATAGATATATATATATATATATAATATATATTATAATATACTCGTAACATGAATACGAATACAAATAATAGATTCTACAGATTCTAATTATTCCATTATGTGATATAAAAATATATTTAAAAAATATAATAAAAGTAATACAATTTAGTTAGTTTTTTGTTATGATATAATTAGAATGTGTGCTTGAATTTAGTGAAAAACCAGTAAAAACCGGTTTTTTATATTTTCACCATCATCCCTGGTTAATTGTAACTAACATATAATATAAGTTATTATGATATACTATGAATACCTCACATTATCATATACAACTTTACTTATTCATTCTATAATTCTAGACCACATAATGAATCTTATATCGCAAATTAATTGTTTTGTCAATTTGAATATCGCATATATATATATTAATTTTATAATATATATATATTATATGGTTATTTAGTAATTAATATTATTTAATATGTTTACATAATTTATATTGAAGATTAATGATCGATACATATATATTTTTGACACATACAAGTTTGATATATTTTATTTGAATTATTTCAGATATTAATATTATTATTTTATATGTTATCTATACTAATACTACTGTATTTATACTATCTAAACTATTTAATATATATATTGATAGTCTTTTTATAATAATTTATTAATAAAATAGTAGAGTTGGATAAATAATAATTATAGAAATATTTATTTTATCCTTAAAATCAGATAAATAATTATAACCATATTGAAATGATTTCATTGATATATAATTAATATTCTTTTCAGAGTAAATTGTTCATTCTATTTTAAAATCGGAGCATGTCGCCACGGAGAAAGATGTTCTCGCCTTCATAATAAACCATCATTTAGTCAGGTATTTAGTAGTACTATACTACATTCATTATATTAACCATATTTTAAATTAAATATACAATAATAATAATATATTGATAACTATAAACATCCATATAAATTATAAAATTGAATTGTCATTTTTTTAATACTCAATTTCTTCAATTTTAAGTAAGGTTAGGTTGAGTGGCAAATGCTAATATGTCGATTAAAATTCATTGAACTCTTGGTTATTACTTATATTATGTGATTGTCGCTCTAGATACAGATTTACATTTCTCATTAAACAATTTAATTAATTTTGATATTTTTAAGAATTATATTAATAATATACTTATTAATATCCTTATAATAATTTAAATTATTTAATGTTAAATTATTGATTAACTGATTAATTCATTTAAATTCACTGATTAATTGAGATTATTTAATATTTAAATTTATTGTAGACATTGTTGCTGCAGAACCTCTATTTAAATCCTCAAAATTTAGCTCAACTACCGGATATGCCTCCAAGTAAGTTTATAATAATATAATTATTTAACATATTCAAAATAATTTTTAAATTATATTAATATATTTGAAGTTAAAATATGTAACCAATTATTACATAAATAAGAAAAATAACTATTTGTATTTAAACTATTACTTTTAAAATTATTTGTACTTATTAATATATATCTTTAATCTACTTATAATATTAATTAATAGGTACTACGTATTAATTAATTAATTATATTGTTATCAATATAACTACAGTATATTTTATTTAAATTAATCTTTATTTTGAATATTAATTACAAAACACATTATGATATTGAGTGTAATAGTTTATTAATAATGATTATGTTATATGATTATAATATATTTAATGTGAATCGGTTATTTAATCATACTTTATAATTTATAATAAAATAAGATAATAGTTAAATGTGAATTTATATAATAATTTATTTAATTATAAAATATCAATGTTAGTTTCTGATGTTGAAATGCAAACTCATTACGATGGATTCTTCGAAGAAGTTTTTATTGAATTAGAGAGCAAGGTTAATAGTCTGCAATGTTATTTTTATTTTAGTATTGATATTTGTATATATTGTATGAATATGTTATAATTTAGTATATTTTTATAAAAATAATAAATTATTTTGATATATTTCTGCATAAAATATACTAAAAGTAATTCAACTCAGAAGAAGATATAATATTATACATACCAATAGATAACTACATGTGTTGTGATCTGATAAATATTTGAATTCATAAAAGAATTTTCAAATCATCAACATTATAATCTATAATATACATTTTTATTTTAATAACTTAATTCATTTTAATAACAATTTTTGTATAATAAATATTGATTTGTGCTAAGGATAGACATAACTTTGAACTATAAATAGATTATTTCCATTATTTAATATGAAAAATGGTAGTCTACTATAATAGTTATTATAATTTATCAAAGCTACATTATTAAATATGCCACATATTGTAACGATCTATAATAATATTAATTTTTCTTTTAAAATATAAAATGTATCAACATAAAAAAGATTTAATTTTTAATATTTTGATAAAAAACATAGACGTATTTATAAATATCTAATGTATTTGATGAACATTTTAATTAATTTGAAGAATTTTTGAAATATATCAATATTCAATCATCAACATTTTGTAATAAATAACTATTCTGATTATTATAAATTAATTATAGATATTTACAACAAATTAATTATGTAAAATATTTTATTATTATTATTTTATACTTTTCTTATATATATAATAGATGATATTCACACAAAATTTATAAATATTCACATGTATATAATATATAATTATATAAATATGAAAACAATTATCTTTTTATCAAATTTTTCCAAGGAAAGAAACAACACACTAAATCATTCAATTCCATTATGTATGCAAAATCCAACTTCGCCACCTATATAGGGTTAATTTTCGTAACCGTTTTAGATATATAACGGAAATGTGTTGTTTATATATTTTTATCTAGCTTTACACTTTTAAGATGTAAAATAATATGCTTTACATTATTATTTTGATGATGAAAACTTAAATTGTTCATTACTAATATATAACAAAGCAATATGATGCTGGTTTTCAATTTTATACATATCTATGTTGCGAGTACAAATTAATCACGATGTAATGGTATATTACAAATAAAGTACCACCTATTGAAATAGATAATTATATACATTATTGATAATTTTTAAATATCTAAAAATGATTTATTTTTAATATAATATATTTATATATATACAACAATTAGAAATAATTATTTTGGAGTTACGAAAATCATTATTTAATAATTGCGAAGATATTTTTTTTATATTTTATATATAGTAATTAATGTTTTACATTTTCAATGATACTAATCCTTGAGTACAATAAACCAAATACACTAGAATTTTCACAATATATACACAATATATATCGTACTTATCATTTTCTATATTGATGATACAAATAATTACATAAATCCATATCTTATAATGTTATTAATCTATAAAACTAGGATAATTATTACTTCTTTAATTTAAAAATAACTAACATATTGTGCTATAAATTACAATTAACTGTTATAGTTATTTTACCAATACACTATTATTTATAATAGTATTAAAATATATGTTTATATCATGCTAATTCAATGAAATATATTATAGATAACATTTTTATAATGAAATTATGATATTTTATTATTTACATTATATTTAATATATTATGTTCATGTCAATGATTTAAAAGTATTAAATTACATTTACAGATTACATATTAATATTCTATATTAATACAAATTATATTTAATCTAATTTATTAATAATATTATGTATACTAAATGTATTATTAGTATTGTAAAATGTCATATATTTATATGATTTAAAAATGTTCAAATCGTTGTAATAATACTTTCACATCATTTAGTTTAATATATATATACATATACCTATATAGAATATTTATAGTAATTTTGGATAGTTTATAGTATGATATAAATAATAGTCAAATATAAATTAATAATTTTAAAATAGCTGATTTATAACAAAAAACTTACATATTTATTTAAGGTCTTTCTCTGGTTATTCGTGTAGTATATTGGAGTTTTTGTAATAATTATTTATCGTATAAGGTATAATAGGTTTATATAATTTAAAAAAATAATATAATAATAATAACATAATTTAATAATTATAAAAAAATGTAATTATTAAACAATAAAAATATGAAATTGGGGATTAACTGTAGATTGTATATTCACAATACCTATTTGTATTTATAGAGTTTAATCACATACATTTGTATATATATAAAAATTAAATTTTATACATACAATTTTCATTATTAACATACAAATTAAATATTTTATTCAAGTAATTTATGTATTGTAATTAAGTATATTTGATAATATAATATATACAATTTAATAATTATCTTTCTAAAATGTATGTTATTTACTAAATATAATAAAGAAAATATACTGATTACCAGATTTAATAAAATAATAATCTGTGCTCTATAATAATTATAATGATATCACATTTTAGTACGGTGAAATAGAAGAAATGAACGTATGCGATAATCTCGGAGATCATTTAGTAGGAAATGTGTATGTCAAGGTTAATATAATGATATATACTATTGTAGTCGTTATTCATACATTTTGCTTTGATGTTTAGTTCCATAAAGAAGAAAGCGCAGAGAAAGCTGTTGAAGATTTAAACAATCGTTGGTTTAACATGAGACCTGTACTTGCAGAATTGTCACCCGTTACAGACTTCAGGGAAGCTTGTTGTCGTCAATACGAAATGGGGTTATTATTCATGTACAGTAGTTCCTACAGTACTGGACTAGTATTAGCATATGTTATACGGTCAGTATGTATAACATGCTGTACAGTAGTCCTAGATTGATATTGGTTTTGCCTCGTATCTGTGTTGCAGTTTAGCAAGATGCGGCCGAGAGGCCAGATATTACCTAATCATTATTATATCAGTACATCTTACCTAATCATTATTATATCAGTACATCTTACCTAATCATTATTATATCAGTACATCTTACCTAATCATTATTATATTAGTATATCTTACCTAATCATTATTATATCAGTACATCTTACCTAATCATTATTATATCAGTATATCTTACCTAATCATTATTATATCAGTACATCTTACCTAATCATTATTATATCAGTATATCTTACCTAATCATTATTATATCAGTATCATTATCTTACCTATCTATGTACTCTATTTCACAGAGAATGTACTAGAGGTGGATTCTGTAATTTCATGCACTTGAAGCCAATCTCACATGAACTAAGGAAAGAAATATATGGAAGCTCGAGTATTAGTAGACGAAGGTTATTAAGATTCATTTATTTTATATCTTTATTCTAACTCATGTTTGATGATTAAAATATATGTATTTAGTCATTTATTTACCGTATAATTTCATTAATCTAATATAAATCCAGTTTTAATATCTGTTTTAATGTACCAATTATGTTAGTTTATATTTACTAAATTATTTTATTATAATTTGAAATATTTAAAATAAGCATTTTTTAATATAAAATTATAAACAAAAAGATCAAGATCTCCACGCGGTAGAGATAAGGGTGGTGAATATCGCAGAGGTGATAGAGGAGACAGAGGTGATAGAGGAGGACATAGAGATCGTAGAAATGACAGAAGGGGGGGGGGATCCCCCCCTCCTCAAAGAGAAAGACATGGTCGCTATTAAGAGAGTTTTACATATATAGTAATTTTAACTAATAAAAATATACATTTATTCCACATTTCTTTTAAACTCATTATAAAGCTGTAGCAATTAGCTATACTACAAAATCATTAAAAGCTCTATATATATAAATAATATCAATATTCATTATAATAATATAAAAGATTCGCAAATTGGATAATAATGTATATACCTTACATAATTTATTGTAATAATTACCGGATTCGTTCTAGTAATATCTACATATAGTCTATTCATATATGTACATGTGTTATGTACATACAGTTGTGATGTCTGCTTATCATGTGCAGGTTAGAAGCTTTTTAAACGCTCTTCTGAATTCAATGTTGAATATCGTATAGATGACTGGATTTAGAAATGAATTTATATAGCCTAGCCACACAAAAAATGTTAAAAAAACTGGATCTATGCTGCAGATGGCCGAGCTCATTGTATTGTATCTGATACAGACAGCGCTTATGATGTTGATTGTGAAGAACGGCACCCAGCATATCAGAAATACTCCTGTAAACATGACCGTTAATTAGATGGTGAAATATGTTAATGATGATTATGTACCTAAGACAATCGCCAAAGTTTTAGTTGCTTTTCGTTCTCTTTTATTCGCGGATCTATTTTTCTTCTTTTTACTGTTGTTCGTTCTTAATCTAAAATTGAACTTCACCGCGAGTTTTGAAGATGGCGACATGGGGAAATTTGAACCACTAGGATTTATCTGTATTAAGAGATATTGTTTGTTACGTGTTAATATATATATGTAGGTCACAAGTTATAGATATTCTAGAATTGCAAAGTATATCATTTGTTTATAAATGGAAATTATAGCATTTAAAATTATTTACATATAAATATTGTATAAATTGAATATTATATAAATCTGTAATAGAGCCAGGCTTTAATGATGTGATAGTTATTCAAAAATATATAGTTCAATTAAATTAACATTTATCATATAATTTATTAGCATAATTGCTGGAATTGATTTCGTTACAATATGTGGAATAAAGAGCCTATTATTCGTGATTATATAAGATATCGGAGTGGTGCTAACCTTCCTGGAAGAGGTGGAAGATGGAGGTGTGATGCTTGCCTCAGCCTCCGTTATCAACGCAACATCGCTAGTGAGGATTGGCTGATGATTAATAATGGCGGCCGAGTGGTTAGTGATGTCAATATCTTCCACATCGGTAGGGGATAGCTTCACACTGCAGTTCTTGAACGAAGTTTCTCTGACCTTCAGTAAACGGAGAGAGTGTATGTTATATACTTATGTATCTTAGACTTAAAAAGATACATTCATTACAAAATGTATAATAACACTTGGTTTCAAATAATAAGAATTATTACGGTATATAAAATATTATCTATCTAATTAGATATATATACCTGCAGAAGTTGCATATCTGTTCTGTTTCCATCATCTTCATCAATGCCAGCAGATCCATTGTCCTAGTATTGTTTTGTACATTAATTATTGGTAATTAATCGTATTTACATTATTGGTTATATCAATAGCAAAGTCATTGCTATTACCTATAACTGAAGTACTAATATATTATAATTAAACTATCCATATGTAATGTCTATATATGTATTATTTCTCAAAGTAGTGGCATCAATATAAGAGATAATAGTTCAAATATTAAATTAAATTCGATATATATATTAATAGAACTTAGAACCAAAGTTATTTTTTTATTTTAATAATTATTTAACCAAATTAATTAAAATATTTAAAATTAGATATTTAAAAATATAGTAAATGAAACCAATGATATTGGTAAGACTTATATTTTTACAATCTGTATATAAAATATAACCAAGAGAATAAATACACTTCTTCGTTTTCTATAAATACAACATATGTTATATAATATATTTATCAATGAGAATTTTTTAAATAAAATATTTAGTAAGATACATTATTTAAGATATATTATTTAATTTATATTTTAAAAAAAATCCAATAATCTAATATATATATAGATAATAGATAACTTTAGAACTTATTGATAACTTATTAATCTAATATCTTAACATAATTAAACTAAACGCAATTATACATGCTATTAACTCATAAACTACTAAATATATGATTTTAAAACTTGTACATAGAATATTCTATAACTAACAGCAGTAGGAAGATATATATGTAATACGTTATTTGTATCGTATGTGTGATAGATAGATCTATAGATAGATAGTAATGTAGGATCCTATATATTAGATATAGTGAGTTTATAATTATATATACATATAAAGACTAGTTTTTAAATTGAGTTTTTTCCTACTTAATAATTTTATATATATAAAGTAGATATATATAATATATATAGGTATTTTCGATTGTACATTTTAATATATAAACAATCAAGTTTCATCTGAATTATATTATCAAACTAAAAATATCGTTAACATAATTTATAAACTCACTTTGCAGCGATGAAAGCTATTATAACAAATTATTATTTCATAATACATCGTAGCTCCTTCTAAGTACCATTTAACAGATTAATTGATTCAAACGTAGAAAATAGGTTAGATGAAAGTTGTTGTTTTTTGTTGTTGTTTTTATTTGGTGGAGTCCTTTCATCCCATCCAGGAACTTAGATGAAGTTTTCACTTATAACCATATATGGCTCTAATGTCCCTTCGAAGCCGCTCTCATGTTAAGGCATCCATGGTTTTAACGAGAGCCGATCATTTATTTATACACAATTATATAAGATCACTTCTAAATAATATTTTAAGACCCATTTTATAAAATTAATTAATGGTCCGGACGAGGGTCGAACCCGTGTCCTACTGCTTGTGTGTCTGACGCCTTAGCCACTGAGCCACACAGGCAGTTAGTAACCTAATAGGAATACCTACGGACACATTAACAATAAATGGTCTTAACATTATATGACTCATTATTTGTATTCAAAAATTACAATATATTAATATTATATGATTATAGATATTATTGTGATTTTAAAATTTTATTTAATATTTTAATTCCATAGATAATGGGGTGTCCATATTCGGTACCCATAACCGAATACGGACAACATATATACCACTAGATAAACTATATATTATTGATGAATCAATCAGATACATTATAATTATATTATTTATAATTAGGGTAACCTAATTTTATGAATAATTTATGAATAATTTAATTCGTTAATAATTTATTTATTTTTATTATTTTTATAATTAATAATACAATGTAGTATCTAAATAATAACAATTTTAGATTTAGATTTATTGGTGGTATTAATTTTATAACGCACGTGATTTTTATGAAAATCAGAAAAGTTAATTCGCTGCGCGCTGATTGGTTATATGGTGCCCGTATTAGGGACTTATATTACCTCTAGATATATGCTTATAACTTAATGAATATTTGATAACAAATATAGAAATTATATATATAATTTTTAGAATGCTTTATTTTTTAATAATATAGTGTTATATTTTATATAGATACATTTGTATATATTTGATAATGTTTAAGCTAAAATTGTTTTTAATAAATTTAAAAACGTAATAAAAAAATAAGTTTATTGGATATATCAGCAATATTTTGAATAATTAAAAATAAAAAATACTTTTTTAGACTATTTATATAATTATGAATATTTTATTCATTAATCATTTTTTTGTAGGATTTATGGTTTACGAGATACCGAGGGTGTCCGTATTCTATATAGAGCTAGATAGAGCTTTCTCTATAGCTCTGTGGTATTCGAGCACTGTCAATATTCGGTTACATTCCCCTAGTGATATTGTTTGGGAAGGCTTCTATTGTATCGTAGTGCATTATAATGTTTAAGATGACCTGTGTTTTAAACATTGTTGTTTGTTATCATTGTTTTTTTAACTGATCCTATAGGATCTATAGATTACTTTTGTATGCTATGTATAAATATGTAACTCATTTAGATGTATCACATGACGTTTTTTTATTCAAATTTTGATATTATTGTAGGATACACGAATATAGGATAATTATCCTAAGGATATCCTACGAATTTTAATTTTGTTAAATATATTGAATTGTTTATTACAAATATAGAATAACTTTAATAGATGTAGCCTATTTATGATTATATACTACATTGTTTTTTAGTCATATAATTTATTGTAAACAGCTACAATTATCTAAAAGGATATATGCTATAGATATACTATAGATATAGTTGTGTATAATATTCATTAATATATCTAATACCTATATTCCATTACTGCGATGTCTTTGTGAAAACATTCGCGTTACTCTACACTACAATTACTAGGAAATAGTTAAAATGTATACATTACATTTACATTTATTACATTTTTCGATTTTCGGACTGCAAACTGTGCTTATAAAGCAATCGGCCGTCCAGAATACGAAGAAAATGAATATGTATGATATAGCCTATAAAGTATAGGTATACGTCATCTCTATAGAGTTTAAAAATTAGGTGGTCGTCATTAAAATATTATCCTGATGATTTAAATACAACTATTGCTCGTAATGGTGTTCTATATATATCCTAGACTAGGATCATTTTATGTACTAGGATTCCTATTACATTAAAGTAGCACCAATTTTACAGTATATAAAAGTTAACTTATTTGAGGTCCATTTAAAATTGCTGCCGCTATCTTAGCTTCGCTGATCCGCTGGAAATTTATTACCGAGTATCGCGACTTGAATCTCCATCTTCTCAAGAGCTTGACTTACATTGTAAATGCTTCTAGGCTACAGGTAGGTAGTGATGCTACAACTAACAGCTTCTCAGCTACATCTAGGGATGCTACAACTAACAACTTATAAGCTACTACTAGGGGTGCTACGAAAGATAGGTAGCCTATATATCTTATAGGCTACAGGCTTACTATAACCTATAGGTTTGTTCTATGTATACATAGACAAATACATATACAAACCTATAGGTATACCTATACGGTAGGTATATATATCGCATTCGTTATCACGTGATATATCGGCGATGCGCATGCGCGTGTGCGCGCTTAAGCTACACACGCGTGTGTGTGTGTGTGTGTGTGTGCTAACCGCGGCATAGGTGTGTTGTGTACCGATGTTAGCGGTTTGAGTGACACTTCCGACGGAAGAGGCGGCGGCCACGTGACGTTTCTTCTTCGCCCGGGCTTTACGTTGCGCTCGCTCGTGTATCACCTGCCGCCAGGGTGTGCCGTAGCGTTTACGTCAATATATTATCATAACTAATAATACTAATAATAATAATAATAATAATTATTAGTATAACTATAGTATTATATTTAAGTGTTCACACCCGGCTAATTGTTGAAGAACATTTATTAATATATGTCCTATCAATCGATATATACAATGGTTCTTAATCATTATTAGATGGTGAATTCGGAGTACATAACAAAAACATTCATATTTTATACAAATATATTACCTTATCTCATACATAACATAAATACACATGTCCCTCTGATACATAACTACATATATCCCCTATATAATTATATATGTCCTCAACATAACTACATATGTCCCCTACATAACTGTATATGTCCCCTACACAATTAAATATATCCCCTACATAGGCCACCTACAGATGTCCCCTACATAACTACATATGTCCCCTACATAACTGTATATGTCCCCTACACAATTAAATATATCCCCTACATAGGCCACCTACAGATGTCCCCTACATAACTACATATGTCCCCTACATAACTGTATATGTCCCCTACACAACTAAATATGTCCCCTACATAGGCCACCTACAGATGTCCCCTACATAACTACATATGTACCCTACATAACTGTATATGTCCCCTACACAACTAAATATGTCCCCTACATAGGTCACCTACAGATGTCCCCTACATAACTACATATGTCCCCTATAGGTTGTATACATTAATTAGCTATAATTAACTTTATAAAGTTCCATTTTTATACAATTTGAAATTTGGTATTATTCAAAATATTTGTACATTTTACATTTTCTATATTTTAAATATATAACCAATATACATAAAATATTTAACCTTGAATATTTTCCAGTACAGGAACACCATAACAATGCAGGGGATGTAGAACGAGCCCATGGATGAGTATATCAGGAAGTCGGAGTTGTAGAATATGCACTGTGAAGGGTGGGGGCGGGGGTTAACATTCATGTAGTATGTCGGTGACAGGATCCTCGAGGGTGGCATATATCACACAAACACACACACATATACACACACATACACACACATACACTTACATATATATTAACATATGTCCACGTATGTGTGTTGTTTTGACGTATGCAGCGCGAGTATGTCAACATGGAATGCATATATGTATATATATATATAGTATATATATATATATATATAGTACTATATGTACTATAGTACATGTCTATACATATCTATACATATATATTATATAAATATATATTACAATCTATATATTATAATCTATATATTATATACATATCTATATATATCTATATAGATATTATATCTATAGTTATGTAATGCGTGTACAAACAAGCGTAATTAACGCCCGCTTGCTGCACCAGGGGCCCCATGATGTACGGCACATAGTATTAATAGCGATATTATATGCTCGCAGCGCATGGGCAAATCACGCACAGCGCGCGCACACACACTCTCTCGGAGGAGGAGGAGGAGGGGGAGGAGGAGATGTCTATAGTAAGGACACTGGCTGCAGGATACGACCTTGGTGACACATTCACGTCACGTGCGAGTGCGAGTGCGAGTGTGTGTGCGATACGGCTTCACACTATAGCGCGGTGTGAACATCTATCGCGATATAACCACACACACACACACGCACATAACTGTGCGTGTGTGCGTGCATGTGTGTGTGTAGATATACCACGATTCGGTATTCTAATATTGCACACACACATATAATGTTCCGTCGATATTATGATAATAATGTACGCAGGCATGTATGTGCTGTATGCAGTTATTAATATATCGATATTAACAGTGAGCCGTTTGAAGGTGATTGAGGTAACTTGTAATACTGAACAGATCGTAATGCGTGCTGATTTCACCGTAACACGAGGATTATAACTACTCACCAATAGGAGAAGGGGAATGGGAAATTGAGGACGGGAGAAGATCAAGTAGATGAGGGGAATGATAGTATACCGAAAAATTAATAGTATTACTGTATACTATCAAATAGTGGGCGAAATTTTCATTTCAAAAATATGTGATAAATATTGTATAATATACATTATTTATTACAGTATAAAATGTATACATATATCATATATGAGATATAATACGTATTCTACATTGATAGTAAGTATGTTATATTTGCCTAACTCCGTATATGTAATGTCTGCCCTCACGGAATACTGCTGCTATGGTAACATGGGTAATGACCGAACCCCTTACTACTGGTCAGTGTTGGTATACCATTGCTACACTTGTTTTACTTGTTATATAGCAGTGAACCCGAGGTATTGGTATAACACACATACACAAACATACCTACACACTATAGTGGAATCTAACAATGTGGATATATGGACACTGATGACCTTCAAAGGTGGTGATACCACGCGTACGATAACCTTCAAAGGTATTGCTAACACGTGTACGATGACTTTCAAAGGTGATGCTAACCTGTAGAGGTGTGAGCTTACGCTGCGGAGTGTAGTTCATCTTGATGATGGGCGCCGATATCGCCACGGAGATGAACCACACCGAGAAGATCATGAAGTAGTGTCGCTTAGTGTTTTTGTGCTTCGCGTAGGTCAAAGGTTGAGTTACCGCTATGAACCTGAGGGGGCGGGGCGGGGCGGGGCGGTGAGTCATAGTTATTTAAAGCGCACACACTCCGGTAAGCACACCCTCGCACCATCATCTCTATATCACGTATACGTATACATCATAGATGATCTAGCGCGCACACTGTGCGCGAACACACACACATATACAAATGCGCACCACCTATAGGTGTATGCGTGTATACACACACATTAACAACGAATACGTCGTATATGTATACATTCACTCGTAGCGTGAGAGCGTGTACACAAATACGCACCACTACAACCGCACACCAGCGCACACACACACACACCTCTATCGATTATGTTGATGATTGTTGCTTACGTAATAGGGCATTGAAGTCCGCCGGTTCATAATCAATTGTATTTAAACGATCCCCCCCTCCCCGTATACATCAAACATGATCTATGGCCGCCGGTGTATACACACGCATGCGTCATCCGAGTGGACTTGTATAGTACACATTGTGTACACAGGTATATTCGCAATAAACAATAGGTAGACTATAGTTTATATTGAATTAAGTCAATACAACGTACAATGTATACATTGTATACAATGTACGTAGTACATACCTGTATATATATAAATATATATATATATATATATATATATATATATATATGTGTGTGTATGTCATATACAATAATATTATTAATAATTAGCTATATCAAAATAGGTGACTCATAAAAAATAAAAATATTAATGTTAATACCTTAGTATGAACGTATTATTAAATATGGATTTATATATATATATTTATAAAAAAATTAAACCATAATAAATGAATGGGTATATTATTATTAACATTGAAGCTTTACATATGAGTCACAACTATTAACACTAATACAATACACATCGAGCGTGTGATATACCTATAAGTATAATGTGATAAGAAAACCGCACCGGTCAACTGTATTGATGGTCTGACTACCTAGTTAATAGTATACTAGCTAATCAGTATACACAGCTTAGCTATCATTATGGCTAATATGTACATACTAATGGCTAACGTAGCTATACCAATAGCTAATATATATATATATATATATATATATATTTTGGAATGTGAAAAATATACTGTAGTCTTGTGGAACTGGATTGATTATGGCTCCCTTAATAGATATGTCTGTTTATATTTGGCAGGAATGAGGCGCCATTGCAAGGCTCACAATTTATTGTTTGATATGTTATTGTTTATGTCCCTCATAAGAGGTGCGCCTACGGGTACGCCTAGTCATCTTGTCGTCATTTGTCACCACTTATATTATTCAAGAATTCAATATATCATTGCTGCTGATTAATTTGAGTAAATGTATACTTTTAAAAAAAAATTATTTTCAAATTAAAAAATATATTTGTTCTTAATTATATATTTTCTTATGGGGGTTTTCTTACCCCTACTTTTTATCGCTTTCACTAATCCTCCTTAGATGTTGTCAATAAACTGATTTCATTCATTACGATACGTACGATACGAATGACTAATCTATCTATACGAATAACTAACCTATATATACTTATGACTAATCTATCTATACGAATGACTAACCTATATATACGAATGACTAACCTATCGATACGAATGACTTATCTATCGATTTGAATGACTAACCTATCGATACGAATGACTAATCTATCTATACGAATAACTAACCTATATATACGTATGACTAATCTATCTAAACGAATGACTAACCTATCTATACGAATAACTAACCTATATATACTTATGACTAATCTATCTATACGAATGACTAACCTATATATACGAATGACTAACCTATCGATACGAATGACTAATCTATCGATATGAATGACTAACCTATCGATACGAATGACTAATCTATCTATACGAATGACTAATCTATCGATACGAATGACTAATCTATCTATACGAATAACTAACCTATATATACTTATGACTAATCTATCTATACGAATGACTAACCTATATATACGAATGACTAACCTATCGATACGAATGACTAATCTATCGATATGAATGACTAACCTATCGATACGAATGACTAATCTATCTATACGAATGACTAATCTATCGATACGAATGACTAATCTATCGATACGAATGACTAATCTATCTATACGAATGACTAATCTATCGATACGAATGACTAATCTATCTATACGAATGACTAATCTATCGATACGAATGACTAATCTATCTATACGAATGACTAAGCTATCGATACTGATGACTATCTATCTATACGAATGACTAATCTATCGATAACGATGACTAACCTATCTATACGAATGACTAACCTATAGATACGAATGACTAATCTATCGATACGAATGACTAACCTATCGCTACGAATGACTAACCTATCGATACTGATGACTAATATATAGATACGAATAACTAACCTATCTATACGAATGACTAACCTATCGCTACGAATGACTAACCTATCGATACTGATGGCCATCAGATTCAGTATGGAGGCAGTGCAGCACATCACGTCGAATGCTACCCACGTGTCGCAGAATAAGTCCCCTAGTAACCACTTCTGATCGCAGAACTTCGAGGTGGAGGATATATGTAGTCGTGATAAAGGGGTAGATGAGGGGGCTTAGTCGCTCAGTATACACAGTAAAAACTAAACGTTCAATAGACTCAATTTAAACGTTCATTGGGTGGTCCAAATAGCGAACCTTTTATAACGTTCATTAGACTCCAGTTTATAATGAACGTGTTTGCATAAACGTTCATTAGACTCTATATTCTAATGAACGTTTTTGCATAAACGTTCATTAGACTCTATATTCTAATGAACGTTTGTGTATAAACGTTCATTAGACTCTATATTCTAATGAACGTTTTTGTATAAACGTTCATTAGAATCTATATTATAATGAACGTTTATGCAAAAACGTTCATTAAACTCTATATTCTGAATATTTTATATTATTAATATGCTTATAATTATATATGTATTAGCGGAGATACGTTCATATTAGTATTTAACTTGTAATGACTTATATATTACAATATTATATAATTACATATATGTTATATTTAATACATGAATTTAACATTAATAATATTTTTAATATTAAATACAATGTTTCAATATTTAATATTGATACATCATTATAACATTATTTCAAATTTATATTATCTTAATTATCAATATAATTATGATTATAATTATTGTTGATTATTATAATTAAGTTGATACATAAATGAAATTATGATTATATCAAAATAACACAGATACTTAAAGAATTTATTATTTTAAAATAGTAACTTTATTTATTAAATCATAATATCAACTTAAATATAGAAATAAAATAATAATTGATACTTAATTCCATTAGTGCTAAATTAAATCAATTTAACAAAATAAAGAAAAATTAAAATATGATATTGTATCTATATATAAATAAATAATCTAGGCGAAAATTAATATTATTGGCAAGAATTTTTTAAAAATAATTCTGTATTTA
>OZ025240.1:57464833-57494833 GCA_964019155.1 Osedax fenrisi | reverse complement strand
ATAGAGCAGGTGAATCATTTATCGTTCCTTGGTATAATAATTGATGATAAATGTAACTGGAATTATCATATAAATTATATCAGATCAAAACTAAGTAGATCCATTGCTATTATAAATAAAATAAAACATAAACTACCTTTACAAAATCGTATACAAATATATCATAGTATTTTTGAAAGTCATCTAAATTATTGTTCATCTATTTGGGGTAGTACATTTTTGTCTAATATTCAACCAATTATTATATTGCAAAATAGGGTAATAAAAAATTTGTTTTTTTCTTTTAATGTAGATATAGATACAATTTATAAAAAATTCAATCTTTTAAAATTTCAAGATATTATAAAGATTAATATCTTAAAATATATAAATAGATATATGACTAAATCTTTGCCTATAATTTTACAATATCTTTTTACACAAAATTCAAATATTTATAAGCCTTTATCTAAAAAATTGGTTTTACCCAAAATTAGAACACATAGAAAATCGTTTTGCCTTACTAACAAAGCTCCTGAGATATGGAATGCATTACCAGCTTCTTTTCACAAATTAATGAATAAAAAAACTTTTAAAACAAATATTAAATTATTTATTACCTCTTCGTATTAGTTAACTTTTTATATTTTTTATTGTGTTTAGTTTCTTTATCTTTTTCTCTTTCATTATTATATTTTTTACATATTTTATGCATTTATTTCATTTGTTTTATATATTTTTCTTCTTTTAATATACATTTATTTTATTTATATATACTTTTATTATTTATTATATTTTATTTTGTATTTAACTGAAAATGATGACCTCTCCTTGATAACAATATTCAAGTATATTCTTACTTATTTATTCAGCACGATTTTCATTTACACGAATCACATTTACAAATCAAATAAGTTTAATAATATATACAATAGTATATATATATATATACAAAATTATAGTTCTAATGATATACAAAATTGAAATTTTAAAATAAGTTATTGTCATTTTATAATTTACTAATATTTTTTTTATTTTTTATTCTTGTAATGCTGTTATCAAGTTGAGTGGGAAAATACCTAGTCAAGCTTTGCTTTTGTATTTTCCTGAGTGTTTACACTCTATCTGATTCACATATATATATATACATCCTCTACTTAATCGGTTATATGGTTTATAGATAATAATTCAATATATGGGATTATTTCTCAAAAAGCTACTTATCCTAAATTAATTAATTAATTCAAATTATGTAAATTGTATATTTTAAAGTATAAATATGAGATTTTACAAACACAAGATAACAACATAAGAAATAGAAATATATAATAAACATAAATAAATATAATAAATACAAAACTCTATACAAATAATTTATAACAAAATAAAAGTGTCCTATAAATATAAAGAAGGATTATATCTACGCTCCCGAAACGATTACACAATGATAAATAAACTATGAACAATAAATAAATATTGTTTATTTGCATTATTTACAGAGATATAGATTTTATTACACATATAAAAATGTATTTTGAGTAAATTTGGTTTAAAACATTATTTGTTATTTATACCATATATGGGAGAATAATTGATTTTTAACAAGATATATTAACACACTAAACTTTTTAGTAGACTGTATGCAAGTACTATTTTATAATAGTTAATAATACTCTATACAATAAATATTATAGTAAATTAAAGTAAATATTCATAGATTTTTAAATTTAGAATAATTATTTATAATTGTATTGGTACATTTTCAAAAAAATAAAAATTGATTTGTTTATTTATTAATTTGGTGGAGTCCTTTCACAAATCCCATCCAGGAGCTTATATGACGTTTTTATTATAATCATATGTATCTAATGTCCCTTCGAAGTCGCTACCATGTTAATATAGTAAGGGTCTTAATGAGAGCCGATTATTATTGTATACACAATTATATAAGATCACTTCTAGATATTATTTAAATACTTAATTTAATGGTCCGGACGGGGATTGAACCCGCTTAATACTGCACGTATTTCTAATAACTTAGCCAGCTGATTTGTATACATTTTAATGTAATTACATTTGTATAAATTTGAAATATAAAAGATATGTTTATGATAACAATCCACTTACATATAGTAGTAGAGTCTGTCTTTTCGTATTGTATTGTAATCCCAAAATATGATAGAATTAAACTAAAACAAACAAGTATACCTGTTATATATATATATATATATATATATATGTATGTGTGTGAGTGTGATTACACTAAAGATATATACCATAATGTTCATAACCATATTCCCGCAACTCTTACCCCTTCCTAACGACATCATACTTATTTGATAACAATGACGCTCTTGGCTGTAGTGATATAAGAGGATCGCCGCGTCACATACACGATTAGTATACACATATGCACACGTATAAGTGTATATAGTATATACTATATACATTACGTAACAATTGATTGTGCACATTTCACACTCTCAACTACAGCTACTCAGCTACAACCAGACAACTCTATATCACATATTCACGCTATTTATATGCAAATAATACCGAATGGTATACTATATAGAATTATTACTACTGGTACACTATATACTGGTAACATTGCTACTGGTATACTGCATACAAACTGACCATTGAGGCCAGTGGTCGCTAATGCTGACCGGTTGATAATAACCTGCCGATAGTGAGGCTGCCGGTGGTGTTGTCGCTGCTGTTTGTGTGACGTAATGTCGACGTCGTAACGGAAAGCTAGTAAACGTAAACGTACACTACACATATGTACGACTACTATTATTCACTATTTCACTTGTACCCCTCAGGCCTACGACGTACGATTCTTATACGATTTACACACGCTGTGTACACGATGATAACTACTCTACACACATATAGCGTATATTATGTATACGTATTGTGAAATGGTCTCGGTACACTGCGTTCCACATACGATGTACATATGTATACACCTAGTACATATGTATATACCTAGTACATATGTATATACCTAGTACATATGTATATACCTAGTACATATGTATATACCTAGTACATATGTATATACCTAGTACATATGTATATACCTAGTACATATGTATATACCTAGTACATATGTATATACCTAGTACATATGTATATACCTAGTACATATGTATATACCTAGTACATATGTATATACCTAGTACATATGTATATACCTAGTACATATGTATATACCTAGTACATATGTATATACCTAGTACATATGTATATACCTAGTACATATGTATATACCTAGTACATATGTATATACCTAGTACATATGTATATACCTAGTACATATGTATATACCTAGTACATATGTATATACCTAGTACATATGTATATACCTAGTACATATGTATATACCTAGTACATATGTATATACCTAGTACATATGTATATACCTAGTACATATGTATATACCTAGTACATATGTATATACCTAGTACATATGTATATACCTAGTACATATGTATATACCTAGTACATATGTATATACCTAGTACATATGTATATACCTAGTACATATGCCGTGTGTATAAGTACAGACACATATACATATATAAATTCGTATTAATACGTATATAATATATTTATATAATATATATTTATGCATGCATATATATATATATGCGTACATATACAAGAATACGCATACACGAATATATATATATATATATATATATATACATATATACACATACACATACACACACATACACACATATATATACACTAATTATTCATGCATTGTACGTAATGTGCTAGTGACTGCCAAAACTTCACACACAAGTATATGTGTACTAGAAATCCATTACTGAATAACAATTCCCGTGTATATTCTATAGCACCATATATGGTAACTATTATACACATACACACATACGCATATATATATATATATACATTCTGGTTGTAATTATATTTATAGCTATTTTCATTAAATATCACTATATAAAAAGATTATTTAGTGTGTTATCAAACGCGACTATGACATAATATTACATACTATTACATAATATTACATATATGTAATAGTATACTATTACATAATAGGACAGATATTGAAGAGTTATTTATCATCGATTTAATACAATTTCAATATTTTATTCGAAATTGACAACTATATATTACGTAACTAAACAAAAGGAATACGTAACATCTGTTTATTTACACACACACATACACATACACATACACACACACACACACACACACACACACACATATATATATATATATATATATATATGTATGTGTGTAAGGGTAATTGTCTCGACAAGCAGCAATGCTTCTACAATTACCCAGGTACTTGTACCTAAATCTGATAATAATAATAATAATAATATATATATATATATATATATATATATATTATTTAAATATTATCATATATATATATTTTAAATATAATAATCATACTACATGCATGTATATTTATACATGTTTATATTAAAACTTAATTTATGGTTATACTTAAATTATTTGAAATAATAATAATCCATTAAGCGTGTCAACAACATTATATTAATAATAGTTAATTTTTAATTCTTGTTTTATAATAATAATAATTATTATTCATTGAATCACGTATACGTATATATATATATATATATATATGTATATAGATAATGTATACATTTAAGATATATCTTATAACTCATTTAAAATATATCATTATAGATAGATAGATAGTTAGATGGCATTTATAAAACATTTCCGTAATATATATACTTAATATTCTTGGAAGTGTTACAATAGTATATTTTAAAATAATAATAATAATAAGCGTTATAATAATATAAATGTTAACAATAACAATGGCATCGATAATGTATAATAATAATAATATTAATTAACTTTAAAAAAATCAAATATTTAATTAAATTGTTGGATTTAATATTTTGGCAAGTCGTTCCAACGTTTAATAGATTGTTTATCATGACACGACGTTTACATAATCTTACATAACGATATCGTTATGTAAGATTATGTAAACGTCGTGTCATATATGGTAAGACAGTTGTTGTCTGAGTTAAAGAAATTGCCGAGTTAAAGGTGTGACGTATTCAGTAGGTTTCACTCTTATTATAGTTCTGATCGATCTATTTAGTAAGTAGTCGAGTTAAGCTAATATATAGTTTTAATACCGGTTAGGGTCGAGTTTCAATGGCTGAGTCGGGATATTATTGATTATCTGATGTTGGATAATCTGATGAGGGATGATTCAATATTATGTAGACGTATAAGTATACATACAGGTATACACGTAGGTATACAAAGTACACTTTGTTGTAGGTCAGCGTCTATATCGTTAGCTGTAATATAGCGAATTAGTTGTTTCGAAATTATACATTCAAGAGTCTTAAACATATCAATATATGGTAGATAATTCGGTGATAGTGTATCACATTTCTTAGGATGGTATAGTCGAAATTTGCCATTTTTACAAGAATTACTGAAGGTAAATTTAACTAGTAGGTATGTGTGATATCAGCACTATAATATACAATATAAATGGAATGATTAGTTTAATAATAGAAATTAGAATATGATCTAGATGAGAGAATGAATTTCATCTTAATATAAGATATTTTATCAGAAGAATATCGGGTAGGAAAATGTGTCCCGTTTGGAATTAATTGAAATCGTAAATAGGTAGTTAATGATTTTCTATATGTCGATTATAAAATATTGTAAGATTAGAAACAAATCCGAATTAATAGAAAGAGGTTTAGAAGGTTTACACCCTAGTAGATAATCGGGTGTGTTGTTGTTGTATGATTGGATTTAGAAAGTAACGTTTTGTAGTGAGATGATCAAACATTGTGTATGTATAACTGGAGATACATCTCTATAGCGTATATTCTATATTCTAGATATATATATATATATATATATATATATATATATATATATATATATATATATATATATATATATTATAGTATAGTATACTATAGAGATTTACATATAGCCAAGGGAATCCTTATACATACAGATACTCTTCTAGAGAATTATAATTCTGTTGTATACATCAATAAACACACACATACACACAACAGTATACTGTATACATATATACACCTACTATAATTCACTCACCATAACGCAAAGGTGTCGCACATACTCACACAATGTACTTACATGTACACACACACACACAAACACACACATATTAATGACATTTATAGGTATATATTATACATTATTGATCGATTGATTGACTGGTAGGATAGTTTCGGTGTTTTATTTTGAAATATTAATGAGATACAAAATGTAGAGAATAATTAAAAAACATATTCTAAATATAGATCAATACATAGGTATTATGTAACGTGGCCTAATTAAATTATAGGTTTAGTATTCAAAATAATCTGTATATAATGCACCTGCACATGCAACAGTTTACATACAAAGATTATAATTACAGTAAGTATTGCTAGTTTCTTCCCTTATACAGTGATAACCATATATGGATATATAATGTTGATGATGCAGCTAAGGTATATATATAGGTATGTATACGTTATATATCATATAGGATAGATGTATACTCCCCGATACCTTATTCACCATAGAGGTCTATTAACAATCGGTTTAATACACTATGTGTACTACCTATATTATAATTCACGAGTGTATACGTATGTGTGTGTGTGTGTGTGTGTGTGTGTGTGTGTGTGTGTGTGTGTGTGAGTGTGTGTGTGTTTGGTCGCTCGCTTAGGTATACCGTTGTAAGGACATATGCCCTCACTACATTGTAAGTCAGACACATGTGTGCGGCGCATTCGATGTTCCATGTTTACCCAGAGTAAACAACGTAGCACCACCAGTAGCACAACTAGTAGCACAACCAGTAGTACTACCACCAGTACTACCACTACTACAACCAGTAGCTCCACCAGTACTACAACCAGTACCACCACTAGTACCATCACTAGCACCACCACTAGTACTACCACCAGTACTACCACTAGTACTACCACCAGTACTACCACTAGTACTACCACTAGTACTACCATCAGTAGCACCACCAGTAGCACCGCCAGTAATACCACTAGTACTACCACTAGTACCACCAGTAGTACCATCACCAGTACTACCAATAGTAGAACCACCAGTACTAACACCAGGACTACTACCAGTACTACTAATAGTAGCACCACTAGTAGCTACACCAGTAGCTCCACCACTACTATCACTAGTACTACCACCAGTAGTACCACCAGTACTGCCACTAGTACTACCACCAGTAGTACCACCAGTACTGCCACTAGTACTACCACCAGTAGCACCATCAATACCACCACTAGTACCACCATCAGAGGTAGTATTTCTACCCCCGGTATGCTTACCAGTTCTCTATTTCCAGGTCACATATGAATGTCACCTCATCGTCCTCGTCATCTACCTCCCCCGCCCACTCTGCGGCCACTCCCCCGCCCACTCCCTCGCCCACTCGTCGTCCTCTCACTGACCGCCAATACACGTTGTTAGCCGTTGATTAGTAAGCTATTGATTGCTGACCCCCCCCCCACGTTAGTATATTTATGAGCTGCAGTACTAGGAATCATTGCGGCGTTCCCTTTGTCCGTATTGTGCAGCAAACCACGTGACAGCGATGTATGTGCGTACGCACAAGCACACACACACACATACACACACACACATTTTAATACGTTATCACATATTTCAAAACTATTTAATTTTATTTTTATTTAAAAAATATTCGTTACGGATGTCGTCATGACTTTATTATTATTATTACTATTAGAATATTTCACTCGCGAACGGTTTATTTAAATTTAGATCGTCGCGAATAAAAACACTATACTACACCTACTACTACACACGCGCGCACACACACACGCACGCACACACGCACACGCACACGCGCGTACAATGCTAACCGTGACGTAGACACTAAGAGGCATGACTAGTGCTGCCACCATGATGTCGGACACAGCCAGCGATACTATGAAGTAGTTAGTGGGAGACTTCAGCGACTTCTCCCGGTACACGGACAGCACTACCAGCACGTTACCGACCACCGTGAATACTGAGGGGGGTGGTTAGGGGTTAGGTTAGGGTGTTAGGTAGGGGTCAAGGTTAGATGTCAATATAGTAGGTGACGAGTGGGCGAGTGGGCAGTGAATGTACTTCTCTCTGTACACATACATCACTACCAGCACGATACTGACAACCGTTTAGACATATGAGGTAAGGTTAGTGGCCATATTAGGTTAAGGGTCAAAGGTAAATATGTTAGAGGTCTCGGTATTATGTTATAGATTTGTATTCTAAACTATAAACTATTGTAGTAGGTGATGCGGGATGGAGTGGGGTGTGAAGGGAGTAGATGGAGGGGGGGGGTAATTAGTGTAGGTATGGGGACATGGTGTAGAGGAAGGGGTGACAATGTTAACGCGTAGGTTAGATAGCTGATCTATTCGTTAGATATATTGTTTTAACTTTATTTAGAATATAGTAAATATCGCATATATTACATATATGTAGTGGTTAGTATAGCTATAGATAACTATATTTAGTAGTGTTTTATTGCGTAATAATGATCTATAAATACGCTCATATAAACGTGTACATGTATATAATATGCATATTTATATAAACACACACATACCTATATATATATGTATATATATATATATATATATATATATATATATATAAACTATTACATTATAATAATAGTAGTATATAGATAATATAGTATGGAATTGTGTAATACACTATGATGTATCATGATCATTGTAGCAATATAACGTTATATAATCTATGCTAATTATCTAATGACGGTATATTAATAACTGTACATATAATTATAATGACAGCGATTCTAGGTGCAAGTATATCATTGGTAGTACATATATTTACACACACACTTACATACATACAACTACATACACATACACATACACATACACATCACATACACACATATAGGGGCGTCGGAAGGGGGGGGGGGCGGGGGGTATCGGACCCCCCCATTCAAAAATATGGGGGGGGGCTAAGTATGTTTTGCCCCCCCCATGAAATATGTATTAATAAATTTTATATATATTAAATGTAGTATATTGTCTTTGTTAATACACATTTTTTCTAAAGAATGTTACCAAACATATGGGGGGGGGGGGGGGTAAGTATTGTTTGCCCCTCCCCCCATCCATGAAATATGATAATATTCATAAGAGAATCTCTGAGAGATACTTGTTATATGGTGATATTAAATATGAAATTATTCAACTATATAAATCTGAATTATTAAAATTTGATTAAAATATATTAATGTGACTTTCTCAATTCAATGTGATGGAATTCAAGATATATCCGGAAGTGAGCACGGCATTTTGGTGGTTCGTTATTTGACATAAAAACTAGAAATTAAAGAAATATGCATTCGGAATATGCAATATGACTGAGGATACAACTTAGAAAATATAGAAATTTAATGTTATCTGAACTTTAACATCTTAACTTGCCTATTTCTAAATTAAGAGGACAGTCATATGACGGTGCAGCTAATATGTCTGGTCAATATAATGTTGTAAAGACTATAATTATGAATAGACAGCCTTTAACTGTGTATACACAATATGGAGCTCATCGCATAAACTTAATAGCATAATCATTAGATAATAATATAAATATAAGAAAAGCCTTGAGAGTGGTTTATGATTTGGGATTATTATATGAACAAACTATCAAATTACGGATTGTATATAATACTAATAATAACAAAGCAAATACATTGAAACCATTATGCCCAATAAGATGGACTGCGAAAATCATGTATTAAAACAACATTAGATCAATATAGTGGTATAATCGATGCACTGAAATAATATAAAAATCAGATTATATTACCAATGACCACAAATATATTGCAAATTTATTATTAAAAAATATGAATAAGTCAAATATTTGTAATATGAATATTTCAAGTTTGATATTTGAAAGCTTGGATATGAAGGTGAAGGCTTTCATGATACCAACAAATACTATTTAAGGTAACATTTATAAAAAATATACTTGAAAGCATATATGATTATAATATATATATAATCATAATAATACTAAATAATAAATAAACATAAAGGATTAAATAATAGTAAAGATGATTCTAATTAAATATAATAATGATAGACATAATTTGCACACATTCATTGAAGATATAGAAACAAAAGTATTTTATATTTTATATATACAAGTTTTTATATTGATTCAAGGTAAATATCCTACTTTTATAAAAATATTATATAAAATACAAAATAGCTTATAATAAATGTTTATTATAAAATATTATAATAATTTATTTTAATTTTAAATATATCTATTTTAATTTTCTAATTATATCTAATTCAGAGAATAATAATAAGACATATAATATACATTATTATAAATATTTATGAGATGAATAGTAATAAAAATGCAAAAGACATACATCTTATATAGATAACATAATATAACATTGTTAATGTTATGTTAATATAATTATTAATATATCAATTAATATGTTAATATACTTTTATTACTTTATCATTAATATTTAAAGAATAAAATATATTGAGTTGTTTGATTCCATAATGATGATAATTAAAACCAATTTTTATACTAAGGAAACTTCATTTATACATTCTTATAAATTAAAGGAATCATTATTACAAATAATATAAGGCATGAAAAAAAGGTTGTTTTTTTTAGATTAATCTTATTAATCCTATTAATTTTCTACACTAAACATTAATAAAAAATGTATGAAGAATTAACGATTGAAATATCTAATTTCTATATGTTCAAATCAATCAATAAGTTCAATACCATCTGATGAGGATAAACATATACATGATGGAAAAATCTCATAAAATTCAAAAAATATTTTCCGTCATAATATATTTGATCACACTTTTATTGGTTTGCCCCTCAAGTTCTGTGTCATGTTAGGGTGGATTTAGTAAGCTATGAATAATAAATACGTTGTTACGGTCTACTATGCTAAATAGTCGATTAAATGCATTAGTATTGGCAAATATCAATCAAAAAATAATTCACACAATTGAGATGGATATATTTATAAATAAAAATCTATATTTATATAATAATATATTATTTAATGTTTATTATTTATTTTATAATATATTCCTACTTAAGTATTGTTATAAAAATGTAATATTATTAATTGCATATTAAAGGGTTAACATAGACTAAAAAGGTATACGATATTAATAAGATATAATTAGTAATTATATTAGTAATACATAATAGGATATATAATATAAAATATAAATAAATAGCCCCCCCCATACAAAATATCGTTCCGACGCCCCTACACACATACATACATGTCATCATCAATTATATGGAATAAACTACCCCTTCACTTATAAGTGTATCTATTGATATACAAAATTCTCGATTTATATCTTTAAATGAATGTTTCATTGACCAATATTATATCTCATCGTGATTATTATTGTGTGAATTATATACTATTATATTCGCTATTTGTATCTATATGTGATATAAATCAATTAGGATAAATTATTATAATTTCATATTTGTATACAGTAAATATTTTATATAAATATTATTTGTAAAATATTTATTTATGTATATTATAAAACACTAAATAATGTAACCTTGTACAAGTATAATGGTATAACCAAGGACTTTGGTATTACTTATTAGAAAATATTATTTCAAATTATTTTTAAATTTAAACAATAATTAATAATTATATAATAATTAAAGCAGCTAATACTATTTCTTCACTAATATTCAAATAGAAATGTTGTTTAAAAGTAATCAACGGTAACTGTATATATATATATATATATATATATATATATATACTATACTAAGTATAATATAGTATATTGTACTTTACTATACTATGGTATACCAAAGTATATTATATTATACTATATATTCATATTAATGAATTCTATTACGAAATTGGTGAACATAGTATGAGTTAGATGAAAATCATTATTAGTAATACTTGATAATTATAGTTAAATGGATACTACCCGTGGCTAATGGTCATATCTCATAACCATGGTCAACATCATGTACATTACATATTCATTGAAAACATAATATATATATTTATATATATATATATATATATATATCCTTACATATTTATACTAGAGATGTATATTCTACAATCTTTTATTGATAAGATCTTATATAGTATCATACGTTCTATATACATTGTATTATATAGTATATACACTGTTAAAAATAAGGGTATAACATTATGAATTATATGGTATAACATATGGAAATACGAGTTATACCATACAATTACGTTAAATGGTATAAGATCACATATTATATGGTATAACATTTGATTTTTTTTAGTTATACCATATAGCTTCATTGAAATCGTATAAGATCACACATTATATAGTATAACATTTGTTTTTTTTAGTTATACCATATAGCTTAATTTAAATGGTATAAGATTACGAATGATATGAATGAATGAATGAATGAAACAAATTTATTGGAGTATTACATATATGTTTGATTAACAAATCATAATAATAATAATATAATAGCTATAATAAAAACAAAAATTTCTCAAAAGGCTACCAGTAAGTCATCGACTTTTATAAAGGCTGCCATCCTCTTTTTTCTCTTCATCTTATATCTTTAATTATTCTCTGAAATAAGTATTTTTTTTATTTTTCTTTTAAATATGTTAATGTTTTTACTTTTTTTTATATTTTCATCTAGTTTATTCCATAATTTAATTCCAACTATTAATAAACTATTATTTGTTAAAGTAAATTTTTTATTTTTTATTTCATATTCATTGTTATTTCTTAGATTATAGTTATTGTTTTTATTAATGTTATTTTTGAATCTATTTTTATTTTTATACATGTAACATAATGTTTTATATTCAGTGATTTGCTTTATAGTAAGTGTGTTTGTGTATATGGGTAGGGGTTGTATATCTTTATTTGTATATTGTGAATTATAGGTTGTATTAGTTTTTTTAAGATATATTATTTTAAGTATTTTTTTTTGTATATTATATAGAGGTTTTATTATATTACTATAATTGTTGCCCCATATTTCTATCCCATAATGAAGATTAGATAAAAAAGTGAATTATATAGTAACATAAGAATATGATGTGGTAATTCATTAGAAAATTTTCTAATCATATAAGTTATTTGTAAGATTTTTTTTTTTATTGATAATATATGTGTTTTAAAATTTAGTTTAGTATCTATTATAATACCTAGAAATTTATATTTATCTATTATTTGTATTTGTTGATTGTATATAGCGTAGTCAATATTAAAATTCGAAAATTCACGTGTTTTAAAAAAAATTATTATTTTGGTTTTTTCAGTATTTACTATTAATTTATTTTTTTTAAACCATATTTCTAATTTATCTAATATTTTTTTTGTATCATTTATTAAAACACTTATTTTATTGGCTGAAACACTAACTGATGTATCATCAGCAAATAAAATAGTGGTTATATTTATATCATTTTCTGTTAATAGTGTTATATCATTTATATAAATAATGAATAGCAATGGTTCCAGAACTGAACCCTGTGGAACTCCTATATTACTTATTAATATATCAGATAACTTATTATCAATAGAAGTTATTTGACCTCTATTTAATAGGTAGCTTTTAATTAAATTTAAGGCATGACCTCTGATACCATATATTTCTAATTTGTTAAATAGAATATTATGGTCTAACATATCAAATGCTTTTGATAGGTCTAAAAATATTGTATTTGTTTTTTTATTATTTTCTTTGTTATTTAATATGTTTGTATAGAATTCAGTTATTGCATCTATAGTATTTTTATTTCTTTGATATCCGTATTGATTATTTGATATTAATTTATGTTTATTTATAAAATGTTCTAATCTATTATATATTAATTTTTCAAGTATTTTTGATATTTGTGGTAATAGTGATATGGGTCTGTAATTTTCAAAATTGTTTTTACTTTTTTTTTATGTATAGGTTTTATGATAGCTATTTTCATTTTATCAGGAAAAATTCCTTTATTAATTGATAGATTGAAAATATGCTTTAATGGCTGAATTATATATGATTTTGATATATCTAAAATATACATATTTATTTTATTTATATCTAATGAATGTTTATGTTCCTTTAGGGCAATTATATTAATTATTTCTTTATCTGTAACTGGTGTAAGGAATATTGTATTTTTGTTAGTTTTTATACTGTCTAAAACAGAATTATTATTTACTTGATTGAATTGACTATTCAATTGTTCAATAGTGTTTATGAAGTATTCATTAAATCCATTAGCTATATCTAAAGGCTTATTAAGTACTTTGTTATTTGTATTTATAAAATTATTTGGTAATGTATTGTGATTTTTTCTATTTAACCTATTATTAATTATTTTCCATTTTTTTTTTGAAGTATTTGCATTTTTGATATCATTAGAAAACATTTTTTTTTTAGCAATTTTTATTTTATTAGCAATGATATTTTTTATATGTTTATATTTAACCAGTATATTATTTTTCCTATTTTTTATATAAATTTTATATAAATTATTTTTAGTGTGTATATCTCTTTTAATATCACCAGTCATCCACTTATTTTCAGTTTTTATTTTAATAATTTTATCTATTATTGGCATTGATTGATCAACAATGTTTTCATATATATTAATAAATATAGCATAAGATTCATTTGGGTCATTGTTTGATAAAACATCTATCCATTTTTCATTTTTTAATATTTCCATTAATTTATTAATATTTTTTGTTTTTGTTTGTCTTTTATATATTTTGATAGTATTTTTTAACTTACATTGATTTTTTATAGAATATTGAAAATATATCGGGAAATGATCAGTGATATCACTTACCAATACACCAGATGTTTTAATATTAGTTACATTAGTTAATAATAGGTCGATTAAGGTATTATTGTTATTTTTATTGATTCTTGTATAATTTTTAATAATAGATTTAAAACCAAGTATTTCTAGATTATCTTTAAATTTGTTAGTATATATATTGTCAGGAAGTATATTTATATTGAGGTCACCTAATATAAATATTTTGTTATTTATATTATTAAAGGTATTATAAAATAGATTAATGAATGTATCTACATTATATGATGGGCTTCTGTATATAGTTGATAGTAAATGTTGATTGTTTTTTATTAAAATTTTTATAGTCAGTATTTCTACTGAGTCTTGAATTTTTATTGATAATTGATTCATAATGATATAGTTTAGTGATATGTCAATATATATAGCGACACCACCACCACGTTTTTTATTTTTATTTTCTCTATTTAATTGTATTAGTTCATATCCATATATATCTAAATTTTTATTATTACTTTCATTTAACCAAGTTTCAGTAAGACATATACAATTTGGTTTTATTTTTTGATTATTGATAAAAATTTTTAATTTATCAAAGTTCTTATTAAGACTACGTATATTAAAATGTAAATATGATAAAATTGAGTTATTCATAATTATCACAACAAATTATTTTAAATTTATTATTTAGGGTTATTACTTTATATTTTGTATCACTGGAAGATTTATTTGTAGCCTCTTGTTTTATATCTTTTATTTCTTGTAGTTGTTCAAATGAATATTCTATTGATATCCCTATATGGTTTAAATCAGTATTTTTTAATTTGTAAGCATTTTTAATACATTCCTCCTTCTGAAGTTGAGTTTCTAGAATGAGTTTTAATGGTCTTGAATGTTGACCTTCTATATATTTACCAATTCTATGAAATTTATTTATTTTAATATTGTCTATATCAAGTATGTTTATTATTTTATTTATTTTATTCTTTTCATCATTATATCTATTGATATAATTATCATCTATTGATTTTAAATTATATAAAATTATAGTTTTGGTTTTATCAATATTATTATTATTTGTTATTAAAGTTTTATTTATAGTATTAGTTAAATTTTTTTTTATTGTTTGCTCAATATTTTTTTTTGTGATATCAGCAAAAGTTTTGTTATTATTAATTTTAAATTGATTATTTATATTAGAATTTATATTCTCTAGAAGTATTTTATTACTATCAAATTTATCATTTAAATCATTAATTATTTTATTTTGATTAATAATTATATTTTTTTGATTATTAATTATTTCCATTAACATATCTATGGTTTCATTTCCTTTATTACTTTTATTAGTATTTTTTCTAGGTGACATAATGTTTACTAAACTTTGATTATGGTAGACTTTACAGACTACCAATGAGCATAGACCAGACGGAGGTCCTCCGGTCGGTGGGTGCTGAAGATATTCTAAATTGAATGTCCAGTATATCAATGTAGTATTTATATAATATATGGTATAACATTCGTTTTTTAGTTATACCATTATCTATTAAATATAATGGTATAACTTTATGAATTATATGGAATACAATATGACAATACCAGTTATACCATAACATTTTAAAATTAAGTTGATTGAAAATAAAATGTATAAGAAATATAATTCATAATAGTATCCTTCATAATATCCTTAATATAACAGTTTACTTATTGTTGTGTTAAATTATTATAGACATAGCATGTATTGCTTCTAATTGCAATTAAACTGGTTTTCAGAAAATATATAGATTCCCCATAGGGAAATATGTATATATAGAACTATAAAAACTAGTGTTATAAATTTATTTACAATACAAGCTAATAGGCATAATTTGTATATTATATATAATTCCCAGAATTAACTTATAATCAACCCATAATTCCATAATTTCATTTTATTTATTTACACATTATATTTCCACTCTACACTCAACATGAGAAGCATCTATTTTTCAACTCATTACAATATACATAAGGTATTTATACTTATATTATATATATATATATATATATATACACACAAATTGTATCATATTATATATATAATATAAAAGTTTATATAATATATAATTTCATAATATATTTATATATTATTTATAATATATAATTAAATTGTTAGAATATTATTATATAATTATATATATATATATATATGTTATAAAGTCACAGTTGTAGATATATCGATTAATGTAATATACATTTAAATGCATTTATCATTAACGTAACAGAAATCGATATATCTACATAAAACTTTAAACTAGATTTCGGTGTCTCGCTCTGTGTTAATTGTATAGCCATAGCCAAGCATGGCCATACATGTAAATGTTTTTATCGTCTGTCAAGTATATTTCGTTATTTTTCTATAGAATAAATTCCACTAGGTGAGATTGCCTCATTCTTCGTTATGTATATCATCAGGTATGTACTATTATTATTATTATTATTATTATAATTATTATTATGTTATATTATTATTATGTTCAACAGGTCTTTGCTTTGGTTAATACATTATATTAGAACATTCACTTTATTACATATATATATATATATATATATTATAAAATCATGATAACTATATGCTATAGAATATAATATTGTATACATATTAATATGCAGGAAACTGAAGAATTATTTGCAGAATTTCAAATTCATTTAAAATATTAGAAAAACGGCCGGAGAGGGATGAAAAAGCATATAACGTATATACACAAATATATAAACGAATATATTGATGTGCTAGGTAGCGTTAATACGCAAACTGATCAAACAGGTAATTTAATTATCTAATTAATAACATTAGTTAAATATCTATATAAAATAAATATGCAATTATATTTTATTACTCCATATGGATAGTATATCCATATATCCATATATGGTCAATTATTTATTTTATTTTTAGCTCACAATGTAATTAAATTTAATAATATTACTAATAGTTATATATATATATAAATATGTTAACTGTTGTACAAATATTATCAATATCCTTCTATCCTTAATCAAATATAGATTATAAAGTCTATAATTAAATAAATAATATAATTTTTCCAAAAATAGATGCGGGAATCTTATATTTTATGATGGGAGTTTGCGAATTATTGAAAAATGAATTTACAATGAAAATAAAAATAAGGTTACTTAATAATTACTTAATAACTATAGATTTAATATTATAGTTATTTTATGATTTTTCGTATGCTAATTCAAAAGTATAGTATACTCTATTATATATATATATAACTGCTATTGTATTTTTCTAATTACAATTCTAACCTATACTTTATATAGTATTATCATATATGATATTAACTGTATAAAGTTTCTTATACGATACATATGTATACTATTATATAATATGCAATATTATTATATACTCGAGTATACTATATATGAATGAATGAATGAATGAAACAAATTTATTGGAGTATTACATATATGTTTGATTAACAAATCATAATAATAATAATATAATAGCTATAATAAAAACAAAAATTTCTCCAAAAGGCTACCAGTAAGTCATCGACTTTTATAAAGGCTGCCATCCTCTTCTTTCTCTTCATCTTATATCTTTAATTATTCTCTGAAATAAGTATTTTTTTATTTTTCTTTTAAATATGTTAATGTTTTTACTTTTTTTTATATTTTCATCTAGTTTATTCCATAATTTAATTCCAACTATTAATAAACTATTATTTGTTAAAGTAAATTTTTTATTTTTTATTTCATATTCATTGTTATTTCTTAGATTATAGTTATTGTTTTTATTAATGTTATTTTTGAATCTATTTTTATTTTTATACATGTAACATAATGTTTTATATTCAGTGATTTGCTTTATAGTAAGTGTGTTTGTGTATATGGGTAGGGGTTGTATATCTTTATTTGTATATTGTGAATTATAGGTTGTATTAGTTTTTTTAAGATATATTATTTTAAGTATTTTTTTTTGTATATTATATAGAGGTTTTATTATATTACTATAATTGTTGCCCCATATTTCTATCCCATAATGAAGATTAGATAAAAAAGTGAATTATATAGTAACATAAGAATATGATGTGGTAATTCATTAGAAAATTTTCTAATCATATAAGTTATTTGTAAGATTTTTTTTTTTATTGATAATATATGTGTTTTAAAATTTAGTTTAGTATCTATTATAATACCTAGAAATTTATATTTATCTATTATTTGTATTTGTTGATTGTATATAGCGTAGTCAATATTAAAATTCGAAAATTCACGTGTTTTAAAAAAAATTATTATTTTGGTTTTTTCAGTATTTACTATTAATTTATTTTTTTTAAACCATATTTCTAATTTATCTAATATTTTTTTTGTATCATTTATTAAAACACTTATTTTATTGGCTGAAACACTAACTGATGTATCATCAGCAAATAAAATAGTGGTTATATTTATATCATTTTCTGTTAATAGTGTTATATCATTTATATAAATAATGAATAGCAATGGTCCCAGAACTGAACCCAATCATATATATAGATATATATAACTTATATAAATATTTTAATTTTAATTGCAGGAAATAATGACTCCATATATCAGAAAAGAGGATGCTTATTATGTGTGTCGATAATTGTTTTGTTTTCGTTCAAAATAATTTATTTCGTATAGAATAAAATATATTTTATTAAGTGGTATTGTTAATTTTATTTGTTTCATAACATGTCCTGCAAACATTAATTGTTTATGTAATTTTGTATCACGTTATTTATTTAAAAATGTATCTGTTAATTAACAATATTGTTACACTATAGTGTAATTATATTGTTATAACAATGTTAGTGTTAGTCTAACATATATGTGGTTTTTAGAAAATAAATTATCATTATAAATGTCGATTCCATATATAAATTAATAATATAGAATAGTAAGTTATTATAAACACTGGTGTAAATTAAATAAAATATAGTATAACTTTTAATAAATTATGATATAACTTTATATAATATATGGTATACATTTTAATAAATTATGGTATAACTTTAAATAAAATATAGTATAACTTTTAATAAATTATGGTATAACTTTATATAATATATGGTATAAATGTTAATAAATTATGGTATAACTTTATATCAAATATGGTATAACTTTTTATAAAATATGGTATAACTTTTTATAAAATATGGTATAACTTTTTATAAAATATGGTATAACTTTTTTATAACTTATAATATATGGTATAAATTATGGTATAACTTTATATAAAATATGGTATAACTTTTTATAAAATATGGTATAACTTTTTTAATTAGTTATACCATAAATGGTATACCAGGGCGCCACGGGTTTATACCATTTTTTAATCAATGTTATACCATTTATTTCTAACAGTGTACCCGAACCACATCTGATACTGACATTTTAGAAATAGAGTGAGACTTTATAAACACAGTGTTATGATCTATATATAGTATATACATATATTAAATAAACTATACATATAATGTTAACATTCGATATATTCGCGAACGTGTACGTATTAATATTATATAATCCGCAGTGCTTAATGATCATTTTAATTAGGAAATATCAGGTCATGTGGAACCATAACTTAACAATACTTCTGATTGGCTAATAACAACAGCTGGATAATATCAAGTATTATATATTTTTTATCAGGATGTTTGTTTATACAGGTTCTACAGTACCCCACGGGGTTTATGATACAACTGTATCCCAATACTTTATTACTTATTAATCGCATGAATATGGTGCAACCTGATTGTTCTCAAAGGTTCGATAATTGACATCTAGCCCTATATAAACCCCTCCTCCAGTGGGGGTCCCCACGTGAATCTATTGGATCCTTTCTGATTATGATATTATCTTCTTCATTAGAATATGTTAACTTATAGTCCGATCTTTATTATATATGAAGTTCATATCACTTACAATATAAGTTATACTATTATTGAATCGACTATTAATAACCTAGATATTCCTAAATATGATGTATATAGATAGATAGATAGATAATAGTTTATTGATTAGAATCAAAACGATGGATAACAATAAATAATAATGACAGAAATATATAAATAATAGTTAGCAAAAATAAATAAGTTGTGATTTACACACACCGAAAGTAAATAAAATAATAATAAAGCAATATTTGGGATGTTGATCAAACGTGCTGAACACATCATCAAATAACTAGGGAAGAGGTCTCGGGTTGGTCAGGCCCATATAGGATTATATGCCCATAAATCCTGAGGGATGGACGGTCCCTGCATTTTGGTTTTTTGACATCTCTCCACACCTAGAATATCAAATGAGTATACAGCTTGTAAGATCAAATACCCAAATAAAGTACAAAACGAAAACGAAAGCTAAAAAAACAATAAAATAATAAAAATAACGACATTACATTTAAGCATGTTGAGAATAAAAATTTCCATTAATATTAATAGTATCTATATTTGTAATAAATATGCTTAAATGTACAGGTGATATGCTTATAGTTATATATATATATATATATATATATATATATATATATATTTATATTATATGTAATGTATATTAGAATCAGATAGAGTGTAAACACTCAGGAAAATACAAAAGCAAATCTTGACTAGGTATTTTCCCACTCAACTTTATAACAGCATTACAAGAATAAAAAATAAAAAAAATATAAGTAAAATATAAAATGACAATAACTTATTTTAAAATTTCAATTTTGTATATCATTATAACTATAATTTTGTATATACAGTCAAAGCTCGATAACTCAACATTGACGGGATGGAGTTTTCATGTTGAGTTAGCGAGTATGTCGAGTTATCGGATGTATAAATTAATGACTTAATTAATGTTTTGTTCACATAAATGCATTCAAAATAGTACTCGTATGATAATATGATAATTGTAATTGTATTTTTACGTTTATATATTTATATCCATATATTATTAAATAAAACCATGTTGAATAATGTATGTTGAATTATATTTGTTGAGCAATGTAGTTTTATTTAGTTTTATTGTTTTATTACATGTAAAAGATACGAATCCAACAACATATGTTTGTGATATTTTGATTTTTAATAAATGTTGAGTTATCGGATGTATATTTACATGTAATGTATAGGCTAGGATTATAAAAACGATGTTGAGTTATATGTATGTTGAGTTATATTTGTTGAGTAATAGGGTTTTTGTTAACATGTAAAAGATACGAATCCAACCAAATATTTGTTGGATGTTGAGTTATCGGCAATGTTGAGTTATCGGCATGTTGAGTTACAGAGCTTCTACTGTATATATATATATACTATTGTATATATTATTAAACTTATTTGATTAGTAAATGTGATTCGTGTAAATGAAAATCGTGCTGAATAAATAAGTAAGAATATGCTTGAATATTGTTATCAAGGAGAGGTCATCATTTTCAGTTAAATACAAAATAAAATATAATAAATAATAAAAGTATATATAAATAAAATAAATGTATATTAAAAGAAGAAAAATATATAACACAAATGAAATAAATGCATAAAATATGTAAAAAATATAAAAATGAAAGAGAAAAATATAAAGAAACTAAACACAATAAAAAATATAAAAAGTTAACTAATACGAAGAGATGATAAATAATTTAATATTTGTTTTAAAAGTTTTTTTATTCATTAATTTGTGAAAAGAAGCTGGTAATGCATTCCATACCTCAGGAGCTTTGTTAGTAAGGCAAAACGATTTTCTATGTGTTCTAATTTTGGGTAAAACCAATTTTTTAGATAAAGGCTTATACATATTTGAATTTTGTGTAAACAGATATTGTAAAATTATAGGTAAAGATTTAGTCATATATCTATTTATATATTTTAAGATATTAATATATATCCTTATATATATAAGGTTTATACAAGTGATGTAAATCATACGAGCTGATATTTTTTTAATATGTTACTCGATCTGAGACTTTCTTATTCGTAACTATCCGAAGCCGATCTGATACTAGTATTTTACTTTATAAAGTCAGTAGGTATTTACTGTACTTTATAAGTAGGTAAATATTCATATTCTGACGTGACCTACGTTCATTAACTCATCACTAGTTTGTATACCACATTCATATGACTACGAATATAGAAATATACATATATACATGTGTGTACGGCATACACTGTACGGTATACCTACCTTAATTAATCAATGCAAACAACATTACATTAATTATAAACGTTATAATTAAAATCGACGTATTTATTATGTTGTATATATATATATATATATATATATATATATATATATATATATATATATATAGTATACACTATAGTGTATACAGTTATATATTAATATATAGTTTCAAGAATATTGTATAACACTATTGGTCTAAGAATAAATTTAACGCTTTTGAAAATTGGTATTTAAGACATATGTTACTCCTGCATATGTTACTCCTGCATACTCCTGCATACGTTGTACGTGCACATAAGTTAATACATACACATGCATGTAATGATACGTGAGGAATATGTATACGTGTACAGTGTACACTACGGTGGTGGATCATGTAGACATTGCCATATATGGTAGTAGTAGTAGACTAGTAAGATATCATGGCCGTATCGATCTCTTACGTAATAAATATTAAAGTATCATCAAATATCATAGATTTAGGTGGAGATATAGAGACACGGGATTATAAATCTTAGTAGGACTAATTATAATCTATTTATAGAATATATCAATTTTATATTATAGCATTTAACATGTTTATCTAAAGAGATAGCAGTAGTAGTAGTAGTAGTAGTAATAGTAGTAGTGGTAGTAGAAGTAGTAGGAATATTAGTAGTAGTAGTAGTAGTAGTATACTATTAGTATATACTATATATATCGTATTACTATAGTATTAATAATAATAATATAAATAGAGAGAGAGAGTAGTAGTGGAATTGGAGTTGGTAGAAATAATAGTGGAAAATATAATATACGTTAATTATTTTAATACGTCATTACATTATTATAATATTATTATTCTACTACATCAGAAACAGGCGCAGCTATATTTAGCTATATATGTTAATTTATTGATAGATCACAGGTATGAGTATGATATTTAATAATAAAAAAAACTCTATAATTTTCGTTGAAATGTCACACACACTCTATCAACAATAATTCTATTGAATTTATTCCTCCAAAGTAGAATTCACAGTATCGATCGTTCTAGAGTTAGAACCACTAATACGTATACGGATATTTAACATTTGAGAATGCTAACTTAATTATTGATGAACATATTATTTCAATTAACATTAATATTAGTTTATAAATAACAATTTATGTATTTTAAATTCGCAGATGTTAGCCGTATTTCATATATATGTTATTATAAACTGTATTAGAATTAGTTCAACTAATTCATATTATAAACGGAGTAATTATAAATGAATCAATACAAATAATGGTAATATATATTATATAATTTCCAAAATACAATTAAAATTGTTTTAACATTTATTTTGTAATATTAAAATGAATTTAATTTAATATATATATATATATATATATATATATATATATTTCATAACATTAAAGTTGATATTATTCTGTATATCATAATTATATTCATTTTCGTTATATCTAACAATTATTTAAAATTATAATATATTAAAGTTCATACAATTAGATTAATTACAAATTAGAATATTATATGAAAAAACATTTGGATTCAACTTTAGATTCAAAAAATAAAATATATTCCTAATACATATATATACACTCACACACACATACACACACACCCACACACCCATACCCACTCTCACACACATACACACACATGTACGATACACCCACCAGCACGCTGTGTACTAACTAGGAATGAACGTCAACACCAGTGACCAGTACATAGGGCTGTAGGTCATGTCCACCACGGGGTCAACAGTTGACCACGACGTGGCGTTAGTGTCCGCCGCATCGACCGGCAAACTGACCAGCGACGTAATCGCCGATGACATAACGAAGGTGTTAGTAGACCGGAAGTAGTAGAGGAAGTAGTAGTAGTAGTAGGGGTTGCGTTCGTAAATATATTCACTAGCGAGGGGCCACCGAACGATACGGCGGGATGGGGTGCCAACGACCTTAACCCCACCGAGGGTAGGGGGCGGCGGGCTGCGGGGAACGACGGAGACGGATACGTGAGATGCGACGGACGGAAGTACGGCTTTATCTCGTCAATCATTGGATAAGCCAACCGCACGTGTAGATAATCACTTCCGGCGCGAATATCTAGAACCGGAAGCGCGAGCCTGTCGAACGAGTGCGTAAATATTATTAAGAATCAAAGATGACGTTTTAGTTTAATATTCATTTATTGTCGTTGGCGATTGATAAGAAAACTACACGTCGCGCTAGTACATACTATGTACTACATAGGCACACACAACATTATATATATGTATATATATATGTATATATATATAATAAGGGTCATCAACAAAAAGTATAACAACTGCCGTCATATATGACATAACACATATCCCGATATTAGTATGCATGCGTATATGACGTTCCATATATTAATTGTATATTTAGTATATTGATCATATACTATTTATTATATATTAATACTATTTCTGAAACTATAGTTTTAATATACCACCGATAAAATAATCTAAAAGTAAATATATATATATATATAATATTAATGTATACATTAATTATATTTTATTATATTATATATATATATATATATATATATAAGTATATAAAACTTATCTGTTATATGTATCCGATAAATGGCGATTATTTGCAATAATAAATATTATATGAATAATAACATGAATCTATATATACATCGAACTCCTGCAGCGTCCCTCTTACACAATATTACATAACATTAGCGCACATTACCGCAACGCAGGCTCGTGAGTGGCCAGCGAGGAAGTTAAAAGTAAGCGCGGTGGCGGTTTCCGGCAACCACGTAACGAACCGTTTGTTATCTGCTAACACGTGACTAGATGAGTCATTCTCTAGCGTGATGACTATATCGAATGTAACGCGTTCGGTGTGCGGATCTAAGAGTGTGTGAGTGTGTGCATGTGCGAGTGTGTGCGATGTTATCGCAAGAGTTTAACTATCACTATTGTACATGCTACATTATATATATATATATATATATATATATATATATATATATTACAATATAAAATAAGTTACTATCTAGATAATGTTGTTAATTTATATTCTATTTTGTATTGGAGAGTCAATAATATATTATATATTTATATTAAATATTATATTATTGTATGCAAACATATACATATATGTATACAATGCATATACTATACATACATTCACACAATCACACATGCACACACACACACATATATATATAGATATATATATATATATATAATACTATAGTATTATATATAATATATATAGTTATACTATACAAATATTTATTATTTTATAAGAAATCTATACACACATATGTATATTATCCTTAGTATGTTATTATGTATATATTATTGTAATTGATCATATTTTACATTAGCCTACATACTTTAGCCTACAATACTCAATTATTACATAATTCATGCGCTCAAATAATCAGAGAAATGGAAACACTAAATCATACTTGACATTTATGCAATAATAATAATAATTAACTAGTATTAGCATATTAAATAATAGTAAAATAAATTATTATAAATAGTTATATTAATATTAATATAAATATATGTAGATACATTTATAATTATAAAATTATAAATAATACATATATGTATGTGAATTTAAATACATATATTTAAATTCCTCATAAGAGAATGAATGACTTAATTGATGCACTACTCTATACAATGAAAAGGGTACAGCTATGGTCACCAAGTGACGCTAGAACTCGGGTTACCTTAAAGGGGTAGCTCACTAAAAGTATTTCCGTCAACTTGACGGAAATGTTGTAACTTAAAAACGATTTTCTATCGAGTTAACTACAATTGTAGTCGGATACCTTACTAACCGGAAACTTACTTGAAATATAGTAACTTTATAGTGGGTATTCCATTACAACTTGATAGAAAATGGTTTTAAAGTTACAATATTTCCGGCAAGTTGCCGGTAATATTTGTAGAGGGATACCCCTTTAGGTATACAAGTTCTAGATGAATATTTATTTGGTTTGTTGGATTTATTTCATGTTTTTGATTATCTTTCTGACCATCGAATGAAAACTTAATAATACAGTTTTCCGCAGTGTATGTGTTATGGTGTACACTGTACACTGTACACTGTACACTATACATCGAACCCACTATACAGTATACCCAGTATTCACACATACGATCATATTTACTTCGAAAAAGGGCTTCGATCAGTTCTATATTTTACTAGATATATATATATAATGATATATATATTATATATATATATATATATATATATATACAGTAAAACCTCTCTATAAGAAACTATGTTTTTTCAGTAATTTTTTTCTTATAAAGAGGTTTTCTTATAAAGAGGTTTTTACTTTTCCAATGATTTTAAGAATTAATTTATAATTGAAAATGCATTATACAATCTATAGGTTATATATATATATATATATATATATATAGTATATTTATTTTGTATACTGTTTTAAATGTATACTGTATTGTTTTGGCTTAGACATGTTAATACATAATGAAATTTTATTAGATTTACATTAGAAATTATAAATTATGAATCATCATTGATGAATATAATATAATGAATATTATAATAATCTATTATTTAACAATTAATTGTATAATATAATAAATTGTATCATCAATACATTTTAAGGATATAATAATATTTATTAATTAATTTGAATAAATTCAAGGATAAAAATAACATTTATTAATTAATTTTAATACATTTATGGATTTACAATAACAATTATTAATTAATTTTAATTCATTTCGAGCTATTTATGTAATATAATATTTGTAAGAAAAAAAAATATCTTATATAATAATTAATTTCTATAATTGTTATGAATATATAATACTTCTATTTATATATAAATATTTTGTATACAATAAGTTTCTTATAGAGAGGTTTTTCTTATATTTTTCTTAAAATATTTTCTTATAAAGATGTTTTTTTAATATGGAAAAGGTTGAATTCCAACCAAATGTGTGACAAATTTTCTTATAAAGAGGTTTTTCTTATAAAGAGGTTTCTTATAGAGAGGTTTTACTGTATATATATATATATATATATATATATATTGAATACAATAAAAGTAGCGGATACAAATGGACCCCTAAAGAAGTCATAGACTTGTACATGTTATAAATAACTGTGAGGGGCCCGGACAATACAATACTAATAGTAACATTTTTTTCTTTTGTTTTGATTTATCGATTATTACAAGAAAGAAAAATAAGAACTACCTGGAATCGAACTCAAGACCTCTGGCTTACTAGCTTTTGGTTGTCCCACTAATCTATAGACCCCAGAAATACACATATATATAATATACACAATTTTTAAATGGATTGTGATTTTAGAGTTTCAAAACATTTTCATTTTCACTTACATTTTCATTGTACACTTATTCTCATTGATACAAAATACTCTGATTATTACTATGAATACATATATTTACATATATGTGATAATTTCATATATCTATTCTATTTAAAGCATAATCAATTCATGTAGCTGTAAATGTTATATACATAAATATGACATTAATTCATTTTGACGTTACACTATACATATTTGGGTAACTTATTTTCCGTAATAGGAGCTGTTATTTAACGATAGTATATTTTATGAAAAAGTACAGAAAATATGTATATCTAAAATCCATATTAAACAAACATGACATCAGAATGAATCCACAATTTAAAAAACCCGACTCGATAACATATTTAAAAAATTATTTTTAATTTATATTAATCTACCATGGTTTTTTCTGCAGACAAAACTTTACAATACTAATTAATATGTATATATATATAAAATGTATATTATACATACATAATTAATGTATAGGATAGGATAGGCAACATTTGTTGTTGTAATTATAATACATACAAAAATATAAAATGAATAAACACAAATAGTCAGTAAATATTTTCAGGTGGTTGACTCCAATAATGACATCTGCATTAATTATATATAACATAGTGTAGATGTTTAAATTATAAAATTTTATAAATTAGATTATCTTTTAAAATGTGACGAGTTATACGAGACACATAGTAAATATATTTTTATTGTTATTGTTATTGTTATTGTTATTGTTCTTGTTATTGTTATTGTTATTGTTATTGTTATTGTTATCCAGGAACTTAGATGAAGTTTTCACTTATAACTATATGACTCTAATATCCCTTCGAAGCCTTACACATATATGTTGCGATAAGGTATTCTATGAAGTTCATGAACTGTACACACACTTACACGCATACGTACACAGTACCCACTGTACGAGGTGCACGTAGTGTGTGTACACTTATTGTTAATGAATACTGTGTATGAGAGAGAGAGAGAGAGAAAGAGAGAGAAAGAGAGAAAGAGAGATAGAGAGAGAGAGAGAGAGAGAGAGAGAGAGAGAGAGAGAGAGAGAGAGAGAGAGAGAGAGAGAGAGAGAGAGAGAGAGAGAGACAGAGAGAGAAAGAGAGAGAGAGAGAGAAAGAGAGAGAGAGCGAGAGAGAAAAGAGAGAGAGAGAGAGATAGAGAGAGATAGAGAGAGAGAGAGAGAGAGAGAGAGAGAGAGAGAGAGAGAGAGAAGAGAGAGAGAGAGAGAGAGAGAGAGAGTGAGAAAGAGAGATATAGAGAGAAAGAGAGAGAGAGAGAGAGAGAGAGAGAGAGAGAGAGAGAGAGAGAGAGATAGAGAAGAGAGAGAGAGAGAGAAAGAGAGAGAGAGAGAGAGAAAGAGAAAGAGAAAGAGAGAGAGAGAGAGAGAGAGAGAAAAAGAGAGAGAGAGAGTGTGAGAAAGAGAGATAGAGAGAGAAAGAGAGAGAGAGAGAGAGAGAGAGGAGAGAGAGAGAGAGAGAGAGAGAGAGAGAGAGAGAGAGAGAGAGAGGAGAGAGCGAGAGAAA
>OZ025240.1:57450709-57464633 GCA_964019155.1 Osedax fenrisi | reverse complement strand
TTATTCAAAAGACTACTACTCAATGGATATTGTATACATATATAAGACATTTTTAAATTATACTAAGGGTATATATAGCTACAATACAATATTAATTTTTTCTAATATATGTTATAAATTATTTATATATATGTATTTATATATTATTTATATATATTTTTTCATATAATGGCATAAAAAATAAATGTATAAAAAAAATACTATTATTGAGTTATTACTATATTCTTATAAATGTTATTTATATATATCAATACAAATTAGATAGATTGTATTCATATTCAGAGAGTGGTAGGCAATTGAAGTCTATAGGTATTGATAAAAAATTATTCTGAGTAAATTGCATACAAAGTTTTTCAATTATAAATTCAATAATTCAATAAATAAAACACATTATTTTATATAAATATATTATAATTCAATACACAAAACACATTATTTTATATTTATTACATTTATATACATATTATGAATTCAATAGTTATTATATATATATATATATATAATATATACATATATTATATATACATATATTATATTTTATATATAAAAACACAATATTTTACAATTATATGGGTAGATTTCAATATATAAAAACACACTATATTACATTTATATATGCATATAATATGTAAATAAATTATTACATATATGCTATATTTTAAATATATATATATATATATATATATATATATATATATATATATAAATTAAAAATAATAATAAATAATATTTACATAAATAAGTAATTATATAAATAAAATCTCATATATATAAATGAAAATATAAATAAATACATAGATAGATGAATACAATAAAATATATAAAAATATGTTACATTTATATATATATATATATCATATGGAAATAAATTATTTAAAATAATAAATTAGTATATTGCTATATATAAAAACACAATATTTTACAATTATATGGAAATAAATGATATCATAATAATAACATTTATATTATATAGTGGTCCACAAAAGTTACTTTTTATAGTAGTTCTAACACGATTTCGTTATTAATTTTTTGATAGGTACTAAATAACATTCTATAAATGTATATTTTATAATAATTTTTTTTTTTTTTTTTTTAAATTTTATCAAATTTCAGCTATGCGGCCTCCCCTTAACTGTTTACTTTGTGCATTATTTTAATTTTATATCAATTTTTATAACTAACACTATTTCTGATAGAAAATAAAATTTAATAATATAACATATATTCTATTCGTTGTTGTATAAATAAACACAAAGATATACCGAAGGAAATATGGGTCACTCGACCGAATTATTGAAATAAAACGACACTAGCTCAAATGCGACGGGTAGGAGAACTAACATTTATTTTTTGATTTCGTATCTATTTACATGTAAATTCAAAAAAAATACCATATTATAATCTTTAATTAATATATATATAAAATTCGGTTGATATCGAAAAGTAACTGTTCCGTAAAAATATTATTTGGAGATATCAAAAGTGAATTTATAAAAATGTTACCGAATTTGTCAAGGTCAAAAGTAGATCGATTCATTGTTATTTACATGTAAACTGTTAATACCATGAATATGTCGTAATTTGATTTATCTTTATTCATATATCTATTATAATATCTAAAGTATATTAGTCTGATAATTAGATTAATTACCTTAGTAATTAGTAATAGTAAATATAACGTATAATAATACATGTGTGTACATCTAGTGGTTGGTAGGAGAACTATATTACAATAATTACATAGCTTAGATACGGAGTGGACCATATTTGCTTCGCAAAATAAACACAATTAATTTATCAACGTACGACGTTGTACGTTGGGGTAAATAATATTACGTATTGATAATTATATATTTTTAACTACATTTTAACGAAATCTATGATTTAATATTAATATAATTTTATAATTTGGTTTTGTATTGAAATCGAATTGGTTAATTCTGATTATATATATATATATATATATATATAAATATTTAAAATATACCATATAATTAATAAAATATATCATAACATTAATGCATTACTATAATATATAATTAAGAAGTTATATACGAAGAGATTATATATTTAAGAAGTTTTATTTAAAATTGTGTACCTAATTTCAAATATGTAAATTCTATCCTCACCTATATAACAATGTATTTTATAGTGTATGTTTTATTGTTGGTTGTTTTATATATTTGTATCCTAATACTGTCTTAAAACTGTTGTGTTCATGTATTCTTTATATTATTTATTTCGTAATATTCTTTCTTTCATAGCTTTAGCATTATATAATATGTATATATCTACAGGTATACACACATGTATACATGTACACATATATACATCTACATGTATATATATATATATATATATATATATATATATATATGTAGAGTGTATACAATGTATACATATTATTCCTACCTTTCTGATCATAGTAAATAAGTATTTACATAGGAAATCAATGCATAATAATCAATAAGTAGAATGTAATACTGTATTACATAACAAAGAAACGTTGGGTCGTATTATCTAAGTGTCATTATCTAAGTCCCCTAGACAGATAACACAATACAGGTCAAATATATGTAGATGTATACAGCTATAGTATCATGTTATGCTTTATTTCGTCTTATTTACAATCTCAATAATATTTGTAATATGTTAAAACACATGATATACTATATTCATAATATATATATATATATATATATATATATATGTGCAAAGATTTAACGAAGCATTCGGAAAATCTTTGCTATGTGTCTCAGTTGGCTAATGCGTCAGACACACACACGAAGTATGAAGCGTGTTCAAGCCTTGTCCGGACCATTAAAATAGGTCTTAAAATAATATTTAGAAGTGATCTTATATAATTGTGTATTAGTAAATTATCGGCTCTCGTTAAAACCATGGATGCCTTAACATGAGAGCGGTTTCGAGGGGACATTAGAACCATTTGATTATACGTGAAAACTATATTGTTATAAAACTATACCGATTAGCATATATGCTATAGGCATCAGAATTTGAATAACATATATTTTATTTATAATTTACATATCCGCTTAAATCGAGACCATATTTTAAATGTTTCTAAACATATTGTTAATATATAATATATAATTATTTAATATATAAAAGTATATATTTATTGTTATATTTAAATATACACAATTTAATTATACCAATTATACATAATACAAATAAATTGTTATGTAATAATGAATAACAAGTGATATAGTCATTCATAATCTATATATATATATATATATATATATATATATATATATATATATATATATATACAGGGCCGTGTTAAGGGGGGGGGGGCACACCGGGCACGGTGCCCGGGCCCACTCAGAATTTGGGGACCATTATTTTTTAAAGCAAATTTTTTGATCAAGGAAATCTTGATCAAATAATTGCACTATTTTAATATATATGTATTGATTAATATATGATTTAAGATCTTTAATTATATACTTTATATACTTTTTTTTCCCATTACATTTTTAATTTTATTGTTGCAAAATAATTTTTTTCAATCCTATTAATGAATAAATTGCATAAAAGTGGCATATTATTCCATCCACCTAGTCAAACATTTAAATTTGTAACTGGTTATAGTAACTGGAAACATATTCACGAGGATGCTGCTTCACATGAAAATAGTAGTAGGCATCGAAACGCATACATGCTAATGATTAATAGAGTAACTAATTCAGTTATCAAAATTAAAGCATCCCTGGATAATCAATTGGATAATGAGAAGTTATATTGGTTTAAAGATATAGAGAGAGTTATAAATGTCATTAAATACCTTGTTTCACGTGGACTGCCTTTAAGAGGTGATAATCAGGATTTGGGTTCAACAAGAAATGGAAATTATCTTGGAACTATTGAATTACTAGCTAAATATGATAACTTGTTAGCAGATCATTTATTAAAATATGGAAACCGTGAAAAGGAAATGTTAATTATCTATATTAAACAATATGTGATGAGGTTATTTCACTATTAGGTGATAATGTAAGATCAACCATAATCAATGAATGTAAAAAGGCTAAATACTATAGTATATCAGTAGATTCAACACCCGACATAAGCCATGTTGATCAACTAACAATAATAATACGATATATAAATAAAGATGATATTGTTGAGAGATTTTTAACATTTATACCTATAACATCTCACACTGGAGAATATTTAGCAACTATTTTATTATCTTTCCTGAACGAACATGAAATAGATATTGCAAATTGTAGAGGACAGAGTTACGATAATGCGTCAAATATGTCTGGCCGATATAAAGGTAATATATAAAGATTATTATAAAATTATTAATTAATATAATATAGCTATCAATAGTATGTTATTATATATATTATAATATACATTATTTATTTTAGATATGCAATCAAGAATCATTGCAGTTAATCCAACAGCTTTATGGATTCCTTGCACCGCACATTCACTTAATTTAGTTGGCATTTCTGCATTAGAGACATCTTCAATCATTGATTATTTTTATTTCATGAAAAGAATATATATATTCTTCACACCACCAAGAAGATGGAATATCATGAAAAAACAACTAAGTGAAAAGCATTTAAAAATACCAAAAAGACTGTGCACAACAAGATGGTCTTCGCATGCTGATGAAACCGATGCCTTAATGAATGGATATTTAATTTTCAAAGAGTTAATTAAGCAATTTATTGAAAATAAAGAATGCTATCTAAATGTATTTCTTTAAATGAAGCAAAATGGTTGTTTAATACATTTAATAATTTGGAAACGTCTTTATTTACTGTGATATGGAATACTATATTAGAACGTATAAATCGTACTTCTAAAGAACTTCAAAGTACACGTTTTGATCTCAATACTGCAGTTATATCATTAAAGAGTCTGTATAGCTATATTTATAAGTTAAGAGATGAGTTTAATAATATTGAGAAAAATGAAAAACAATTATGTAAGATATTAACATATTCATCCAAAAGAGCAAGGTATATTAAACAATATAATTTGTCCTATTCTAATTAATAATTAATATTACATAGTAAACGGAAATTACATTTTGAAGAAACGGACCAACCAGATGAATAGGACTAATAAGACCTATATACAGACTCCATCAAAACATTTTGAAATTAATAATTTCTTATCTATTATTGATAAACTTCTACGTAAGTATTAAATATGATTGTAAATAATATTATTAAAATAATATAAATTTAATGATTTAGACTGTTTAGATCAAATAATTTGTACTTATGCTGAGCCAATCAACTTATTCGGATTTGTATGTGAACTTGATAATCTATCCAATGAACAAATATCTGAGATATCATCTAGATTATCATCATTTTACCAATATGATATCGATGTAAACTTCAGTAATGAATTTATTCAATTTGTTGAATTTGTAAAGCTCCAAAGAACGAAATCTGAATCAAATATATTTGAAATTTATAATGAATTAATTTCAAAGGAAATTACAGAATTATTTCCCAATATGTGCATTATCATTAGAATATATCTGACATTGATGATTTCATATGCTACTGGAGAAAGAAGTTTTTCAAAACTTAAACTGATAAAAACATATTTAAGAAATTCTTTAGCTCAAGATAAATTATCTAACTTGGCATTATTATCTATTGAAAACAATATATTAAATCATTAAATACAACAGAAATTACAAATATTTTTGTAAATATGAAAACTCGAAAAAAATTATAAATAAAGAAACAATATATAAACATTATATATTATTATATTCTTTATTCTATTATTTTACTCTTATATTATCATTATCTCTAAATTGAATAGTTTGTGTATTATATTATCCCCTATATATTTCACAGTGATTATTTATAGGTATACCCACTCCTCATAAACACATTAGCAATTAATTATTAGATATATTACATAGGTTTCTCACATATATAATTTATATAAAAAACTATATTGTCCATCTAGGGGCCCACTTAAATATGGTGCCCGGTAGTAGATTTTGTCTTAACACGGCCCTGTATATATATATATATATATATATATATATATATATATATATATATATTTGTAGTAACAACTGATATATATATATATATATATATATATATATACATTATTTGTATGTTGTACCACTCCCACTTCTTGTATTTCACTAACAGTGTAGAATAGTGTGCGAATTAACCGTACATAAATTAGAACCCACTCCCGCACCACGCTCACTGAGTCATGTGTTACCTCTATTTATAATCCATCATATCATACCTTCAGGGTGTGCCCTTAATGATGATAGTACTAACATACGCTGTAATAGTAGTAGTAGTAGTAGTAGTAGTAGTAGTAGTAGTAGTAGTAGTAGTAGTAGTAGTAGTAGTAGTAGTAGTAGTAGTAGTAGTAGTAGTAGTAGTAGTAGTAGTAGTAGTAGTAGTAGTAGTAGTAGTAGTAGTAGTAGTAGTAGTAGTAGTAGTAGTAGTAGTAGTAGTAGTAGTAGTAGTAGTAGTAGTAGTAGTAGTAGTAGTAGTAGTAGTAGTAGTAGTAGTAGTAGTAGTAGTAGTAGTAGTAGTAGTAGTAGTAGTAGTAGTAGTAGTAGTAGTAGTAGTAGTAGTAGTAGTAGTAGTAGTAGTAGTAGTAGTAGTAAATGTAGTAGTAGTAGTAGTAGTAGTAGTGGTAGTAGTAGTAATATCAGTATACTATAGTAATATATTAGATTCACTAGTCTATTGATGAATACATGTTTATCGATAGTTGTCTGCATTGTTAACTATTGTTAACTTGACGGTATTTAAAACAATACAACAGGTATAGAGTTACCTAAATAAACACGAAATAGAACATGTGTATCACGTTACTATTGCGGGTAATAATATGTTAATCCACAACATCATTCTGGTGGATACTATACACACACACATATATATATATATATATATATATATACACTTTCACATATGATACGCTATAGCGTCAAAATCAACGTATTTTATGATGCATTTAATTGCTATTCCATGCATGCAAAGTATTATAATATATATATATATATATTAAAAGATATTTATCAATAATGCACACATATGGGATACTTTTAGATATCAATAACACTTAAATTCGTAATATAATATTTTTCGGTAATATATATTTGAAAGTTTTAGTACATATAAACAGGTGTTTATGAACTCACACCTATATAAATATACAAATAAAATATGTATATATATATATATATATATATATATGTATACAGGTATGCACAAATATAAACATTTGTATACTAAAAATAACTAGAATATTTCCTAGAATATCAAACAATTATATAACCAAATTTTACAATGTGAACATGTCGGTGTTATCTGTTTGTTTACTATATAATTATAACTGAATCAATGGACGTGGTACGGCTACATTTCCGGTTTCGATGTTAATGTGTTATGATTATAGTATATCCAGGTATATTCACCCAATTGTTTATATGATATCAGATACTTTATGTAAATATTAATTGATAAATATATAACAATGTAGATATCGATACACTACGCTACATACTATATATGGTGATGTTATATTAAAGGGGCGTGTACAACAAACACTCTATTACGCCCACATTAGAGGTTTATTTAACACTGTAACTAGGCTTCGTCAAACCCTTCAGAAAGTCACACGTGTTCATTATGTTCAATAAAAGTATATTGTATTACATAATAATTAATACTCAAGGCTTTATTAATAATAACATTATCTCGTGTTCTTAGTATTATGTAGATAATATATCATAAGTAAATATGATAATATATATATATATATATATATATATATACTATATATTATATAGTATATATTATATACATATAGATTGTGATTGAGATTGACATAGATAGATATATATATATATATATATGTATCTATAGATATAGAGAAATCTAGAAATAGATAGACATATACTATATTAGTTATTATTAATGTAGTCATAATAGTGTTAATAATAGTGTTAATAATAGTGTTAATGAATCAGCATTACCGTTAAGCATCGCGTTCCTTCACCCAACATCGTGTAATCCACGCTTGACCACTACTCATAACCGCTGACCACTCATAGTTACCACTAAAACCACCACGACTGGCCACCAGTACCAGCACCACCACTACCAACACCACTATAGCCAGTAAACTGACCACCACCACTGTTGACCACTGTTGCCGACCACGCTGCTATAATAAATCATTCACGAGACTACGTTTCATTAGGGCACCCGCACACCCACTCTCGCTCTCGGCTATAACCGCACCCGCACACCCGCACTATAGTGTGTTTTGTGTGTGTGTATTAACGCCCGAGGAGGTGTTCATTATTGTAGACCGCCGCGCTGAATAGCATGCCTGTATACGCGTGTGTGTGTGTACGCTGCGAGTGTGTGGCTCGCGCACCGGTGTGCGAATGAGTCACCTCATTAGTTGTTGATGTTATTCTCGTTTACGCGGCCGCGACCCTTCTAGAGTTTTGAGGCGGTCACACATCACGTGCATTGTTTATAATAACTCGTTACGGGATACATTACCGGTCGGGCAGGCGGTCGGTGGTTAGGGAATCAAAGCGTCAGACTTCCATACCCACTGTGAGCGTTGTCCGGGGTTCGAGTCCGACGCCAGTCATATTTAATATATACAAAATATATTCTATTATAATTAGTAAAAACAAAATAATATAAAAATTCTTGAATTAATTTGCCTCCTAAGCAAAGTTATAACGTATATATATATATATATATATATATATATATATATAGTATACATACCCGTATACTCCGATTATAATAAGATATATACTATCACTGCAGTGATTGCATGCAATGAGAATAGGACTTATATTTTCAAAACTTTATAGAAATATTTGTATCGGCAATAACATAAGTTAGGTTGTAACCTAGGGCCGTTATCTATATATTACTTAATCTATAGGTTGCTTAGCCTATAGGCTATAGCCTATATATAGGTTATATATAACCTATATTCTACTTATTAAAATATAATATACTTCACGGTAACCGACATAATACATCTGCGGGATTGAACACCCTAATGTTGTAATATAATTATATATATATATATATATATAACTTATAATATAGATACATATTTGTATTATATATACTCTTATTACTGTGTCTGTACTTAATAAATGATTTTCAATTAAATTATATTTAGTATAGATTCACAGATAAATCGTAAGATAATTATCTTATATATATACATATATATATATATATATATATATATATTTATATATATATATATATATATAGATATATGATTACTAATAAAGTGCGCCGCACGACCTAACTACAGCGGACCACCCACCGTGCTTGACCACGTGCCGACCACGTGCCGACCGGAAGTCGGTTGCCCATTACGCACGGGTTATGTAATCACGGTAAACCGCATGGTAAGGCTACCCGACGAAGCCACCTCTAACCCGCGCGCTTACACCCATAAGGTGTACGCGCGTACACCCATAGGCACACCCCACCGCATAACTCACACCAATGGGTGTAAGGCTATAATAACCCCACCTCTAACTACAGATAACCACAGTGCTACGCGTGACGGGCGTTACAGTATACTGTATACAGTTAACGATATCTCATTAATAATATACTATTTACTCATGGCGTATTGTAAGTAAGTACGTGTTTTATATAGGTATTATAGTATATGTTAAGTACCGTATATGAATTGTTATTAACCGCGGGAGACATACATTAAGGGGAGGTTACAGGTAATAGGTACCTCCCCCAAACGTGAAATGTGTATTAGGGATATATGTTATAGTTGATCCGACATATATCTATAATAGGTTATGCAGTACACAGGTAGTTAATATATTCCAATCAACTATATATATATATATATATATATATATATATATATATATATATATATCTAGATATGCCTATATAATATAAGTCACAAAACGTATACGTATAATATATATATATATATATATATATATATACATTATAATTTATTACATATACTATACTATACTACTATACTATACTACTATACTATACTACTATACTATACTACTATACTATACTACTATACTATACTACTATACTATACTATACTATACTATACTACTATACTATACTACTATACTATACTACTATACTATACTACTATACTATACTACTATACTATACATAGTATACAGATGCCGGCGTATACATGCATTATTGAATTCAATATTTGATTCATGATCTAGTCTCGACAATTAACCACGTAAGCAAGCACAGCGGTAATATCACACACACACACACACGCGCACACACACACACACACACACACGGCGTACTAGAGGTGTGCCGTACGTCACTTATACAGCGTACACTGTATATATCGACAACCTCGATAGAGCGCTAGGTATCGAGGTATCGATGACATCGGCGAAGGTGACATATCACCGACCTCTCACCCTCCATTACGATTGCATAGGCCAGCGCTCCCATAATGCATCATAATGAAGCACGTGTGTGTATCGATACAGCCGTGGTCGCTTAAGTACCGGAAGTAGTTAAACACCCACTACTATATTGCCACTATAGTGGGTAGGTATATATATATATATATATATATAGTATATCATATATGATAATACCTATGTGATATAAGTATTTAATATATTCACTATATATAGTATACCAAGATACAAGTATATACTATGTTAAGCCATCCAACGAACTATTACACGGAAGTGATAATTATAATCGTGTATTAATATTATCCGAATATCGAAAAATTACGAAATTATTAATTTAAATCACGTGATCACACATTGCGGCTATCCTCCAATGGGGAACCGGTATTCGTGAACTCGACGACGAACTTTAAGCCCAGCCTCGTTATGCAGGCGTAATGTGCCGGCGTTCACCCGAACACGTGATACATGTGTTACCTAAGATACGGCTAATAGAGACACGCATGCGCAGAGTGAAGTATCGCGTATGACGTATAATATCTATTATTTATGACACCACACACACACCACACACCACACACACACCACACACACACCACACACCACACACACACCACACACACACCACACACCACACACACACCACACACACACCACACACCACACACACACACATACACACACATACATTCCTATTAAACATAAAGGTTACGCGTTACCGGGTGCGAGTGTATATATATCCTACCTGGAATCCAGGAAATAATAAATCTTAGGGATATTCCAATATAATCGAGAATATGTGCATATATATATATATGTATATAAATTATGCGGTTTTACATAACAAATATATATCATATATCAGATACATCATATGTGTATTGTTGCATATTTATTTATCTATACAAAAATATTATATATATATATATATATATATATATATATATATATGTATATGTGTGTGTGCGCGTGTGTGTGCGACGCACACTGTGCGTGTGTGAATCTATAATATAAACTATAAATGAATACATAAATAGATGTATGTTATGCTTGACTCGATTATACTACATAAGTGTAATCTATAATTAATTAGTTTAAAATGTGTACAATTATAAATGTATATTCTTATACAATGGTATATACACATGTATAACTATTTTGATGCATGTACCCACAATTGTCTAAGTAAAGATATAACATTTACGCGAAATCTGGTAATTCGATTTTGTACACACAACACATGTACACTGTACATGTGTACAGTGTACATTGTATAGTTACGCAGGATAAATGTGTATTGTTTATAATGTAAATTCATATCAAACTATACACTTGTAAAATAATAATTTAAATTATTATTCGTATAATGAAAACCAGGTATACACTTGAATTAATATTTATTAATAATATATAACGAGGTAATAGAATATTTAGGTTTTAAATTGCACACACATCTACGAGGTGAGTGTAAGATAACTTACAGTGCATGTACTACCCAGAAAACAGTAATAGCAGCATAATAGCAGCATAACAGCATATTCTAGAGCCTCAAATGTTTACATTGTGCTATTATGCTGCTATTAAAAGTATGTTATGCTGCTATTATGCTGCTCTTACTGTTTGCTGGGTATAGTGCAGGTACTATAGTGCATGTCATTTAATAGAATAATGAAATATTGTTGTATAAAATAGCGTCAAACCTAAACTAGTTCCGTGGTGATACTAAAGCTAGCAGCGGCAGGGGTTAAGGGATTAGCTAGCAGCAGTAGTATATCTGCTTCGGTATTATTAACTGATAAAGAGCTATATTATAGTAAGTACTTATTATTAATAATATATTATAATCCCAAAAACTAGTATACTATTTAATAAGTAGATATTCATATCGAGTAATACGCGGACATTAATTCATAATAATTTTCTAATTTAATAGTAATGAAATATACAATCATTTAGATCGTTAACTCTTAAGCTATACTTTTTATTTTCTAGTTCTAGCGGTCAAAACACACATATGCACAAATACACATATACGCGCACACACACACATACGCACACAAGCACATACACAAGCACATACACTAGCACATACACACACATGAGCGCACACACATATTCGCACCCACACAAGCACACACATACATGCGCGCACACACACACGCTCACATACGCGCACACACACACATCAACATCAAGCACACAGATAACTGTAGATCGATAACGTGGCATAATCAGCCAAGTAGTCTACATGTCAAGTAGAAATTACACGATTAGGTGGACACCTATATTGAAGGGCGACCTACGCCGTAGGTCCTACGGTGGACAGGAAGTGATGGCTTGTGTATACACTGTTGCGTAACTTAACGGATATACAGGATATTACGTAATAGAATATCTCATTCGTCGCGTTATTGTTATTGTTTAACATCACGTGACGGAACCTGCTTTACCATGACAACATCCGTAATAACAACAACATCAGCAATAACACTATATTAGGCTTTTATTTCAATACTTGTATAAAATATAATCTATATACTGATTAATTTTTAATTAAATAAAGATTAGTAATATATTCTAATTTAATATAATGTTTGTAAATAATTATATATATTTATATATATTATAATATATATATTTTATTTAATTTGTGTATAAATAAACTAATACAATTAAGTAGGCAATTAATAACCAATACTTAAATATAACAAACATATATTAATCCATGATGAATAATTCACTGTTTTATTAGAAAGTTCACGAACACTATTACAAGTGATCTCGAAGCGCCCGAGTATATAAAGGTCATATAATGTAGTAGTGTATATTATATTATAACATAATATATATATATATATATAGACACACAATAAGTAGGACATGTGATCGAGCTTCGTCCGTTCCAATAATTAATTTTATAAAATAGGTCTACAAACATAATTTGGAAGTGATCTTATATAATTGTGTATAAATAAATGACCGGCTATCGTTAAAAGCATGGATGCCTTAACATGAGAGCGGCTTCGAAGGGACATTAGAGCCATATATGGTCATAAGTAAAATATTCATCTAAATTCATGGATGAGATGAAAGGACTCCACCAAATACAACAACAATAACAATAACAATAATGTTTATATATATATAAACATATTTGACGCCAATACATTCGTGGAGATGTATTCGTTCGTTAACACCTATTGTTTTGATTTTATCTATTGTTATATACTATATAATATAGTTAATTATAATTAGCTATTATATATAAGATTTATATATATATATATATATATATATATATAGATACAATAATCATATTTATTTATTGATTCACTTACACAAATATAGGATACAAATTGACCCATGATAAATCCTCTACATATAAAATGTACAATATACTTGTTATACATAGCAGCTATGGGCCTATATAGGCCATAT
>OZ025240.1:56948209-57445709 GCA_964019155.1 Osedax fenrisi | reverse complement strand
AGAACTGCAGGGAGTTGAACCTGGGACCTCTGGATTACTAGATTTTTGGTTGTCCCACTGAGCCATAGACCACAAACAAATATATATATATATATATATATATATATATATATATATATATATATATATATATTATAATTAGAAAATTTTAAACAATACCTACATATACCTACAACTATATTATATTTATTATAACATATTTATTATTTAATACTAAAGGTAATACTTGTATATTTTGAAGTAATTATGTATGTATACTATTCATATTATAATTATAAACTATTTAACCTTATATTTAATACTAATACAACATTAATAACACATCATAATACGCATTATACATTATACATTATACATATTATTAGGTTCACTTGAAATGCGGCATACATTGATTTTTAAATATGTAAATTTTCTATCAAATTATCGAATATATTAATATTTCTAATATAAATATTATGGAATAAATAATTATCATGTTCTAAGATATAAACTGGTTACAATATATTCTTATATATATATATGAATTAATTTAATATATTAAAGTATATTAAATATGCATATACACAAGATTATACTCTATATATATAGGTTATCGACAAAGTAATAATACATAATATATATTAATTAAAATATCATTTCGTTTATGATTAATAATCATTAATTAATTTATGATATTTCTATCGATTATTTATTTTTTACTGATCGTAGAAAATGTTTATAAAAAATACGAAATTGATTATCCTCTATAAATAATGTACATATATTTATGTATATATATATATATATATATATATATATATATATATATATATATATATATATATATATATATACATACATATACACACTGAAACACACACATATAATATACTTTTAATTGAATATTTCTACGTTACGTAATTTGTTATTTATATATTGGAATACACACATATAATGTTACTATGGTAACATTATATTGTTGTTACCATATAGACTAGCTTACATATCATCTATAGATAGTATAATATATAAATTGTATATATATAATATACACTATACATATATTTATATATATAGTAATTAAAAAATATCATAATATTAATAATAATCAGTATCATCATCATCCTCATTATCACCATCATAATATTAATAATAATCATCATTACCACTATAATAACCATCATCATCATAACCATCATCATCATCATCACCATCATCATCATCATCATCACTATCATCATCATCATCATCATCATCATCATTATAAATAATAAACTGGAATTAATACGTTCATGATTTATAGTAATTAGTAAATTGGAGGTTGGCTGTATGCATTACGGCATATGGCATATAGCACATTCTCGCGTATAGAGTGGGTATAGGTACCTGTATACAGCTTAACTCCCACGCATATATCATTATTATTATATTCTTTATATCAACATATACTTGTGTATACACACATACATACGCGTGCACACATACACAAACATAAGTACACATATACACGCAAACACACACATACACACACATACGCGCACATACAATTGACCGCCTCCTCCTCCTCCTCCTCCTCCTCCTCCTCCGACTAATACAATTGACCAGTACCAGTAGTGACATCATGCGGGATCTCCGCGTACCACTACCCCACCCCACCCCGATGTAATGATGTAATAGACGCGCTCCTTATTAATTATTACGTAATAATATATCAGCTCGACGCGCGCGGTGACGCAATACCGAGATTGTTGTGTTGACTTATGAGTCATAAGTTATGACGCATATAACGTTCTAATTAGAATAGTTATGCAACAATGAGAATACAATGTTGATTGTTATCATTGTTAATATTTATAGGGTACTATAGTACCATATATATATATATATACTGTACAATCCCCTTATAATAAATATATATATATATATATATATATATATATATTTGAATAGTATATATTTAATATGAAAAGTAATGTTTACACTATTATAATAGTTAATTAACTATTATAATAGTTTAATAACTATATTTGCTTTAGAAACTACTATACTAAATCGAATGCAGTGATTGCCAAACCTATTAACTTTACATGTATACAATATTGTATATACCAAGTAATACAATAGAATAGGTAAACTATAAGTTTGGTTACTATAGAAACGGAGGTATTATAACGCGAATGTAACAGGATGACACATTGTTATGTGTATTGATGGTGGAGTCCTTTCATCCCATCCAGGAACTTAGATGAAGTTTTCATTTATAACCATATATGGCTCTAATGTCCCTTCGAAGCCGCTCTCATGTTAAGGCATCCGTGGTTTTGACGAGAGCCGATCATTTATTTATACACAATTATATAATATCACTTCTAAATATTATGTTAAGAACTACAGGTACCTATACAATATATCTTAACGGTATGGATTTGGGATATCACTAAATATACCTATGTAACTGACATTAATGCATTCATATAATATGCTTATTATAATTAATATTCAATTACAAACTACATTATTAAACATACGTATCGGCATACAGAGTAAGAATGATGTAATTACCATAACATAGATCTATAATGTAATTGATCACAACGTAGGTGGTCCCGACATAACTTACCGGTAACACACACTGTTTACCGGTAAGTAAAGAACACATATTCTTTAGAGTATAAAGTATATTCTATAAAGTAAGTATACTTACTTTATTATTAGATCGGATAAAGCAAATATACATACGGTGATATTGTAATGTGAACATATTTACTGCGGTACTATATTCTACTAATATGACACTCATTTATGTATATATACACTATAGTGGAATGCGTTAAGTACGGACTACTATGATAACGTTAAATATTATAAATTATATTACGATAAATAAGTCCTATTAAAAATAATTTTTTATATGTTTATATATAGATTTATTACATTACAAGATGTACAAGAATCGATAGAACCATATGTTAGAATAATACAAATATAATAAATATTTTTTTATGATAAAACAAACGTAGTACGACACATCGCGGGTCACTTAAGCCTTAATGGAAGCCTTAAGACTTAATGGAAGACTTAAGACATGAATGGAAAATTCCCAGTAATTCGATAAAATACTAAACTTTGGGACATATTCACGTAACTTAAACATATATACTTATAACATCAATGATTTCAATAATATTGTATATTTAATTATTAATATAATTTAAGAATAATATTGTATTATAATATACTATAATGACATATTGAAACATATATGTTATATATGTACATATATATAAAAATATTATTAAATAAATAAAAAATAGTACTAAACAAAATATACATTATCAATGATAATGTATAACATGTTTTTTTGATAAATAATCATTCAAGAATGTAAAAATAACAATAACCATGTTAACGGGTGTACATACATACTTATTTAAGTATTATTTACATTATATAACATAGTCGTTGGGTGAGTTTGGGGGGGGAGGTAGATATATTGCACAGATCATATACGGCACTAATTAAGTTTATAAATCATTATAAATTGTATTTACAATCAAAACGTTTGTAGCGTACTAGTCTAATTGAGTATCACGTGATATACAAATAATTGTGAATTGGAAAATATTCACATATTGTCAATTGAAAATCTAAAGATTTTACAATATACAGAACGATTTAACGAGTATATATATATATATATAACTATTTCGTAGTGTTTGTATAGTTATGCAAGAGTGAGATAAACTCAGTTTACGGTCTGTATAGTATACGGCATATACTTATACCCATACCATGTGAAACCACATCGAAGTTATATTAGTAAACTAATTGTTTATAAACTATAACAAATTCATTCAATAAACATACATGTATACATGTATATATATATATATATATATATATATATATATATATATATGCATATATACATGTATACCTATTTATACATATATACATACATATAAATACATGTATATATACATTGTATACTGCTGTAAAGTTATCAACATCACAATGAGCGCCGTTCACGCGACTACTGTAACACTTCAACTATAGTATACTATAGTATACTATTGCTACGTATCTGATTCCCTATATCACACGAGGTTATAGCATATAGTGCCTATAGTATACACACTAATGATGTAAATGATGCTCAAATCTAAAGAATCGATGCAGTCTCGGTCTCAGTTGCCTAAAGTCTCAACTCGGCTCGGTCTCGTTTGTTTTCTTTATAGAATGAAAGTCTCGGCTCGGCATCAATACCATAAATAGTGCACATGTTTATATATATATATACATATATACATTTATGTATAAACTACATTACTACCGTACCATAAGTAAACGTGTGTATGTTATCGTGTTCTAAAGCCCCTTATAAGGAGGTATAACTTCACGCCTCTACTATTGGCCGGCGTTATAGTAGCTCCCTTTAACGCGTGAAACACGCTGTCGAGTTAGACGTCTGCGAGTGCGGAGGTCTAAGGGTATAATAGGCTAACATGTCACATGATCATTGTATAGTTTACCCTTACCCGTCATCGACATGCTATACGATTAACTTTGCATGCACATGTACAATGTACGATGTATACCGTACATTGTATACACGCATGCGTTGTTGTGATACGGCATAGATCAAGTGATTACAGTCAATATACATGCGCGCTAACGCCACGAGTGATATTACGCAATAGGTGTATCGTTACGCAATATTCGCTATTCGTTACGTCACACATCGTGTTACGTCACACTCACCTACAGATGCACACACAGAGAGACGTACAGAGGCGTACACGGAGGCATTACTAACGGCTACATACCAACTACATACGTGCGTACCGCTCTCACAGCTATATATTAATATGATGCGTGTATTTAGGATATACTTATATATATATATATGTGTGTGTGTGTATATCAGCACATGGTAAAGGGGTCATCATATAGGTAAATCACTTTATAACATGCATATCATCTCATTGCATGAATACAAACGCATACTTGTACCCATCATTTCAGTCAATAAATGAATATCATATATATATATATATATATATATTATACAAGTGTTGTGAATTAATTAATTTATTAACACTCTATTAGATTATAGTCAATTAATATTATATAATAGTCACTATATTAGATATATATATATATATATATATATATATATATATATATATATATATATATTTATAATGTACACCAAGCTGTTGTACACTGTGTACAATGTGATAGGAGCGTGACGTTCCATGCGTTAATGGCTTCACATCTCTTCATACCAAGCATGCAAGTGTTATATAACCATGCATGTGTTATATATGTTATGTTTTGATCACACTATAGTGTGTACACTATAGTATATACACAACTGAGAGTGACGATGACATCATAATTAGGTAATATGTTCATTACTTAAGAATTATACTATGCTATCGTAATGTTGATTATTGTAAAGTAGTTGATTTAATTTCTATTGTTTTTGAGTTTTTACTAATCATATATTTACAAACTTAATATATTTACGAATTCACTTACAATTGATTAATAATGATTATTGTACTACGCATGCGCTGATCAAGATACATTCAAGATAGTACACTAGTGGTATCATCTGTATTTGTTGTAATGATGAATTGTGCGGATATGTAGTAAACAGATTAATTTATAATTAACTATCAATATATAATAAGTTAATAATTAAGATAATTAGTTATCGATGTAGTTTTAAGTTATCATTTAATATAATATACTAATTATATGTATTCGTTTTTGTTTAGTAAGTAACTACATATAGCGACATATTGATGTGCATATAGCGAAATATTGCTGTGCACATAGCCACACATTGCTGTGCACATAGCGACACATTTATGTGCATATAGCGACATACATTTGATCGATATTTATAAATATTTGTAAATAAAGATAATTTTATTTATCTTTTATCGATTTATAAATATTGATTGTTTATTTCTATAATGTATGGTATACATGTATGATGTATCAACAACTGTGTCTGCACGTTATTTTGTTTATACAATTGCAATCGATTATGCAACATATCATTATTATATTAATATTACTACTATTAATAATGATATTATTAATAATAATATGTATCATAATATAATAATAACAATATATAGTAAATATAGTAAATTATAATATAAATGCTGTTGTAACACTATTATTAATACTATACTATACTATATAGCATATATATATTATTAATTCACGGAGTGGTGTGCGCATTGTAGTGTGCGGTATTGATTAATGATATGTTAGTTATAGGTTTATGATCATTAACACCTTCAATTAGCTATAGATAAATGTGATGTATCTAAATACGATATGTATAATATATATATATATATATATATATATATATAATTAAATACATTTCTATACATTTAGTTGATTATTAACTTAGTTTCTGATTAAACCAACCAATTAAACAACGAATCATTTAATTATATTTACAACAGTTGTTTATTAAGTATTGTTTTCATATGGAAGCTCAAATACTGACGTACTTTTTATAATATTTTATAAATTTATAACGATAAATTGCATCAGCTATAGCAAATTAAATTTCGAATCATATTTAAAGTTCTTCTACTAACTCACAATTCACTTTACCACAACCGACCTGAATATCTATAGATATAGCTATAGATTAATATAGCAATATTACTGTCCCAACTAATACTATCAATATGACGTTATATTACCGTCTACAAGCATGCTTAACTTAATTTACATTCCACTAATATTCGTGCATGACATATATCGGCCCTTTATTTATGGAATTAACTACCACAAGCTACATTCTACTAAATCCACTAACTCATCACTAAATCTCTATTAAAAAGTTATCTATTTACCACCTAATTTCCCTGATCACTATTTGTATTAATATTTGTATTAATGTTGAGTACTCTCTGTATTATTAGTGTTATTTTATTATTCATTATTTTATGTTCGTTTATGTTCCATTCTATTGTTTTTGTTTTAACTTTCGACGCTTGATTACTCAAATGTCTATAGACGTATTATATATAAAATAAATGAGATTAAATTAAATAACAAATTATCTATATATATATATATATATATGTATACATAGTGTAATATAGTACACATATAGTACACATATATTAATCGTAAACCCCAATTATAAAATGTACATACTATACCGTATAGATATAGTAGGATATATACATTATAGTATATACTATAGAATACACCGTATACATCTATAGATATATACTATAGTCATGCGTTAATATTGTACTAATTAGACTTCTAATAAGCTTACTATTTATATTGGGGTGTTTATTTATCTTAGCCGTATCAAGAGCGTCGGGTGTCCGGCCCTCACACAAGTATACGTGCAGATGTATCTTGTTAATGTGTGCTGTCTTCATCAGCATTCGATGTAGTGTTAACGCATTACAATTAGCAAAATACTGATTCGCAAACGTTGATAATAATGTGATTAATATTAAATTTATATACATACGTATCAAAGATTATGCGAAGCATAAGCATATTTCCTTCGGAAAATCTTTGTACATATTATGTATTTATATATATATATATATGTGTACAAGTTTATCAATATATTCTAGTTATAGCTATTATACTATTATACTCACTATAGACAATTGCATACACTACGCCGCACGTGTAGTAGTGGCGGCTATACAAGGTTACAAACACGGGGTATTCGCGGCAAAACGGCGTATAATTAATAACGTACTATACAGTATACTATAGTATACTAACGTTGACGTCGATGAAGGGGTGGCGGAGTTAGATGTCGGGGTAACTAAGATACTGGGGTTTACCACGGTAGCTACTACTACCTATGACAGTACGGCTACTAGGAAACGGCAGCGGAGGAGGAGGAGGAGGAGGAGGTGGAGGGTAGGGGCGTGTCCGCGGAGAGGCGGGCGTTTCTAGGCACGCGGCGTTCGGGCGGACGGCGGGCGTTCGCGTAGTCGCTCGGGGGCCCAGCTTAATAGTTATTTAATTGCCGTAATAACTACAAATCTAGCGCCGCGCATCCGGTGTTAATACACTTGCACATTACGTGTTTGTGTAGCGTGTACCAAGTACTAGAGGACAGATAATACACATCTCGATGATACACACGACACTACCGCTGTGTGGATAAATACGTATATATCTTAGATAAATGTTAATATACTCCCACGCATTAACGACACAGTATATATGTCCTATATATATAAATATATATATATATATATATATATATATATATATATATATATATATATACTAGAGGGGACTGGAATTATCCGGCATTGATGGTATTTGTAGATAATGTATTGTACATCGTATACAATAGTTTCTATTGTATATAATAGTGTACAATAAACTATAGTTACCTATATAATATTAAAATTACTTACTGTATAAATAATAAATTGTAAACATAATTTTTTATAATCATTGATCGCAATGCATTTATAGAAATAAAATAAAATGTGTAAGCATGCTTTTTTGCATTTAATAAATTAATTTATTGTTGAAAATTCTAAATAACATTTTAAGATTGGAATTAATTGAAATTGAAAATATGGTCACTAAACGTTAAATGATATATACTATGCTTAATATATGCAATTTAAAAGAATAAATTATAAATTAACGTAATTAATTAGCGAATTCTCTTGAATTCAGTAGTCTTTATAAGTACGGAATACCGCGGTAATCTGTACCTCGTACGATCAATATGAAAAGTACGAGAACAATTTAATTTCATTCCAGTAATCTTCATTTGTTCTCAAATACAATTTAAATATTTAAATTCACTCTTGAAAGTCATCGGGAGTGCGTGAATAAGTTCAATTGTTAGTAAATATGTCAACTTTATACTTTTTATCATATATTTAAACAAATAATATATCATCCACTAAATTAATATAATAGAAATATTCTTAAGAAAAACCTATATTATTGATGTACAATGTACATTGTACATATACATATATCTATATAACTACTATATCGGGATACTAACAAACTAATAAATGTATTATATTCTATAATTTTATAATTTTTACATTCTAAGTTTAAACGAATTATAAATATGTTATTATTTTTTTTATTTTTGTTTAATTAATATTATAATATTAATATTATAATATTAATAATTATAATATTAATAATTATAAACCCTTTATTGTATATATATATACAGTACATATCCAGTAAACATATACACATGTAGTCTATATAATATATATTACTTAAAAAAACGTGATACATTGACGTTCAATAAAGAGTGGTGTCACCAAGTTTCAGATTTATAATTGAGCATCGGTGAATATTATACTATTCTATACACCTATCGTCTACGAAGAGGCAAGTGTAATTATCACACACATAATAGTATACCATGCCGTAGAAGAAACAGATCGCACACATTGCCGAAACAATATGTTATATGGACGACTACAACAACAGAAATAGGATCCATTATTGTGAAGCACTTTAGGAGCAACACGAATATTAATATTAATATTATAAACTAGTAACGAAACAGAAAATAAACACAATTCTACTAATGAATATTATTACGGGTATTATATTAAAGTTGAACTAATACAAAAATAGGCTAAATAAACAATGATTAGCACGGCTAATAATTGTGGAAGGTGTTTATTTATAATAATTGTATACTAGGGAGAGACGTCATCCTAGAATTATAATGTATTAATATACTCGATAATAACGATTAATTATAAGAGTTAAATCATATACATCGTAAACAATTATAATTATATGAAGACATAAAGAAGTTTCCAGAAGTATTCAATTGAAGTATTAGAAAATTAAAAAGGAAATATATATGATATATATATATATTGTATAAAATACAATTACAGATAATTCAGATCCAGTTAAACATTAACAGAGGTCATTGCATTGATGAGAGATCTGGTGAACAATACATTAATCGAGTTAGAAGAAATTAATATTATTTAGAAAGTTACTGAACCGACGTACTGGAGAAAATATCATAAATATTATTTTTAAAAACTTGTTGAAATTCGGATATTTTTGGATCCAAAATACTCGAATAGAGAAATGTGTATACACAAATAGAGAAAACTATCCATTAATAGTTAACGAAGAAATATAAAATATACTTACGGTTACAAATAGTTGTCTATTTTAGAGGTGAAGAATGTATTCTAGCACATCGAAATGGATACTGAATCGTCAAAGATGACAACGTTTGACAACAATTTCCAATGTTATTGTAATACACCGTTTGTCAGTTTATCTGACTCAGATATAGATATAATCGTCTATCGAAAACCAGACATTTTCAAGATTACTATACATGTATTAATGAAAGGTCTAACATGGGTAGAAGTTATAGCGGATGATTTCTTAATGTTCGAACCTGGAAAAACCACAGAACAGAGTAAGGGAATCATGATTAGAACTTATTAAAATGTTTACAGCGATACAGATACAACTAATAAAGTTTAACGCTGAAACGTACAGTTTACAAACACCGAAATAAACACTATAAAACATATTTCTATAGCAAACCAAATATACTTGGTTTCCTTAACAATTATTTAAATACAGAACTGCTACAATAATATGCCATAAGAGATGACTAAATCAGATTGATACCTACTTTATATATATATATATTGTTATTGTTATTGTTATTTTTATTTGGTGGAGTCCTTCATCCCATCCAGGAACTTAGATGAAGTTTTCACTTATAACCATCTATGGCTCTAATCTCCCTTCGAAGCCGCTCTCATGTTAAGGCATCCATGGTTTTAACGAGAGCCGATCATTTATTTATACACAATTATATAAGATCACTTCTAAATAATATTTTAAGACCCATTTTATAAAATTAATTAATGGTCCGGACGAGGGTCGAACCCGTGTCCTACTGCTTGTGTGTCTGACGCCTTAGCCATGGCTAAGGCGTCAGAGTGCACTGAGCCACACAGGCAGTTACAAATATATATATATAATATAATGATCATGCCTATACTGTGTATACACAGTTAAAAAAGGAATACACGACGTGCATTGCACGTTATGGCTATCAAAGCATATGGAGGAATAAGGGAATCTCATTTAAGAAACATAAGAACCACCAGACTGTATACGTTACATCCAGGTAAACACTAGAAATTGACTAATTAGTGTTAACACGAAGAACAATAAATAGTGTTAAAGCTGCCGAACTAGACGATCAGCCCGAACCGGAATATACCGTAATTAATAAGCTCGCAGCAACCGTAGGATTACAACATATAGGTATGTATATGGTATACCTATATAGGTAGGTATACACATTGATATATAATATATTATAACATATTATTATTCGAGTTTACGTTAAAACTAATGTCCCCGTAGCACTTATATAGCGCAAGGATGATTTGAAAGGGAGATGTAATGTTTTGTATCCCGTAAACTCTGAACTAGGAGTTTAATAATATCATATATAAATAATATATTCTAATATATATACATTTAAATAGTTTATAACATATTATCAATCAATACTTTAATATTAACGAATAATACACCACAAATAAGAGGTCAACTTTTCCTCAAACTACCAGTTAACGTTATATATAATATATATATATATATATATATATATATATATAAACTTAAAATTATATGAAAGTATACCGGGAAATGACGGGCTCCTCTATCTATATATATATATATATATATATATATATATTACTATACTTTATATATATATATATATATAAATGTAATACTATAGTCTGTTAAATAATATAATCAATACAATTAACAATTAATTAAACGATTTGAAATAATTAATATATATTCGAATGCTAATAAAATTATCAACTTTATTATCACATGTGTGTTTATTAGTATAGTACATCATATACGCTATTATACGGACGCAGTAACATACACAGTAACAGACCTACACCATTACACGATACTATAGAGATATAGATATATAGCTTTAGTGATGATAGAGCCATGCATTCATTAGGATGATGCGTCGGAGTGAACACTATTACACCATTGTTATCACGTGGCAGCATTCACACGCGATATCGTGATCACGTGATACAGTATACAGAGGTCACGTGACTATTTGTATTGTTGTGGCAAGCAAGGGATACACGTAAAGCGCTACAATTGTTGTTTGTTGATACGTGTCATTGTGTAATACATAGTTGTTTATTGTTTCTTATGGTATTCCCAATGTCCTTGGTATTCCCATATGATTATTCCTATAAGAATATATATATATATATATATATATATATAATACACATTGTTATGTAGCTATTATCAAAATAACATTGTAATACGTTTAAAGGTGGTATATCCCATTACCAGTATTTCCGGAAGTAATGTCCGGAAATGTTTGCTAGAAAATATTTTTCTAGCAAGTTAACTACAATTTTTGTGGGATACCCCTTACTTTCCGTCAACTTGCCGGAAATAGAGTAACTTTAAATGGGGTATCCCACTATAACTTGATAGAAAATCACTTTCTAGCTAACATTTCCGGACATTATTTACGGAAATAATTGTAGTGGGGTACCCCCTTAATTGATATATATATTTATAAAAATAGCAAATATGTTAGGCTACAAAGAGTTCTGAAATACCTCTCATTGGAATATAGTGAACATACGGAGCTACACAACACATATTAAGTTAAAGTTAACATTGCTATTGAGTTAACATTCATTAAATGCTATCAAGTTTCAAAGACATTTTAACCAATGAAATATGAGATATTTTATATAACAGCAATCGTTAATAATAATGTGATAATTCATTTTATAAACAAGATAATAAAATTCCTAAAAAACGACGTTTAATACATCGTATTTGTATACTATTATTTATTTTGTTTATACACAAAATGTTATATGTTTTATGATTGCAAGTATACTTGCATTAATAATAACTAAGTAAAATATTACTTAGTTATTACTTACTGTACTGTGTATATTGAAAACACATTATAATACTGAACTATTAATTAATATGACGATTTAACATGCGGTGTGTAGCACTGATCCATATGAAAGTCGGGTAAGTCGGACATATCGCTAAGTCGGACACTTTTTCAAGTCCTTGCGTATCCGAATTTTCGGGAGTAGACTGTATATATATATATAAATGTATATATACAATAGTTTATATTACACAGACAGTTTAGCCAGATGTTAGGTAATCCAATTGATATAATCGAGGTGATAGTGCTATTAGATACACACACACATACATAAACACATATATATATATATATATATATATATATATATATATATATATATATATATGTATGTATGTATGTATATATAATAGTATGGTAATTAAGTATATAATTGGTTTATTGACCAGTGTCGGCATTATAAGTTGACCACTATAGTGGTACACCTCATAGGGTAGTTTCTGCCGAACTTATATACTGACCAGTATCATGTATACAATGTTGGTCAACTTCCCGTCTATATTTCTGTGTATACTATAGTATATGCTATATATGTTATTATTGAGATATTAATGTTAACGAATTCATATAATATATATATATATATATATATATATATATATATAATATTAAGATGGTAATTTATTTCAGACCAGAACTCCATACAATAATACTATAGAGGGAGTACACGATCTAACGTGACACCATAATAATTATATAAATAAATAAATAAATAAATATTGTTTATTGAGATATAACAGTTCGTATGAAATAATAAATATAAGTTATAAATTATAATTTATAGTTATTTTAAATCTCAAAATGCATAGAGTTAAGGTTCCGTTGAGGTCCTTTTCTGGTCTATGGTCGGTATATATAAATTAATAATGAGATAAATAGTAAGTCTTTGTTAATAACTATAATGTAATAGAAATTAAATAACAATAATGTTTCTAACATTCTTTAAAGTCGGTTTTAAAGTTGTTTAATTTCTAATAAAACATGTAAGTATGTTATATAATATAGGCGTGACTATATATATAGTTACTTGTGTCTATAGACATAACTCTATAACCTATATATATATATATATATATATATATATATATATATATATATTCAATCATCTTTACTGACGAATTTTAATTGTGTTCAATATGACGAGATTATATAGAATATATTATAAATAACTATACAATAGTTTATAACGCTGTTACATAACCACAAGCGATGTTATTGTTAGCTCGTTATGTAATGCTTGGCGCAAGTATGCCCCCTCGAGGCATAGGGGTTCACTACCCTTACCTTAAACGTTGACACGTAGGACCTAGGTCCTAGGTGCAATGGTAGTAGCAGAATATATACTATACTATAGTATCAGAATAATTCTCCCTTTATCATTTTTATTTTCGTATTTTTATATTTCGTTTCTTTCACATGTAATCTTTGATACTTCTACTATTTGTACTATGACATTTATAAATTATTATATATATATATATATATATATATATATATATATACTATTTTGTATTCATTTATTTGATATACCGTTGTTTAATGTCATTTTGTTTGTTCTATTAACTTTCAAAAAACGATATAAATACGATCAAAATAGTAACACAGAATTACAATTCATATGATGAGATAACCGATTATATTATCAGATATTTGACTAAGGGAATACATCTATCTATATATATATAGTATATTTCTTATCTTCTACGATTAACGATCCGGCTTATACAATATCATATTTATCGGTAGATATATGTTCTTCAAATAGAGTATTTACATTTAGATTGTGATCACTTAATATGTGATTAAGGATATTAGTTATAGTAATATTACTATATATCTGAGTTTTATTCAGTGATGGGCTGTTGATTAAAATAGTATTAAAAAGTATTTGTTATTGTTGAATCAATAATGTTGTTAATATATCCCGACGCGTTACAGGGTCGTTGTAACGTATACGTTACGTATACGTAATCATATATATATGATGTTATAACTAATATTACCAATTATTCTCTATACTGGGTTGCTCTAGTTGCTAGGTCAATTGACCAGTGGCCACTGACCAGTCGTTTACACGATGTTATATAATGCTCGGATGGCATAGTATTGATGACTTCTCGGTATGGATTACTTCTGATAGTTTCTTATGGAAATATTATTTTAATAGAAATTGTATTTTACCTTGAAACATGTCCGGACTATTTCAATGATCGCCTTTACGCCATTGTTTATGAACCATCGTGATTATCATATATATTTGTGAGTATTCATGTATGTTCTTATTCGCTATACTATAAACTATACTATATTATACTATATATATATATATATATATATATATATATATATATATATATATATATGTGTGTGACACTTATAGCTATGAAATGTATTCGTTATTGAGGTTATAATATGGTATCAGCGAGACGTTTGTAGGAATACATATACATGGCATGTGTACAAGGCAACACAATTATGTATTGTGTACTACATATGTAGGCTACATATGTAGGCAGTACACAAGTCACCTGCCACATATGTAATAGTAGTTGTCAACTTATTGCTATCGATATATTCAGCTCTACGAATGTCATTATTATGTTATGTATGTGATGATGTGCCGAGTGTTGTTTGCAACATTAGACACATCGAAATAATAAACACAACTATTTAATAAACATATAATATTAGTTATATATATATATATATATATATATATATATATATATATATATATATATATACGAGCCATAGTTTGACTGCCTGTGTTGATTTCCTATATATAGCCTACAGGCAAAGTTAATTGCCTATAAGATACACACATACATACACACACATATGTATATAAACTGGCTGTGTGGCCAGTTGGCTGAGGCGTCAGACACACAAGCAGTAGGACGCGGGTTGAACCCTATCCGCACCATTAAAATGGGTCTACAAATAATATATATAGAAGTGATCTTATATAATTGTGTATAAATAAATGATCGGCTCTCGTTAAAACCATGGATGCCTTGACATGAGAGCGAATTTGAATGGATATTAGATCCATATGGTTATAAGTGAAAACTTCATCTAAATTAATGGATGGGATGAAAGGACTCCACCAAAATAACAATAATAATATATGTATATATATATATATAATTACATAATATATATGTATATAAATGTATTAATAATTACATTCTATTATCAACGTTTACGAATAAGTATTTTTATAATTGTAATATTTAACATTACATTGAATGCTAATGAAGAACGCATATCCACACTATAGTATACAATGGTAGAAAGTATTATTAGTAGTATACTAATACACTACCAATTCACTAATACTTATATTATAGTGAACTATTATGATGGGTTCAACCGATGAACTGATACTGTAACAGGCTGAACATAATAATACCAGTACCCAGATAAGTTTTTAAGTATTGCTTATATTTGTATGTGTAATTATAAACATTAGATTATGGTTATATATGCTGTTGTTGATCGAATGTAGCTATACATTATCATAATTATATGTATCAACATATTGATATATAAGTATACACACTATATATATATATATATATATATATACTCTATAGAGTATACTACACTATTTATATAAAACTATGATAGGCAGAATAGTGTAATACTTTAGTAAGAGATGGACACTATCCTGTCCATAGTAAACCCGTATTCTATATATCCAATATCACTATCTATATAGACATTAGTTTAGTATTGATTACTGCATCTATAATAGCTAACATTTTATCAAATAATTAAATTGTATTATAACATTAATATATGTATATATATATATATATATGTATATGTATGTATATATATATATATGTATATATACATACATATATACATAATGTAGCACATGCACATAATGTATACTACAAACGAGGTCATCAAATAAATCCCTTTTTATATAATATAACACAGGTAAAGTTATGGCGACATCTATGCTAGCTAATAATAATATTACAAAGTTTGTAAATGTATAAAGTGTATTAAAGTGCAGTAATGCTTTTCAATTTATATAATTTATATATCACATCCGACATCCTATTTATTTAAAATTGAACTATCGTGACTACCTAAAGTATACTACCTCAATTATTGCCATAGATTTATAGTTTTGTAAACTATAAATCTATGATTATTGCACACACACACGCGCATACATACACACACGTATATACACATACATACACACACATGCATAGATGTACGCCGTAGTAAGCCTTGTCCGGAACGATATATACATCCTATAGGAGGTCCACCTAGATTTTAAAGTGGGGGGACATATGCCCCGTCCACCCTGTTGCAGCGCCCCTACTATTAACGTACACTGTACAACCGTCGTGACGCAACAGGTATGACGTAATCGATCACTCGCGGAGGTGACGCTTACATCTATTACGTAACTTCCGTTGTGTATACAGCGCCACGCGGCGGCCATACAGCGCACTACGAGATACATTATTGTTATACGTATAGATGTACGCCGTACTATAGTAATGGCTATGCCAACACTTATTCCTTCTATTTAGTTATGCTATGACCTAATACGGACTATAGTATGTATTAGGTCATATGACTCATGCAGAATGACTTACGCTGCATGACTCACGAAGCATGACTCACGAAGCATGACTTACCTGTAACTGTTGTGTATACTGTCAGGCAGACATCGCATACGTACACCTGTGCAATGTTGTACGTAGTTATGATATAGTACTAAAGTCAATGCACATCGCTTTAAAATATGAATCCTAAGGTTAAGAATATAAAGCTGGCGTAATAGTATCACTTACTAATTATTAATTAGTAATTAATAATGAATATTAATATATATATATATATAAATATATTCCGTATGGGAATATGTTACATGTTTATATTACATATGTCTACGAGAATAGTCGTATTTATTAATTATTGATATCGTTTGCAATACGATACTTAATAATAATGATTACGAACACCCTACATTGTGTGTGTGTGTGCGTGCGTACCTAACGATCACGATGAAGATGACGTAATAACGCTGATTACGTAACCGATGATTAGCCGGCGCACACGTGTGCGGCACACCGGTGCGCGCTCATATCTTGCGTAAGTGTGCAATACGTGCACTACACATATGTGCGTGTGCGCGCGTACATGCATGAGAGCGTATGTGTGCGCGCACGCGTGTGTGTGTGTGACATGTGCACTGTGATATATAACTAATCGCCCTATCGCGTATATTGATCATTGTAGAAGTTAGCGATGTAGTTGTTAGTGTCAGATATATCTAAATGATATTTTTATATGTGATATTTGTATCACATTATATTCTATAATGTTACACAAATTCAAATAATTACATACTATAAAAACCCACACACACATACAGATATATATATATATATATATATATATATATATATATTATGAGCTATACATCAGCAGTATAAAACATAATATATGTAGGTAATAGGATGCTTTTCTCGGTTTTAAACCTCAACAAACCAATTAATTAAATATTACAATAGTTCTATATGTACAGTTATATTGTATAATCGCATATAATGCATATAATGTTGTACAAATTATCGGCTCTGGTTATATATCGCATGCCTTATTGCTCTCGAGAGCGGATGGACAATAGAGTCATTTTGTTATAACTTATAACTTATCACGATAAAATATTCATATAAGTTTCAGAAGGTATGAAAATAAAAACAAAAATAACAAATAACTAATAACACATATTATATATGGGTACACACATATATGTTTATGTATGTATGAGTGAAAGTACACGCATATTTGTACACACATGTTTATGTTCGTGTGCATATACGTGCGCGTGAGTGTGCATGTATAGAAGTAACATTTATTAAACATACAAATTACATTATAAATAAATCGTTGGTATACCATACTATAGTGAATTATAATAATAATAATAAAGTGATTTCGACAACAAAATTAAAAATAGTAATAAAAGCTAAACTACCCTGACGTGTGTCATAATACGGTGGTAGTGGTGGTGTATTCAATTGCAGTTCATAATGTAAGTTAATCGCTTTCAAGCTTGTATTTGTGTACTTTTTTTTAATTTGTACAAGAGTTTTTCATTGGTATATTTATTATGTTTTAAAAGGAAACAATTTGATGATCTAAAATTGTTGTATCTTGAAATTAAAAAGATTACCTATATATAAACCTATATATACCTATATATTACCTATTATAATGGATATTGTGTTTAAAGGATTACCAGTTTAATTTGTTTACAAATTATGATTATTGTATTATTTGTGGAAGCATAAACATAAGTCTACATGTTGTGGTTAATTTATCTAGGTCAGAGTGAATTACCGTAATCAAGTTACGACATACTATCTTAAGATGTTTTATTTCAGAAGGTGCTTTATCTGTTTAAATCGATATATTTTATTGTTACATTTTTGTTATTTTGGATAACATTTGATTGTTTAGAGTTAAGTTGTAATCGAGTTTCACACCTATAGGGTTGTTTTACCTGTACATACCCTACATGGTTGTTATACCTGTACAATGTACAGTGTACATACCCTATAGGGTTGTTATACCTGTACATACACTATAGGGTTGTTATATCTGTATATACCCTCAGGGTTGGTGTACCTCTACATACCCTATAGGGTTGTTATATCAATTCGTATTACTATTTAAGTATTTGCTTTTTAATATGATTTATGAAAGGTGAAAGTAGGCGTTTGTTATGAAAGATATGATAACACTGTATCCTGTATCCATGGTAACTTAATCAATATTAAGTAGTTATTATTGACGTGTACAACTAGATAATTAGTTACTGTTATTATTTCATTTACGATAGCCGCTATACATGTGGAGGTTATTTAAATAATTAATGTGTATAATTGAATGTCATCGGCATAGATGTGATAGTTAATAATGTACGAATTTAATAGTGAGTCAATATTATATGTAGGTATAATTAATCGACGTCCCAATAAACTACCCTGGGGAACTCATGAGAGTTGTAGGTTGTATCGTTTACCTTATAAAGGCGCTGTTGATGTATTGTTTATACAATTGTATTACCTTAAAATTCACCTTATAAATAAATTACCATTATAATGTTATTTATTTAATTAGGAACATCTTTACTATCACACTCGTACTGTTTTACTACTCTATTTCACTATACACACACATAGGCATATATAGTATATATTTATATATATACCCATCATTCTATAGCACACTCACGCTTGCACACGCATGAACATGAATACATACGTATTCACACATATTCCGACATTCTGGATGTCTACCTCCGCTGCATGCGAGAAGATCGATACATTAGTTCGCTGAATAATCGCCAGGAAAACACTACCACGTGGCCGCGTGTCGTATACGATACAAACAATCGAACAATCGATTCGCGCGCTCTCTCTCGTGAAATCACGATAAATCTCGCATGTTCGCGTGTATTCTCGGTAGCGTTGACACGTTTTCCGACCGGTGTTTTGACGTGATGCGAGCATCGTACAGACTTTTTATAGCGAAAGTTACGCCCCCCCCCCGTATCCTAAAGACACGCCCCCTTTCACCTATTACGTAATAGTACAGCTAGCGACGTCGACTTGAGCTACACAATATCGATACCACGTGACGGGGGTGGTGACGGACAATAATGGCGGCATTGTATTCGCGATGACGTATGTATTCTAATATAACTACCGTCAGGTGGCAGTACCGTATGAGGTATACGTCATACATCCGGTACTATTGTCCAATGACAATTACAGGCATTATATATAATAGCGTTCGCTATAGTGAACCTAAAGCTATACGGTCAAGAGGCAAACGAGAAAGAGAGAGAATGGGCGTGGTAGGCGGTCAGTTATAGGCGGGTGACATCATAGGGTCATATTTCTAATGATAGAGTGGTTGGGTATTCAGTAGTTATTCGCAGGTGACACGAATGTTTCATATGTCATAATGATACGATCGCATTATCATTAATGACTTCGCAATAATAGGCCGTAACAATGGGTAACACCTAGCAGTCACTGTAACAATAGGTGATATTGACGATACGATTGTATCTATCATTAATCGCTCTTGAAATGTATCTAAATACACAGGTGTACGTCATTACAATTAACATAATATTAACATCATATTAATATAATATATGGTATATATAGTACATTAGTGTACATATTATATATAATAATAATAATATCAGATTCAGTTGAAGACCGAGATCAAAAACCCAGGTATGGTATAGAAGTTCTATTGAACTTATCGAGATACCAACCTGCTCTTGGTAATGAGAGAATTAATACAAAATGAATAAATACAAAATGAATAAATATAAATAAATATTTTACAATTCTATATTGTTCATTCGTGTTCTGTCTCATAAAAAAGCAATACAATAAAATTAAATATATCTCTCAATACCAAGAAATCATCATGTATATAACAATAAAATAATAATAAAATATAATAAAAATATATAATAAAATATTAAAAAATGTAAAAAGATACTAAAATAATAAATAAGTTAAACTATAAAAATCAAAGAAAACTAAAGACCAAAGGCTAGAGATAAAAATATGTACAATACGAACAATTTAAAAGAGCTAAAAAGAAGAAAAGATGATCATGTAAATAAGATAACAAACAATACAGATAAGGTGTAAGTGATTACATATAACTATTTAAAAGTATGTTTTTAATATGTATTGTAAAAGTATTCAAATTCGTCAAAGATGATGTGGTTGTATTTAAAGAATTCCATAAATATGCGCCTTTGTAACGAATACTAAATTTATCATGATCAAATCTTATTTTTGGTATTAAGAATATTCTATTTAACCTAAAAGTATATAAATATATTATGTATATATTATGTATATATATATATATATATATATATGTAATTAATATCCATTGGAAGTGTTACAAGAGATGGTGTTTATATACTTATACAAATAACCGCTATTAATAACCACAATCAATGTTGGAAGTGACAAGGCATACCTCATACATGATAATAATAAAGGTTAAATAGTTATTGGTGATAGTAAGTAGTTGTGATTAATATAATAATACCAATATATTTGTTACTAGTGTGCACCGATATGATTATCTTCCAGTGGTAAATAGAGATTTAATTTAAAATTAAAGAGTAACTATTCCCGAGAACATTCCTTATTATGAACGATACTAGCTGAGAAGGGAGAAGGGAGAAGGGAATATATCGAGTGGTCAGCTGATGTGACATCAAGAGTATCTATGTGTATTGTACATAATGAAGGAGTCTTTCGATATGTATGCTGCCTATATGATATCGATATGTGGAATAAACTGCCTCTTGACATAATAAGTAATAATTATATTTCAAGTTTCCGTAAAAATCCTTAAGAAACATATTTGTTTATAAATATAGTTTACAATTATTATAAGTTTACTATTTTTAACATATATATAATTAAACTTTATAAAATTATATTATTAATATTATTTAAGTAGTTATCTAGATAAACAATTTCTTATTATTATATATATATATATATATATATATATATATATATTAATACATAGGAGTGGGTGCATTGGTAATATTAAATGGAAATAATGTCCATTTGCATGTCCTTTTCTATTGATAAATTGCACACACACATCTTATTATTAATATGAACAAATATAATTAATTATTTACATATTAATATTATTTACATACATTTATTTATATAAGTCACAATATTTATATATTTATATATATAATAATAATAATTTACAAATTACACGATGTTTCTGTTTACTTCTACTATAGTAATAGGTACAATACTATTATATACTCAAGCATCAACATATTAAATCTCTATGATTTTCTTATTCAGTATTATGATGTCTCCTTTTAAATAATGTTTCTTCGAATATCGAACCTTCTACTAGAAAACTATTATAGTAGCTATCTAGTATACTATAATATTAGACTCGAGTTTATTCCATCTGGTGGATATCCCCCCGTCCCCCCTCTGTTGCAGCGCCTCTAATCTTAGGGGGTAGTTCATTCTATGGTTTAGTTGGAACGATTTTGTATGTAGGGGGACCCACCAATCAAAATAAATGTTGTGGTAAAAGTGGGGGGGGACCGATACATAGGAGGTCCCCCTAGATTTTAAAGTGGGGGGGGGGCATATCACCCCCCCGTTGCAGCGCCCCTACTTGTCATACGTCGTACGCAGGCGAGGGTTTTTAAATCAACTATAGTATTATATTATAATAACTGTTATACATCTTGTTATTTAAACTACTTTAAATTCTAGAATACTTAAATTATCTGTATACAGATAATATGTATAATAGATAACTTTGTAAGCTACAGTATGTAGTATATTACAGTGGCCTTTAAAGGGGTATTTTGTGGCCAATTGCCTTCACCTTTTCATTTTTACCCACACAAAAAATCATATTTTTGCATAATCAATTATATAATCATAATCCTATTTTTGTATTATGAATCAGATTATGTATATTATTAGATTGTTTTTCATATACAATTAAAAATAATATAATTATTTTTGGAATTCACCCCCCACTAATTTCAAATCCTTAAAAAGGCACTGCTACGTATATATATATATATATATCATAACTTATATTATCAAATTTAATATATTAGTATATCACATATTCCGTACTAATTTAAATAATCAGATAATTATCAATAAATTAAGAATAAATAGTTTATAGTTACATAGTTAGTATACATATGTATATATATATATATATATATATATATATATATATAGCATAATACAATAAAGGCGTATATATATAAGGATATGTGATGTTATATTAAAATTAATATAAATGTTAATAATTTAAACTACCATAGACATTATTCAAATAGTCTTCTATTCCTTCAAATTAAAAGCAATCCTTTACATTATATAGACATAATTATAAATCTGAAGTACACAATTTATCATTAACCGTCAACAGATCACGTGACTTATATTTAAATTAATAATAAATAAATCTATATACGAAATATATATTTCAATTGATTGATTGACAAATGAAATGGATGTTTTGTTATCATTTTAACCTATAATAATACCAGCTTTTACGTAACCACCTTATACCCTATGGGGTATTACCATATATGGGGTATTACCATATGTGATAGTATTTGGTACCTATGTACCTAATTAGTATATTCGCGATTCTTAAATATTGTTCTTAAAATCATATATGATTATATATAATATAATTATATAATAATGATATTGTTTTAAATTATAATGATCCAAAATGCCGTTTAATTGAATTTATAATTCTATATTCGTGTAAAAAAAATATAGGCCAACTATTATTAGGGTATAGCCTATATGCCTATAGGCTATAGACTAATGTATACATTAATAGACTACATACACATTATATATATATATATATATAACATTAATTCGATAATTATTATGATTAATACAATGATATTTAATGTGGTTAACATGGTGACAACCTAAATATAGCCTGTTGTATGTAATCGTGTTGACCGCATTACTTATCTATGTATTCATTATATATATATAAGAATAGATTTAAATATAATTGTCTTATTAATATTTATTGGATGAATTTTTAGATTACTGATATATATATATATTATAAGGGAAAATTTATTTATAATATAAAATATATTGCAACTATTATATATATATGATTAAAATAATGAAATTGTGGATCATATAATGTATTAAATGTTACATTAATAACCGAAATATCTAGTGGATACAGAGTCAGATTTATGTTAAGTAGGACATGACATATATGTCATGAGTTCGAATCTCGCTACGGGTAATTTTGTATTAAAATGTTACCAATGATTTTCTAACGAAATATTTAATACTTACCAGAAGTAGTGTAATTTGATTTTTTTAAAACATGACAGCTCCACCTATATAGGGTTACTTTTCGGGAAAACGTGTTGTTTATAATGTACATTCGTATCAAACTATACTATACATTTTTAAAATGTAAAATAATATATTTTAAATTAATATCTATATAATGAAAACTAAGTTTTCATTATACATATATAACAAATAAATAGGTTATGTTTTAAATGTTATAAATATCTATGTGACGAGAAAGGCTAATTTATATTGAATGTAATTTAATAGAATAATATTTTATATACTGATATAATTTATATTATATTATTTTTATATAATTTAGGTAATGACTACAATTTATTAGTCACTTTTATGGTCAACATTTGATTACCTTATATTAGTAGTTTAGATTGGACCTAATTACTAGCAGAATTAGCCCACTACTTAATAACTAATATATTTGTATTCGTTTAAGTATGACTGTGTCTAATATGACTGCGCATATATACATAACTTATACCGCATATGAATACGATGATAAATAAGAGGATATTTTGGTAGAATATGTTTACTATTCAAATCTATTGTTTTAGAATCTGGCATGAGTCATTAGTCTCGAGTCATGACTAATGATAACTATTATAATCTATGGATTACAATTTGTATATCATTTAGCAAAATAGCAGCCTTTTTTTACCTATAAAACATGTAAAATATCCAATAAATTAACTTTAATTAGTTAAATTGTTGATAGTTTCTAAAATATTAGTAATTTTATAATATATTAATCAATATTAGTCTGTTGTCTACTATTTGTATATGACCTACATCTGACTACATTAGGGAGATGTATATAGTATACGGTATACGTATACTCCATATGTGGGGAGGGGTTCATATATACTCATTATACATAGGGGTAACTAGGGTTCATTATATAAAGTTCGCTCATACATGCACGTATTACACCGGATATACACGTGAGTGGAGGTTTCTTCGATACATCCGTGGTCACGTGGTAACCATGGCAACCGTGACATGTGACACGTGATCGTATCGTGACCAAGGACAATATAATATCTATCTATAGCCTATAGGATACTCTATTGGTAGGTTACCTAACTTTAACGTCATCATCCAACAGGTTAAACACTACTGCAGTGAATGACCGCGGCGTACAACCCGGTACTCAGGACCTTCACTACCTGCTATGACCTCTATAGATAGCCATTACGACCTCTACATAGACATTACAACCTCTACAACCAATAACGATAACCACCACAATAACAAAACCACTCGTCTATAGATGCGTATTGGATGCGTACATGTGCATATGTTAATATAATTAATTAATTATGGAATATTATTAATTAATTTAAATTAATATCGTATATTATGTAACATATAGATATATAAATAAATAGATAAAAAGTTTATTGAATTACTGGTTATATATAAAGAAAGTTATAATTATACATAAACATATAATTATATAACATATATAAACAAATATATAAATGTGATAACAGTAAGACAAAACGACACGATACATAAAAACAAGAAATAAACGGAGAAGTAAAATTAAAATAAAACATTGGATTATACGAGCGTTGAATATATATATATATATATATACGAGTGTGTGCGTGTGTGTGCGTGTGTATGTGCGTGTGTGCGTATGCGTGTGTGTGTTTACATGTTTATTTATATTAAATATATGAGCTTTAACTTGTAAGCCGATACATAAACATGACGTCACGGCCGGCGTATGTCAATCTGTCAACGTGAATTAATAATAATAATAATACTTTGTCCTTCAGCATACCGTGTACTTCGTAACGTGTACACACTCACACGTGCTGTTGTATTATTAAACTTGTTTATTACGGAAATGGTATACATTTATTTCGAACATATTTAATTTTTTATATAGAATTTATTTACAATATTTTAGTTTTAAGATTTAAGATTACTTTAAGATTACATTAAGATTACACGGAGAGATGATCGCCCGTAATATAGCATGCAAAGTGTATGCATATTATTTCGTAATGCAATATATACCGTTCATAATGTATATTTCAAGTATAAAAATGTATGCAATATTAAAATAAAATAGCATTTTATGATATTTGTGTACTAAAGAATACATTTTATATTTTGAATATACGTTTTTTTCATTAGTTTACAAAATATCTAGAATTACATTTTACCATTATGCATTATTATCAAATACGAAAGTTATAATTTTCTATATATATATAATATATTTTAAAAATATATGATAATACTGACTACGTATTACATTATAAATAAATAATGTTATTAATACCACACATAATACCTATATACTAGGTACCTACATCTACTTATAACGAATTTAAATATATATTTAATATTTAATGCAATTATAAATATGTTTAGAATGTATTATAGGTATTTAGTTGCCCATTATTATTTAGTTTAATGTTGATTTTAATCTAAAAATTCTGAAATGAGAAATTATATAATAAATCATGAACTAGGTATTTTTTTATTATTACAAATATTTAAAAATAGAATAATTATTCTTATTGATTAATCATCAATGTATATGCTAAATTACATTTATGAATAAGTCAACATATATGTATCTAGCTATAGGTTCATAGGTATACACTCAACTATATATATATATATATATATATATATATATATATATATATATGTAGACAGATTTATAAATTTAATTTAGTTTCATATAATAATTTAAGTTATATAATAATTAATATTATTTAATAATTTATATTTGAGAAATATCATGTAGGCATAACACATTTTAATATTACCGTAGACATAAATGAAATAGTAGCCACAAATAGAAGATATATATAATAAAACAAAGTGTTCGATATTCGAGAATGCCGTTGTATTAACAAATATATTTATTTTACGATTTATAAAATATATATATATATATTACTATTTGAAGTTGTTAACCAAACGGTATATTATAATAATACAAATTATTTATATTATTTTTCTATTATCATTTCTATTATTATTTCTATTAAATTTCCTATACATGAATTCCTGTAGCGTGTTCTCTTGATTGGATGACATCATAAGGTATTCTACAGTAATATATCTAGTGCATATATTGGATTTCACCATTTTAAACATTTGTATATTGCTTATATAGTACATATATATACGAAATGACTTTTCATGTTGAAACTATATAGCTATAGCTGGTATACAATATATATACAGGCCTACTATTATTAATTATATAATATTATATTGATTATAGTGTGTATACATATATTATACTATAGTATACGTACGACGATATACGTATACTATAGTATTATATATAGTACTATATATAGTATACGTATAGTACGTTAGTGATGATATATAACTATTGATATATAAATAACACCGATACAAAGAAATCGATGAATCAAATATTTCTTTATATCGATGATAAATAGATGTAGCCATAACGGTTGTATACGTATTTGTGGAATATCTACGGAGCTATTATATTAATAACACGAACACAGGCCGCTACCTATGTTCCTATTGTTCCTACCACTAAATGCGACTATATAGATATTATATGTGGCTATAGTCAACAGTAATCATATAATATACAACTAGAAATCAGCTATCGTTTGTCACGATATTAATAATTATTTCTAAAATAATGAAACACATTTTTTTTATATTATTCCTATTTTTATCGTTTTTCTTTTTTATTTTCACGTTGATATGGAGAAATTATTGTTATAATTTGTGATGTCCTTACTCCGATACATTACAATTGATAATCAATTACATAATCGATATAATAATGTTCATTTACAATATTCACCTACAATGAAATTCATATTATACATGATAAATTATCATTGATAATATAATATTTTAATAATAAATAAAATTATAAATGTTCGCAGTATACACGCACATAGCAATTAATCATTTAAATATCAATTATTAAATATGATAAATACTCGTATCTATGAATTGGTATTTTACATTCACAATATATAGTAGATCGCTGTGTACTATTTATTATTTATATTTTTTATAATTAATCATTAAATTAACGTGAAAGATTATTTATCATAAATTCATTTAAAAATGACTTTATAATCTAAATATGATAAATATACATTAACTAATTGTAAATATATTTTTGAGAAACCGAAATACATACATGAATTATACATAGGGTATCTCGGAAGGACACGGCATCAGACACTATAGTAGTACGCTAATATAATCTCGTCCGGACACGTGCACTGTACGTACACTGTACGTCGTACAGTGCACGTCAAAGTGTACGTTTAATACATTGTGTACAGTAAGGTGAGCCGATTTTCTCAGAATAGTATGTCTCACTCTGCAAATAATTGACATATATATTTAAAATATTGGGTAATTTTTTTTTGATTCGAGTATGTTTTGGTATTTCCCTGGCCATTTGAAAATTTGTAAACAAAAAGACAAAAAAGACTGTACGTCGTATACTATGTATTAATATTTAAGTAATATTATATCTACTATATTAAAGAAATGATCGACTCTCGTTAAAACATAGTTGCCTTAACACGCTAACAGCTTATCACGGACATTAGAATAATCTACGTAGTTCTAAGTTCCTGGATGGAATGAAAGGACCACGAAAATAAACAAACAAATATAGATGTATTGATATTATTAATATATATATATATTAATATATAAATATAATATATAGATAGAATACGCATAGATGGGATATAGGTTAGAGGATATAGGTATACAAATAGTCTGTATAGTTACTCTTTATATATCATACATATTGAACATGTATTCACTAATAGTTATCTCGGATTTAACAGGTATAATGATGAAATACCTAAATATATATGAAGGTTGTATACTTAACAATATTTAACTTTAAAACATACTTTGTTCCATGTAAATAATTGTTAATATAATTCCTAATCCACTAATAAATCATTTTAAACGTTCACTAACTTACAACATTTTACTATAAATTAAGATTTAAAATGTTGTAAATAGTCAGTAGATGTGCACATAGTGAACTCTAGGTAAGTGGGACACATATAGTTGGGTTGTTTGCATGTGTATCTAGTTCCATATTAAATTAATCGGATAAGTCGGATAAGTTGGATTGGATAAGTCGGACTTTTCTATAAGGCAAACACATATTATAGTATATGATTTCTATACTGGATAAATCGGACTTTTTTATAAATTGTCAGAAATGTTTATTTTGAATAATGTATAGTATAGTTATTAATATCATTATAATATTAATACAATAGGTAGTATAATATTTTAATGCGTATAAATAAAATATATATGTATACAACTAGTGAATATATTAGGCTTCACATTGTGCAGTGCGATATTCTGAAATGTATCTAATTAAGAGATCTATTCATATGAAGTGAATGCGTGGCGCTATTGAGTTGATTTGCAATCAAGTTTCAAACTAAATGGTAAACCAATGAAATACGAGTTATTTTACATACTTATATTCGATATTAATGTTATCATCATTCATTTTCTAAACACGAGAATAAGACAATGTTTAACAGAAAAACTACTTTTTATAAAAGTAGTTTTCTTATAGATATTGTCTCATTCTCGTATCAATATATTTCAATTAATGACACATATTTAGCTATACAAATAATTGAAAATGGAGAAAAGAAACAAATTATAATGATAGTGTCTGATGAATATAATAGTGGACGTTCGACTTTACATGAAAGGATACAAACTAAAGATGAGTCATCAAGGAAAATTTCTATTCATAATAATAAACGAAAGAATATCAGAAAGTAAGTAAATGTTGACACCGATACAGAAATATATACATGGTTCAAGAATAATCGGGGAAATAATAATCCATTATCAGGTAACTTTCATAAAAATAGATATTTTATAAATTAGATAAACAAAATAGGAATTTAGATTATATTTGATAATTATTTATTTTACATGATATCACATATATGTGATATGTATACATATGTGTTATAAAATATTTTGTTTGTGATATTTCTAAATTTATTTCAATTATAATTGTTGACAGATATGTAATTAACTAATCACATATAATAAATAAATATTATTGAATAGAGCATTTTATTTTGTTAATTAATTAATGTATTTATTGACAGATATAAATAACATAATAAAGTAATATTATTGAATACAACATTTTATGTTGTTGATTGTTGCATAATTCCACATTTCGGTAACCCTTTAACTCACGCATGTCTTATTTGCATGATCTTATGAATATCGGATAAGTCGGACATCTCGTTAAGTCGGACACTTTTCCCGGTCCCTAGCGTGTCCGACTTATCGGGAAGAGACTGTATATATATATACATTTATATGTAGTATATGGTACATATATAGCTCAGTGGGACAACAAAAAGTTAGTAAGCCAGAGGTCCCGGGTGCGACTCCAGACAGTTCTTGTTTTTCTCTTGTGTTTATCAAGAACTTTATAAACGATAAATCAAAACACCAGAAATAAAATGTTACTAATTGTATTATATCAGGGTCTATCACAGTTATTTATAAAATGTACAAGTCTATGACTTCTTGACGGGTTCATTTGTATCAGTTATTTGTATTGTATTCGATATATATATATAAATATATATATGAGATTTAATAAATAAATATTATTATTATTATATATATATATATATATATATATATATGAATATATGCATCACGACGCCCATGTATAACGTAACGAGTTATTACATAACACTTGCATGAACTATATTTAGTAACTATTACTATATATGTATAGTACCGTCAAAACAAATCTATATCATTTATAATCGATAATTATAAGTTCAGGAGATAAATAAAATACGAACGACCGATGAGAATCGTGTGCACGTGACCATGTAACGTGACCACGTCATGCGACTATGTTATGTTACCATGTCACGTGACAATGCCACGTGACTTTGTTCATATACGATGTTGCACGCGGGTGTTTAGCATACGCTCGGCCAGTATATATATACGGCCGGTACATCGACATGATTAACTCGATACATCGACATGATTAACTCGTCGTACCTCGTACAGCTATGCATGCATATATGCTAAGTAATCTGTCCCACACCAGAGTCTGCGGCGGTCTTCATATATGTGTATACGCAACGATTACTAACACCCGACGGGTATCATTGTTACGACATAGTTACCAGATAACACATATCTAAGCGAGGGTCAACCAGTATTCATTAAATATATTTAATCGTATACGATTAAAATTAGCATCTATAAACATAAATATATATATATATATATAAATATATATATATTACTTAAAGATGACCCTCTCTTTATATTAATGTAGTTTGTTGATTTTGTTCTAATGGAAAATATGGGAGGTGTTCTATATATATAGGTGATTTAGAGTTTTCAATTCGTGACGCATATCTAATTTCATTCACTTTGCGACATTACACTGTATACTGTACAGTGTACATCGTCCATACACTGCCGTATACACATACTCGCTAGAACACTACACACTATCAGCACCACTATGAGCGCGCCTACACGCACATCTACACATACGCTCGTCACATACACTATCCGCGCGCGTGACTTTGAAAGGGTTACACCTCTCGCTATGATAGATATCGGCTACACGTGCTGCCACCTATCTTAATACACCGTCTAACACCAGGGAGCAGCACCGCAGCGGCGTTATTAATTATACAATAAGTTATTGTTATTGTTATATATCATTGTTTACTTGCGTTTGTATACGTGTGTGTGCGATGCACACTGTGCGTGTGTGTGTTTGTGTGTGTGTGTGTGTCAGCAATAGATAAACATAGAATATATATATTCTATAGTCTATAGTCTAGTATTGATATTTACTATAGTAAATAATTACTACATATTATTGCGACACATTTGGTAATAATTATTAAATAACAATATTTATTATTTACTTATAATATTAATACTCGACTAGAATATATATATATATATATATATATATATATATATATATATATATATATATAAGTTAATTAAAGATGTATAACTTCACAAATGATATTGGTTTATTATTTACTTAAATATGTGTATACTAGTATATTAATAACATTTCAATAGGTTCAAACTTAAACAGGATATTTTATAATGTAATTCTCGGGTATAACTATAGCATAACCCAATATACTACGACATACATCAACATTGTACGTATGTACATTGTACATGTATATACGTATTATAAGGATAATAAGGATAAGAATAATTTATTATTGCAAAAATATATTTGATTTTTAACAATACATGGCTAAACAAAATAGTCAACTTGACTTTCGAGGTGTTTGGCCAGAGTAAATAATAATGCAATTAAATATTATACATTCAAACATGTATGTGTATAGAAGGATAATCAAAGGGAATATATAAGTGAAGCTTCGGGGTTGCACAAATCCCATATGGGTAGCCCACACCTATGAATATATATATATATAATATTATATATATATATATATATTCATATAAATCTATAGATTATAGATTATGCAATTAAAATAGACGTTTATACATGCACGATTATTAGTATACTATATAGTGTATAGTATACTCGCTACTGTTTATTATAATATAATTGTTGATCATTTAAGTGAACATGCATATATACTGACGTGTATACTTATATTCATACTAATAATGTATAATGTTAATTACTTCTTTTATATATATATATTTGATAAGGTTGTTATGAAGTTTCTTCGAAAAAATATGCATTCCTCTAGGGAAGACAAACATTGGGAAAACAAATCTATATCACATACATACACACACACATATATATATATATATATATATATATATATATATATATATATATATATATATATATATATATATATGTGTGTGTATGTGTGTGTATGTGTGATAATTTATATTTATATATTATACAAATACAATCGTTACTATTAGTGCTGAAATATAATATTATATTCAAATTTAACAATTGTTATATTAATACAAATATAAAATATATGTATATTAAATAATTTCAGTTTCATTATAATGCAATAATGGTATACCATAGTGATAGTATACTATAGTCATAGATCTCTACTGTTAATTCAATTGTATCCTATAAGTGTAGAATTTCGATGGCTTATTTTACTTAACATACATTTCATATATGTATATTTAATATTTAAATAAATGTATTAGATCATGTCCTCTAATATTATTTTGATCACAATTAATTTCTCATATATTTGATGTAATAACCCTCTATGGGCAGCATACAAGTCGACTACGGACTCGTTCGTGGTTCTTAAGTGAGGTAAACCTAGAACCTCTTCAGGAACCGCGCTACAGCTGTGTGTTCTCATGGCACCGAAGCCAAACTCCGAGGACATACACCGAGGACATACACCGAGGACATACACCGATGACATAACCCGAGGACATATACCGAGGACATACTACAGGCGAATATTCGCTCAAATTCCGCATGTTCGAATATTCGCTAACATCTCAAATGTATGTTCTATAATACATCGAATATTATTCGCGAATACTGACCGCGGATACTCACAAATTCGCGCGTATATATATTCGCAAATTTTTCCGCCGATTCACACGATGTGTAAACACTGTAAGATACGGATGTAACCGACCAATCAGAACCCTCATTATAATTTATACATCAGAATAAGTACCCACTCTATTGTAACGAAGTATACTACAATGTTACTACATATTTTCTATAGAATATTTATTTGTTTGTTATCTTTCTTTTCTTATACGAACACGTATACTTATCTATTATTGATTCTTTTGTTTTATTTTCACGTATAATCCCATTGATACTTTTAATATATATACAAAGATTTTCCGAAGGAAAGATATAACACTTACGCGAAATAGCGTAATTCGAATTTGTATACAAAATACCCTGGTGCCACCTATAGCGGGTTACTTTTAGGAACTATGTGTTGTTTATAATGTAAATTCGTATTTAACTATACACTTTTAAAATGTTAAATAATATGCTTTAAATTAATATTTATATGATGAAAACTAAGTGTTCATTACTAGTATATAACAAACAAATATGATATGTATGTTTTAAATGCTATAAGTATATATTTAGTGAGTAAAAGCTAATTTATATTGCATGTAATTTAATAGAGCAATGAAAACATTGTTGTATGCAAACAGAGCCGAACCTAAATCTATTTCAGTGATTTCGATACTACTGCTAGCAGCGGTTAGGGATATTACTAAATTACGTTGCAAGCATAGGGAGTGTTATATCTTTGCAAAAAATCTACGCAAAATCTATGATATATATATAATATATATATACTGTTAATACGATATTTATTTATCGATATATTCCACATTATAATTATATATAATTAAAACAATAGAGTATATTCTATTTGATATATCTAATATAATATAATACATTATATTTAATTTGATAATCACATATAATAGTTATATAAACATAGGTATACAACATATAATATAATTATTATTATATATATATATTAATTATTAATTTATAATATATAATCTATAATTATGTAATACATTATTGATAATAATGTTTGCATAACATTCGTATAAATTATAGCTTTACATACAATATATTACAGATTTAGATAAACAATTCGAAACTAGCTATAAAACATTAGTTTTACCTATATTTAGAATCTCATTAATTATATTTTACAATTTATATGTAATGATTTATAGAATATTAAGGATTAATTGGGAGAGTAACCTAATACTAACACTTTAACAATAACTGGTCTTAACATTTTATTACTCAATATTTGTATTCAAAATAACAGTATATTAATAGTTTATGATTATAGTTATTATTGTGATTTTAAAATTTTATTTTATCTTTTTATTCAATATATAACGGGGGTATTACCCGTGTACATACCCGTATATATCTATATTTGATACCTATGTTAGAATACGGAGAACCTGTGTTATAATACGGACACTCTATATACTATAGGATATACTGTATAACATTTATGAACTAATCAGATAAATTAAATTACATTACTTATAATTAATATTATGAATAATTAATATAATTGAATTAGTAATTCATTTATTAATTTTTATTATTTTATTTATTAATAATTTCAAGTGAAGTATCTAAATAATAAGCATGCGATGTATTAATACATTGATTGTATTAATATGTCCGTATTAATATATAAAGGGTGTCTGACGGACACTGTCCGTATTATAGATGTATATGATCTATAGATATATATGCTATATGAAAAATTATATATATATATAATTTTTAAAATACCTTAGTTATTAATAATATATTGTTATATTTTAAAGTACTGCATTTGTATATTCTTGAGAATATTTTAAGGTAACATTTTATATCATAAATTCAAAACGTAATACAAATATCAGATTATTGGATATAAAAGCACTATTTTGAATAATTAAAATATAAAAATTACTTATATAGACTATTTATATAATTATGAATATTTTATTCATTACATTTTTTTTGTAGGATTTATGTTTCTTATCAATCCTACATCAAATATTAATGAATAAAATATTCATAATTATAAGTATTTATATATATACATATCACCGGAGCACTGCATCATCATTGAATCTTATAATTAATGATCTACTCCTACCCCTTGACAACAAAGCCCCCTGCTACCTTGTGTTACTTGAAATATCCATTGCCTTTGACACTCTAAACCATGACATTTTTGATTTACGACTCAATGAAATCGGTATTCATGGTCAAGTACACAGCTGGTTTATGTCATTATTTTCCTTAAGGTACTCTTTAGTTAAAATTAACTCATCCATCTCTACTCCCTTTATCAGCACTAATGGCGTTCAACAAGGCTCCGGTCTTTTATTATTTATATTTTACCCATAAAATCCATATTTCGTAAATATCCTTACATCTACTACCATCTCTTTGCCGACGATCTACAAATGTATACTTCTTTTACCATTTCCTGTGACTCCAACTATATTCAACTGTATAATTTTAACTGCCTCACAGAACTTACTGACAGGTTCTCCCATAATTCCCTATCACTTAATATGACCAATACTGACACCATCATTCTCCCCAGAAAATCACGCAATAAATTGATTTTTTCAATGACTAAAAGTCTAATACACACGCTAGTCTTCAGTATATATATATATATATATATATATACTTACGTATATACTAATGCTCTCTTATATGTAATATACCTCTAACTATTATGCTTAAACTTGATATGATACAACGACGTGCTATACGCACCCTATATAAACTGAAGTTATCTTCAATAGTATTAATATAGAATCTAAAGCGATCACTCGGCTGGTTTAACTTTAGGTATCTCTACAGGTACAGACTACTATGCATCACCCATAAGGTGATACATCTTAGATCTCCCGAGTACCTAGCAGACTTGATAAGTATTCAGACTCTTAGTCGAGCTAGCAGGAAATATCACATGATGAAAAGTGTGCAACGCTCGACTATCTCTGTTCACTCTGAATCTGATTTATCTGTGGTAGCTCAAAAATACTGGAATTCTCTACCATATGACATTAGGTGTTTGAAATTCCTATCACTATTTAAATGTTAACTCTCCACTCACCTATTAACATTGTAACCTACCCTCCCTTTTCTTTCATTTTTATTGTACTCTATTTATTTTATTTGTGTTTCCTTCTCATGAACCCCATAACCACCACGTGATTTTGTAGTCAATAAAATATTTTAAAATAAAAATAAATAAATATATATAATTATAAATATATATATATATATATATATATATATGAATGTAAATTTAAAAATATATTCTTAATAACTAAAGTATTCTAAATATTATATTTATAAGTTCTATATTTATTATAAAATAATAATTAAACTATACGAATATACCTACATGTCATATATGACATCTAGGACATAACATGTGTGCACACAATCAGCGAACATGCTCATTGATTGTGTGTGAACAATTCTAATTTTCATAAACATCCCGTGAGTTATAATATAAATACAATCAATGAAGCTACACCTATATATTAATATATATATATATATATATATATATATATATATATATATATATATATATATAAATATTATTAAGTATTTGTATACTTCACACTTATTAATTAATAAAATATTAATAAATTAATTACTAATACAATTATTATTTTTAATTATAAATAATGTAATTTTAATTTATCTGATTGGTTCATTAATACTATATAATTTACCTTAATGTTATATATATATAATGTCCATATTATAACACAGAGTGTCCGTATTCGGACATGGGTACCGAATACGGACACCCCCATTATCTCTTTAATAAAAAGATTAAATAAAATTTAAAAATCACAATAATATCTATAATCATATAATATTATTATATTGTAAATAGTGAGTCGTACATTGTTAGATCACGTATTATTAAAGTGTCCGTATTAGTCCGTATTAATTTCCCCTAACAATCATGTCATGCACCGTATAGAATAATCGGGAAAATAAGTGTCTGTACAATGTTTACTTTAGTGGGGAGTCTTAAATCTCTATCTTTAAACATTTTCATCAGACTCCCCATTGCACTTTTTCCCATTGCAATTCTTCTGCGTAATTCCATATCTATTTGTCCGTCACTTGTTATCAAGGCTCCCAGGAACACAAATCTTTCAACTACTTCTATATTTTCGCCATCAACTATTATAGAATCTAGTTCTCCTGTTGCCATCACCTTAGTTTTTTTGACATTTAGATATAACCCAGCTTTCTCACTCGACGATTTGACTTTTTCTATAATTTCTATAAGGTCCTCTCTATTACCGGCTATCAATGTGGTGTCATCCGCATATCTCAGGTTTTATACTTTCCTTCCACCTATGCCAATGCCTTTGTCCCACTTATCTAGAGCCTCTCGCATTATCTTTTCTGCATAGATGTTGAATAGAGAGAAATGGAGATAGAATGCAACCCTGGCGTACTCCTTTACCAATCGGTATGTTGCCTGTCTCTCCATACTCTGTCCTTATGGTCGCTTCCTGATTTGTATACAAGTTACTAAGCATGACAATCACAAAATATATATATATATATATATATTAGTCTGGGGTCGATGGTTCAGTGGGACAACCAAAAGCTAGTAAGCCAGAGGTCCCGGGTACGACTCCAGGCAGTTCTTGATTTTCTCTTGTGTTTATAAAGAACTTAATAAACCATAAATCAAAACACAAGAAAAAAAATGTTACTATTTGTATTGTATTGTCCGGGGCCTCTCATAGTTATTTATAACGTGTACAAGTCTATGACTTCTTGAGGGGTCCATTTGTATCCGCTATTTGTATTGTATTCAATATATATAAGAGATTTCAATAAATAAATATTATTATATATATATATATATATGCTCATGTATATGAACTATAGTTCGAACTAATCATCATTATAATATGATGCAGCTTCGTGTATTACTTTACGCCATGCCTAAATGTCGCACGGAGTTATTCCTCGCACTTTATATATAGATACCAGAGTGTATATGTGGCCTATAGATAGCAGATATCGATATTGTCCAGGTCTGGATAACTCGCTTCTAATCGATGGCTACTATTGTTGTTTCAAAAAAGTTATAAATCAATAGATAGATTTATAGCGGTATATATATATATATATATATATATATATCTATTTGTATTATTTATAATCTTAACGGAATATATATATACATATATTTGTATTATTTATAACATTAACGGAATATATATATATATATATAAGGTATATATACTGTTTGTAATTTCTATTAATTATCTATGTAAAGCTATATATATATATATATATATATATATATATATATATATATATATATATATATATATAGCTGATTATAATACTTAATCACATTCTTTGATTTAAATTTGAACTATACAATATATATCATATTAAATAATTTATACAATACAAATAACCAATACAAAAATGATTTTGAGAAGTCTTTAACTAAACAAATGTATACCTTGTATGTATACATACTACAATGTACAGTGTACAGTGTACAATATACAGTGTACATTGTACAGTGCGAAATATATATTATGTATACCTAATGTATATATATTATACATAATTGCGAGATAATAATGATAATACAATATAAATAAATTACATCTTTATTGTATTTCTTAACGTCTTGATAAACATATTCTACAAAGCTAGGTCATGTGGTGTAGGACATATGTAGGACATCTCTAGCGAGCGCATTCCACCTATTGACTATATAGTCTCCTTAGCTACCGAATACAAATAAAATTGAACAAACCATAAATAACTATAGACCTATACACATATAAATGTTAGTTTACGTAATACGCAGGTCTACGCTGTATGCGGTGGTCGCTGTATACAGCTAAGCTGTTCTATCTCATCGTGTGTAATTCCTGGTTTACAAATCAATTATGATACACGCGCGCATCATTTATAGATAGATAATATAGCTTATTATAACGCTTATCGTATATGATATGCGTATGATATGTATGTGTGTGTGTGTGTGTGTGTGTGTGTGTGTGTGCGTGTGTGTGTTATTGTGAGTTTGTGTGAATTATATTACATAACTTATATTATATAACTCATTACGATGATATACGATACTAATTACATAATCACATAATTAATTAGATAACGATTAAATCAATAACTATTAGCATACATAATATGTATGTATATATATATATATATATATATATATATATATATATATATATATATATATATATATTTATGATATAGGATATTATTATATATATATATATATATATATATATATATAATAATATCCTATATCATAAATACTAAAATGATATGTAATATACATAGTTACAGATGAAATGTATCGTAATAACCAAGTATACATAATTCATTGGTAGCATGTTTACATGCATATATGTGTGTGTTCATTGTATATACAGCGGTGGACCGGTTATAACGACACTCGATATATCGTGAAACCCGTATAACGAAATTATTCGCCATTATACCATGGATCAAACTCCCACTAATTTATGATTCATAAATACGGATATATATCAGTATAACTGCAACCCCTATATATCTGAATCCCCCTATATGTTTGCAACCCCTATATTTAATATACATTCGTTATATAACTATAATACACATATACCGATATAACCCCATATCATAATATGAGGTGGTACATACATAGGAAAGTATTTACTAAATACTATTTATATAAATGTATACATTAATGTATATTTGGAAAATTCTATAATATATATATAAGATATATATATCTATATATATATATATATATATATATATATATATATATAGTTATTATGTTTATTATTCACTTATCGGAAGTATGGGCTAGCCCTCATAGGTGCAAGAAATAAAACTATAGTTTTGTTAGAAAAAAGAGTTTTCCAGCGTTTATTAAAATATATATATTTTATAGAAAACTCTTTTTTTATAATGTAGAAAACTCTTTATTTAAAAACAGTTTTCTATTTACTAATATGGCCAAATATATTTGTAGAGTATACTCTACAAAATAGTATTCCATATCATAACAGATATAAAAACTACTAAAAGAGTTTTCCAGCGTTTATTAAAATTTATAAAATTATATTTTATAATGTAGAATACTATTTTTATATGATGTAGAAAATTCTTTTTATATAATATAGAATACTCTTTTTATATAATGTAGAATACTCTTTTTTGTAGAATTGATGTAAATATTACCTAAATTATAGTTATATTAATTATTTAATAATGAACAAATAAAATATTTTACCTTTTATTTATTTTAATATATTGTTGTTTATCAAAATTAATTATTAATTATTTTTTTAATTGTATATTTAAGTTAATATACTGCTTTAATAAATAAAATATGTATTTTAAAAACTTAAATTATTTTAGTATCCTATATATTTTTCTAAATTATCAACTACAATTGTAATCATAATTATATTTATAATACAATTATAATTCATGTTGAATAATTGCTCGATATATAATATGTAGCAATTGAATATTGATTAAATATGTTATTCAATATTACAATTTTATTATTATTGAATTTAAGTTTTAAATCTGACTTAAATGAAATTATATAATATATTGTAATATACGAGTTAATACTTTCATGTTACGATACTATTTACTACACTAGGATACATAATAATCGTTTATTAAATCTATTGATGCCTTAATATAAAACTCGGTTCGAAGGGACATTAGAGCCATATGGTTATAAGTAAAACTACTTCATCTAAGTTCCTGTATGGGATATATACTCAATTTATTTTGATCCCCCCTACATATAAAATCGTTCCAGCGCCCCTATAGGGGAGCTTTAGATACACACTATAGTTAAAAACTATAGTGTGTAGACAATAGTGTGTAGACAATAGTGTGTAGACAATAGTGTGTAGACAATAGTGTGTAGACAATAGTGTGTAGACAATAGTGTGTAGACAATAGTGTGTAGACAATAGTGTGTAGACCATAGTGTGTAGACAATAGTGTGTAGACAATAGTGTGTAGACAATAGTGTGTAGACAATAGTGTGTAGACAATAGTGTGTAGACAATAGTGTGTAGACAATAGTGTGTAGACAATAGTGTGTAGACAATAGTGTGTAGACAATAGTGTGTAGACCATAGTGTGTAGACAATAGTGTGTAGACAATAGTGTGTAGACAATAGTGTGTAGACAATAGTGTGTAGACAATAGTGTGTAGACAATAGTGTGTAGACAATAGTGTGTAGACAATAGTGTGTAGACCATAGTGTGTAGACAATAGTGTGTAGAAAATAGTGTGTAGACAATAGTGTGTAGACAATAGTGTGTAGACAATAGTGTGTAGACAATAGTGTGTAGACAATAGTGTGTAGACAATATTTCCGAATACTTGTATAATACTGTAAAGCTGAACATATTCAGTATTTGTTATATTGCCTATATATGAGTTAATGGATTGATTTAATGTGTTAACCGCAATATCTATGACAGATTTAGATATTTCAAAAGTTATAACATAAATGACAACATGAGTTATATTGGATATTAATACTAGTTATTATAAAATTGTCTGACTTAGCGAGATATCCGACTTATCCGAGATTCAGAATATCATGCAAATACGACATGAGATGCGCAGCGTGAGTTAAAGGGTTACCGAAATGTGCAACTATGAAACATAACAATATCAATAACATAACATGTTGTATTCAATAATATCACTTACTAAAATTATAATATACATTAATTAAAGTAAACATTTCTGACAATTTATAAAAATTCTGACTTATCCAGTATAACAATCATAAAAATGACAATAATATGTGTCCGACTTATAGAGAAGTCCGACTTATCCAATCAAACTTATCCGACTTATCAGGTAAATTTAACATGGAACTAGATACAAATCCAACCAAACCAACTAAATGTGTCCGACTTACCGAGAGTTGACGGTATATATATATATATATTTAAACACCTATATGATCACCATATCTCATCGGTATTAATAATAATACGTGTAAGAAGCAAACCTCGCGTGGCCTAGTTATAATTAGCGGTCGTTGTTAGTTGCAGCACGAAGCGGAAGTTCCGGCTATCATTATCATCAACAGGGGAGCACGGGAGGGAGGGTGGACGGGGGGGGGTAGCCCATCTACGGCGGGGTTAAGGCTTCTGCGAGGCGGCCGATATCCTCGCTAATCCCCCCGCGGCCGGCTAGAGGACCGCGGCGGTCAGATAAACCAATACCAATACCACCAATACCACGGCGATCAACGCTAGCCTATCGAGCACGTGACTGGTCACACTGCGGACCGGGGTCAGGGCTTAGCGATTGTTCATTAACTCGCTGCTGGCTGGTTGTATCCCCGGCGCGGCTTTACGGCGGCGGCAGCAGGATTCACCGCGCGCTCTGTACCGTGGGCTACTTAATTAATGTTTTATCATCGGCACATCATTAACTAACGATCACTAATAATCTATATACAAACATACATGCACACACACACACACACACATATATATATATATATATACATATATATATATATATATATATATATATATATAACATAAACACACACATACTCACGAACCAATACATGTATAACATACAGGTTATATTTAATAACAACTAGCGCGAGGCGCGAGCTTGTTACGCGTGTGTTATTGATCGCTATTTTTTATTATAATTTCAATATTCGATATAATTGTGTAATGATTTCGTATTGGTTATTAAGTTAGCCGCCGTAACGTATGCGCACACGCCTAGCTATGCGCACACACACACGCCTAGCTATGCGCACACACACACGCCTAGCTATGCGCACACACACACGCCTAGCTATGCGCACACACACACGCCTAGCTATGCGCACACACACACGCCTAGCTATGAGCACACACACACGCCTAGCTATGAGCACACACACACGCCTAGCTACGAGCACACACGCGCACACACACACGCCTAGCTATGAGCACACACACACGCCTAGCTATGAGCACACACACACGCCTAGCTACGAGCACACACGCGCACACACACACGCCTAGCTATGAGCACACACACACGCCTAGCTATGCGCACACACACACGCCTAGCTACGAGCACACACGCGCACACACACACGCCTAGCTATGAGCACACACACACGCCTAGCTATGAGCACACACACACGCCTAGCTACGAGCACACACGCGCACACACACACGCCTAGCTATGCGCACACACGCGCGCACACGCACGCCTAGCTATGAGCACACACGCGCCCACACACACGCCTAGCTATGCGCACACACGCGCACACACGCACGCCTAGCTATGAGCACACACGCCCACACACACGCCTAGCTATGAGCACACACGCACGCCTAGCTATGAGCACACACGCGCACACACGCACGCCTAGCTATGCGCACACATGCGCACACACATATGTGTACGCAGCACTTCATACTTATCCGTATCTATCTATCTTCAGTTATAACTTATATTTAATCTATCTCGCACAGCCTATAGTCTATGGATAGTCTATACTCTCTCTATATATATATACTATAGTATATACTATACTATGTAGTATATACACCGGATATATACAACTACTATAGTATGTATACATGTTTACATATAACTTAAATGTGCCTAGAGATATATATATATATATATATATAATTATTGATTTAATGAATCGGGTATAATAATATCAGATACAAATGGACTAATCAAGAAGTGTTATACTTATACAATGTATATCGTAATGTTCATCGTAAATGTTATAAATAACTGTGAGGGCAAAATACAAAATAAATGTAATATGGGATATTTTTTTCTAATATTTTGATTAAATGTATATTAAAAGTTCTCGATAAACAACAGAGAATAAATAAGAATTCTCTGTGTTCAGGTCAGGGTCATCTCGCTTACTATAGCAACTATAGTCGCGGACTGTTCCATTTAGACATATACACCATACATGACCCCATATATACTCACACAAATTCTTTACCTCACCCATACAACACTATATAGTAAGCAGTGTACACCGGTGATTCAGTTACCTAAAGTCTCAACTCGGCTCGGCCTTGCTCGGCTAGAGACTCGGTTCGCTCGGGCTCGTTTTTTGTCCTCAGAAAATGAAAGTATCGGCCTGACATTACAAATCTCGGCATCTTTTGCATCACTACTAACACCCATTAATGGGTATAATTATACATAACACAGCATATTAATATAATTATAATACCGGAGGTCAGCTATAGATATAAACCTATAGTGAGACCTCAAACTAACATATTAGTATCACATATATGTGCATATATGCATACATATCAATATATATATATGTAGCATATACTAATTACTATACGTATTAGTATGATAGTTTGTTGTAGGCATACACGTGTGTTAGTATACAGGTTATAATACAGGTTAATATATAGGTTATAATACAGGTTAATATACAGGTTATAATACAGGTTAGTATACATGTTAGTATACGCGTGCATTTATAACATTACACTTTATACAATAACATATTCTGAAAAGCATCCTCAATATTGTATCCTTAGAAATATCTTTGTTGTACGTCTATCGTATAAATATTATAAGTATGGCTAATTAAAGTGTATATGGTCTATCATTTCAAAGCTGCACCCCACAAAAAGTATAACCCCCACCCCTCCGCCCCCACAGGTCTAGCACCTAAGCTAGAACTACGTATACTTAAGATGTTCACACACGAATACGTTAGAGGTACATATATTTGTAGTTTACCTAGATTGCTAGATTGATACGTGATTTGTGTTCAATGTGTTCAATATGTCTGGAGACTCGATTTGTGTGTAGTACACGTTTGTCTCTATGAGCCCATTATGTAATAGTCTTGTTCGTTTTTTGCTTGTAGAATAAAAGTATCGGGTAGGCATCATTTACCCATAGGCACGGCTCTATCAAAATGGTTGGCGTAATTTATATACATGTATATATATATAGTATATACATGTATTATATACATTTATATACTTGCAAGTATCGATACTTCAACAATGTTGTTCGAACAAGTTCGATACTTCAAAAAGTGAGTTCGACAAGCATTGATAATTATTCAAAAATTGAGTTCATTTACAGCATTATAGTATATATATATAGAGTATAGATTACTTATATAGTATACATTATGTACTAGTATGTAATACTCGCATACAAATTATTATTTAATCAAATTAAATATATCAATTATATTTGAGTATAAATTAATATAATATAAATTAATAGGTTTAATTATAAATGTTTATTTTGATATAATCGATACATATTTTATAAGCGTATATATACAATCTATATATAGAACAAATTAAATGTATTTAAAAATAAATATTATTTATTTGAATCTTTTGTATTACGTGTATGTTGCATGTGATTGTCGGCTATCATAGGAAAGCTACATCGAAATACATGCGCTGCCTGGAAGACGTGATGATGAATTTTACATTAAGGGGTATATTTTAAAATATTAAAATATTATAGTATAACATATTTTAACTTTAAAACGATTTTCTATCAAGTTAACTACAATCTTAGTGTGAAACCCCCTTACTTTCCGGCAACTTGACTGAAATCTAATAACTTTATAGGGGATATCCATTACAAATTGTTGACAATGGTTTTAAAGTTACAATATATCCGGCAAGTTGCCGGAAAATCTTGTAGTGGGATACCCCTTTAGCGAGATATAGCGATACAGATCTAGGTACAAATCTATAGATCCATATATGGTTATACACTTGAATATATAAAACTATAGTTTTAATATGTCATATTTTATATTGCATCATTTATTATGTTGTTTAGGTTTACGTATTTGATTATTTATAATTACCGTGTTTTTATCATGATGTTATATCGTGCTATATATAACTATTTTGATAGGTTTATAGTATTTAAGTATCTGCATAAACACATAATTACTTATATAATACTTATAATTGTAACAATATATATATATATATATATATATATATATATATATATATATATATCACTACTATACGTTGTTATCCTATTCAAGTTGAGTACTTTTATAATTGAAAGGAATAGTTATTGTTAAGAACAAATATTATAAATACAACAATATGTTGACTATTTAAAAAATAATATTTTGTATTAAATACTTCGCCATTAGCTATTCTTTTTTTCATTTTATACATGAATATGTATATATTTACATGTTAATCTTTGTAAAATATATTACAATTTGTCTTATAAAATAATATTTAAATATTAATATGTATATTTAAATGTTATTTAAACAATATTAATTGTATATGATATATAATATAGCATGTATCATGTATCATATATCGTACATATATAATTACATATTATATAATATAAGGCTTATACAAACTCCATGACTCGTAAAACTATAGTATTATATATTGGCTTATAATCTGTAAGTCTTATTTTTTCAAATATATATATATATATATATGTATATATAAATATATATATATATATATATATATATATATATATATATATATATATATATGAATATATATATATATATGTATATGTATACTTCACTCTATTCTCTCCTATAATATAGCAGACATGCAAAGTCGTTATATATTACTACCTAGTGATAATACCTAATGCTTCGTCCTTAGATGTATATGCAGACACGTGTAAAGTAGTTCGGTATAACGTGATGTTCACGCATGCGTATTCCGTGTGCTTTGTAATTATCTGATCAGTTATAGCCACTGCAGTATTTAACATAGGCTATAACTAATGATTAATTTATACACATATATATATATATATATATATATATATATATATATATATATAATTGTATTATGTATGAGTAAAAGGTGTATTTAAAAATATACTTTATATATCTCGAAAACACGAATAAATAATAAATAAAAATAAATAATTATTAATAATTAGTTATAGCTTAAATTAAGCTTCAATTATTATTATTTCATATCAAATATGATAACAGTTTACGAATTATATTTAATGGTTTACATAAATAATTAAAATATATATCGCGTTAAAATTGATGAAATGTGGACTCGTTTTCACCGAAACCTTTGTTTACTGATCAATTAATTGCATACTAAATATCCTATACGAAACATTAGGAGACCCGTGGATCGATTTGAATAATAACCTTGATTCCCAATTACAGTTCTTTATCTTATGATGCTGGAGGTGTCTTCCTGATACTCTGAACACCTCATCTATGCATGTATGCAGTGTAGAAGTATCGCTTCGTTATGACAATGATATATTGACCAATCACACTTCATCGATAATTAGCAGGTGTATGCACATATATGCAGACATGGTGTGAATGTTATTATTGTTTTCGAATTCTGAATAATAACCGAACTATTATCAAGGACAACATGTCCTTGTTATTATATTCGTATACCATCGTAAAATATCGAGTTTAAATAATATAAGTAATATAAATATATCACTGCCATTGTACATATATCTATAAAATAGTTGAATAGCTCTATATTTATATACGAATAATACGAATATTATTGATAAATATTGCGGATCCAATAACGGTTAATTAATTAATCGAATGGGAGTTGTTGTTCTGTGGTAATGAAAAGGGGCGTAATTAAAGAACCAAAACTTGTAAGGGGGCGTGTTGACACGCTTAGTGCACGACGTGCCAATGATGCCAATGCCTGCCTCTCTCTCTCGCTCTCTCTCTACCTCTCTCTCTCTACCTCTCTCTCTACCTCTCTCTATATTTCTCTCTCTCACTCTCTCTCACGCTCTCTCTCTCCATCTCTATCTTTCTCTCGCTCTCTCTCTACCTCTCTCTCTACCTCTCTCTATATTTCTCTCTCTCACTCTCTCTCACGCTATCTCTCTCCATCTCTATATTTCTCTCTCTCACTCTCTCTCACGCTCTCTCTCTCCATCTCTATCTTTCTCTCTCTCACTCTATATCTCTCTCTCTCTCTCTTTCTCTCTCTCACTCTCTCGATGTAGATATCTCTATATAGGCATATAGGCCCACACCCAAATCGTGGGTACCACAACCACCGTAACCTATGTACATTGTACAGTGTACAACGTGTACATTGTACACTGTACTCGTTGTACAACGTGTACAGTGTACAAGCTATAATCAAAGCTAATCAATAGGCCGACAATTGAAACCTACGCAAGGGACACACATTAGCTATGTGTGTTAGTGTGCTACATGTTAGTGAAGGATTGCAGCTCTACTGTGCGTTGCTATATTGATGTGCATAATTGCACTCGTCCGATATACTGTAGTATATTAAAAGTAATATTATATGTATATATTATTACTATTGTTTTTCTCTTATATTTTATGATTTTAATGGCATAATTTTTATTATAAGAAATTTATTCGACGACAATAAAATTTCAAAATTATATACCAATTCATACACACATATATATAGGCGTGATACTATTCATATAGATTATTGAATAACAGCCATAAACCGATTACCAAAATATATACAACCAACACTGTATGTATGGATGTATGCATATCATAAATACACATTTAGTATTGCGCGTATCAAATATTTTATTTTTAATAATTTTATATTAATGCCAAATTTAATGATATAAACATAATTTAATTATTTCATAATATCAATATTGTATTATGTATGTGTTATTTTTATCAGGAATTTTAGGGAAGACCTATATTATATATATATATATAAATTCATGTATAATGCATGACGACTTATTACAATGTGGAATAAAAGTATTTCGATGATCATCGATGCAATAGAATTATCATTTAATTTAATTTATTTTAACGATTATTTTGGCCAGAGAATTCAAGCGTCGAAAGTAGAAATAGAATTCATTAACGCAAACATTAAAATGGAACATAAACGAAAAAATAAAATAACTAATTATAACGAACAATAAGTAATATGGAAAGTACTCATAATTAATAAATGTTTATAAATATTAATATAATATATAGACATGCATTGAAAATTAGATTGGTTTGAATAAATATATTTATTGATGATTTAGTGGATATAGTAGAAAGTAGATTATGTGGTAGTTTATTCCATAGATAAATGATATATTCCATGAAAGAATGTTGTTGTGTGAGATCAAATGTAGAAGGAAATAAGTAGTAAAACGGAGACATATATTATATATACAGTGTAATTGAAATTAAAGAAGATATATATTCAGGTAAGTTTTTATGAATATTGTCCTGAATAAGGATATTTTTAATATTACTAAATATTTAAATGGTAGTCAATATAATATATTTAAGTATGGAGAAATGTGTATTTGAGAGAAAATATCAATTTTTAAAATTGATCCTACTAGAGAATTATTTTTAATTTTTTAATTCGATATTCAAAAAGGAAAAGTAGAATATCAAAAGTAGGCAGTATGAGGCGACAGTTATATACACGTAAATAGATGAATTTACGGATTAGACGGAAAGAATAAAGATAAAAGTTTAGTAGGCGAAAAAGATTTGAGATGAGAACGAGAACAGTTAAAATATACGACAAGATAATTTACGTTATCAGAATGTAAGATATCATGATTGTTAACTAAGGGCGCTATAAAAGGGGAGATTGGGGAACATTTCCCTCCACTTTTAATAATGTGGGGGGGGGGGGGTATAATATATAATAAACCCCCCACACTTTTAAGATCTACAAATTATGTTATTCTTTATAAATATTATATTTCTGCTATTTTTAATCTTTGTAGTATCATAACATATTTTTCTGAATTTCGTAAAATCTTTGGTATTAATATATAACATTGATTTGTATTGTGCAACCAAATACAAATCAATCATATTAGGCCCTCTATTCTCACTTACTTTTTCTACTTAATATAATTAAAGTAATTTGATGTAAATATGAATATTTTCTAAATATATTCAAATATCAATAATAAATCAGCAATAATACATGTATACATACTATAGTTAGTAAAATGAAAGTAAATAAAATAATAATGGAAATATTTGGAATGTTGAACAAACGAGCTGTATATATATATATATATATATATATATATATATATATACACAACCATATGTATAAAATCATCAAATAAATAGTGCAGAGGTATCGGATTGGTCCGGCACATATATATGAGTATACCTATATGCATTATATGTATACACATATACATACACATAGTCACATTCCAACGCACGATCAATAGACCACGGTCGTCCATACTCTATCGTCAACGCTAATAAAGTAATAAATATATTACATCGGCATTATTTATTATTAAACTTTAATTATATGTAATTATATAGCACCTATAGGTGATTGTATTTACCTGTTAACACCTGTAATATGTTATGATATATACATATAGTGAATAGTATTCACTGAATACCGTATATATATATAGTGATATGTAAGTTTTCTTATAACATTAGATTTACAATATATCAATGGCAATATATATATATATATATATATTCTAAAACATGAAATACAGAGGTAGTAGGAAACGAGATTAAGCCCCGTCCGGACCATTACATTAGGTCTTATAATAATATTTAGAAGTGATATTATATAATTGTGTATAAATAAATGATAGGCTCCCATTAAAACCATGTATTTCTTAACATGATATCGGCTTCGAAGGGACATTAGAGCCATATATTTATAAGTAAAAACTGTATCTAAATCCCTGTAAAACCAAATAGTAAATATATATATATATATATATATATATACCTACTTACTTAGTTACTTAGTCCAGTAGTGATACTGTAACCAGGATACCACGTGATATCGATAATGATATAACTTGATACGTGCGCTAACCATCAACAGTGCTATCTAAGAGTTCGAGCAAAGAGCCCTGTCCAATATGGCATTCATCCAGCTTCTTTTTGGATGTCCTTTTTGGATGGCTCTTTCTACTACTACCTTCAACTGTACCTTGCAATATCATCTTTTCAGGCGATTCATGTCTAAAGATATGCCTAAACCAAGTCATTTTTCTAAGTACAACTCTGTCTAAGATACACTAGTAATTTACTATTTTCTTTCTTATTTCGGTTGATACGTAGATATTTTTTATTCTTGTTTGTATGTGATATTTGGGAGTCTTCTATGGGCTTTCGATTTGTATTCGCGTAAATTCTTGTTAGTATCTTCCCACAAGGTACAAGTTTCACCGTCATATAGTAATATAGATAGTACTAAAGATTTGTAGATCTTTAACTTGAGTTTGAATTAAATTTCTATGGTTTTCCAAATCTTCAACAATCTCACCATTGTTGCAGTTGCTGTGGCTAGTCTAATTAAAATCTCTTTCTAGCTCGTTTCATTTTCAGTTAGCATCATACCACTATATTTGAAGTTGTTGATACTCTCTAATGGATATCATCGCTATACAATGATATTTTGTTTGGATACATCATTATTTATCTCATGATTTATTTCCAAACCATGTGATGCATCACTTTTCTCTAAAAGAGTCTATTAACACTTGTATACAAGTATAGTTCAGTTTCAGAATCAACTAGAAGATAGATATCATTAGTGAATCGTAGATTGGAAATTGTTTTTCCTCCCATTGATATAGTGGACTGATAATTTGCTAGTGTTTCTTTTATTATTAGCTCTATAAATATATTGAATAGTACAGAATATAATATGCAACCCTGACACATACTGTCATTGAAAAATGAGACGAATTTGATTGTTCTATCTATAGAATATAGCTAGTTTTAGAATCATATATTGTGATTTAAGTATGTCAATCAATGTGTTATTGGGATACATTTGTCACAATTTCAAAACATTGACCATCATGCCATATTCTATCAACACATTTGTGTTAATACAATTAAATTTGTAGATTAATATGTTTCTCAATATATATATTTATAATGGCAGGTAAGTTTGCTTATTAACATTATATTTAGAACTTTCTACATTGTTATGTACATATCAATTATAATATATATATATATATATATATATAATTTCTCATTCCTCATCAGTATAGATGGTCACGTGATTATCTACCTACGAGTCACGTTCTATCTAAAAGTCACGTGCTACACGGTTACATCATACTCAGTGTGTATCGAGATGAATCACGATCCATAGATCAAGTATGCATACTTGTACACGAATGTAGTAAAGTTAATGCCACGACTGCCACGACGGCCGGTACGCGACCGATATATTATACGCACACAATTCCTTATTATGTAATTAAATGTATTGACAGTCTTTGTAGTTATTTATGGTTATTGTATTCGTTAGTTTAATTATTATCTTAGAAACATAACATTATAACTACAACCTATATTCTTGTATTGCATGAATATTTCACGGTTATTTACAATATTAATAAGATGATATTTAAAAGTTTTATTTATTACAAATATATATATATATATATATATATATATATATATATATATATATATATATCGTATTTATACCATGAATCTGTAAATAAATAATATCACATATATGTTAGGTACATAATATAATATACTTACAGTATAATACATATCTAATGCCTCAACAACTATATGAAATAATTGATTATAACACGATGAGATTTAATTAAATGTCATAATATAATGGTTATCAATCTAATAGTATGGGTGTATTATTGATTAACTTTAAGTATATAATGCATTCGATACCCTCATATCTAATATCAATTCAACTTAAATATTTAAAGTTTCACAAAAAAACATACATATTTCGAAAATCCCATACTTTGTAATCATGGCTGCATGCTACCTGTATGATATGAACACATGGATGACGGATTCGCGTAGTTTATATATTCAACAACTACACTCTCTGCCAGTCCCCTATCGTATAAAGTACAAACTCTCCCTAACCATCCACAAAGCTATTCACCACAATTCCCCTTACTACCTTGCCTCCCTCCTACATCTACACACACCCATCACTACACTCCAGACCCGTTCCTCCAACACCTTTATCCTTACCACTCCCCATTTATACAAACTCCATTCTTCAAATATACGCTTCTTTGCCCTCTCTGCCCCTTACCACTGGAACTCCCTATCCAAACACCTACGAATAAACTCACCAATTCCCTACTTTAAACGCCACCTCAAGACTAATTACTTCTCCCTTGCCTTCCCTCCCACTCAATAATTTCCCTCCCACGGACGGCCGATTGCTCACGCACTTGCAGTCCATAAACCAAAAAAAGTAAAAAAGTAAAGTATATAAAGTAGCACTTAAGTGTGATTAAATAAACACTGTGTAGTGAATTAGTCCTGTGGCACTTACAGCTATAGGTATACACTATAGTGATCTAAACACATATTATTACGTTATTTAATTAAGTTACATTTAAGTTTACATGACAACACATTCCTATTGTATATACACACATATATTATATATATATATATATATATATATATATATATATATTCTTATATATATAATTCTTATACCTATTATTCTTATACATATAATTTACAGTGATATTATTGATAATCATGTATCATTGATACAGTATCAATATATGTATAGTATACTAATACAGCTATGTGGTGACGTTGGTGATATACTTGAACAGTAGTGTTATACCATGTAACATATTATGTAATATATATGACGTAATAGAGTGTGAAGGGAACATTACTTTTTGGCTGATATAACATTATCCGTATCCTTATTTGTATAATAAGCATATGTATTTTCCCACACACATATCCACATACACACACACCCACACACACACCACACACACATACATATAAACACTCCCACATCCACATACACACACCCACCCACATACACACACCAAATACACACCCACCCACATACACACTCATAAACACACATACACATTCCCACACACAAACACACACACATACAATAGTTCACGTAATAATATATAATATATACTATACGTCACTCATACATACAAACATACACATTCACACACACATATATATATATATATAAATATATGAATATAATATTGATAATGAATAAGTTTACGCATGACACTAATCATTGTCGTAATACGCGCATTACGTAATATGTGAGGTTTCGTTACACAGATAATAAGCTTAGTAATCCCGCTATTGAAACCTTCTAATCATGTTACATCACCACCATCCATGTCATTACCACCATAGTAGTAGTAGTAGTAGTAGTAGTAGTAGTAGTAGTAGTAGTAGTAGTAGTAGTAGTAGTAGTAGTAGTAGTAGTAGTAGTAGTAGTAGTAGTAGTAGTAGTAGTAGTAGTAGTAGTAGTAGTAGTAGTAGTAGTAGTAGTAGTAGTAGTAGTAGTAGTAGTAGTAGTAGTAGTAGTAGTAGTAGTAGTAGTAGTAGTAGTAGTAGTAGTAGTAGTAGTAGTAGTAGTAGTAGTAGTAGTAGTAGTAGTAGTAGTAGTAGTAGTAGTAGTAGTAGTAGTAGTAGTAGTAGTAGTAGTATATATATATATATATATATATACATATATATATATATTTATTTATAAATATATATATATATAATTATAGAAAGTAACGTAGGAGTATTTTTCTAACCAATAATTAACTTAAATAATTATTAAATAAAATATTACACATATAAAATGGAGTAAATATTACTGTAAATTAATAGCTATTACTAATCAAAATTAATAGTATATTTACGTATGTATGTAAATATTCAATGGTATAGCTATAGTTGAAAACAATCGTTCTATATTATGAAAGACAGGTATGAAATGTACGTGTTTCAATTATAGTGATATCCATCAGCATAGAAAATGAATACGGACACTTAATAATACTTGTATTAACTTAAATAGTAATCAAAAGTTATTGAGAGTTATGTAGTATAGCATTATATGAATCATTGATTGCATTACAACATACTAATTATTAAATATCCACATTACGAATATGAAGCAGTAACAATAGAATACCCATATATGGGTATCATATCTGTCATTGTCGATACAACAATACATCAATACTGATAGCAGATGTACAGCCTGGCCAATATATTTATAGATAAGGGATCTCACCCCATATTGACCACCCTTTACCCTTATCGTTAACCCGTATGACCCTATATGGTAGGGTTCTACGTTTACCAATTATTATATCGCATAGCATTAGTTGAATGATATTATATATATTATATATATATATATATTGTATATATTAATATATAATATAAACATAATATTACTGGTCGAAGTTGAAGTATGCATGCATTCGTACTAGGTTATGTCCATTAGTTTATGTCCTCATTAATTGATATCAATTGATATCATTGATATTCGATAATATTTAGAATTGGATTGTTATCAATAATCATCTATTATGTATGGAGACAATAGAATTTAAAAATGACATAATGGTTCATGTTTGATATAAAGATATATCTATAGATAAGTTAGTATAAAATACAACTATACATGCATGGTTATAATAATATAAGTAACGCGACATACAAGTAACGCGTTCAATAAGCATTACCATGCATAGGGTTAAAGTGAAAAGGGTATCTCTAAAATAAAAATTGTTAATGATGTCGTAATAATGTAATAATGTAATCGTCTTTAATAATTGTCCTACGAACCTATTTCACGGAATGTTATTATCGCTAATTAGTTCGCCTATGTGTTAGTTGTTATTAACCCATTATTGCCTATATTAATATTTCTATGTAAGTTATAGCGGTAAAAACATGTGTACTACTATAGTTATTACTATGTTTACTACCTATAGGTACATCTCGGGCAATACATCGTATACGATCTACAGACCAGTTGTACGGTATTAAGACATTAACAGTGATGCATATGCTATACCACTACGAATATGTATCTTCATTCGATATATTATACCATATATGAATGATCAATATAGGTGGAAAATAGATAATTAGTAAATATATTCTATTTGATATATGTATACATATATACCTGAGTGAATATATACACATATATCAAGTATAACGATCCATAGACACATTTATCTGCATGAGATTATGTGTGTACTTCTTTACTACGTACGGATGTAAGGCGTACTGTACGGATGTATACACACCGTGTGATAGTGATGTTCACTTGCATCAACAATTCAATTTGTGTATCGGTGTATTTGTTTTCTTATATAACTGAATTGTAATAACTGCATATTTATTCGTGTGTATGTATATATAGATATATATATATATATATATATATATATATATATATATTTGTAACATTTATGTTAATAAAAACATAGACAATTCTTAGAGATAAAGGCGTGACGGATGGTCACTACACAGTACACTACACTGCAATATCATATATATATATATATATATATATATATATATATATATATATATATATATATATATATATATATATATGTGTGTGTGTGTATATGTGTGTATATATATATATGGCATAGTGTTATATTTATAATACATACGTTAGAAAATACCACCTATCGAATATAATATGATATAATTTTAAACAATATAATGATATATTTAAAAGGTAGATATATTTAAAACCGCCTAGGACGTCTGTTCGTCGGTAGGCAATACACTGCAACGCATGATCACACTGTGTGTGTTGAGGTGTGTATACGGTACACTGTACGTGTTCCTATTATGCATCTTAATTAGATTGTTCTACACTAATATATATATATATATATTATATTAATTGTATTATATCTCTACTGATATATAGTTATAGTTGATATAGAGTCTATATTATAGACTATACTGAACACGTATACATTGTACGTGCATATTCACATTGCAAGTCTATATTCAATGCACACTGCAGTCTACCGAGATATAGGTCAACATCAAGAATGTCGGCATAGGACTAATTATCTATCTATCATTAACGTAAAGTTTGTTTGTTTATTATTTAAAGTAAAGTTTGTTTGTTTATATGCATGTGTGCACGCATGTGTGTGACGATTAACATCGAGACCTGAGCGACGCCTCACGGTAAACATTAGCGATACTTTATTCGTGATATAAAAAAACAGATGAAACAAATATTAAACAAACAAAATGTTCATACAGTGTACATGCGGTAAAGCTAGCTCAGTGGTTCGTGAGAATACGCTGATTAATGACGCTGTAGATGTTTGAACTTGAATTCGAAAAGTGTCATAATTGTATTTCTGTGACGTTATATTAAATTTAGATTTACATTTTCAGTTAAATTACATTTTAACGCCGGTTTATTATGTTTCTATTATATTGTTCCTGGGATATTGTTGTTTTTACATATTTACACTTTAATTATAAATATAAATAATGCATGTTTAGTAAACATTGTTTACATTATTATGCTTTATTTAGAGAACAAATGTTTTTAATGGTAACGAATTATTATAATAATGAAATTTAAATATGTTATATTTATACAATTACATATAGATAAAATACATTATAATTTAAATAAATAAATGTATACTCGTATAAAATGTTATATAGTACATTCTAATGATGTATATGTATTATTGTATAACTGGTACACTATCATTTTTTTTAGTAGAATTTTACAATAATTCGAAATAATTTATTAAATTCAGATATTGATATTATACATTAAACGATAAATAAATGTATTTATATGTATAAATACGGGTCTCGGCAGACCCCAGTAATAAATATATGTGGATATTAATAAATCGCCAATAACGACGAAAATCCTGGTCAAAACTATATATATATATACCTGGAAAAGCAAGTCACCTTTCGAAAATTATAAAAATAAATATGTAATATAAACGTGTAATTATAACACGTAATATAAACATTATAGCATTGCACTAATGTAAACAAGTGTAGCGGTGATCTACCCCGGTGTCGGACTACCCTACCCGCGGGTGAGATGAGAGCCCTAGCGCAGACCACTGCATTAACCCCCGGGTGTATATCGCGTATCGCTTTAGGGCACAACTAGATGTGACGTCATATCGGCTAATCATCTTACCAGCTAATCGCTGCTAACCGATAGTGTATGCTAACATTAATATATATATATATATATATATATATATATGTCTGTTATTACATACTGAAAAGGAATGTTAAATCTGATTGTTTGTGTTTTTGTATTTGTATTATTGTTTGTATGAGAGTAGTCATAGGGGAAAGTAACCGAATGCCGACAGTGCCCGAATACGGACACTCGGTATCTCAGAAACCATAAATCCTACAATAAAATATTTAATGAATAAAATATTCATAATTATATAAATTGTCTAAAAAAGTATTTTTTGTTTCGTAATTAATCAAAAATATTGCTGTTATATCCAATAAACTGATTTTTTTATTACATTTTTAAAATTATGAAAAAAAATTTCAACTAAAAACCTTTTCAAGAATATACAAATGTATCGATATAAAATATAACACTATATTATTAAAAAATGAAGCATTCTAAAAATTATATATATAATTTCTATATTTGTTATCAAATATTCATTAAGTTATAAACATATATCTAGAGGTTATATAAGTCCCTAATACGGACAGTGTCCGTCGGACACCCTATAATCGCGTATGAATTATTCTGATTTTAATAAAAATCGCGAATTACTAATACCACCAATAAAGCTAAATCTAAAATTTGTATTATTTAGATACTTAAATTATATTATTAATTAAAAAAATAATAAATAAATTATTAATTAATTAAATTAGAATACATTATTCATAAAATAAATTATAAATAATTTAATTGGTATTTGTCTGATTGATTCATCAATAATATATAGTTTATCTAGTGGTATATAGGGTTTCCGTATTATAACGCAGGGTGTCCGTATTCGGACATGGGTACCGAATACGGACACCCCCGTTATCTATGGAATCAAAAGATTAAATACAATTTTAAAATCACAATAATATCTATAATCATATAATATTAATATATTGTAATTTTTGAATAAAAATAATGAGTCACCAAATGTTAAGACCATTTATTGTTAAAGTGTCCATATTAGGTTACTTTCCCCTATATATATATATATATATATATATATATAAACTATCTGTATGACTAAGTTTGATAAGGCGTCAAACATTCAAGCAACATGACGTGAGTTCAAGCCTCGTCCGGATCATTAAAATATGTCTTAAAATAATATTTGAAAATTTTAATACGTGAAATATTTCTTTTCCAATTTTATAATTACCTAACTCGAATTACGTAAACAAGATCTAGTATTACATTGACAATTAAGATGATAACATTGGAAATCATGTTTAATTAATAGCTCAAGATTGGACATATAACAATTTTACATTTATTAAATATTATGTATAACATAATATTTAAAACATTATAATGTTATTAATATGTGATTTATTAATTATAATAATTAAAATTAAAATATAACTGATAACAAATTCTATGATATTTTATAAAATTCTATGATTTATGAAACCCTTTATTACATATGTAGCCCATGGGCTGAAGTTAAACTGTAAATTACTGCAAAGCGGGATTGCGCATGGTTGATTTCGAGTTATTGTAGATGTTCTATATTGTTTCTAGTGTTTCAAGATAAAACAAAGACAATGTTAATATTAAAATAATACACAAAACGCGAGACAAAATATTAATTGCAATTTTCCTCTCATAGTTATGTATAAGTACATGACTTATTGAGGGGTTAATTTGTATCCGCTATTTGTATTGTATAACATATATACATAATGATTACAATAAATAAATATTATATATATATGTTGTATCCGAATTTATATTTGACCTCGCAATACCCAACTCTATATATACTCTATAGAGTATACAATGTATACATTCATATAAATATATTGTATACAATGTATAATAATGATATAAACAATATATTATTGCAACTATATAACTATAGTTGTAATACATTTTAGTATATCATATTCATAATTTTGAAATTATATAATATAAATATAATTATATTAATAAATTATTTAGAAAAAAATTATATTTTGATAACATATTAATGCATAGTTCCTCCAGAATTTAAATAATTCATATATACATTATTCGTACGTATACGTATGAATATATGTGCATATTTATATATATATATATATATATATATATATATATATATATGTATATATACACGTATGTTAAAATGCCTATAGTCATAGACTATAGTCTATATATAGATCAATACATTTATCATGACTGTTTTTCTTAAATATATATTCTTCCTATATGATTTATCGAAACAATTTTATATATAAATAATTAGTGCATACATAAACATATATACATATATTTAAATATATATATACATATATATATATATATATTTGTTTGTGTTTATGTGTGTATGTATACAACACGCTACTATGTATGTGTGATTATTGTATTATGAATTACATAATTCACACGTTAACATATAACCCGCTTTAAGTGTATGTCATATTAAATAAATACTTATTGATATATCGACCGCTGGTAATATAATGTATGTATATATGTTTAAATATATATATCAACATGAATTATTATTAACTTCATTATATTATTTGAATCCAATAACATATAATACATATTCATGAATATAGTAGTGCACTATGTGGGTTACTTACCTATAGTTTGTATGTGTATTATTATATTATATATAATATAATAATATATATATATATATATATATAATATTATAATAAATATATTAATAATAATATATATCAACATATAATGTACAGCAATTTAGTAGAATTCCAATAGGGTACATATAGTATTATATAATAATAACTAGTGTCAATTATAAGAACATATATATATATATATATATTCTAATGCAATGGTGATAACATTTTCTACATATTTTATTGGAATTCTATATTTAATAAATGTAATAATGCTAATAATTTGAATATTCAATTTTAAAATTTATTTTTGAGAACATATCATATCAATTCCATGTTAAATCACCTCCTATTATATTATAAATCTATAGATTTAAATATTTAAAAAATAATATATATATATATATATATGAATGAATGAAATCAGTTTATAGATATGCGACATACTATAGTATATATGATATACATATATTTATATCATATATGATATACGTATACGTGTATGGAGTATCAGTGAAAGCTTATAGACTTTATTTGGTCGATACATCTAACCTATATATATAAAGTATACATATATAGTATGTATCATATTGATCAGTAACTTATTAATAAAGTTTAACCATTGTAATTATTTCGTAAAAAAGAAAAAAATAACATTCCTTTACAAATTAAGTTTGTTGAAAAGTAACGTATACGTAAACAAGATGAACGGATCACCATTCATGCATTACGTAATAATCTACATGATAGTAGCGCGAAGTTTTCTGAGAGGGTTTACAGTTTACAGGGTTTACATGTAGTATTCGTATTGGTATTACACATTTGTTAAACGTAGAATTAAATAAATATGTTGACATCATTGAACAATTCTTTATCGTGACTTGCTATATGCTATGTAATATGGTATATAGTATATTATAGTATATATATATATATATATATATATATATATATAAATATATATTATATATATATATATGTATATATAGAGTATATTATTATAATCCTGTAAATATCGAGTAACGGTTATGTATTATGTTTATAGTCATGTATGTATGCATGTCTATATGCATGTTTATAGTTACATATATATCGTCTATAGACGAGTCTATAGGCTCTATATAAGTCTATAGGCTCTATATATATAATTAGTTTTCAAAGTTTATCGAATGATTAATTCGACGGTAACCTATTCTAAATATAGCTGGTATATATATATATATATATATATATATATATATATATATATATATATATGTATATATATATGTACTATATTACCTTCTCTTCGTTACCAAAATGCTCCTCTACTTATCTCCCAAAACTCTAGTAAAACTTCCCTAAATTCTAGATCTTTTAAAAATGTTGGTTCAAAAGATTTATAAATATTACTTCTTCTTTTCTCTCTACCCATAATCATTATATCCAACTTATTATTTTTGTCCGTGTTATATTAAATGTATATCATTATTAAATTTGTATTGTATTATTATTATCTTATTATTATATAACACTCCACTATATCAATGCAGTCTGTAATATATAACACTACACCATATCAATGCAGACTGTAGTATATATTAGTCCTCTATAGAGGCAAAAATAATAATATACATATTATTATTTTTGTCCATGTTATATTAAATGTATATCATTATTAAATTGTTATTGTATTATTATTATCTTATTATTATATAACACCCCACTATATCAATGCAGTCTGTAGTATATAACACTACACCAGATCAATTCAGACTGTATTATATAATAGTCCTTTATATTATTGTTGTCTGTGGTATATTCAATGTATATTATTATTTAATTATTATCGTATTACTATTATTTTATTATTTTATTCCCGCACGAGCGAAGGGGTCTACATGACCTTATTTTAGTGCAAATAAACTTAATATCATCATCATCATCATCATAATATATGTAAATAGTTCTATAGACCGTCCTGTTTCCAACAAAAAAAATATATATAAAATTCCATTTTAAATATAAATCAACAATAGAGTTAATTTTATAAATCAAACATATGTGATCACGTGGTAAGATACTAACAATACACACACACACACACACACACACTAACACACTATATAACACACACACTTATTGCTATGCGGTATATGATATTATTAACACACCATGATTAGTTTACAAACTTAAATGTTTTCTGATCGATATAGTTTTACATTTATTTAGCTCGTCAAACATTCCCTATATATTATAGACATATGTGATATTTATAATGAATATATTGACCACTGTTAGGTCTGATTTGTAAGCTACCTATCACTATAGGTGTATATAGTTGATAAGCATCGTTATCACTGACAAACAGGTTGATAAGATCTGCATTTGTGGCACTATGTATACCATGTATAACTGCAGTCATAGCATGCTAGGTATAGATATTAATGTGTAATGTTAAATAAACTTTATTGACCTGTAACACATGGTATGTACATATATGTGGATATGTATATATACTTATAAATTCAGTGACACACACTTATATATATATGTATGGGTGTGTATATAGTTGTGTTTGTATTTAAACATAAATTAGTCGTTAAATACTGTAATGTAATACTATATCAACATATTAATAATTAAATAATGCGGAATGTATGTCCGTGTCGAGTGTCCGTATACTAGCGATGGTGATTTACTCGATAAATACATTATATGTTAATAATTAATTGATTAAAATTATCTAATATGCCTATACATATATATTTATTATATATATATATATATATATATATGCGAATAATAAACCTTTGTGACGCTGTGAAAACTTTACCTAGAAGATTATCAACTAGCGGACATCTGTAACTATTTCACGGAAAGAGACGCCGCGCGATGCGTGTGTAAAACGTGTCACCATAACTAGAGAGAGGGGGTATAACAACAACACCAGCAGTAGCAGCATCACCATCGCGACATATTATGAGGAGGAGGAGGAGAAGGAGGTGAGGTGATGGTGATGACGATAAAGACCACACACACACCCCGCGGAGGTAGTGATTCATCCTTATTGTTGTGTATTGTTATGTATTGTTGTGTATTGTTATGTATTTTTTCGTGTATGCTAGCGGCTGGATGAACCGATTCCGAGTATTATGAATAATGCTAATCATACCGCAAGTTATTCATAACGAATTCTGGGCGGCGTGTATTTTCTATATATTCCATGTATTTTCTATTCATATACCGACTGCATAATTCCGACTCCATATGCATATACATATGCATAAAGCATGCTTTAATGTGAGGTCAAATGTATCGATACATTATAGAGATCTCGATGTATACACGTGTTATAGTGTTACATAATACAGCACTGTTTTATAACATAAATATCACCTTATATTGTAAACTATATCACTCTATTGTGATAAGAGTACAATGAGTTTTAAAAATTCATAAAAATTCATTAATTTGAAAATGTTTTTTGAAAGCAACAAATAATGTTGAGCGATACACACTAGAGGGCGACACGCCCCTACTCGCTAGCGATATCGCTTGTAATTACTCCAGTGTGAAACACGCTTTATTTACCACGTTAGATATTCTATTAATTATATATCTAAATAAAATATATTCGAATAGAGTATAATACACTTATCCTCAAGGTAGGCTATAAAAGTAGGCTATAGCCGTATACTATATATAGTTTTAAGAATAATACAGTATGTTATAACATATTATACTATTAATATTGACGCACTAATTTATTCATGCATAGCCTATATAAGTTATCTCACTATGGTGGTATACCATAATAATATACCATAATAGGTATATCAGATAATAACAACTATTAATAGTATTATAACGCATGTAATTACATTAAATTACATATTTGCTATTCTGTCACGAAATAGTTAACTTTAGTAACTATAGTTAACTTTAGTAACTATAGTTAACTTTAGTAACTATAGTTAACTTTAGTAACTAAAGTTAACTTTAGTAACTATAGTTAACTTTAGTAACTATAGTTAACTTTAGTAACTATAGTTAACTTTAGTAACTATAGTTAACTTTAGTAACTATAGTTAACTTTAGTAACTATAGTTAACTTTAGTAACTATAGTTAACTTTAGTAACTATAGTTAACTTTAGTAACTATACTATAGTATGATATAGTAACTAATAATTAATAATTAGTCCGTATACACATGAATCACATGTTAACATAGAGTTCTGAAAGTTTACATAGGGTTATATCATATATACATATTACACACACATACTTCATATGTTCGCACACAGCGCTTCCTCGTGCAGTGTATGACGTACACCTGTAGTGACGCAACGGGTGTGACGTAATCGCTGACGCGCGCGCTTACATCTATTACGTAACTTCCGGTCCGTTACAGCGTCACGCGGCGGCGATATAGCGCACTTCGTTATTAACCTACGAGATATATGTTATTAATGTGTGTGTGCGCGCGTATTTCAGCCGTTTTATCACGTACGACGTACGATTATTAATAGTAGTTAATTATTTAAAATTAATTAATAACTATATATTATATTATTATATGCACTACATAATTGTAGCATTAATATATATATATATATATATATATATATATATATATATAATACTATAATAATCAACAGTTGCCAATTAGCTGATCAGCTGTCAATCAAATCTAGATTTATATATGTGAGTCACGTGACTAATCCGTGACTAAACTAAAGAGTGACGTGATGTACGTGACAACTGATGGATAAGCGGAACGAATAACATCGATGAAAACATATTTTATACATACATATAGAATATATAAAAGGAAATAATTATAATGGTATACACAATAATAATTAATTGAGTTCATACGCTTGTTAATACCTATAATACATCGTAGTGTAGTATACTATAGTATAGCAGTATCCCAGCTGAATGTACTGATAGCGCTTTGTTATATTAACTAACCAGCTAATTATATGATTTACAATTATATGTGTATATACATATAGTATACTACGTATGTAGGGGAAAGTAACCTAATACGGACACATTAACAATAAATGGTCTTACAATTTTATGACTCATTATTTTTATTCAAAAATTGCAATATATTAATATTATATGATTATAGATATTATTGTGATTTTAAAATTTTATTTAATCTTTTTATTCCATAGATAACGGTGGTGTCCGTATTCGGTACCCATGTATGAATACGGACATCCTGTGTTATAATACGGACACCCTATATAGGTATTATATATACCCTATACACCTTTAGATAAACTATATATTATTGATGATTCAATCAGACAAATTACAATTACATTATTTATAATTAATTTTAAGTAAACGTGTCTTAATAGTCTTAAGTTAATACACACATGTGTGTCTTTTAATACATACTTACTTACATACATACATAATACATATCAGTATATAATATTAGAGGCGTGTTAATGTAATCAATTACTGATATATCTTGTATTCTACTGTTAACTACCTATACGCAGGGGCGCTGGAACAATGGTGTGTATGTAGGGGAGCCAACCAATCAAAATAAATGTTGTGGTAAAAGTGGGGAGGGGAGACCAATACATAGGAGGTCCCGCTAGATATTAAATTGGTTGGGAACAGTGTCCCCCGCTCCCCTGTTGCAGCGCCTCACTACTACATATACGGTATATAATTAAGATGTGAACACTCATCTATAGCTCTGAACATTAGTTATATTCTCTATTGTTGTAAACAATAACTAGGTTTAGCCTATAGCTGAACTCGGTTTAACTAAACCTGCAGGTGTTTACATTATGGTATATTAGGGCAGAAACCCTCAAACATATGTTACATATCTGCCATGTATATATATATGTAGAATATTGCAAAGTATGCTAGTGATAATAATATTTATTTATTGAAACCCTTTTAACCTATTAACCTATTAACATATACAATGTATACATTCGATTATACGAATTATATAAGTATCGAGGTTAATAATTCAATAAGTAACTTTTTAGTAGTGAATTAAAATGATTTAAATATATTTTATACCCTATAGGGTAAATATAATTAATAAATAAATAAACAAGAATGATATATAGTGGTATATTATATCCATATTTAGGTTCACATATGTAATATATATATATATATATATATAATATCGAAATAATACAACTACAAGGGAAACGACATCTAGCAATACATCTAACAGACCTCAGCTACACAGATGATATATCACTATAAGTGCTATATCAGATACTATAGTATCACAAGAAGTCGAACAAACTCAGCAACTACTAACATCCATTGAAACGTAAGTCGCTAACATTAGTCTTCGACTGAACGCAAGGAAAACCGAAGTCATAACGTTCATTTACACAATACCGGTTGACATTAAACTAGAAAAATATGTCACGCTTATTGACAATGTTGCCCATTTTAAATACCTAAGAGGGACATAATGAGATATGTCTAACTCACACCAATGTTTCTATTTGTCTATCTTAGGATTTTGAAATTCGCAAATCATTATCATGATCAGCAATACATAAGATGAAATCAATCTTGAACTCCAAAATGAAAAACAGTCTGAAAATAATAAATTTCAAAGACACAATCGAACCTATGTTATTATACGGTAGCGAATGCTGAACAATTTACTCCATAATTCGTAAAAAAAATGATGTTTGTTATACCAGTTTACTTAGAATGGCCACCAATGTTTTATAGAAATACATGGTCACTTATAATCAGTTATATAGAGGAATGCCATATATCTCTGAGGTGATAAAACAAATAATATTGCAACTAGCAGGTCATTGCATAAGGCACGCTGATGAATTAGTGCACTATTTAATGTTATGGAAACCAAAGAACGACATAAGAAACAGAAGGAGACGATCCAACACATTCATAGACATCTTAAAGAACGACTGCGAATGTGAAGAAGAATACGAATTAAGAATACTGATGATGGACATAGAATGATGGAAAGTAAACGCAAGATCTCATCGAATGAGAACTAGACTAAACTAATTAAGTAAGTACATATATATATATATATATATATATAAATAAACTCAATTTGTTTTATGATAGTTTATTATTTTGAATTCAATAGGATTTCATATAACTCGCTGATCATAATACGCCCGGTCTGTGATTCTGCTTCCGTTTTATCTTATCGCTACTTTAGATAACGCGTTATCATTATCACCGTTACCATGGTAACGTGTTACTGCGGGAAACTATCTCTAAGGATGTACGTAGCCAGTATGACGAGCGAATTGGCACCGTTGTGAAGGCAATCACCCCCTCCGTTACTATAGGACATACGGGCTAGACTGTCCACCCTCCAGTCGTCTTCTTCCGTAATCTCCATATCTAGTACCGGTATAGTGGCTACGTTGCGCGGGTTACGCCTAGCCGGTATGTTGACTCGTGGAGGTGTGTTATCGGTTGAAGGGGGCGTAACCTCTGGTTGTGGGTCCGCTTGGCTGGCGTTACCAGTATTCCCATTACGATGCATTCCTATCTCCTCGTTATTCGCGGAAGGGGGCGTAACCTCTAGTTGTGGTTCCGCTTGACTGGCGTTACTAGTATCCCCATCTCGCGGAGACTGAGTTGATAGACTACCAGCACTAGCCACATCTATCTCATTACTTGACTCCGCTGTAGATGTGTGATTCGGAACGCTTCTGGGGAGTAGATCTTCGGACATATTAATGCTATTAAGATAACGATAATAATTTAAATAATTGTTTTTATGAATTGTGTTTATGGAAATTGTGAATTTAAATATTATAATTTAATACAATTTTAAATCGAAAATTTTTAATATTTATTTTAAATGTCTATTAGTTTACTAATACATTAAAATACATAATTCACCACAAGTTGGTGGTGGTAGTAGTATTAGTAGTAGTAGTAGTAGTAGTAGTAGTAGTAGTAGTAGTAGTAGTAGTAGTAGTAGTAGTAGTAGTAGTAGTAGTAGTAGTAGTAGTAGTAGTAGTAGTAGTAGTAGTAGTAGTAGTAGTAGTAGTAGTAGTAGTAGTAGTAGTAGTAGTAGTAGTAGTAGTAGTAGTAGTAGTAGTAGTAGTAGTAGTAGTAGTAGTAGTAGTAGTAGTAGTAGTAGTAGTAGTAGTAGTAGTAGTAGTAGTAGTAGTAGTAGTAGTAGTAGTAGTAGTAGTAGTAGTAGTAGTAGTAGTAGTAGTAGTAGTAGTAGTAGTAGTAGTAGTAGTAGTAGTAGTAGTAGTAGTAGTAGTAGTAGTAGTAGTAGTAGTAGTAGTAGTAGTAGTAGTAGTAGTAGTAGTAGTAGTAGTAGTAGTAGTAGTAGTAGTAGTAGTAGTAGTAGTAGTAGTAGTAGTAGTAGTAGTAGTAGTAGTAGTAGTAGTAGTAGTAGTAGTAGTAGTAGTAGTAGTAGTAGTAGTAGTAGTAGTAGTAGTAGTAGTAGTAGTAGTAGTAGTAGTAGTAGTAGTAGTAGTAGTAGTAGTAGTAGTAGTAGTAGTAGTAGTAGTAGTAGTAGTAGTAGTAGTAGTAGTAGTAGTAGTAGTAGTAGTAGTAGTAGTAGTAGTAGTAGTAGCAGCAGCAGCAGCAGCAGCAGCAGCAGCAGTAGTAGTAGTAGTAGTAGTAGTAGTAGTAGTAGTAGTAGTAGTAGTAGTAGTAGTAGTAGTAGTAGTAGTAGTAGTAGTAGTAGTAGTAGTAGTAGTAGTAGTAGTAGTAGTAGTAGTAGTAGTAGTAGTAGTAGTAGTAGTAGTAGTAGTAGTAGTAGTAGTAGTAGTAGTAGTAGTAGTAGTAGTAGTAGTAGTAGTAGTAGTAGTAGTAGTAGTAGGAGTAGTAATAATAGTAATGTAAATGTAATGTAAATAGTTTATTATACACTGCATTAATGTTTTATAAACATTCTTAGAGTGTGAACGAACAAATTAAACAGAACAAATATTAATAATTGTTTTTAGCATTTAAAAACATAACATGATAAATATATACATACATATATGTATATATAAATATATAAACGTATATAAATAAATATACATAAATATACAGATACATACAATATTTTCGTATATGTTATAAACTTTAGAATATTATTATAAAACTATTACAATCAATAGTTATTTAATATATAACGATGTAAATGTTTCTTGAACGTGTAATGGTTAATAATATTCTTAATGTTGGATGGAAGTTTGTTCCAAAGGTAAGGGGCATACCACTGATAAGATAGCTCGCCATATATTGAAGAATTAATGTTAGGTAGTTCAAAGTTAATTGTAGAATTTGATCGCAATTGCGAGTTATTAATAGATAACTGTAGCATATTATATATATATATATACATAGGTTTCTTAAATACTATAGCTTTATGCGTTATAGTGAGTACTTTATATATAATAGATTGCTTAGTATTATGCCAATTGATTTTAGAACTAAGTTCAGAAATACTTGTAGAATAATCAGTATAAGGAATTTTAAATATAATTCGAATGCACCTATTTATAATGGAATCACATTTTTTTAGTAGTGTAGTATTAATTTTATAAAGAAAAGAGTTGCAGTAATTTAGTTTAGAAATAATTAGTGAAGTAGATAATATTTTAGCTGTATTTAGTGAAATGAAAGGGCGAATTTTTTTTAAATTGTAAATATTATATGATGCAGACTTAAATATATCTTTTACATGTATTTCAGTCGATAGATTTTGTGAAATAGTTATTCCAAGATACTTTGTACTAGTAATATAAGTAATATTATCTGTACCGATATAGATATTTGGAAATGCAGTGCGAGTTCTAGAAATATTAATTAGTTTAGTTTTATTTGAATTTATTAGTAAGTTATTATTAGTAAGCCAGTTAGTAGTAGAATTAATACAGTCTTGAAAATAATTATTTTGTGGAGAGTTAGTTGCAAATGTATGTAATACAATATCATCTGCATATATATTATATTTTAGTAAAGTATATGATTGGAGTAATTTTGATAAAGGTCGTAGATATATAGAAAATAGAATTGGAGAAAGGACAGAACCTTGTGGGACACCGAAATTTAGTGGAAAGGATTGAGAAAATGAAGAATTAATTTTAACAGGATATGTTCTAGTAGTAATGAAAGATTTAAACCAATTGAAAGCAGTTCCAGTAATACCAATATTGGAAAGTCTAGATAGTAATATAGTAAAGTAAATGGTATCAAATGCAGCAGTCATATCAATAAATAATAATTGCAAAGATTTGTGGTTGTCAAGTGAATGGTGAAGGCTATCAGTAAGTGCAATAGTGGAAGTTTCAGTACTATGATGTTTACGGTATGCACTCTGGTAATTATCAAATAAATCATTATAGTCAAGATAAGAGATGAGCTGTTTATAGATAACTTTTTCTAGAATCTTTGAGAGTAATGGTAATTGAGATAGAGGTCGATAATTAGATAAAATAGAATCATCTAAAGATGCATTTTTTAAAATAGGAGTTATAGCATGTGTTAATTCAGGTGGTATAATGCCAGTAGTTAGTGAAATATTAATAATTTTATTATATAGAGGTGTTAAAGTGTTAATAATTTTTTTAGTAATAGAGAGAGATAATGGATCATTTGGTGAAGTACATTTGGCGGTAATTATCAAATTATATATTTCAGTATGTGTTGGAGTTATGAAATTATTAAAATTATTATTGGGAAATGAACATATATCAAAAAAATTTATATTGATAGATTTATTTACAGATTTACTTTTAGATATATTATCACATATGTTGGAAATTTTATTATCAAAGAAATTTGAGAATTTATTAACTAGTAGATTATTTTTTTGAGGAGGAAAAGATTTTCTTTTGTTCCTTCCCATTAATTGATTAGTAAGTTTAAAATTTTTTTTAGAATCATTGTTATATAAATTAATTGTATTATTATAGTACATTGTTTTTAGAGATTTCATTTGTTTACGGTATTGAGATCTAGCAAATAAGAAATTATCATGATTAATTGTATTTTTATTTTTATTATATATTTTGTTTAATATGTTAGTATTTTTTTTATAAGTATGACATATATGATTAAACCATGGTGTTATAGAGTATATTTTAATTGTTCGGTTATTAAGTGGTGCATATGTGTCTAGAAGATTAGAAAGTGTATTATTAAGTGCAGTTATAGTACAATTATTTATGTCAAGATTAGATAGAATATCAAGAGAAAATTTAGTTAAGTCTATATTACGTACATTTCGATAGGATAATAATTTAGAACTTATATTTTTTTTTATATTTAATGTACATTTAATAGCATAATGATCAGTTAATAGTGTAGAATTAGTTGGTTGGTTGTCTAATAGAATAGAATTATTATGAGTAAAAATAAGATCGAGTACATTTCCTGAAATATGTGTAGTTTCAGTAACATGTTGAGATAAACATAATTCATTACAGATATCTTTGAATTTATTATGGGGATATGATGTAGAATTAAAATGAAAATTAAAGTCACCAAGAATTATAAGGAACGGGCTAATGTGTTGATGAATTAGATCCGAAAATTCTTTAAAAATTTTATATGGTTATTATTTGGAGGTCTATATATATATAGTGAGAACAGTTATTATTTGAAAGTGAGATGTTTTAAATTTGACAAGAAGTACATCACATAGAGTCATATTAATTCGAATTTGAGAAAGTATAGTATAGTTATTATTTAAAAGTAAAGCAACACCACCACCATTTCTATCATCACATATATGACTATGTATAAAATTAAAATGTAATGGTTCAAAATAAGAAGGAGTAACATCATCTAATATATGGAGCCAAGTTTATGTGAGTCCGATTATTGATGATTTAGATTCTATTATATATTGTGTGATGATATCAATATTAGCAACTAGTGAACGACAATTAATGAGGGAAGTAATGTTTTCATTGCTACATACCGATAGTCAATCAGATTTATTATTTGGTTTATTTTGTATTGATGTGATATATGTATCGTATGATTTACTCCATGTGTTCAATTCATTTATGGACGGTAAATATGGAGAACATTTCCAATCAAGTTTATTTTTATCATTATATGGTCTTAGTTCATAAGTATTAGTTTTTAAATTTAATGTACATTTATAGTTTAAAATTAGCTTAGATTTAATAGCATGATAAAATATATTACCATTTCTTCTAACATCAGTAGTAGTAGTAGTAGTAGTAGTAGTAGTAGTAGTAGTAGTAGTAGTAGTAGTAGTAGTAGTAGTAGTAGTAGTAGTAGTAGTAGTAGTAGTAGTAGTAGTAGTAGTAGTAGTAGTAGTAGTAGTAGTAGTAGTAGTAGTAGTAGTAGTAGTAGTAGTAGTAGTAGTAGTAGTAGTAGTAGTAGTAGTAGTAGTAGTAGTAGTAGTAGTAGTAGTAGTAGTAGTAGTAGTAGTAGTAGTAGTAGTAGTAGTAGTAGTAGTAGTAGTAGTAGTAGTAGTAGTAGTAGTAGTAGTAGTAGTAGTAGTAGTAGTAGTAATATTATGAATATTAGTACTACCTATACTATATATATCTATACTATATTATCGTGATTTAGATTAATATTAAATATTAGTATAGTATATATATTAAATTGAAAAGTCAAAGACCTTTTATCATTTATTTTATAAATTATACAAATATTCTTAATTTTCAGATATTTGCAAATAAGATATAATATGATTTGATCAATCTCTATTTACTTATTCGACTTTGTATTCTTGTTAGCTTTAAGTATTTGTGGAACATTATTTATTCGCTGTTCCTTTTTTGTTTCATCAGTAGTTGGGGTATCTCCAATTGCATTTACTTCTGTTTTTTTCTGAAGACTGAAAAGGAATTGAGACTTCTTCACTTGTAATCTTTCGGATTTACTTACTTCTAACACTGAACTATGTTCTATAGAACCGATATAAGCCGAACGAACACCTTCGGGTCTACGTTCTACTCGGTTAATACCGGTAATAGTTCTGCTGTTTAGAGTAGTATTCTTCTTAAGTTCGTCTACTAATCGTACGTGACTGCGTGCCACGATGCCTATCGTGGATGCCGTGCCGTTAACGTTAATATGCCAAGGCTGGCGAAAGTGAGTCATCGATGACCGGGAGGGTTTAGTTTCGCGGCTATCCACTATACGCTGTAGTTCCGCTCGCTTTCTCATGACAGGATTACCGTATCGTTCTGCTGGATGTGTACTATTATTACAGGCTGTCTGGCTGGGTTCTATTTCTACGGAAATCATTTCGGTATCGGATTGTTGTTCTTTTAAGCGAACAGTGGCAGCTGAAGTAGGGCTGTTGTCTTCTATTTCCATTCGTTCTATATCGGGTAGAGATTCATCTTCTAGTTGTTGAGAGGCTGAGTCGTGCGAATACATCATCTCAACATCGTTTTGTTCGTCATCGTCGTCTACACTCATCGGTTCATCGGAGTCTGAAGATGATGCAGATGATAATGATTCACTACTACTGGATGAATCACTACTACTAGACGTATCTACGTCGCTTGATAACGCGTCATATTCATCTTCTGATGAAGCGGAAGACGAAGAGGATGATGAATTACTATCGCTAAGAGTTATCTCCCGTTCTCTTTCAGCATCTTGTTCTACGTCATCATTACCTTCCACATCTTCATCATCGTCTACTACAATAGCGGTACCATTACGCAGGTGTTCGTTGTCTATTGTAATTTCAGCATCTCCTTGTCCGCTCTGTATCAGTTCGTATTCCACTTCATCTTCATTATCGGAGTCTGAAGATGAAGATGAATGATTATCGTCTGCGTCCTGTACACCTGTTTCTTCTTCGTCATCTCCATTATCCTCTTCTCCTTGCTCTTCATCATCTTCGTCAGCTTCTTGCTCATCATCATGACTGCTATCCTCCTCTTCCTCGTATGATCGTTCTTCTGCTCTTCTCTCATTCGTATCCTCTTCGATAACTGATGACTCGGTTACTTCATCACGTGGTTTACAACTATCGTCCGTATTGTTTGTCGATACCTCACTTGTATCTTCATTAACTCGTTGACTCTCTTCACCACTCGTTTCTTCTTCTTGACGATTTTCTTCTTTCATTGAAGTTGTAGTTGTTTATTTTACGTCTAGGCTTACGTTATACGTTACTGGTTATAGTGGTTATTTATATATGGTTAACTTTTGTATTGTGATTTGTAACTAATTAATATTCTAAAAACGTATTAAAATTATTAAAAATAAATGTTATAAAATTATAAAATTTTTAATTCACTATTTCTATAAACGCGAATTATTAAAAACAATTATTCGCAATAATCATCGTTGCCTTAATAACCCTAATATGTCCAAACATCTATCCCCGACACGAGTTTCGAGTCGCCCAACTCCCGACGAATCCGCTAAAGAGATAGGTGTGGCGAATTCCGGCAATACTTCAACTCAGCCTCCGCGAGATGAAGACAACTGCGCACCCGAAAGGGATGATGAACACGACACCGCGATTCGTAACGAGGAGACTGCAGCGCCACGAGATGGGGACACCGAGAACGACGGTCAAGCGACACCGCTACTAGATGTTACGCCCACTTTAGAGAATAACGAGATTCCTCGAGACGACGCAGTAGCAGGTCCTAGCCGCGGTAATAATAACCGACACGTAGACGGTAGACATATACACATACCTCTACCGGAGACGATCCCGATCCTAGAGGATACGGACGACGATGATTGGATGCTGTACAGTATCGCCAGAATGACGTATAGTAACGGAGGGGGGATTGTATTTCGAGCGATGCCGACTTTTGCGATATAATAACTTCTTACATCGCTAGAGATTTCTACCCGCTGTGAACCGTTACTATGACAACTACATCACAGCAGCAGAAGCTGACCGATACGGTGATGATAACATATACGTTACACCTATAGTGTCATAGCGTATACGCTATATATAACAATCGGGAAGATGAATATGAACATACTATTTAATTCAATATAAACTATCTAAACAAATAACATAATTTATTGATTTATATATTTATATATTTATATATTACCTATATACATATATATTCTATTATAATTTTTGTATTTAATTATATGACGATATTGTTATATGGTATAATTTGTATTATTTACATATGTAGTAATATCAGTTAGTTATTCATACTTTAGAGTCATATAATTATAGCTGTCCTATTTATAATAATTGACATTTTAAATATATCTATCTATATATATATATATATATATATATATATATATATATATATATATATATATATATATATATACATATCAGATTTAGTTTTAATAATACATGAATAGCTTATTGAAACAATTGCCCTTTAATCAGAGTGACAATCCCATAAAGTACAATTACATATATAAGTATATATTATTTCTTCATTAGTTGAATACTTTTTTTATTTGTAGTTTTTTTTTATAATTGTAATGTAAATATTGTATATGTATTCGTATCATTAATTTACCAACTCTTGGTTTATGGTTATAGAATATAATATTTCATAATTGTAATAATATATTTTCCTATAAGCTATATATATATATATATATATATATATATATAAAATAGGAAATAACTACATTAAATAAATAAATCCTCATTAATGAGGATTTGTTTATATGTTTTATATCTAGTGGTCATTCTATAATTGAAGCTAACTATAATTGAAGCGTTAACTATAGAAGATACTTACATATATTGGCATCAACATAGGCGCATTTGATAATACAAATAATTTAATTAATGATGACCTTACATCGAATCTTTTAGCAATCTCTAAATCTACTCTACAATCCAAACACAATTTGTTTATGCTTAAAATCTAAATAATTCCAAGTATGCTTCATATATGTAGGGATATATATTAGATAACGTCAAGATAAACCTTGAAAAAATACTTCTGTCCATGGTTTTTAATGAATTCAAATATATATTAGATAATTATCTAATATATATTTGAATTTATTAAAAACCATGGACAGACGTATACGGTCGTTCGTCAGACGTTGTCTTCAACTATAGTAAATACGATTGATAGCTATCCCATTGATACTACTAGGTATATTCTATTAGGTGCACCTAGTAGTATCAATGGGATAGCTATCACTCGTGTTTTTCTAGCGGTTAAAAATGATTTCATCCATTAAAAGTAATTATGACACTATTATTCAAACTCTTCCCGATAGCGTTATCCTAAAATGGTCTACACCTCGACCATACGATGAATACACGTTTGTTGATAACATGTATGTACAATGTACATTAATATCATTCAATATATTTATTTAATTCTGTCGATGGTAATGGATTATCTGTAGGCACACATAGTCTTTATATCAATAGTTGGATAACATCCCAGATAAAGATGTTTTCTTGTCGTGATTTTGTAGAAATAGTAATTACTATTGTATACAGCTGTAAACTAAGCACTGTCTACTGTATAAGACACATTACAGATGTAGACGTGTGTTTCCTAGTATAAATATAAACTGCTTAAGGCGAGGGTGCAATTATATATATATATATATATATATATATATATATATATATATATATATATATATATGACTACCTAGAGGTATTGATTTGATATGAATTATAATTTACATTATTCAAACCTGTAGATTTAATTATAATAACATTATTCACAGGAATAATTACGTTAACTATTTATTAATCACTCTACTGAATAAGTACACATTTAAACTATACTGGAACCACACATACGAACACTACTTGGCTTAACCAACCCCGACTTACTGGCATACAAACATTATATTGTATACATTATTGATACTCAGATTTCAACCAATACAATATATAGTATCTATATATACTGATACTAAATACCGACAACAACTGATTATTACAACATACCTGAAATAATCTCCTATGCCAAACAACTTACTGGTACAAAGCCGGTTAAATTAAGTGCATATTGTTGGAACTGGCATGGCATCCCCACCTCCCTAACGTATAAATACCTATATTAGTTAGACCCGAGAAATCATGATATTACCAAGGACATGCCCTTGATATGCAACTCAGTATTCGCGTTATGATAGGTAGTCTAAGTATGTAGGCTATCGTATATTACCTATCGTAAATACTGCTGCAATAGATTATTGTAAAATCCCTAATTATCTGGCCTCTCCCTTGCCTACTTCGTCATATTGTTGTTAATATGTTATACGTAAATAAATGGGATAACTGGCTCTGGTTATTAACCAACTATTGACTATATATATATATATAAGTTTGAAAACTTATTCCATGACCAAGATATGTGTTATTATAATTACAAATTCGTTATATATATCACATACATCATTTAAATTTGTATGCTATTGATATCGGTGGCTGTAAGTAATGATAAACATTGTATCAACCAACAAATAGTATGTACAAATCCCATGGTATGTATGTCATATGTCACTATGTGTCTAATTGGTTACACATAACTGTTTACTAGTTAATATAATAGTACTTGTCTATTTTGTTGAAGTATTAATTAATATCTGAAATATACACTCACATTTGTAGAAGGTATACGTTAATGTAGACATTGTATGTTAACATAGGTTTAATATGTAGGCATATGTTTATGTATTTAGGACACACTTTTTTTTTAAAGTGAGCTAAGTTCCTATATTATCGTATAATCAAATATTATTATTTATTAAATAGTGTAGGTTATTTCTATTTGCGAATATTTATCATTTTACTGTTACGTACTTTTAATTATGCCTATGCGAATATATAAGAACCTACATAGGTACCTATATAACTACTTCCTTTATTTTATTAATTTAATAATCAATAATAATTATTATTTAAACACGTAGGTGTAGGTTATATATTATCAATATAAAATGTATACTTACGATTATATATATTAGTTGAATTAAAAAAAATCAAACTTGCTCAATAAAATGTACGAACAATTAATTATGTATTGTTTATTGATAATAAATTTAATTTTACCTTATTTATTAGGAGAATAACAACTAAATATACATATACTAAAATAGGACCTATGTTTATACATATACATATATTTAACTATTTATAATATATAGTTATATAAACATTATAGTAATTCAAATGAAATATTATATGTTATCCATCATATTATGTAAGTTAACTTAATATATATATTATATAAATACACATACATATTTATATATATATATGCACATACATGTAAGTCACCTATATATTGAGTAAATTTATAAACTTGTATTTATATATATCCTACAATTTACCTGTCATATATTTAATTGTAGTTATGCCATGTTTTCAACAGTTACCATTACAAGATGATTATGTATATAATGGTGAGTATTAAAACTATTAATTAGATCAAAACTCTAAATGTGATTCTAATAATTGTATGTTAATTATCAATTTTATTATTTATATATTAGACATATTATTTTGCATATTGATTATAATCAATATTAGATTATAAATACAGTAGTTAATACTAAAAATACTAGAAACTATTGATATTGTAATACAAATATATGAATATATAGATATAATTTGTCTTCACTATTATTCCAAGTTGTTTAAACATAGAATTATATATATATATATATATATATATTTTATACAATTAAACATATATATAATAACAGAATTGAACTTATAGATATTAATAATTAATCACAGAACTAAGTGCAGCCGATGACGTATTTATCGAAGACGTAACCATGGCAATGAAATCTACGTGTGGTTTACACTGCGAACAAAGAGATTGCTGCGCTTCAGACCCCACACGATGTTGTCAGTTAGTAGCATAGAGCTAGAGAAACTCTCTCTCTAGCTCTACGGGTAGTATTAACCGATACCACGGTTAGCAGTTTCAATAGAAGTGATCCACTATGCGGTATATCGGAATTAGCCGAAGTTATTACCTAAACCTCGTAGGTATGACACAAATACAAAACATGATAGGCGTACACTTATATTCTGTGATATATACCTACTATGTTACAGTGCTCTAGTAATGCTACTCATGGATGAGATTTTGATCATACTAATTTCACTTTTCCACAATAAATATAGATTTAATAAAAACGATGTACTCGATATCAACTAATTAGGCATATGAAGTATATATTATTTAATAATTCAGTGGATGACATATGCAATTATAACAATTATTTATACGTATATTATGTGATTTTTCCTGAGTATACTCGTATACTTTGTTGTATAATAATAATATCAGAATTAGGTTCTAGTTGATGATATAGATCATAAACTCATGTATGGTATAGAAGTTCTATTGAACTTATCTATATACCATTAGTATCATACCAACCATCACTTAGTAACGAGAGAATTAATAAACAAAAATAATAAATATAAAGAGTATAAGTATTTAAATTGTTATTAAATGGTTGCTTATCTAATAATGTGTTAACATAGTAAATATCTACAACATATACTTAGTCATACACAATGAAAAAGTATAGTGATGGCCTACTCCTAGACAGTACATTCATTCAACAGTGAAATAGAAGTGTTCCTTATTATTCATAAAAAAGAGAATATATTGTCTACAAATAATATAGTCCTGTAATTGTTCATCATATACAATTATAATAATTGAATGTAAATTATTTCACTTATCTTTAAACATTACATTGATCTCTGAACAATATGAACATCATGATTACATTCAATATTCGATTACTTTAAATTATAATTGTTATTACGAACACGAATGTATTCAATACATTCGATATTGTGTGTTCCGAGGATGTCAATTTTGTTGGGCTTTAGGTGTAATGCCTACTTATAGGTGTAATACATACTTTATAAAAATGTATGATTATTTTTTGAAATATAAAAATAATGAATAATATTTTATAATATTAATGAATCAAATAAAATGTATTTTTCAAATATAAAAAATATAAATATAAATGTATTTCTATCGATGAACTTAATTACAAAACAATATTTAATTTATAAATATATTGCAAGTCCTTCAGTAATACGCATTAAATTAAGAACAATATATTGTAATACATATAATATATTTACTTTGCTATATATTAATTAATTTAAAATATGATATCGATATATTAATAATAATTTGTTATAACATTTACAGAGATGAAAGTTTTAGTAAATTTGAAAGTAAAGTGCTAATAAGTTCAATACTTGGACAGATATGCTGTTGCATTCTAACTCTGCATTACATATCTTGTATTATTATTTATAATGTCTATAAGATCGTGGATAGATTCCTTTAGGTATACTTTTACGATTAGTTTGATGCGATACGGGAGACTCTCTATAATAAATATATTATTTCGCAATTTTCTATATTCTTTTCATATTTATAATTAAAACTATTATTAACTATAATTATAATAAATAAAAGTAAGACAAATAAGTGTATATATACATATACAATTATATATATATATATATATATATATATATATATATATATATTACCATGAAAGTGGCTTCGAAGGGACATTATAGATATATGGTTGTAAGTGAAAACTGAATCTTCAGTTCCTGGATGGGATGAAACGGACTCCTAAGAATAAAAATAACAATATAAATATATATAATCGTCCTTAAGTGTAATTAGTAATATATAAAGTACTAATATAATAGGTGAATGATTAACATTACTGCGGTTGTTGTTACAACTATGCCATAATTAGATAAAGCCTAGGCTGTAGAATTTAACTTGAGTACAGGTGGAGTTTAGCAAGTATATAATATTAAACGACTCTTATTTTATATGATATTATAGAAATGAAATAATCTAGATTACATAACGGTTGTAGTGATTACTGTTTACATTACCAGGTGGCAGTTGTTCGGATACAATAAACTTGCCTAGGACACTATGTTACCATTACTGAGATCTAAGGATTAGCCTAAGACAATATTCAGCATTAAGGAGATAGCTACGGACATTTTTTATTGGTCTAGGACACTTTTTTAAAAATATTGCAACAAAAGCAGAGCCATGTTAATAACTAGTGAAATAAATACAATACAGTGAATATAACATATATTCGTGAGTGCAAACTTATTATGTATTTAGGTTTATACGTTATACAGTATAATGCATCGTTACAATAAGCGTATCTTACTACATAAATCTAATTATGATATTTATTGCATACTATTATAACAGGGAATACATATATTACTTAATAATAATTATGATGTATATATATATATATGATTATACATTGTATTATATGGTCAATGACAACATTAATACAAACCTGAAGTGATTAGAAATAACAGGTATTATAGACAACTGCATAATGATCTATGTTAAATATATATTATAAATTATTTATATTTAGATACATTACTAGAATATTTTTAAATATTTTTAAATAAGTATCATTTAGTTAATATATTGATATATTAATATAATACAATTAGTAAATGTGTAAAGTAAAAGTAATATATAAATTATTAATATGATGATTAAATTTATCAAATATTAATTGAATATATACCATATTGTTTAAGTAAGTTTTCTTTAAATTTAAACATTATATATATATAGTTAGAATTAAAGAAAATAAGTATTATTAATACTATTAACTTAGCTTCATAACTATAATAATTGTTGATAGAAATCATATTATCATGGCTTAATATACTAATTATTATTTATGCTCATGAATTTATACCTTATATTATAATACTTGATGTTATTCACTATATATATATAGAGTTATTGTTAACATAATATAAACTAGTGCTTAGAGATATTTAATATACTTTGCGAAAAATATTTACTCTATATATAAGAAAAAATATATTTTTAATTATGTGCGTTTTTTAAATATATAGATTTAAAGTATTAAAGTAGTAAGTAAATAAAAAACGTAGTTTAATGGGATTTTATTACATAGTATAAAAAGGTGAAAAGCATTGCTTGACTTGACCATGATGAGAGTAACGGCGATGAAAACTAAGCATTACGCAATCATCGGCAGCAGCACAACGATGATGATGATGATAACAATGACAATAATACACAATCGATATTATTGATTAAGAGATTTAATGAAAATAAATAATAAGAGATATTTATTTATAAACGAATTCTATTTATAAACGTATTCTATATATATATGTATATGTGTGTATATACACGCAAAACTTAATGATAATTTAAAGTTGAACAGTAATATGTAGACGATCGTCTCCTCCCTCTCCTCCTCGGTTACATGCATTCCTCTGGAGCTTCGGTAGACACCACCACGATATTGTTGTCGTCCATACTGTGCTGTAGAGTGATGATCTGACCGTCTGTGGTCAAGGTCACTGAGACCGATGTGGTCAAGGGGTTAATAGGTGTTTGGGTGTTGAGCAATAAGATATTATATAGGATGATAATGATATATTATATAATATATATCCAAGCCTCACTACTAGTGTAATCAGTAAGTGGATTGTTTGAATTCAAATTTATATTTAATTATATATGCTATATTAATATCTTATAATATCGAATAAAATATATAAAATATACGAAATCATTGAAATAGTCATTTATTGTTATTAGAAACATTACAAGATAAATATTTTACTAAATAAATGTATTTATATGGAATACAAATGTATTTCAATATTAGATTATACATACAGAGATGGTCATGGGGCTTTGTATATACATGCTGGCCTCATAGGTGAATATATATATACTATAGTATATCAATATATAACTAAAGAATACATATTGTTAAGGGGATACGCAGGTTGTGGAAAGTATAGCACATTTTTTAATTTTTAATTCTGTTTATTTAATAAATATAATATTTAGTATCTATCAATATTCTGAGAATAATAACCAAATCGATCATCCTATAACATCCTATAAATCGATGTTTTAGAAAACCAACTTTAAAAAAAATAAAAAATGGTTAATATTATTGAAAAATACGTTCATATGAAGACATTTTTCAATATTTATAATTTAATATTTAAAATATAAAAATGAAAATAAGATCTGATATTATTGTGCTTGAACATAAGCATTTGATGCGTTGTTTGAATTCATTGTCAATATAGCCATCCATTACTATTTTGTTAATTTTAATTTTTTTTACTTATTTTAAAGTAATAACATATTTTAAATAATATATAAGTATATAAAATATAACATTCATATAATAATGATAATTCAATTATATTATCAAGTGTATTTATATATTGAATTTATGTTCACATATAAACATATAAATATGTTAGAATTATAAATAATTGTAGAATATTTTTAAACTCGATTTATACGAAATAATTATTTTCACGTTTTTTCATTTTTTTTAAATCTACAAATCTATCAGAAGAGATGCAATCTGTATTAAATATTCTGTATATTTTACTTATATTATATATATGTAAGCACTATCGTTGGTAATAAATAATATAAATAATATTATTTGCTCATGAAAAAATAATTCGAAAAAATTTGTATAAGTATAATTTGTTCTACTTTTTAAAATAATATATCTCTCAATATAAATAATATTTTACTACAAATAGATTGTCAAGTATAAAAAACATTCTACACAATGATATACATTTTACAGAATTAAAAATATTAAATAATTATTAGTTATTGATTTAGTATATTTATGTATCTATTTACATTGAATTCCCATAAAACGCGTGTATCTCCTCGAGCATGTTAATGCTTACTGTAAATATTACACATTATAGTCATGGTACACGATGGTCTGGGGGGGGGTGGGGTGTATTACGTAATGGAGCTTACCTCCGGGGGGAAGAACAATGGAGTCTGCCGCGTAGTCAATCTCTTGAGTGTCCGGTATGTCGTCCATCTTAGTGGCCTTCAGCCAGGAGTTACTGCTACGCGAAGGAGTTCTGCTGAGCTGTGTGTGTACGTGCGGGGTCATCTATGGTTGAACACTCGGTAACACATACATCACCCGCTAGCGAGTGTAAGAGAGTACATCGTGTTCATGTTACCCGTGTAGAGAGATATCAATAGTCGAGTTGTTCTACTACTACTGTATTTACATCGCGATATTAAAAAGAGATTTCATTTTACATTGAAATATATTTAGTAAATATTTGTAGAATATTTTTTCTAGTCGATCTACACGTATAAGATACGTACGTGTTATGTAACACGTACTCTGACCTACTTAGTTATTGTATCACACACAAACACACACATACACATACACTAGTTAATGAATATAAAGATACAGGCTTAATAACTTGCCGTGTGCTTGACAACACACGGTATATCGACTGCACCTTTTTAGGGGCGGCCTTATGCATATCGATGCCCTTGGCCGCGTTCAGCGTGTGCTGGCTGTTCTCCATCATGGGTGTAAGGATGCGTCGCCGGGCGTTGATGAACCAGTTGTTCACTTGAAGCATGGAGAGGTTCGTCTGAGCGGATATCACACGTTTCTCATCTTCGGTGGGGTACGGGTGCTGGGGGGTACGGTATAGGGGTAATATGGGGTGTGGTCGTACAGTGGGGCTGGGAGAGTAGGGTGGTGGGGCAGACATTTAGTTAGATATGTTGCATTATATATGTAATAAGATAACAAGTAGATAGATATATGTACATATGAATATAACTAGATAGTTAATAAGATTACTAGGCATGGTTAAATTAATAGTAATAAAGTTCATTTACATATAAGTTCTATTTTATATGCATATGATACATGATAAATAGAAAACAAGTTGATACAATTATACATATTACTACTACTACTACTACTACTACTACTACTACTACTACTACTACTACTACTACTACTACTACTCCTACCTCACTACTACTACTACCACTACTAACGATGATATGCTGGAAGAGCCAAGTTTTCATGATCTGGGTAGCTGCTTTAGGCAGTACACCTCGCTTAGTCTTACCTCCTTTCTTAGGGGTTTCTTGCCAGTCTGTCAGGTATTACAGCAATTTAAGGTAGTGGTATGATATCGAGGAATGATATATATAATGAACAATAGAGTGTGGCTTTTGTAGCATGGAAAGATAGACATGCTCGATGTATCAATTGACTGTACAGTAGACCGGTTCGTTCGATTCAATTTTTAATCCTTCATATAAAATATAATACATATCTATATTTTAGTATAATATGTATTAACAATTTTTATAAAAAAATAGTTACCTTTGGTCACGAAGCATTTAAAGTTTGAAATATAAATTATTATTTTTAAATAAAATGTATAATATTCCATGTATAATAGTAATGACGCCATCTTATTATCTTTGATGTTTACAAATATTTAAATTAATATTTAAAATTAATTATGTATTAGTATTATATTTAATGAATTCATATAATATATACCATTATTTATATTTATTAATAATATAATATCTATATTTCATTTTTATATCTACAAATTACCAATATTAATGTCTCCTAAAACTCGAGAAAATACACCATTTTACAGTATTAATTTTAAAGTATTTATTTCAAAATAATTCAAAAAAATAATTAATTTTTAAAATTAATATATATAATTATACTTTACATAAATTTGAGTGATCAGATTGTATTGAATTGTGGATATGAGTTAGATATAAATGTCCTTTATACAAATAAAATTAAAAAAATTAAAAAATATGTAAATATATTTTGTATTTCATATTTCAAATAAAAATCCAAAAATATTTAACAATTATGTTAATTTTTTTTCTAAAAATTATTTTTTATTTTTTAATAATTAATTTGAATTGTATTATTATTATCTATAAAATATATATTTTAATTTTAAAAATTAAATTGTAATAATTTATTTATATTAAATAATCATATTTTTAGATATTTTTTTTTACTACAATTATTTAATAAAATTTGGGCATCTAGATTGTTATGAAAAATATTTTGTATTGTTAATACTACTTGTTATATATGTTTCTAGGATATATCCATAGTTGGCTTAAAAAAAATCATTCAATTTGATAAAAATTGAATAAAACTTATTTCTATATCTCCCCCATGTTAAATTGTATATGTATTCAATGTTAAAATTAAAAGGTCTCGTGACATAACAATATTTAAGATATAGGTCTAAAATTTAAACACTTATTTATCATAGCATACATAATTGTCACAGATGTGAAGGTTTATAAAATTACGAAAAAAAATGTAGTACGAACCGGTCTACTGTACAGTGTACACCAGGCCATATCTGCTGCTACTAAATCACACCCTGTGTCTAATATAATAGTAATTAATATAATAATCAATATAATTGGTTTATTTTTATAAAAATAATTTGGTAAATACATACACGTATATACATAACTATGTTCATTAAATAATACTTTAAATAATTAAAATGTAGTGATTTTTAATTTCACGACATCAATAAACTAATGTGTTTTATTATATTTTCGTAATAGTATTAATAATTTACTATTGTATATTAAAATAATATTACTGAGTAATCTCAATATATAAATGATATATTATATATATATATAAATTATATAAACTATATAAAACCTAAAATATGCACAAATAAATAATTATAAATGACATATTTTATTAATTTTTATTATCCCTACATAAAATTAATATATTGGTTTTAAATGCATCTTTTTACCATATAATAACCATGTTATTAGAAAATCATATACAATGAATAATTATTTATTATTATCTCTGTGAAAATAGGTTCATTATAACATACAATATTACATTATTTTAACTAAAGATATCAATTTTCAACATTTAATAATAATGTCATTATTATTATTAAATAGTTTATTGACTACAAAACATCATATGTTTATCGGCGTCATATAATATAATAATAATGAAGGTAATAACAATTTGAAAAAATATTATATTATACTATATAAATAATAATTATGTCATATTTTTACATAAGTAAGAAAAGTAACTGATATGGCTTAATTACATATGTATGAATGAACTAAAAGTATACTTAATGAACAATTTATAACTATTAATGAACATTGTGATTGAACTATACCGTTTTAGCTTATATCACTTAGTACACATATTATTATTGCATAACATGTGTAAATTGTACATGTCTAACTGAAAACAATATGATAGCAGAATTTTAAATTAAATAAAATAATATTATAATTTATAAATATTTACATAAATCTCAAAAAACTTATTTCCTCTACGTAATAAATATATATTATTTTATATATATATACGTTAGAGATAGTATTATAGTCATGATTTTTAATAAATGTTCATATTAAAATAAAACATGATTATAAGGAAACCACTATAAGCAAATAAAACCTATTCGCAATAAAGGGTGTACTGGGTAGTGTTATAATCAATATTTCTTAAAAAGAAGAAAAAAACAATGCAAATACATTATTATATGGAATTATGAAATATACAAGAATACAATCTACAATAACAAATATACCTTTATCTATAATGTAATATATTTACCTGTTTCTACTTTTATAGATTTCCTTTTCTTGCTGATAGTTTGGATTTTGTGAACAGGCTCAATGTACTATGGATTCATATAATATAATAGATTAATATAATATAATAGATTAATATAATATACTAGATTAATATAACGTAATAGATTAATATAATAATAGCAATGTAAAGAAGCATTGCTTATATATTAATATTCAATGAAAACACACACATACATACATACACACACACATATATATATAATTAATACATTGTATATATTTATAATATATATACAAAAATATTTATATTTGGGGAACGTTATATTCTATATATATTTTTGATATAACAAATAAATATAGAGTGCATAATAACTAAAAGTTTTGAAATTTATGTAAACAATTAAATAAATATTAATAATAATAATTAATAACAGTGTATGAACAGCTAAGCTGGGAAATACCTAATTAGTAGACATTACACACACTCGTATACATTAATGACACTCAGTAGTGACTTCGCATGACTACTACTATACGGTGCCATTTATAAGGGGTATTTAGAGGGCTATTTACCCCACTATTATTTGTTGCTCCCCGACTTTAAATTATTCATAATCCTATGGATTTTGTATAAAACAGTAGATGTCTTTCATTAGATTTTTTTACATATATAAAAGAAAACACATTATTATTTGTGGAATTTGTCAACCCACTTACAGTTCATTTAAAACGCACAACTAATGCGTCTACAAGATGTGCTTAAGTACGAGCCTATATAGCCTACTAACGGATACGGGTTGAGCGACCACACCCTGCGGGGTCTGCACCATCTGATAGATGGTTCCGGTGGTCTCGAGGGTGTCGGCGTCTGTGCCTAGTATCACCTCGTTACAGACCTCCATCACCTCTTCAACTTGGGGTGAGCCGATGGCATTGGGGTCGAGGTCATCTTCCACTCCTGTAGTAGCGGTAGGTGTGTGTTAATGGGGGGGTCGGCTTAAATCAGCTTAAGTTAATGTGTGTATAACAAGTATAACAAAAGGCATAATTATAGTATAACAATAGTATAACTATAAGCATATCAATATACACATAACAATAAGCACATAACTATAATGATATTATTAACTCAGCAATCGTGAATCAATGTTCGATTATTTCTTTCCTAATATTTATTAAATTCCTTTTTATTAAGCTGTATTTATTATCATTATCAACGTTCATCGGTAATAGCCTTCACTAAATGTGTATCTATCAATAAGGCTGACATTGCTGTAGCATGAAAAGCTAGTAATACTAGCGCTGTATCTAAGTGACGTATAAACAGACTGTCAACCTGACATGCTAGTAAAGAACACCCAGTCATGCTGGTCATAGAGCCACTTACACACGACTACAGTCGACCATAGAGCTAGAGAGAAATAGAGTGGTAAACGAGGTATCTGATGGCATGCGGAAAGCGTCAATCTAAATTGGTCACCGCAAAATGGCGGATATGACCTATTTGATTTTTTATTTTGTAGCTAGAATAAAATTATTAATATCATTGGAAAGAGGATACAAAAGTAATATAAGTTTCATATTTTACTTTTTTGATATAATTAATAACAAGAGAATATTATATTTTAATATTTGATCACCGCGAGATGGCTGATTTTTTATTTCCCCTTTCCGCATCGGCTTACGCTGCCAGGCATCGAGGCATTACCACTCTATTTCTCTCTATTTCTCTCTAGCTCTACGACATACACACGCACGTTGTGTGTGTTTAACCTTCGACGTGAAGCAGTTGTTCGTTCTGAAGTTTGCTCTTCAGGCAGGTGATGTAACGACTACAGAAGTCCTTGCACAGTTCGCGTACCTTCTCCAGCTCCAACAGGTGAATCTGCAGTACCTTGATCGCCTTCAGCATCTGTAGACGCGCGTGTCAGGTGTCAGAATACTATTGTGTACATTATTATTATTAATAATGATAATGATAATACATTTAAAGAGTTAAATGTTTTTTAATACTTGGACAAATGTTTATACATTACAAAATAATCAATAGTAAATATAATGTAACTAAGTATTATTGATATATCAAAACAATTATCATAAATAAAAAAGATTATAATTTGTTCCCGATGTTTTACATGTAAACTTATGAACATTGTGCAATATTGATAATGCATACCCTTAAATGTTAATGTATTACCAAATGGATATCACAACAAATAAATAGTTTTCACGATATATTTGTTTCAATAGCATTACACCTAATCATATATTAGCTATAAATCACATTTACATATATTATATAATACTAGATGATAATTTATAATATTAAATTTAAAATATCTTTTATAATTTCAGAATTTATCAATAATTATTGATTTATATTAAATCATTTTAGAGTAAATAAATTTATATTGTATTTATTAATAATAATATAATAATACATTTTATGAACAATAGCAAAATGAAACCTATACTATGAAGAAAGAATAGTAATGTTTACTATCAATTCTATCTACTATTTACGTTTATTTCAAATTTTAATGAAAATTAACTATACTATAATTGTATGCAATAATTCATAATAAAATTGATTTTCCACTGAAAAAATGTTGATAAAATAAAATTTGAATACAAAACATAAAACAGAGTTAATTATTTCTATTCTAGGTTAAGTTTCAGATGGGGATGTATAAAAGGGTGTTCGTGCAATGCTTATAATGCTTACTGTGTGAAAGTTAGGATGAGTTAAGCTGCATTAGGCTGAGTTTAACACGACGAGGCGCAGATGTACTATTTTAAAATACGTACGTCAACAATAGTAATATCCTAATTGTATGATGCGAACATGTTATAATGGGTTGTGCACGGGGGTTGTGCACGGGGGTTAAAGGGGGGTTAAAGGGGGTTCACACAAACATCTTATAATGGGTTGTGCACTTGTTAAACGGGGGTTAAAGGGGGTTCACACAAACATCTTATAATGGGTTGTGCACTTGTTAAACGGGGGTTAAAGGGGGTTCACACAAACATCTTATAATGGGTTGTGCACTTGTTAAACGGGGGTTAAAGGGGGTTCACACAAACATCTTATAATGGGTTGTGCACTTGTTAAACGGGGTTTAAAGGGGGTTCACACAAACATCTTATAATGGGTTGTGCACTTGTTAAACGGGGGTTAAAGGGGGTTCACACAAACATCTTATAATGGGTTGTGCACTTGTTAAACGGGGGTTAAAGGGGGTTCACACAAACAAACATCCCGATTTTATTCGTATTAAAATGTTAATCCGATATTGAGTATGTCAAGGTTTAATATATAAGTTATGTATAAGATTTACCCACTATTGGTATATACCATGGTTATATAACCGTTCACACCGAAATCGCCCGATTTAGAATTTCCACGATATTTTCGGTTATACAAATCGAGTAGAAATCGGGTCAGTTTTGTTGGGGTGAGGAAACCCAATTAGACCAACCAGATCGTCGAGTTCTGGATTATCGGATTGCAGTTGTCCCTCCTTAGCGTTGATGTAGATAGCGACCTCGCTGGGGAAGTTCTCAGCCAGGGTGGGTTCCTCGTCGAAGTCACGAAGGTCGTTCAGTTGAGTGGCGTGTTCGCACTTCTCGAAGAACAGATGTACCAAAGGCAGCATCGGATGGCTGGTGGCGATGGAGGGCGACGCGATGGAGGTATTAATTTAACTCGACATAATATACGATAACTAATATAAGATAACAAATTATCTACGTCGCTAATATAGTATTATATTATATAAATAATATTTAACATATTTTGTAAAGCGAATTTTATGAATCCCTGTTATTAGCGCAGAAGGACATAGATATTTGTTACTATGGATGGCACTATTAAGGTAGATACGCACGATGCACATTAACTCGTTAGTGAATAAGAATAGACGCATTAACGTTATAGTTTGTTGAGTCTAATACGTATAGGAGATGATATCAAGATGTAATATGAAATATACTAAATATTGAAGTCAAGTCGAGTTAAATATCTTATAACACGGCTAGTTCGTTGGATGTTTCTACTACTGTGAGTGTTTCTACTAATGTAATATACTTCTTTATTAATTCAGGGAAAATCAGAGAAAATAAAGACAAATAAATCCATTATTAAACTAATACTAAAAGTAATATATTAACTTGTAGATTGCTTTTTTTTGTTCGTCTAATTCGCCGTCTGAAAGTTCGATTCCCTGAGCCTCTTCTTCTATCTCAGCACTACAAGTTTACATAGAGATTAACTACATAGTGCATAATGCATACGCGAAGTGAGCCACAATCATTATTGTATGCCAAATATAGTATTTAAGTTTAACAAATATATCAGAGTACCAATCTTCGGGAAGTGTTTTAATATTTTAGCTAATAAATTAAATAATTAAAATATAATTTATATACTGATAATATAATACAATTTTATTGCGAAAGAATTATTGCAGTTAAATATATATATATATATATATATATATATATATATATATCAGTGTTTGATTAAAATCTGATTATTTAAAAAAACCCAAAAAATTAATTTATTTGATCAGATTATTAAATATATTAGATATTTGATTTTTATTAAAATTATGAAATAATTACAAATAATTTTAAAATTAAATATATTTATTTTTTTAGACATATTCTTCCAGACATATAAGATATTATTATTCTATTTATTATTTTATAGATGTCTACTACTGAGTATTTTCATAAGAATAAACAATACATTATATATTCAATGATTGAATTAATTTAATACAGGATTTGAAGAATATTTATAATAATATTATATATTGTAAAATAATAGAAATATATATCAATGGTGAAAATATTACCATTATATTTTCAATTATATATTTTAAATTATAATTCAATTTATTTTATTTTCGATCTATTTTATTGACATTGAAAAGTGAATGAAGATATGAATGTGAAACAATATATTTATCTTATTATATAATATAATTAATATAATAATAATATACAATTAGAATACACATTTATAACATATATATATATAAGGTATCTCAGCAATTTGTCTATATATTACATGATTATAATATAACTAATTTGTAATGACAAAAAATGCATTAATGAATAGAAAGTTAAGATAATAAATTAGATTATCAATGTCATTTATAATGTAATTATCAATGTAAAATAAATAATATTTATGAATACTCTTTATAATATTTTATTTTTTAAATAGAAAATTAAAAAAAATATTAAATCAATACACCTATTAAGGTATCCCACGAGTAGAAAAGCAAACCTCTTATACTACTACTACTACTACTACTACTACTACTACTACTACTACTACTACTACTACTACTACTAAATGGACGACATCCGTGCAAACCTCTTAGCGGTCTGACTGACGATGTCCGCGATGGAGAACGGAATGTTAGAGGCGGCGGTTTCGGCCACCGCGGCCGTCACCGCGCTAGCCAGATCCTCGCCGCCGCCGCCCATAACCGGGAGCAGCACCTGTATAGTGCCCGGCTCCAAGGCGGACACTATATGACCCTCAGCGGTCAACAGGTGGTGGTGGTGGTGGTCCAGCGAGTCGGCCGTAATGATCTGAGCGTCGGTGATGATGGTGTGATCGTGAACGAGGTGAAGGGAGGCGGTGTCCAGTACGGTCAGCGGGGTTATCTCCTCTTGGATGTCGTCGCCTTCCATCTCGACGGCGGCGAAGGGGGCGGGGCTTAGGAGCGTTACGGGGGCGGGGATTAGTACCGGCGTAGGTCGTAGTGAGGCGGAGTCGTCGTCGGGGTCACTGAACGTTACTGTTGTGGTGGAAGTGTACGATATGTGTGGTAACTGTACCTACTTATATCGTAAATATGCGACGTTCGCTATACGTTCGATGTATTTGTAATCAAATTGTATACTATACATATGATATATGTCATATATATATGCATCCTAACATAAAATTATAGTCATAATTTTATTTAATAGTATGCAATACAATGAATCAATGCTCTTCATTTTATTGATAGGCTTTTACAAATATGAACGTTATTCGCCTTTTACTTTTGATTGACAGATAATGCGCATACTAATCACACTGTATCCGATAATCATAGATCTACGGTATTAAATAAATATTTGTAATATATAAACAACAATTTCTAATAATATTTATTACTTAATTAATGAAGATATATTAATTAAAAAATAATTTATCAATATCTATTTAATTATTGAATGAATTATATTTGTAATGAATGATGAAGATAATATTTATTATATATGATCCTATTGTATAGAATATATGCTATGACTAATATAAGTTTTAAATTAAAAACTACATTTTTAAGATTAAAATGATAAGATTTGATTAGTCATATTTAATGTTGTGTATCTATAAAAATATAAATAACAAATGAATAAATAAACAGCTTTAATATATAAATATAATTATAAATATATAAGTATATATCTGGCCAAACACCTCGAAAGTCAATTTGACTATTTTGTTTAGCCATTTATTGTTAAAAATTAAATTTGTTTGCAATAATAAATTATCCTTATCCTTATTCTTATATATTGTCGATTAGAGCCAAAGGTACATAGCTTAACTATAGTCGAAATAGAATTATTATATTAATAAAAGTCTAATATTTACTTGATTATACATTGTATATAAACGCCTATATTATATAATATAAACAGATAAGTAGTATACAGAATATACATGCACAGATTCATACTCTATATTAAAATATAATAGTTTACTATATATTCAGATATTATTAGTGCCATCTATAGTTGAACTATGCATAGGATTGTTTACAATTGTTGCCTTTAGTCGAGATATAGCATATTGTCTACTGATAATATATATATATATAATGATAATGTATATTTGTTAATAAATTTTATAAAATAAAAGTAAAAAATATTAATTATTTATCTTTTTTTATAGTTCAACTATACTATATCACTCTATTATTAAATTATTTCTACTTTTATTAAAGTATATATATCAAAATTAGTATTGAGTATTATTATATTTATAAATGATATATATATATATATATATATATAACAATTTTAAATAATCCAATAGGGTAATATATTACAATTAATTAATTAAATTATTACATCAATGAATAGAAATTAGAACTATAAATAAAAACATAAATTGTGTTATGTAATAAATATTCACTTCAAATTATACATTATATAATATTTAGAAAAAGTTTAAATAAAAAGAATTAATTTAATGTGTACAATCCAAACAATAGAATTGTTAAAATTAAATGGCTTACTTAATATAATATATTTCTAAGCTATTTGTACCATACAAATTTGTATGTTTTAATTATAAAATAAGTTGTAATTAAAAGTTATCTAGGGCCTAGATTCTAGGCACATCTTTCTATATTAAGATAGAAAGATGTGCCTAGATAATTATAAATATTTATTAAAATATAAGGAATATATAGGATTGCAATTATATGCTCATCCTAAATTTAAATGTTATAAGGGGAGTATACATTTAAGCCCGTGAATTTCAATTAAATGCTTCACTATATATATATAAGTTTTTATAGGCTCACTCTGGATGAAATAAAGCTACAAATCCTGGAAATATTAAAACTAAACCAAACCAACCTAAACTAAACCAAACCAGTAAAATCAACTCAAACCCAACATATGAATTACTATATATATAATATTTATGTAACCAATTGTATTGATTACATAACTATTTATAATATTATATGCACAACATGCATTACACATGGCTAATAGTAATTTAAAATTGTAGGACCCTCATATAATTATCATCCCCCAATATATCAATGATATATTATAGCATTTACAATAATTATATGCATTAATTACATTTAGACCCTTTTTCCAGGATTTAGACATGTATTGTTAATCATTTAATGATAAGCATTATGATTATGACATCATTATCATTATGTCATAATGATAATCATTATTGGAATTATTGAATCATTATCATAATGGTAAAATAAAATGATATCTAGTAAGTTCAACTTAAAGTTGTATTATTTATTAACCATCGGATATAAATCATAACATGCGCTATATACATATGTATTACCATAATCATTATTATATGAAAATTGTGTTTAATATGGTTATCATTTAATAAATGATTTATCATAAATTATATGCAAAATTGTTTGTCCTCATATGAAATTATTATAATATATATTTATAATTTTTCGGTTTAATTTAAAATAAAAGGTATCTACAAATACATGATATCGACTCTATATAATACATTAACAATTTGTACATTGTAATAATGTTTATTCATTGAATTGTTGATTTTAATTATATACATTTTAATTATGAAATTCACTTATAAATTTAATTTAACAAATTTGCACACAAGGAATAGTATAGAAATATGCTTCGTCATATTGTAGTATAAAATATTAAATTAATATTAATTTTGAACATATAAATACATCTAAAGTATATGATTTCAATGTAAATAAATTTTCGTGTGTAGTAATTTAAAAATTAATATATTTTCCTTAAGATTTTGGGTAATTATGAATCTCATTAGTCAATAAAGAAAAATATTGTTATTGATGTAAACAAAATAATTTATCTACGAAAAAACATATTCTAGTTTTTACATATGTATAGACAATAAGATGTTACACAGTTAAATATATTATATAATAAAATGATGATATTTAAAAATTGACAGATTGATATATTACTGATTTGAGTGGCAGTTACCTTTGACAGTGTGTCAATCTTCGTCACTATATAGAAATTATATTGACCTAAATACAGGACATTAAATACAGCGGATGTTGATTATTTTTTAACAAATAATAGATTGTGTTTTTAAATTAAATATGGGGATTTATTTAATTAAAATCTTCATACAGATATTAAAAATACAATAGTTGTATTCTAAATTTAAATAATATTTTAAATAAAATAATTGTTTATTGAATGATTATATTTTTTAATTCTAAATATTATTTCCACTTTTTGTTGTTTCTTTGAAAAACAATAATAAGTGTATAATTTAATTTTTAAGAAATTTAAATATTTGTAAATAATATCTATTATAAAACTATATCTATTATTTGGTCATTAGCTATTAATTTGTTAGTAAAAATGTATATAGTTATAAAATATTACATGAAACTCACGATGACAACAAATATCATATTGAATATGATATTCAATATTCGATGTATTACCAATCTATAAAATTATAATTATAATTATTTAATAATTATTTTTACAATTATTATAATTATTATAATAATAATAATTATAGAAAAACTAATACATTCAATATAACATTGATATGGGTTCTAACCAAACGACCGTATTTATTTGTGATCGATTAGCTAAAAGTTTGTAATCAATTTTTAATTACAATTCGAATGTTCATCTAGTAGATGATCTAGATAATTATCTAGATGAATATTTAAATGTTATCTAGTAGATACAAAATGTGTATCAATTTATTATAGAAAATGTTATGGTCACCATAATAATTATGATAATGATATGAATCATACAGTATCATACTGAGTATGATTATTATAATTATAATATATTAAATTAATACAAATTTAACATATGATTATCATAATGATATCAATATAAATTATTATTAATTGTAATTATAATGATTTTAGAATATACTATAATAGTAACTATTAATATTATAATTATTATACTAAGTGTTATACTTAGTATAATTATTATACTTAGTATAATCAAAGATTTTCCGAAGGAAAGATATAACACTTACGCGAAATCGTGTAATTCGAATTTGTATACAAAATACCCTGGTGCCACCTATAGCGGGTTACTTTTAGGAACTATGTGTTGTTTATAATGTAAATTCGTATTTAACTATACACTTTTAAAATGTTAAATAATATGCTTTAAATTAATATTTATATGATGAAAACTAAGTGTTCATTACTAATATATAACAAACAAATATGATATGTATGTTTTAAATGCTATAAGTATATATTTAGTGAGTAAAAGCTAATTTATATTGCATGTAATTTAATAGAGCAATGAAAACATTGTTGTATGCAAACAGAGCCGAACCTAAATCTATTTCAGTGATTTCGATACTACTGCTAGCAGCGGTTAGGGATATTACTAAATTACGTTGCATGCATAGGGAGTGTTATATCTTTGCTTCGCAAAATCTTTGGTATAATACTATATTATAGTTATCTTAGTTAAGTAACTATAATATTATAATAGACTTAGTATTATACTAAGTATAATTATAATTATAATAATAGTATACTAAGTATTATTATAATAATTATTTTACCTGGTCAAAATATTCGCTATTTTGTTAATACTCTACGCTTTACCGACACAATAGTTTAGTCTAACTATCCTTATATTCTACATAAAAGCTATGTTACAAAGTCTAACAAACAATACATAGTCACTATATAAATTATATGATATCATGCATATAATAAACAAGTTAATTACATTTAACTATGGTTAAGTAAAGTCTATACATGTCTGGCGGCATATATTAACTTGTAAATACTTGTAAGGGGGGTCGAAAATCATGTGGAAACTCAAATACAATCGTTACACTCTATTGTATATACTAATATTTGCGAGTACTTCTGGATATAATGCGGCTAACGAAAACATAATAATAAAACCAAACCAAAGAAATCAAAAACCCCAAAATATATATTCCACCTGACAAGATTACCCCCAACCCATTTAAACATGGTTATATAATAACAATCATGATATTTTCAAATATTTTTGAGAATATATACCAATGTTACATTGGATTGGTATTATTGAATGTTTTGTATTATATTATATAAAATATACTGAAATACATATATGTATTATAAATATATATATTATATTTGATATACGATAATAATGATAATAATAATAAATACTGTTATGTCAACAATATATAAAGATTATATCGGTCGGCGCGCAAAATCATATTTCAGGTACCCGATCAAGAGCTTCGTGATATTGTTGTGATACGCTATGCTTTGAACGCACGTAATATCATCTATCCAAATTAGTGATACATGTAGTAATAGTGTATCTATATTTAGGCTGCGTTACTACATATATATCTACACTTATGTCTATAGATATCATAATCACGAGAATAAGAATCATAAATAACGTGTAGTTTGTATAATAGTTTGATATATAGTATATTAGTATTGTACTAAATATGGATATATCAAATTATGATGTATATATACAATTATGATGCATAATTATTCTTATATAAGAATTATATAATATACAATAAAATCATGTTAAATATATATAAATGTAATTAATCACTAATCCGAATACAGATTGTTACAAGCGTTTAGAGTAGGTTATTTTTTTTTAATCGAGAAGCTTTTGATTATAATACATATTTTGAATATGAGCGATTTTTAATTATATTTTATTTACAAAAATTATATAAATATATGCATAATAACATCATAATAATATATTATATAACATATACAATATTTACAAAATAAGAAAACTACTATATTTAGATTATTAATATTTACATTATAATAATGATTATTCCAGAGAATGTTAATTTAAAACCCGAATGTACTATTAAATTCACATTGCGTTGCCAGATTGTTCTAATTAATAAGTTTATAATTTATAGAAATTACAAATTCCTAAAATATAATACAAATGATTCTATTTAATCAGTTTTAAAGTACTATACTGTATTAGTAAATACAATTATTTTATAAATAATTCAGTTGTATAATACAACTTGTATTATACATCTTGTATATGAAATTCATGATATGTTTTAATTATTTATTGTATTACGTAAATTATACACTAGTTTTACTGATATTTTATATTCTGCCATTTATATTTTAAAGATCCAATGAAATTTGATATTTTAACATAATTATGAAATAAAACGTAATGTATGTGTGTATGTAATGTATACAATTTATTAAGAATCGTACTTCATCATTTATCATTTATTAGTGATCACATAGTGAAATCATTTATTATATATAATTTACTATATATAAAATGTATATGGAATTACTATATATATTGTATATATTTTATAATAAAATATATACAATATATAGGTATATATATAATATTATATATTGAAGATAGTTATTATACTCTTAGATATTATACGATTTCTGAAAATTATATATTCAAGAAGTTAATTTGTAATAATATAGTTGTACTTTCACTGCCTATATATAATTCAGTGTTTATTTGATATGTTCATTGAATCAAATAATAACCAGTAAATATATATACTCCCATCTCCTCAGGTATAATATGTAGTCTATAAATATGTTTGAATAATATAATGGGTTTTAACAATTGGGTATATCATGTTAATACATACTAATACATTTGTACATACTAATGCATTTGTACATACACATACATGTATGAATTATTACATATAATATAACAATAATGCATTCTGTATATGTAATGTATACAATGTATTATGAATCGTACTTCATCATTTATAATTTATTAGTGATCACATAGTGAAATCATTTATTATATATAATTGACTAAATAAATGACATTATTTATTAGTGAATCGTATCAATGCGATTAAGTCCTATTTGAGATACGATTTCTAAATAGTAGGTAAACATAATAAAGAAACGCTTTCGATTAAAACGATAATAGATAATTATCTATTAATTATGATTAATATTTAATAAAGTAATCGTTTATATGTATAAACTTTATACATATTTGTAATTTTAGTTAAAATTAATTTTTTTCTAAATAATTAAAATTCGTATAAATATTTACAAAACTAGTATTTCATAATTATTAATTATGTTATACCTATAAAAACGTTGTTATCCGAACATATCCAACCATATGCATTACCTTAATTTCATCATACATACTATTAGGTTGAATATTCAGTCATTTTTCTACTTATTGTTCTGTAGTTAAACATCACTTCTCTTACCTCGCACTAGGTTATTCATATAGGCATGGCGATGTATATATATATCTATTAGGTCTATTAATATTTAATAGTGATAGCCCTACTTATCTAATCACCTTAAACCATCGACTAACATTATTGCATACAGCCACTGCCGTGTAACCGATAACGTACGCCCTCCGCAGACTATATCTCTCATGCGACCTTGACCTCTAGACACCGACTTTGACCTCTAGCCGACGCCGACCATGCCCAAGGTGATAAGCAGCGTGCTGACGTGCACAGACACCAGGGACAGGGAAGAGTACAAGGGAGAGAAACCACTGAACACCTACTACTGTATCTGCGGCCAATTGTGCCTTATCATCGGTGGGTACCTCGCGGGGTTACGACGTACCCCGTCATCGTAACTAGTATGTAACCATTACTTTGTGCTATCTTATCATAACCTTTAGTACATCTGGTTATAGTACTATTATTAGTTTAATATATATATATATATATATATCCTTTAATATATTTTAGTTTATTTGTAAATATAACAGTAATACTGTTACAGTATGAATATCATATTCTATAAACATGTATATTATTTGAATAATAGCGTATTCAGTATAAATAAGTTGAATTGATTAGTCATAGGAATATAATAATCAGTGCAACACTAACCTTTAATATAACTTATAACTTCTCTCTGTCGACAATTCTTAATATTCACCTATCGCTATTCATTGGTGACCCTGCCTCTACACACAACACTAAGCATAACGTCAGTGTTATCGTTCACAGATTGTATCATTCAGAAGCTGCCGATGAGACCGCTAGACAAGTCAAGAGTTATCGATTCAGAGTTCCACGCTCACAAACTTACCTGCGTCCCTACTGAAACTGCGTACTTGAGGAGGTAATCTACTAGAATAGTTTAAGTGTAGTGTATTAGCGCTTTCAAGAGTAATGTAGTATAGTATAGTATTCATATTTTGCTAACCTTAAGGAAGATTTAGAAGTTTATCTATTGATGTGAAAGCTTATAGAGATATCGACCTTGATTTAATGTGTATATATATGTATACATAGTAATATATTGCATATTTCATCATAGTTAGTAGCTAATTAAATGACTTATACTATATTAAAGATTAAACTAACTTCGCTTGTATATAAGCTCATTATTTTCATTGCGTCTAATGAGAAAGAGTGTTATATATAATGTTGTAATCAAATAATAAGTGTAAAGATGTAAATGGCAATTATTACTTACATTTTGTATACAATTCAAATTATTTCATTTATATAATTTTGATTATTTATTTCACTAAAATCTTAATTTTTATACTACAATAATTATCTTAGAATACAAATATATTTATAATTATTTCCTTATTTACTATTAAATTATATGTAAAATATACAAAATTATCCATAACAAATTTAAATGATTTTTTATTATATTATTTAAACTCTATTAATTTGTTATAAAATATTATATTGATTTTCATCAATAAATATCTACATTGTACTTATTAGAAATTATTGCTTCATCTATACATTTTATTATTTAATGGATTTTGAGGAAATTATGTAATACTTAAAATTGTTATATAATTAGTATAATTTAATATAACATATATTATTAGTAAACATATGATCATTTATTTCTTATTCACAAATTAAACATTAACATCACACAGGCAAAAAGGAATAGAAAAACAGTATCGCCAGAATTGTAAAGGGTACGATATATATCTATCTACTATTTTAAATTAATATATGTGTCATATATATATATATATTTATTAAAAAAATTATATATTAGAATAATCTATACTTCTAGTAAAAATTGATGTTAAACTTGAAAACACCGAATAAACACTAACAATGATCACCCCCGCATCACTTGTCTATCTCTCACCCCCGTACCTCAACACGTAGCGTTAATGTCTACCACTATATCTGCGTAATACTCTACCACATAGTAGAGTATAGTATATCTCAAATACATATTTCTCACACTATATAACTGCCTGCATGGCACAGTTGGCTAAGGCATCATACACACGAGCAGTAGGATGCGGGTTCGAGCCTCATCCAGACCATTAAAATAATATTTAGAAGTGATCTTATATAATTGTGTATAAATAAATAATCGGCTCTCGTAAACCATGGATGCCTTAACTTGAGAGCCGCTTCGAAGGGACATTAGAGCCACTTGGTTATAAGTGAAAACTTCATCTAAGTTCCTGGATGGGATGAAGGACTCCACCTAAATATCAATAACACACAAACCTCACACACACACACCTCACCAACACACCTCAATAGATGCGGTCTATTGCTGTTCTACCGGCACAAGGACAACGATCAGGTGACGTTCATCGTTGACGGGTCGTTGCTATGCGCCGAGGAGGGCCGACCTACGAACCCTCAGTATCAACAACAAGCCGAACGTAAGCGAATCATCGTCAAGCGACGCACTCAGACTCAGGGCAAGTTCAGCTCCGTTACCGTGTCTACCATTGAGGATGAAGAAGATGAAATGGAGGCTGTTAGTACAGATACGTATATACGTGTGTATGTGTATATATTTATATTTATATATATAAATATATAATTATGTATCAATCATAATAATAATTTGACATCATTAGAAGTTTTTTTATAATGGTATAATAAATATAGATATTAAATTAGTGTAATACATATACATATACATATATAGAATATAATAGAATAGAAATATTTTATTGGAATTATTTAATTTCATTATTTTTTATTTTTATATTAATTCTTTTTATTATTTTCTAAATGCTTCAAAACATAGTTTATTTATTATACTTAATCACATATATGTACTTATAGTATATATACTCATATTTTCATTATTATACGAATATATATATATATATATATATATATATATATATATTTACTATTAGTATTATTACCTTGTTATATGTGAATAATCATATATGGTATCTATATGTAATAACTATTATTATTTTCTTGATATATGTTATACATACATCATATTTTATCAAGTTTTCTGTGATTATTTTATAAAAACTTGAATGTGATTTTCTCAAGTTTTTACTTTTCACTGAGTAGTCTCTCTTTAATTGCCTCTAGATCGTCCATTTGTATTATTTGTTTAAATTTTTTTTAAATAATGAATAACATATATTACTATAAGAATACAAGTATTTAGTAATATTACAATTTTATTATTTTATATATTTAGTCAATTAAATTATATATTACATTAAAACAAATATTAATTTATTTTTTTTCTATTATTATAATAATATATGTTTATTTATACATCACTTTAATTATTAAATTTAAAATTCATCTATCTTGTATTTCAATATCACTTTATGTCTATTAAATAAATATTACATTATTAAATAAACTAATTAGTTTTTTGACCTATATATTTTTAAATGAATGAATTTATTTTCCGAATGGCGAGTATAATAAATGGAAGGAAATTTAGAATATATAAATAAACTTATATTTAGAATATCCTTAGTATATATAAACAAAATGTTATATATTGATGTTAATAATACTAATAATAAGTAGTATTGATACAAGCATATCAACATTGAATATATACATACTTTCACACACCAATACAAACACATACTATGATAATATAATAGAAATATATTTCTATTATTATTATATTCATCATTTGTATTGTTAATATTATTATTATAATCATTGTATTAATTTAATGTAATATAAAATATAAAATACACATTAATTATAATTGTAATATATTGTGTTATATAGGATATTACAATACAGAATAATAATTCACATAAATTAATACTTTACATTAGTATATAACAATGTTAGTAGATTATTTCTACGCATCTTCAGAAATCATTCGTATATCTCCTTATACAAATTACCATAAAATTATAGCTTACACATCTATATTCTCAATTACAGAAATACAGTTATTTATTTATTTATATTCTGTATCCATCTAAATATATTTATTTTACCAACGCCTAAATCTAACGCTATGTTATTTATTTTCTCTCAATTTTCTATACTACGAATAGCAGATAATTTGACACTTTCTCTCCACTATCTCTCTCAGTACATGCTTACGTGTCAATTAAATTATATTTTGTAATAATAATTTTATTGTTTTGAATCTATTAATACAGGAAAAAAATATAGATACATTCTGAATGGGTAACTATAGGGGAAATAACCTGATATAACCTATGCAAGTAATTGTATAGATATTCTATACAAATAACACGATATTAAATTATATAAATTTGTCTATTGAATAATAATGTATTCGTAATCTAATATAGTTTTATATATATTAATATAAAAATATAATTAATATATTAATATAACAATATAGTCTAATAACAATAAAACTGTCATTTTTGTTTATTTCAAACCAAAAAATTGTATCAGTTACCAATTATTATAGTTTATCAAATGATGTGTTATTACATTTTGTAAAGTAATTATTTACAATACCAAAACAGAACTTATAAAAATGTTAATATATCATGAGTTGAGTGTATATACTTTTACATTGTTTATATGTAGGAATAAGTAATTTATGATTTAATTAACTAACGTAAATGTATTAAATAGTATCCATAATTACTAATAATTATTTAAACTTATATTATGTACTGTACATTAAACTGTAATCTATATAGTTGGTGTTATATCGTTAATTTTTCTTTATCTATGAATATATTATATCAGTGTAACTCTAAAGGTGAAATTGTGAGAGCAATTATTTATAAGATAATAAATAGTGTAATTTTTTTATTAATGAAACATTTATATATAAATATAAATAAATTTATTTATTATTATATATTATATATTTATGAACAAAATACAACACCCATGTAATAATTCACTAATATTTACATTTTAGTTAAATTGTGTACATGTTTGATGGTTATAATAATTATATATTAGATTTTTATTCTTGTCTCCGATATTTACTGGATACGATAATGTATTTATGCTTGATCTATTTATGTTCATTATATATTCTAGTAGAGAGAACATATAGGTAATATAATGTATTAATGATGTCAATTATTATTAATTTATGAATTAACATTTTACAGAAAGAAATTGCTGATTCATATGCTTCTAACGCCCTTGTCATTGAGAAACAATTATCTCGTAGAGGTCATATAGTTGTTGAAGGTTAGCCCCTATCTAGCATTGTTAATAAGTATATAAGCTACACATATTATGTAATATACTAGTTTAAGGTTATATGTACTTTATTTGTATTTTAAATTTAATAATGAATTTTGTAAAATATAGAAGAAGTTCCACAAGGGAAAATCGACTGATGTAATTAGATATAAAATTAGGTAGTTTATTAAATTCTATTTCTCTACGATTATAATAATATAGTTCTATTTTTTGAACATATTTATACAGATTATACATGATATTATAGTATAGATGTATTAATAATGTATATCTTTAAAATAGTGATATGTTATACACAAATATATATTATAATGTACATTTAGAAGTATCGGAATCTTAAGTTATTAATTTATTTATTTAAAATATAAAATGTAATGATAAATATACCTAAACTATTCTTTATTGAATATAATATAAATGTTATACATACTTTAATTGTATATTGATCCTGACTTTTTATTTAAAATAATAAATATTGATATTTATAATATAAATATTTTTTTGTCAAAAATATATTGTTTATTTATTTTTAAAAGAGAAAAATATTTTATTATTTCATTAACTAATTAATTCCATATTTAAAATGATATTTCATTATATTTTAATTGTATTATAATAATAATTTATTATATTTAATTTTTTACAATTATAATACTGTAAAAATAATATTTAATAGATTGATTTTTAAAATTTGTTTTCATAGATAAATTATATAAATAAATAATAATTTAAATATTATTTTAACGGAATATTATATATAATTATATTTTATACCGTATCTGAAATGATCTTTAAATGATCAAATAAGTCACTATAAAATAGGTAATAATCACTATCTTTAACATAATGCATACACCTAAGCCATATATGTATTTTCAAACTATTTTTATAAACTATTTTACATTAACATTTGTACTACTATTTTATTATAAATATTTAATTAATTTAAAATATAGTTACTTAGTAGAATGTTATTACATAATCTTTAAATTATCATATGAAATTAATGGCAGTAGGCTGTATAATATGACACTTTACTTTCATTAATGATTTGTGATATAATTCTATTGACATATGTTCATTTAATATATATACTATATAATAATTCTTTATTTACAATACATTCACAAATATTTAACTTTTATAGCTAGTAGTTCTAGATCTATAAAACTTAATGTACTAATTTAATATTAAATTTAAAACAATCATATTATAAAACATATAATACATATATATATATACTAATATATAGATATTGAATTAAACATTTTATTCAATTCTAATAAATCTCAGTAACAAGTATTATATATGATAAATGTTTATAATTGTTTTTACAAAGTAATTATTATTTTTTTAGTTAGTTATTGAGTTGAAAGTAAAATATAATTGATATAAGCTTCTGTAGTTTTACTTTTATTTTGTTATGAAATAAATAAGTAATTATTAATATAAGAATATTATATCTAGAACGTAAATAATAGTAATATAAATATATATATATATATAAATATAATGAGATTACATTAAAATATTAAAATATAAATAGGATAAAAAAATATATAATAAAAATGACAAGATGAACTTCCATAACTTGACGTGTTCCTAGCTATGCTGATAGGTTTTTGTATTCGCGCTCATTAGCTTAACCGATACAAGTACTAACATTATTTAAATACGTCTCCAATTGGTTGCCTTTCATATTTTTATAATGCAGAGGCACTTGTAGTCATTTAAACGACGTGGTATATCATTTTTAAGGACATTTTATATTTTAATAAAATAATTCTTTTAATAAAAATTAAAAACGAAATATTCGCCGGCCCTATAGTAACCTATGAAAGTCGAATAGAACGCCACTTTAATGTGTATAAATCATCGTTAATTCGTGTAAGAATATATTTATTATTTATAATCTTGTATTTCGCTGTTATTATTCATGCATGATATGATTTCAGGTTCAACGGAAGCTAATTTCTCATCGAATCCCACGAATATACCAAATACGCCGAACACGACAAATACAGCAAATCCAAAAGGAACGTTAATTGATAATTTGAATAAATGATTTATTATTTGTATTTCGTAAACGTATTAATTTTTAATAATATTTTATATAACAATAATGATTGAAAAATGTAGAATTAATAATAATACTTAACATACTATATACGTATTCATTTAAATTTACTACTTTATTAATTATATTTTTATTAAATTGAGTATACAAATTAATTTTTTTAAATGTTATGAATTATAAATATATATATTCTACACCACATATATTCATTATATTAGATTTTTATTCAATATTATTTTTGTAAAATAAAATACTAAATTATCTTTTATATGACATATAGTGTTATTAATTTATCATTTTATAGAATAATTTAATATATATAATATATTAAATATATATATTAACTATACACTAATAAAAAATACCTTTCGGAAAAGATAATCCATATAAGTTATTCTATATAATCTATATTAATTAATGAATATCTTATTAGAAGAAATATCTTATTAATGTAATTCTAATATATCATTAAGTATGTCTGTTAGAACACATTGTCTTTAGAAGAATAAGCTACGTAGATTTTATTATAATTTGATTCATACATACATATTTATATTGCATACATTAATATATTATATCATTGTAACTTAAAGGAAAAATAGTTAAGAAATTATTTATTATAAAAAAGAATCATTTTAATTTTTGTATATAATTTGAAATAATATTATTGAAACAAATAAAATATTTATTAAATAATTTTAATACTGAAGTATATGTAATAATCACTAGATTTATTAAAATAAATTATACATAAATAAGTCGCACATATCCATATCCATATAAGGACATGTATATTAGCTAATATCAGTAATAATATTTGTATGTATATCAGAAATTGTATTATATAATACACAATAATTATGTAACTACTTTTAATAAATAAATGTGTGTTGGTTTTAAATTCTAATCATTAATTAATTAATATGTTTTTAGTCCATATTTGGTAGTAATAATTCCTTATTAGTAAGAAGACAGAAATATAAATAGTTAATGCAAATACATTAAATATAAGAACTTATTTCAAATGTTAACATCTGCTAGCTTAGTGTTTATAAAAAACTATATAAGAAACATTTACTTCTAAGTCTAGTTATTAAGTATACAATATTGTATATATATAGCTTATATTTGATGTTGTATTGACAGTATATATATACATGTTGTTATTTAGTGATAAATAATGCTTTACCCATAATCGTAACTTATTTACATATTACAAATCATGAGTTACATTTCTAATTAAATGTGAATTGTATTATATATTATACTAATAGTATAGTATTATAATAAGGTAATTTATAGGAAGATGATGATGATGACTGTTCATTTAGGCACCATAATAAATTATAAATCATTCCTCAAAAGTATAATATAGAAATAATAATGAAATATATCGGTATCTTGTAAAATATTAAATAACCAGAAAGAAAAAAAAAAGTAATGACAGATCCAACAAGTATTACAGGTTTCCAACAGAAATAAATTTCGATTTGTTAATTTCATATCTTATGGAATAGAATGAATCTAATAGAGGATGTCAATCTCAGGGTGGAAGTGAATTCCATATATTAGGTCCAATATATATAAGGATCTGATCATTCACATTGAATGGACGGTGAATAGGGGTAGATTGAAGATGAGAATCAATGAGAGATGGCAATGAGGGAATATCTTAGTACTTGAGAAGCAGACTATATAAGAGTATATTGAGGGATGGACAATAGATAGTATGTGAGAAGATATGCGTTTTATAAATGGGGACCAGGGAGGTAAGTGTTAGGAAATATATGCCACTCTAATAAATTTGTGAAATTAATGAAAAATTAGGCTAGTATGATGACTATTTAATTCTATTTTTAATTTATATTTATTTACATGTCAATTTGAAAAATATATTACTATTATAAATGAAAAGTTATGTACATTTTTGAATACGATACTATTTAATTTGCAGTGTTTGTTTTAAGAATATAACATTACTTTATAATTAGAACCATTTTTCTTAAAATATACGGCCATATTCTTTAAATATAATAAATCAATATATCGATTTTCACTGAAAAATTATACATATTTTGTAACATTCTTAAGTATTATGTAACGATCAGCGATATAAAGTAAGTACATCAATGGTAATGATACTTTGACATTATGATTTTATAATTATTTAAAACGATAGTATTAATACTATCGTCAATTAACACATATGTCACACACCTATTTCAGACTATTCATTCATTCATTCAAATTTGTTTCACGTAAATATATACAAGAAGGGGAGTCATAAAGGGTGGGATGGGGGGATATTATATCCCCCCAATGTTAAGATCTATACATTATTTTATTTGTTATAAATATTATATTTCTGCTATTTATAGTCTTTATAGTATCATTATATCCAACATTGGTTTGTATTGTGCAACCCAATACAAGGCAATCATATTAAGCCCATTAAGCCCTCTACAAGTGATATTATAGATTTATCTTCTTAGCAAAGTATATGGTAATAATTGATGAGTCTGAGATATCCCGCCCACTTTTAATCAGCGTGTGACGTAGGGCTTACGCAAGGCCTAGGTATTATACAAGTGGCATATCTCTGCTAATCCTTATTGTTATTATAAAGGAATTGTAAGATTGTCTTGAATACGTAGTTTATTGGTAGTAATCCTTGATTAGAAAATAATTCGTTATATTGAAGATATAGAAGATAAACAATATTGATAAGATATGATATACGATAAGATGACAAATGGATTAGTATTTTAGAACTTATTATACTTTTAGTAAAAGATACGGTAATGAATTGACTTTTTTTCTAATTATAAATATGATATCAATTAAAGATGATTAAATTTAATTATGGCAGTAATATAATAAATGAAGGAAATAATAGAATACAAAATAACGCCTTTTATGGATGCAGTAGAGGAAGGAGAAAGTATATTGATATCAATAAGAATAGGAATAACATAATTAGGATTATTAGGACAAATGTAGAGTTGCTTACTATTATTTCTACACACAAACACATATATATATATATATTGGTTATACCCGGGATTATACATATATGTTAGGTATTACTTAATTATAATAAATAATACATATCTCACTTATATATATTTTATTATTAGCAATTTAATGTAATATAAGTTGTATATTAACATACACGTATATATATATATATATATATATATATATATATATATATCATGTATAACACACATGAATATATTCTATTCGCCGTATGCATATATATGCCATATATAATTTAGGACGTGATGTCCTTTAATACTGGTGTAGTACTCATTCTAATTACACTCTTTGCATACATAGCAACGTATCAACAATACAATCGTCTAAAAATAACGCTAACATTTGAATTTTATATAGTATAACATCTATTAGTAGACAACAAAGGTATTCACATAATAATAACAATAATAATAATATTATATTAAATATTATCGTATATGAAATTTATAGTGAATAGAAATGTATATATTATTATTAGGTATTAGCAAAGCCATTTAGTATTAGGTATTACCTACTTACGTATTTCTTCGTAATAACATATTATTTATTATTAAAAGAGAGGTAATCTCTCATGTAAATACTGCTTATATATAGTAGGTATCAGTTGAAATTACAAGAAAGTTCTAACGAAGTAAATACATATTCTATTCATTATAAATCGTTTATTTCAATTATTAACCAAAATCATTTAATATACCTACTATAGTAATTAGAGAAATATGGTTATAAGTGAAAACTTCATATAAGTTCCTGGAAGGTATGAAAGGAATTTACCAACATAAAATAACAATAACAATATATATATATATATTTACACACACACATTATGTTACTAAGTATTTCTGGTGATAGGATATATAGGATATATATATATAGGCTAGACCTATAATATTCCACTCAATTGATGTTGTTATTTACTATTCACACTGCTACTAGTAGTAACTCAGGTGAGAATATTATGTATATTTGAATAGTATCATCAGTGTTGGATCAGTTAATTCTACATTGTAGGCTTACAATAGATTACTTTGTATAATGTTAATTATATAACATATACATCCTGTATAATTGTCACAGGTGTTATGGGTATACACATATTGTTAGTTTTATACATATATTTAGAGTACCATTTTATATGTGATAGCATTATAAGTTTTGTCGTTTATATATATATCCTAATCATGATTATATATATATATATATTTAGGATGATATTTCTGGTTATAAGGACATATAGGTACATATATATACACCTATATTTGTTATCTTGTATAATTCACTTATACATAATCCTACACACATTCATAAACAGTACAATGTCGGCAGAAGTAGCTACAAAAGTGCCAGCTACAACCGGCAGTAGGACACAATCTTCAAAAGGGGGACAAGATGTGGATCCAGGACAAACTGGATCAAGGGTAAGGAGATCATTATAAATATGTATGTATTTGTGTAATAGAAAAGTTAAAGTCATATTTATCTAATAGTAGGGGAAAGTAACCTAATAAGGACACTAACGATAGATGGTCTTAACATTTTATGACATTATTTTTATTCAAAAATTACAATATATTAATATTATATGATTATAGATATTATTGTGATTTTAAAATGTTATTTAATCTTTTAATTCCATAGATAACGGGGGGTGTCCGTATTCGGTACCCATGTCCGAATACGGACACATAATATGAAAATAATATGTTATGGAAACCCTATAATCCACTAGATACAAAATATATTATTGGTGAATCAATCAGAAAATTACAATTAAATTATTTATAATTAATTTTATGAATAACTAATTATTATAATTTAATTAGTTAATAATTTATTTATTTTTATTATTTTTTTAATTAATAATACAATTTAAGTATATAAGTAATAACAAGTTTAGATTTAGCTTTATTGGTGGTATTACTATTATAATGCACGCGATTATTATGAAAATCAGAATAGTTCATACGTTGCGACCAGATTGGTTATATGGTGTCCTATGTTCTATAGAACATATATGTTCTATGTTATAAGACATCTAGACTGTCCAACGGACACTGTCCGTATTATGGACTTATATGACATCTAGATATATGCATATATCTTAATGAATATTTTGATAACAAATATAGAAATTATATATATATACTTTTTAGAATGCCTTATTTTTTAATAATAGTGTTATATTTTATATAGATACATTTGTATATTCTTGAGAAGGATTTAAGTTGAAATATTTTTTCATAAATTTAAAAACGTAATAACAAAATTAGTTTATTGGATATATCAGCAATATTTTGAATAATTAAAAAATAAAAAATACGTTTTTAGACAATTTATATAATTAGGAATATTTTATTCATTAACATTTTTTTTATAGGATTTATTGTTTCTGAGATAACGAGAGTGTCTGTATTCGGGCATGGTCCGTATTAGGTTACTGTCCCTTATGACGTTACTATATTTTGTATTGCATTAAATAATTATATTAATACATAATATATAAAAACAATAAATAGGTATGTATATATATACAACCTATGTATATATATATGTAATTATTAATTTATATTTAATAATATAATCCAGTAATATTATATATAGGGAAGAGTCTCATATTACCGACCCCTAAATAACTATTTTAATAACTTATTCAATATTAAATATATTTATTTTAAATTTGGTAATCAGGGTAATATGATATTTAATATTATGGCTATAAGTAATGTTGTATTTTAAATGGTGTATATAATTGTATTGACAAAAGTAAACAGGGGGGGGTCTGTAATAGGATACATGTGCATAATACCGACACCTTCTCTAATTACCGACACATACCATACGCGTTGTAGGGGATAGTTGATAACTGACAGTGTCCGTCGGACACTCTAACAATAAGTGGTATTTATAAATATTTTATGACTCACTATTTGTATTCAAAATTTATAATTTATTAATATTATATGATTATAGATATTATTGTGATTTTAAAATTGTATTTAATCTTTTTATTCAATAGATAACGGGGGTGTCCGTATTCGGTACCCATGTCTGAATACGGACACCCTATATACCAATAGATAAACTATATATTATTGATAAACCAATGAGAAAAATTACAATTACATTATTTATAATTAATATTATGAATAATTTAATATAATTTAAATAGTAATTAATTTATTAATTTTTTATTATTTTATTAATTAATAATATAATTTAAGTATCTAAATAATAACATTTTTAGATTTAGCTTTATTGGTGGTATTAATATTATAACGCAGGCGACTTTTTATTAAAATATGAATAGTTCACACGCTGCGCGCTGATTGGTTATAATATATCCGTAAGAGATATAGAGTGTACGACGGACACTGTTCGTATTAGGGATTTATATGATCTCTAGATATAAGATTTTAACTTAATTAATATTTGATAACAAATATAGTAATTATGTATATAATGCTTAGAATGCTTTACCTAAAAACAAGTTTATATACAACCTATACAATTTTATATCGATACATTTGTATATTCTTGAGAAGGTTTATTGAGTGTTCGTATTAGGTTACTTTCCCCTAGAAATAATTTTTGTACTATATATTTGGAGGGGTTCTGTAAACTGAAAATTTCCCATATATATATTTATTATAAGTAAGACCCGTTGTAAAACTAATAGATAAAACCTACACTTATGTAATTTGACAATATAAAAAATATCAATGTATATCAATTGTTCAATACCAAAAATAATGAATGTTTAGTATGATGGTTCCAGTGTAATGTCTTTGTAGTACAATGTTAACACAGACTTTGAGGGGGTCTCCCCTCAAATTCTGAGAATGTAAACCTTTGTTTACTATGTTCTAATATCCTGCCTTCTCGTGATACGTTATCATAGATATTGATGGAACTTCACTCTAATGTTTTTATATATTACATATAATTAATTCTTTCGTAGTTATCTTATTATCTTTGGAACCTTATTTATAGAATTAAACCAAATACGTTATATATTAATACTTAAGTCTTAAGTACTTAATAATACGTAATATTAATACTTAAGGCTTCGCCCCTTAGATGTCTATGAATTAAACTATAGTTTTATAGTTTAAACTATATGCGATTCATATTTTTAACTTCAACCATAAGCTATAGCTATAGCTCACTGAGTATAATCAGTGATATTAATGATACTAGATCATCATAATTATACGTTATCTATATATATATATATATATATATATATACTTTAGGCATACCTATTGGCTTATATGATCACTTTCTATTTAAATCGTTATTGCAATCTATATTATGATAATATGCTAACTATATAGGTCAGCTATACAAACCCAACCCCCGCACGTCACACGTACGATACGTATGTACATGTTAACTTCTCGCAGTGTGATCATGATATTTATACATTTACAGTTTATTTCACATAACCTCCGCAATTGTGCTTGTAAAACTGCAAATAATTAATGTTTAGCCATCTCTAATGAACCGACATAGTGGGTATACGGTATACCGTATACCAATTTCCCCTTTTATTATTTATAATAATTTACTTCACCCTAGTTTGTATCTAAGAACATGTATTTTTATATTATTTACTATTCTTTGCATCCGACATATCGATATAAGTAAATTACCATCTTATATAATTTTTAATATTGGTAAATCTCTTACATAACACTTTAGGTAAAAATGTCCACGGAGTATACTATATATATAGCATAATATAGTTTATATTATAATATAATCATTAGACCATTATATATTACAATATTAAATTTTATTTCTGACTAATATTTAAATTCGTCGATAAATAGTTTTATTTACATTTACCAATCACTATTTATTATTATAATCATATGCTTGTATGTAATATACTTTAGTTAACATATACATAGTAATATCAATAACGAAATCATTATACAGTAACTCATTGTAGCATAGTCATGTACAGTGACACATTTGGATCGAGTACTATTAATGAAGTTATTATTTATATATATATATATATATTATAAATATAAATACATTATAATATATATAAAACGTATAATTAAGCGACAAAGGCTTTACTAGCTAATATTCTAATATATATATATAATTTATTGATTATTATACTAACTATATTGAAATACACTCTACATTAAATATGTACAATATATAGGTTATATTACTAATCAATATTAAACTTATATATCACCATAGAATATCATATCATTACAAATGTATTCATAAAATAAATCATAGGTATATCATATATGCCATTAATTTAACATTTATGGATCTCGATATTCTATAGCTTGGCTTGGTTTAACAACTTAAATATATTATAATATATTATAATAATAATAATAATAATAATAATAATACTAATAATAATATATAACTTGATAATAATTACATCTACAAATGAATATTATCAGTAGGATCCTATGAACACTTAAATAAGCTCCTCATATATATTACATAATTATACCTCACAACTACCTATTTACCAACTCTGAATATAGGTGCAAACACCTGGATCGGTGATGGAGAATCCCGCCAAAGATTGCAGACAGATGAGGAGAATGATAGCAGAAGATGATGAATGGAGTCTGGCCACAGTACCTAAACTTGTAGATATTTGTATACAACATCTGATCAGTAATTTCGAACGTTGGTAGAAAACTCTATAGCGAGATCGAGATAAATAGATAAATGAATAGTGAGACAATTTTCATATATATATGGAATATGTTTTCATATACTTAATTAATCTAGTATAATGTAGCATGTTATATATATAGAGTAAATTAAATATCAAAAAGTTACTTTTCATACAATTAGACTCGGGTAACTTATATTTTTTGACTCGGGTATTACATTAAGTATATTACCTATTAGTTAGAGTATACTTTCCAATATTTAAAACTAATTACTTTTATAATTAAGTACATATAGCTATAGTATCTATAGATATATTATAATATATACGGTATACGGTATATATTATAATATATCTATATTATAATATATACCTAGATACTATAGCTATATGTACTTAATTATAAAAGTAATTAGTTTTAAATATTGGAAAGTTTGAATATGATAATTCAGACTTTTTATGATAAGTCATATAGGTGGTCATATAGGTCCTATTGTGTATACTATTTTTTTTATAAAATATATATATATTATTAAAATAAAAAATATAGCATAAAAAGAGTATATCATTTTGTTTATTAAAATGATGTATTTTTTTTATATACATTACTATGTCAAGTTATTATTAATCACTACATTACACTTTATATTAGATGATTTATCTACCGATAAACTAAATGTGGTTATAAATTTATATATGCATGCATATCTTAGTTAATTAAAATCATTAAGTCGGACATTGTGATAAGTGATACCCTTTCTCAGATCACTAGAATGTCCGACACACCGGGAATTACTTATCATAACAGGAAGTTACCTATCATAAAATTATAATTATATATAATGTAACATATATGTTATATGAAGATAGTATAATTGTATCAATAAAACAGATAACGCAGAAGTATTAAAATCTCTACTGCCGAAACATAAAGATGAAGTATTGTCAAAAATATCTACAACTATTTCGTTAAAGGTTCTATAACACTATTTTTTATCATACTATATATATATATATTAACCATTATCTGAATCTAGAAATCTATTTTGTAATTTTCCTGTTTAATAACTATTAGAATTAACAATCAATATTAAAATAATTAATATTCAAGCAGTTATCTAGAGCCACTCACAGATATATATAGTTAATAACCACCTATTGTATAGTTAATAGTTATATTAGGCATGTATACTATTAGGTGTACACTGTACATGTACAATGCAGTGTATATTGTACAGTGGTAGGGTAGTACACTGTACCTACATATCGAGTTACACTAAATAAATATTATTACTATTATTATTATTATCACATATTATAAATAATACCTCGTCGATAAGTAGTTTACACATGGTACATATAATGTTATATAATATTCAGCCGGTGATTGACAAGCCATAGTGGGTAGAGCGGTACAATATTGTTCGAATGACAGCACCATTTGATTCTAAAGTATAAGTTCTGATATAAATGCTGCTGAAAATATACACTACAATACAATATTATTTAATTGCAAGTGAAAGTATAGTTTATATATATATATATATATATATTGTTATTGTTATTTTTATTTGGTGGAGTCCTTTCATCCCATCCAGGAACTTAGATGAAGTTTTCACTTATAAACATATATAGCTCTAATTTACCTTCATAGCCGCTATCATGTTAAGGCATCCATGGTTTTAACGAGAGCCGATCATTTATATATACACAATTATATATATATATATATATATATATAAACTATAGTACATAGAGAGCTAACGATTTTGTAGCCTAGAATTAACAGTATCGCGGTGATTGACAGGTGACAGCGTTACTAGTGAAGGACCCTAACTTCTGGAAGAGATCCTGCCAGGACAGATGGACGGTAGCCGATGTAGATCAGTACGGAGGATGCTGGAAGAGGATGTACTTCGAGAGACATCTGCAACATATCGTAGAGAACTTCGTCCCGGAGAGCACCGACGTTTGTGAACTGAACGACACCATTCCACTGTGCAGGTATGAATGTATCTAGGGCCTATTGTCTATATAGCTATGTATCTGATCTCTTAGTTCGTTTCGTTCATCTGCTATATATAACACACATACTAATAATATTAATGTATTATACTTATAATATATAATTTATTAGACGTATTTTTTTGTTTACAAAATATGATAAATACAAAGAAAATCACACAATTCAGTTTCTTTCTAAATGGCTTCATATAAGATGTACAATGTACAATGTACATTGTACATCTTATCTTTTGTTCGCCCTGTTATATATATATATATATATATATATATATATATATATATATATATTATATAAGTATTATAGTTATATCTATGTATTATAGTTGTATTATATTTAACATATATCATAAAGTACATATAATAGGTATTTAATATATACTATATATTATAATTATTTTTAACATAAAGTATGCATATATTAGTTGATTTATAATATAACATTAATGTCTAAATCTAGTAAAATAATATATATGTTTATATAATAATTGTAGTCATTTCTATTATATATTGATACATACTAATAATATAGTGATTATTATATTGAGCTGTATTTCTAGTGAATATATATATATATATATATACTATTTACTATATTGTATATAACTTAAAAATATAAGATTGTATACAAATGTTCATGCCTATGTATAATTGTGATATCTACCTATAGATATATCTACATATCTTTAATAAATGTATGACATTTATGTAATTATATACACGTTTAAAAATAGATAAAATACATTTTAAAGTAGTTACAGACTAAATAACTATTTATATGATTATTTATCTTATATTTATATTTCATTATATATTCATTATATTATATAATTTATATATTATCTTGTCATATCGTTTATTTTTATTATATGTTATTGTTATTTTGGTCGAGTCATTCCATCCTATCCAGGAACTTAGATGAAGTTTTAACTTATAACCTTATGGCTCTAATGTCGCTTCGAAGCCTTAATGTCTATCCTAAATTTCGTGTATTCGTGTTTGTTTATATTTATTTATCATGTGTTCTATATCTTGTATATAACTATGCATACACATTATATAATACATATCGTTAATAAGTTTATAATAACATGCTAATTATTAACACCACACTGCAGTCCTTTTGTTAAGAGGCTGGACATACGACAACTGCTGCCACCTATCAGAGATGCTCCTAGGGTTAGCATTAGTACTATATATATATATATATATATATATATATATATAGGTAGGTATATTACCTATATACATGAGCACTTCTATACGAGCAGTACTCATGTATACATGCATGTAACTCGTATCCCGTATTGTGTTATTTATGATATCATACTTTCTTATCACGTAATTATTTATATATTAAGTAATGAGTAATTTTTGCATATGGTGTGTAAAATGTATATAAAGTTTATACTATTATATACTATATACGGTACAATATACTCTGTCTATTAATAATAATTACAATATACAATATACAATGTATACATATATAACTTAAATGCCGCAAAACTTGCAATATATGTATATGGTAGCATGCGTTTATAAATATATATATATATATATATTGTTATATTTTTGTTATTGTTATTTTTTTTATTTGGTGGAGTCCTTCATCCAGGAACTTAGATGACGTTTTCACTTATAACCATATATGGCTCTAATGTCCCTTCGAAGCCGCTCTCATGTTAAGGGATCCATGGTTTTAACGAGAGCCGATCATTTATTTATACACAATTATATAAGATCACTTCTAAATAATATTTTAAGACCCATTTTATAAAATTAATTAATGGTCCGGACGAGGGTCGAACCCGTGTCCTACTGCTTGTGTATCTGACGCCTTAGTCACTGAGCCACACAGGCAGTTACTACCTATATATATATATATATATAGGTAGTATACCTCATATATATACACGGTTAAATTCATATATATATATATAATTTTTCTATACACTATCATGTTTACCAGTTATCTATTAACAATAGTTATAAAGCAAATGTATTGCAAGCTATCATATTCTAAAATAATAAAATAACATTTTATATTATACATAAATATATTAATTTATAATCGTTGATGATACGCGCAAGTATAAACAATGCAGATACATATATAGTTATTAACTCCTCACTTGTGTTTGTAATTATATAGTTAGGTCTACTCTTTTGTAATAATAGTTTAATTGTTTTAAACATAAAAAGTGTATAAAGATGAAGCCATACTTGTGAATATTAATCTTTCGCGAATTCGTCACTATTTGCGAATAATAATCTTGACACGTTTGCTAATATTCGTAAACGTGGCCTCATCTTAACAGACACAAGCCCGACGTGCATAGTACATCTTACAACATACATATGCACTAACGAATGAACCCACACATGCACGCACACAAACCCACACCATCAGTAGTATACACACCGATAGCACCCCGTACACGAGTAACCGCACACACCGCATCACGCACAGGGTTTCACGGAAGACGACATCAGTGAGGCTGACGCTAGCGATACTACCGAAGGACCCGAGATAGATCACTTCGACTTCTCTAACTTGCTGCCTCAGCTTCCCTACCTCACCGAGCTCAGCATCGTCTATGGTGTCCGCGACTCGGGCATGAACTTCGAGTGGAACCTATTTCAAGTTAGTGTATAATGCACTCGATTATAATCAGTGTATACAGGATCTTATATAGTACTAATGTCTGTATATATATATATATATATATATATATATATATATATATATATAGGATATAGTATACTATATATAGAAAGCTCTTTCAAGTACAAGTTGTGTAGATTATATATATATATATATAATAGTTGATCAATACTGATTAAAATACCGCTGTCGATTATAATCACTAATAATTAGTAGTGAATATTAGAAACGATTCTAGGGTAAAATATTTGATATCACTATTTCTATAGAAATAGTACACATATATGTATACATAACATTGGATTGTAAATTAAACCTAGTACAGTATTAATATCACGGTAGTATACTAATACTACTACCACTACAACTACTACATCACACTCATGTCACTATTACATCACTCTTACGCCATTATATCATCACTGTTACGTCACAACTAAATAACTACCATCACAACCCGACGTTATAGTTTACGGCGCGCGACTGTCTCCTACTAGCTAAGTGCGTGGCGAAATTCAAAACTCTGCAGATATTCCGCCTGAACCGAAGTAAAGTTGACGACGACAAGGTTACGTCACCGTCACGCGTGACTACCCACGTAACTATTACGTAACACGCCCCCCGACTCGCCCCGCCCCCAGATACGAGTGTTCATCAGCCACATACTGGATCACCCGTCGCTTGTGGAACTCGACCTCAACCACAACATGATCGGAGATCGGGGCGCCCGAGCGATCGGCAAGTTTCTCAACAATCACAGCCAACTCACCAAGGTAAACTAATTACAATATTAAACTAAAACTCATTATTAACACAAGATCCCATCATATAATACTATATAGATTGTATATATTTAAATAAATATCATTATTAATTTTCTACACTGCGACCGTGCCTTAAGTAATTACTATTATCATGTTATTATAAAGTGTTTATTTAATTATAATGAGTATATAATATATATATATATATATATATATATATATATAATTATATAACTATCGACCTATATATATCATTTAACTATCTATCTACCTTTATTGATCATAGTTAAGTGTCTACGACAACAACATCCGGTTGACGGGTGCACAGGCCATAGCGCATGCGTTAACTAAGAACACATTACTGAAGTCACTGAACTTGAGACTCAATCGTCTAGGAGATGAAGGTTACTATGCAATAATGGGAAAAACATATAACCATATTATTTAATATAGTTTTGGTTTTATTTACAAGTTTGTTAGTGTATATATATATATATATATATATATTATTAGTTATAATAATAATAGTACTAATATACTGTACCCAGTGTAGCCTTAATATATTCACAGTATTAATATATCATTATTTTTGTATATTATAATATAGGAAACTATTAAAACTATTAATTTGATAAAATTAACTATTCATTTTATAAAAGTGTATACAATAATGATATATAATTTCATGAATATGCACATATCGTTGACTAATCATCACAGACACACGTGTCATCGTATCTATTATAATATAATGTAGCACAAGCGATATCATACACTACGTACCAACCGTGTGTGTACGGCTCGTTAATTCAACGGTCGTTATGGTAACCCCGCCGACACCACCACCACTAGGGGGCCAGGCGATATGTCGTAGTCTACTGAAGAACAGCACCCTGGAGGAGATCAACCTGTCCAGTAACGAGCTGACCGAACCGACCGCCAGTCTACTGCAACAGGTCGTCGTACAGAACAAATCGCTAACCCGACTGGAACTCTCCTGTAATCGCTTCGGTCCGGTTAGTTGCGGAGGACTACTCCATGTACACTGCGTACGTAGTGCATATATGTAATGCATGTGTCATTTATATAATGGGAAATAGTATATAACCTAAATATAATATTAGTTATCAACACATATTGATACTTATATATATATATATATATATATCTATTTTTATAAGATTTATGTTTATACTAATTATTGATAATATACTATATTATATATGGATTTAGTGACCATACAAATAGTTGTACCTAATTACTTTGTAAATACAGTTAAGCAAAATTTAATTAATCTTAAAACATACCAGATTAGTATATTGTATACTATATATTACTATATATATATTACTATATTGTATATTGTGTACTACCCTATAGGGTTAAATAACTAGTTTTTATATTGTAATTTGACATGTTATTCTACTATATTTAGATGCATTTATATATTGGTTGCGTTATTAAATTCACTTCGTATTACATATAGGATGGAGGTAAGACCATACAAGAAGGAATGACCGAAAACGACTGCATTGTATATCTTGACCTGCGACTTACGGAAGTAGGTCAAGAATCGGAATATTGCATAAGTCAAAAGTTGCATATAAACCGTGAAAAATCGCGAGCCAAGCGTTTAGGTTGATAGTACGCCGTACACACATGTATGAACCTTGCAACCACCTACAAATACACATGTGTGTATTAAATGTATTAATTGTGTAAAATTGTATAAAATGTGTATTAAAATATTCTTATAAGTAACGTGTTAATACATATATTAAATATATATGCGTATATATATATATATATATATATATATATATATATATATTTAAATATGTGTATTCGGATATTTTCACTATACTTAATATTATATTTGTAATGTGTATTAACTATGTGTTTATTATAGAGTTCTATACGTGGCTAGCTTACTCCCATGTATATCACGTGTCTATCACGTGACTATATAAATCGTCTCGTATATCTGTGAAGCAGGTCACTCTTATATACGAATACAATAACAGTATTTTATGTGTAAAATATTGTTCAATTAAAGCGATTTATGTTTCTCAGTTATTAATTATATGCGATAGTGTATAAATTGTAATATAACACACATATATATATATATTTATTTATTTTTTATTTATTTAAATCAGACATGAAATACAGAGGTCCATAGAATATAAACGAAAATTAAAAAGAATAAACTAAAAAAAAAATAATTAATCTAAGAAACGAAATTTAAAATACTATATAAACAATGAGTTATACCACATGGTAAACAGTGGCGATGGGAACACAATATTATATTCATATAATTGAACAATTAGTGAATTACACGATAATTGTATTCGTTTATATAGCGAATAATATGACTTGCGTAATTTAACAGTTAAATTATTAACATAATCGTTAGAAAACATTAAAGAGGCACTATTTCTACGTCTGTAGTTCATAACAATACGATAAGCATTATTATAAGCTATATTAAGTTTAGCCATGCACTATATATTTGGTATTCATATGCTACTAAGGTATATATTAGAAACAAATGTTTTAAATAGAATAATGTTTGTATCCTTAGAGCAATGATTAAAGTTATATGATATTGCATAGCTTTGTTTATATAACTGTTTAATATTACTATATATATATATATATCAATATCATCAGATAAGTCCTCTGAAATCCAATGTCCAAGATATCTATATGATTTGACAACTTTTAGAAGTTTATTATCTATATATAATTTCACAGGTTTATGATATGATTTATCAAAATAAATTGGTAAAATAACCGATTTATCAATATTAAAAGTTATGTGGTTATGGTTAGCAAACTCTTCACAACAACTTATCAACAAATGCAAACCCCCTAGTGATGGTGAAAATAATGCTATATCATCTGCATAACATAGATTATTGATTATATTTCCATTTAAGCAATAACTTGAATGTATTTCATTTAATTTCTTAATCATAGGATTAGTATATAAATTAAATAACAATGGTGAGAGAATGCCACCTTTACGAACACCCCTTGTAACAGGAAAGATATCCGATGAATTATTACACCATTTAATATATATTCTTTGGTTTCTATACCAGTAATTTAAAAAATTAATTATGTATAAAGGAATATTATTATCTTTTAATCTTTGAAATAAAATGTTATGATTAATGTTATCAAAAGCTTTGGAAGCATCTAAAAATGCTACGAACATATTAGTGTTATTATTATTATAATCTGTTAAATATTGCTTAAGGGCAAACAGACACATTTCAGTACCAAGATTTTTTTTAAAGCCAAATTGATTATCCAGAGTAATTAATAATGAAGATATTCTATTATGTATCACCTTTTCAATTATCTTACAGATAATATTAGATATACATATAGGCCGATAATTAGTGGAATCATTCGACCTTTTATTTTTATTTTTAACTATAGGTAAAATATAAGATAACATTAGCTTCTTCGGGAAATATGAATGCCGCAACATATTATTAATTAGTAGCATTATTAATTCAATTACAAAACTATTCGCGTGAGAAATATGTTCTATAGATATTCCATCAGGGCCTATAGCTTTACCCCCTTTAATTGATTTAATTATAGATGAAATTTCAGCATAGTTAGTATATTCAATGTCATTAACATTAATAGATTTGTAAGGATAAGGTATATCAGTAATACTGTTAAATAAATTATTAAAATAATTATACCAGAATTTAGTAATATTAACTATACCATATTCATTTTCAATGTTATTTGGTGCGGAAGAGTTTTTTTTCTTCAGATTGTTTGAAATCACATTCCAAAAATTAATATATATATATATATATATATATATATATATATATATATGATATATTATGTAATGTATGATGTATGATGTATTATATTATGAGGCCGATACATTTGTAATTAAAATAAACCTAATTACACTAACTGCGAATAACAATGTTTACATTTGACAGGATTACAATACAGAAGACAATATTCTAAATAAAATTAATGAATTTATATAAATTATCATTAGTTATATATATATATATATATATATATAATATAAAGGTGTATTGACTCAATGAAAATGATAGAAGTCAATTTGATATAATAAAACAAATAAATAAATAAATAAACGACTAATAATACATTTTAAAAGAATAAATTACAATGATAACATATGTGAATATATATATATATATATATATATATATATATATTCATAGTATAAAGTGGAAGACTAGTGCTAAGGTAAGCTAATACTACGATAGGGCTTATAACTAATTTATAAGTGTCGATATAATATGAGCATCGTATTATATAAGCAAATATAAGACTATCTACTAGATTATCTGCTAGAAAATAAACTATTATGCATAAACACACACTTCCAGAAAAGGCAATGTCAATCTTGGACACATAAATCTCCAAATGCCTCTATGTCACAAATTGATTATATTATCATAAATAGAAAGTGGAAGAATAGTGCTACAACTGTAGAGCTTATATATATATATATATGATATACTAAACATATATTAGTTATTTACTAAAAATCTTTCTATAATAGGTATAATTCTTATATATTTTATAATATGTATTTTTTTTATAATTATTATTTTACTCATAGATCATATACATTATAATTGATTAGACTGCTATTTGTATAAATCCGCAATATTTTTTTTTAGCCATTTGTATAATCTGCATATAATGAGAATTCATCGAGTTAAATATATTGATTCAAATATAACTTGGTGATATTCTTTATAATTTGTCAATTGATATGAACAATATTTACATAGTAGTACTACGTAGTAATATCTAATTATAATATACATTTAATTGTAATTTTTCATATATTAAATTACTTGTATATTAATTATATATTAATATAAAATTGTGTAATCTCCATTTTATATAATGTAAGCTAATATTAGTTTAGTAAATTGATATTTAGTCATTAAATGAAAATTGAATTTTTAAATATTTAAAAATAAATATTATATAACTTCATTTGTTACTAGTTGTGGTAAAATTATTTTATAATATTATATAGTTGTATATAGGTATACTTATTTGTATAATTTTAATAATTTGACTTATTTAATATATATATCATACTTATTAAAGAAATTGTGATTCATTATATTAATGTAAGTGAATTTGAATTTGTATTGAAAATACAATGTACAAATATAAACATTACAAACACAATTGTGGATTATCATTCAAATTGGTTGACAAACTTTATTTCCAATAGCAGTCTACCTAATTTTAATGTATATGTAATAGATATATTTATTATAATATATGTCATAAATTTAAACTATATATCATATAAATGTTATTAAAAATACAAAATATTAAAAAATAATAGCAACCGTAATTATACAGAGTAGGGGTGAGTTGGGTTGTATGAACAGGTGTTTTGCATGAGCCACTGGAGATAACAATTGTTTGCTACAGCAGAAATTTGATTTAACTGAACTAGTATCACCATCTATAATTAATACAGTTGCGGAAGTATCATTTTAAAAAAAAATAAAAATAGTAACATTTTATCACATTTTTAACTAAAGTACGCTTAAAAGTAAAAATTCCAGACAAGGTAATATATGTTATAACTTCTATAATAATTATTTGATTATTTTCATATTATATATATGATTTTAATATATAATTAACTTAATATTAATATAAAAATATATTTAAAATTTAAAATAAAATATTTAAATATTATCAATTAATAATAAAATTTGTTATGGGGTTGAGTGAACCACTAAAAATGGGGTTATATGAACATTGTTCAATCATATGTTAATATTTATAATATAATATTATAATATTATTATAATATTATAATATATATCCAATGATCTGAATATAAATAAGTAATGATTAAATAGAAATAATATAATTAATTAATTTAATTTTAATGAGGGTCAATTACTAATTTCATAATCATTATTTAAATATTATTTCTAGGAATTAAAAATGAGAAACTATACTCAACAAACTGATAGAATGCGTGATAAAACTATCATGACAAGAGCAATTAAAGAAGTAAAACAGGGTATGTTCATTCAACCCCGCCGTTGGGGTTGAATGAACTTTTTTATTTTTTTTTATTAATTGTAATTATGAAATCTTATAAGTATTCCTTATATCTAAAAGTGATATATTAGTTAACTAATATCATATATTATGCAATACAATTTAAATAATTAAGAAACATTTATTATTACCACAATGATATCACTTTATACAAAAACATGGTCATACAACCCCACCCTCCCCTATAATCTACCTATAGGCAATATGCTAACGTAATATACATTCATTTAAAAAGTAATATAAATATACAAAGTTTATGTTCATGTTTCTTATAATATAGTTAGGTAATATATTTTAATATAAGGTTTCTCTCCTTGAGTATAAGGAAATACTTTCAATATTTACAAAGTTATTTTTAAGAAATGAAAAGTTATAAAACGATTTAGAATATAATAAATATCTATCGAAACCTTAATTTATTTTGTAAACAAAACATAACATTCATGAATGCTGCAGCAAATGTTTATTTTATATAAATTCAAACAGTTTATTAATTATAATATATATTAATAGATCAAATACGATCTATATAATCTATTTAATTATAATATATTTATCAAATTGATGGATATTATTATATTATTCAAAATCATGTAAATAAATAATACACTATACTTAAAATAAAATATACTAATATAACAATTGAAGTTATACCAGTTTGTATAAAAACGATATTACCAATTTGATGAAATGTGCAAATAACATTACAATAAAGATACATAGAGAAATTATGAAATAGTTATATATAATATCAGTCTAACTATTAACTGTAATTGGTACAGAATTTTGCGTAATTCGTTTTAAAAGATAGATTAATAAGATCAAATCAAAAATAAATATTTTTTTAAATTAATGAAAAAGTGAAGTTCCTCTATACGATATATCAAATGATAATATGTCATGTCAATATATGAATAAAGAAATATATTTTATTTCAATTCAACATTATGGTAATATAATTTACCAAAATTTGTAATATAATAAAATAAAAATATGATAATATATAAACGAATCCTGAAAGATTTTACATATTTTTAAACATACACTACATTTTTATACTTTTTAACTTATTGCATAGTATTCAATACTTGTATTTAACATGTATCCAACTGAAAAACTGGGGGAAACTGATCCAAACTTGCAGGGGCGCAGGAAGGTATACTTCATAATAGGGATAATTAAGTCCAATAATTTATAATATATTATTAATATATGTATATATATATATATATATATATATATATATATATATATATACATATATATTTGTGTGTGTATAACTACTTAATAACTATTTGATATTATATAAATAAAGTAGTCTATATCATATGTATATATGATTTTATTAGGTTGTATTAATAACTAGTAAATTTAATGAGATGAAATATATGATAACATAGACTCTCTCCATTCTGTTTTATTTACAAATGATAACATAAATTCAACAATGTTTAATTCATAGTTTTATTGAGAATAATAAATATCAATAAATTAGTCAGTTTTTTCCCATTGAATTTCTCAGCCAGTTCCTTATAATATCCAGGTTATTAACATTTCTGTCATCGTCAACTGAACTTGTTGGTTTTACAATGATTAATGTAAACAATATTTTCACATTGGTATATACTTGTTCTATATATTCCTAGATATCTATTGCCGCTTTCAAGTGTATTCATAATTTATCAGATATATCAGAGGTAATATAATTTCTATGCATCATTTCATCTAAAGACGAACGCATTTCCTTGTAATATTCGAGTGTATATTTGACATCGAAATTTCTTATTATACAGAGAGTTAGGTTTGCTTATACATACTTTATATTATCCTATTTCATTAAATATAGTTAATATAGATATAATAGACTCCTATTCGCTAACATACTCTTAGAAATAAAAATCTAATGATTAATACTTTTAAAAATAAATTATAATAATTTCTTATCGCCCAACATTGATGTTCGTTTCGCATCGTAATATTATCGTGCGAATTATATATATTCGCTATTTGTACCTATATGTGATATATATATATTGTTCCATACACATTATATAATTATTATTATTAATGATGTGTTTAAATAAATACTTTAATAACAACAACAACATCAACAACATATTGATCAACTAGGTTTAATCAATAAGATATGAAATGAGTGTAATATGCCATTGGTTGTTTATGAAATATTAAAGCCTGTATACAGTATATATATACTGTTGTATATTCCTGACATATTACTTGATCTATCATATTACCACGTAAATTCTCTCGAAACAAAATATTAATAATGTATATTTTCTATAGTTTCTACCTTACTATTAGTATTTAGTATAAACACACTCATATTACTGTAACTTCGATGTTTGCTTTGACATGCCGAATAAATATCGATTCTTATTAGTTTCATGAAAAGTTGTATTATATAATTAATTATTAATTTATAATAATTATAATCGTTATATAAAACTTTAATTACCTGAAATATTATATGTGCCGTCACATATTTTATTGTAGCAGCCATCTAGTTGTCCAATATTATCTCAAGAATGCAATATCTCAAGTGTTAATATCTCAAATAATTCAAGAATTTCATTTAGAATTTTCCATGATAATATATGTATTTTCTTAGTATTTTCAGTTACCATATTTAACCATGAATGCGTCTAATAGAGAATTTTATTTTATTTAATATTTTAAGGAATTGATCCTCACAATGTTCTTTACTTCTAAAAGTTATGTTTTCTTGACCTAGTTAGGTGTGACCTATTTTATAGAAGTAAATATAGCTATCAGAACAAATTTAGTATTTTGTTATATCATTTTTATTATGTATAATCATTATATCTTTAATAATAGTTATATTCTAGTGGTTAGATTATAGTTTGATCATCATCATGCTTTGTGATTAACTGATCACAATACGATTACAATCATATTTCAATCATTGATAAGCAACTATGCTTTGATTACGAACTACACTTCTAAATCATTGATTTTAATACGATTGTAATCAATGATTGTTAACTGATCACTAACATAGATTTACGATCAGTTGGTAATCATTGATTGTAATACGATTATAATCGAATCAAAATCTTTGATCGTAATCATTACACAGCCACATGATTGCAATCTGATTACTTGTTGGATTGTAATCTGATTACGATCTTTGATTACTTTACTTACTGGGCTTCCATTGAAATATGGTGCATATTATATTTTCCATTTAGTAAATAATTTAAATGTCTTTTTTGAATTTAAATAACCATTATATAAATTATGTAATATTATCAAACTTGGTTTTTTTATAATGTTGAATATAAGAGTATAAAAATACTGATTAATTTTCACTACACCAATACATCCATTGCAATTTATTGTACCAGTTGTTCTGGAATAATAAAGTTTTAACTTTGCTATTACGACTATAATATGTATATAATACTTATAAAATATTTGTTAATACATCTTATATTTGGGTGGTAGGGTTTATCAACTTTTTTATATCACTATATAAGGTATTGATAATATTGTTACTAAAAATCAAAGATTATAATGTGTATTTTACTAATAATCGCTACAAACATTAAATTGTTTAAATTATTAACAAATAGTTACATTATTTTTAAAATTGACGCAAAACAAAGATATCCGAACCCTCCTATTTATAAAAGGGGAGGGGGGTCCAGACACCCACACCTCCCCTGTTCCCACGCCCCTACAAACTTGGATCTAGGTGGTATAAACTTGTATTTAACCAATTCATATTTAACTATAGTTGAAACTTGAATAATTATATCCCAGTTAAATCCAAGTTATTTTTTAAAACTTGGATTCAGCTGATCGATATTTAACTAGTTGTAACATAGATCATTATATCCCAGTAATGTAATTAAATAGTTCTTTAATATTCAACTTTAATTTTTATTTATATTATATATTAGTGATTTAATATATATTTTACTAAACTTTTATTTCAATTTTTTAAAAAGTAAATCGATTTTGTTTTGTATTTTTTCAACGATATTTTTCAATCATTACTAATTTTAAATATAATATATATATATATACAAACGTATTCGTATTTGAAATTTGTGGATGAAATATATATAATAATCACATAATATCGAATAAAGTAATTATATTTAGAGAAAAACTAATAAATAAAAATAAAATTTTAAAATATTATATTATATTTAATAATTAATAATTTTATTTTTTATAATTATATTTATTTTTTGATATAATCTAATTATATACTAATAATATAATATCCAATAATATAAGAATGTTTTTTCTAAATCATATTTCTATTCTATTTTTATTTCATCTGCTACAAGAATTAACAAGTTACGTAATAATGAACGATAATCATTGCGTCATAGATGGAACATCGTACATAGGATGTAACGAGAAAACTAACTTCTCTATCAAGAATTACTACAGCTCGAATAAAAACAACCTGCAAGTTGAGTATACCGCATTTAACGAGATATTTACTCTGACATTAAGTAAAAAGAAGATACAAGACATCTCAGTTAAATACCAGAAGCAGTACACAATACGAGTAGATTCGGTTTATGAAGGTCGTTTAAAGAACAAACCCAACTCCTACTTCTACGGTACTTTCACGAGAGGTATACTAACCGGAGAACTGGATGATGAGTCCAAGACTTACGCCTTAACGTCGACAACCAACCGGGGAGAGATAAGCGTAGAGTTGAAGGATTCTAATCATTCCACGTACGCATTCACTTCGGATGAAGAACTACCTCCCCTACCTTTACGCAAGGGTAGATCTAAGAGATCATTCTCTAAGAAACAGGAAGTTTATCATATTTGCGATCTGAACGTCGTAGTTCCCAAGGAATATTTGGAACGTATCTGCAATGACGATATCCGAATATGCGTTACCAGGGCCTTGTGGTACGTTAATTTTGTAGACAGGTATTTCCGGCGTACGGATTTCAACAACGACGGCATTATAGACAATATCGGTTTCGTTATAAAGAAATACACAATACTTCAACGAAACAAATACCCCAATATAACGTTGAGCACTAATTCAAAAGTGGTGGTCAAATCGTTCGGGTATTTGCCGCACCCCAAGGTATGCATGAACGTACTATTCGTAGACCATAAGATAAACAACGGAACGCTGGGCGCGGCTTATGTTGCCCTGCCCGGACAGTTCATAGGTCCCGGCGGTATATGCTGGTTCCTCGACAACTCGAATAACCAGCTCAACTCCCTGTTCGTCACGGAGACGAGTTACGAGGGTCAGATCATAATGCGGAACGTAGCGTTGACCCTAATGCATGAACTGGGGCACGCATTCGGCTCTTACCACGATAATATCACGCGATGCATGCACTATCGGGGGTTCGGAAACTTCGTCATGTACGCGTCGAACATCGATCAGAACATGGCGAATATTGTCAAGTTCTCATCGTGCAGCAATTTATACATCAAGAATATACTGGAGAGGCGGTCTGTATGTCTACGGAAGCACACGAAATACCATCACTGTGGTGATTACCAACTACAAGCCGAGGAGGAATGCGACTGCGGAGAGGATGTAGAGTTTTGTAAAGAGTTCGACCCCTGCTGCTCCGTACCGATAAATAACAGCGCCACCTGTCGGGTTGATCGCGAGAAAGGTTACTCATGTAGCTTCGTAAGCTCGCCTTGTTGCACAGATACTTGTCAGGTACAAACACAGCCCGTAATCTGCAGACACGGGGACGAGTGCATGGAGGACATATATTGCGATACGTTCTCTTACGAATGTCCTTCATCCGTGCCTAGAACGGACGGTACTTTGTGCGCTTCCAATAGTAGGGTGTGTCTCGAGGGTAAATGTATAGGTTCTCTTTGCGCTAACTACGGCTGGATCGATTGTTCGTGTAACGATACCACTTCGGATATGTGTTTGCGGTGTTGCAGAAGGAATGATACGTCACATTGTATCTCTGCGTACCTCATAGAAGAACTGGATGACCTTCTCGATCCCATTTACCTTCAGGAATCTGACCTCTGCGACTACGGCAACGGATTCTGTAAGTCAGACAGTAGTTGTCAGTTGTTTAAGCACCGCGAATCACACCACGATGCACATGCAAATTTAAAATTGTCACTTTCCAGAATTAATATGAAATATTATATCTATGATGTAACTTTCATACTTGTACTAATTTATTTAACATATTTTGTTAGTAATAATGTATATGTTAATTACATTTATTATTTGTATGCTAATGTATTATATTCTTAATTGCTATATCATTATCTTACTAATCCCATCTGAAACAGTGTTTATAGATATAAACAAATTATATGATATATATTAGTAATCAGAAATGTCGATTGTATATAAATGGATATAATTATATGTATATAATTTTATAACCACTATAAAATGTATAATATACGAATCATTTACATTCGATATTATATATTATTTTAATTTATTAATAAAAAAAATAATTATATTGTATTTAATTCCATGGAATATTATCTGATGGAAGTATCTTTATCAGTCTGGTTATAGAAATAATAATGTTGTATAAATAATATTTGTATATGAAATAATTTAAATTTTAAACAGCAGTATATTGTATTGCTATAATACGAAATGTAATATCACATTAAATTAAATATAAAAAGTGTAAAAAAATATTTTTTAATAATAAATTAGCGAATAGGTATTTCCTATTCTAATTTCGTATGTGAATATCCTATCAAAAATATCATCTTATAATTATGACATACTTATTTATTTGCTTTTACAATATTTCATATTTAATTATTACCTACCATATATATTTATATACTAATTAAATTGTCTACTAATATGATATATAAACCTAAATGTTTTTGAAATATTTTAGATAACATCATTACATGAAATAAGATCGTATGCCGGAAAATCAGCGATATTGGTTTGTTAAAAAATTTAATAATTTCGTTATTGTATTTTATATATTTTTAAATTACCAATGAATGTGTATGTAATAACAAATATAAAATAAATAATAAATAAAATGTATTAATGATTTATATACTTATTTACAGAATACCTTGTTTAATGTGTTAAACTCACAACAAATTAATACATCAGAAATATTGCAAAAATTAGAAATATCATGTGAGGAACAAATAAATTTATTAGAAAATTATTCAGAAAAAATTGGAATTATAAATTCAATAGCGAGATTACAAGTTAGATGTTTTTAATTATTTTAATATATTATATAAAAATAATAATAATATAATTTTATTATTATTATTCATATATATATATATATATATATATATTCATATATAAAATATATATTCCTTATATTCTATTTTTGATAGAATACATATTTCCCGAAATTATTATTCTAAATATCATTGATATTTAAAAATAGCTATAATAGAAAACCATATATTTCAATTCCTTCAATATTGTGTCCATATTTCTACATTTCCCTATACATAATAATACGTTACTATCTCCATCACACATCATCTGTTCTAAGTACAGTCATATTAGGAACCTTGTCGTTAAATAATCCCGACTAAATAATCTGCAAATCCTTCATAATTCCATTTCCAAGTGTCCTTTTCATTCAACAGATTCTCCCATGCACATTTAAAACCCATATACACCAATCCTAACGGGATGCCCACAAAACAGGATAATTAATAAATAATCTTGACTGTCAATTCAACTTACAATTACAAATACCCAGACTACATCGCTGATCTTATATATATACATTGCCACACTCCCACATAACGACTATATAAATAAATACTAAACTACTGTAAACCCATATATATGTTATTGGCACTTTCACTATATACTAGTCCATTGCTACCCAATATCAATAGAAATAACTAACTTACCAAATATGTCCTATGACTTACACATTTGATATTAGATGCATTCTAAAAACCAATATTTTATAACAATAATTATTTATATATTATACGTCTGAATACCCCATAACAATAAATCCTTAAACTACAAAAATAGTCAAAAGTAAGTAAGTAAATTACATACATAATCTGTTTCTTACATTCTTATTCTTACATATTATTAGTGGAATATATGTGTTAGGTAAAAATAACTTTCTAGTCTTACGTAAAAGTATAACAGGTTCGATATTATTTCTGAAAGTTATCTCTGGATAGATATCTAAGTGAATTATTAACTAATCAACTCAACAAATATCTAATGTAAGGAAATATAAATGTATTAAAGATTGTTATACACTGAGATAATTAATATGTATCAATTACTAATTTTCTTTAGATTAATTATCTATCTTATATAATATTCTTCTTAAATACTCTCGTATTTATCATATTAGGGACCTCATCATTATCGCTAAATTTCGTATCAGCTTTATATTATTAAGTTATCCATACAAGTTATCAGTTGTATTCCTCATTTCGTTGTTAATACTGGATAATAGATTATTAAACTATGGACTGCCGTGTAGGTACGCCATACGCCATACGTATGAGATTATATACGATTATTGTTCGTCTATAGATATCATATCTGTGATATTCAGCGAATAGTCTCTTACATATCTTTCGGTGGACCTTTCTTTCTGAATACTTTTAAAAAATATCGAAAAAATATATTTATAAACCGTAGAAACCTGTCCTGAGAATCATTTTGTTATAAATGTCAAAGAGCAATATTAGATAGAGAGATATCTCTATAATTATCGATTTCATTAAGGTTACCATATTTTTCTAGAGGTACTATGCGATTTGTAGTCCATCGGATGGGTCTTTGTTTTTCTCTCATTATTTGATTCGCAAGTGAGAGGGCGATGTAACCAAATCTACACTATTTTAATGCATTAGATGATATACCATGAGGTGAAGATTTCCCTTAATTAAGTTATTATTTCGATGTGATATACTATCCTTATAAATTATATAAAATATATTAAATCCTTATACAAAATTATATTAAATCCTTATAAAAAATATAAGTTTTTGTGACGGTATCCAATAACAACTATAATCAAAGATTATAACAGGATACCAAAGATTTTTCGAAGCAAAGATATAACACTCCCTATGCATGCAACGTAATTTAGTAATATCCCCTGCTGCTGCTAGCAGTAGTATAAAAATCACTGAAATAGATTTAGGTTCGGCTCTGTTTACATACAACAATGTTATCTTTGCTCTATTAAATTACATGCAATTTAAATTAACTTTTACTTACTAAATATATACTTATAGCATTTAAAACATAAATATTATATTTGTTTGTTATATATTAGTAATGAACACTTAGTTTTCATCATATAAATATTAATTTAAAGCATATTATTTAACATTTTAAAAGTGTAGGTAGTTAAATACGAATTTACATTATAAACAACGCATAGTTCCTAAAAGTAACCCGTTATATATAATATTATTTTACTTTGTATTCACGGAATATAAAATACAACATAAGTAATGGCAGGATTAAAAGCACCGGAATAGTTTGATTTAGATAATTCTAATGCGAAACAAGAATAGAACACTTGGATAGAACAATATGACTTATATGCGTGCGCAACAGAATTAGATTCAAAGGACGAGAAAATACAGATAGCAACCTTATTGACATGCATTGGTGCATGTGGACGCAAAATATATGCAACGAGCAAATTGGATAAACAGGACAAAGCTATCATGATAAAAGTAAAGGAAATGTTTAATAAATATGTAACACCTTTAATAAATATACCATACGAAAGATGTGTATTTAATAGAAGAATTCAACAGCCGCACGAGACATTTGATCAATTCCTAACAGAAATTCGGCGGCTAGGAAACAGATGTGATTAATTAGAGAACATCACCGCAGATGAAATACTGAGAGATAGGTTATTACTAGGATTACGCGATGAAAACCTAAGGAAACGACTACTGAAAGACAACAAATTAACATTAAAATCTTTAATAAATAATTGTCATCTAGATGAAACTGCAGAGGAACAAGATTATTCCATGCATATTAAGCAAGAAATAAACTACATTAAAGAGAGAAAACCTTATAAAAAGTCAGAACAAAGTCATGAAAAACAAGCCAATAAAAAATTGTTGAAATGAACATTTTGTGGAACCGAACACGTATGGAAGAAATAGTTATGTCCGGCGTTCAACAAAACGTGTTCAAACTGTGGTAAACTAAATCACTTTAGGAAACAGTGCAGACAACCAAGTAAACGAAGAGACGAAGCCAATTGTATATATATATATACAGTTAGCGGTAAAGTGGCAAGTATTAAAGAGATTGCCATAGAAAATCAAATAACTTTGAATATGAAATATGGTAAGATCACGTTTCAGATAGACACCGGGGCCACATGCAACGTAATACCAAAACATATATATATATATATATATATATATATATATATATATATATTAAGTTAACAGGGGATAATAAACTGATGAACATAAGAACATTAACTGTGAAACATATATCAGTATACGGAGAAGTCAAGTGGCCAGTAGTAGGAGAAATTCTATTGGCGGTGAATCGAAAGAAAGAAGAGTGCACAATACGAGGATTAATGGTAGAAGGGAAACAATTTCATCCTATATTAGGTAAAAGGGCCTGTGAGAAGTTGAAATTAGTGAAAATAATTGATAATGATTCCATTAATCAGATAAAATCAACCGAAGAACTAATGACAAAAGAAATGATGGTGAAAGAATACAAAAATGTATTCAATGATAATGTAGGAGAACTGGATGGAGAATACAAAATTAAGTTGAAGGAGAACGCAAAACCAGTGAAACACGCATAAAGAAAGATAGCAATACCGCTACAGGAACAAGTGAAAACAGAATTAGATGAATTGGAGAGGCAAGGAATACTAAGACAAGTGATTATACCATCGCCTTGGATTTCGTCACTAGTCGTTACTAAAAAAAAGTCTGGAAAAATCAGGTTATGTTTAGATCCGAAAGATCTAAATGAAGAGATTGAAAGAGAAAATTATCTATTACCTACAATAGAGGACATTGCGACAAAACTGCATAAAGCTAAGGTATTTACAGTGGTGGACGTAAACAATGGCTTCTGGCATGTGAAACTATAGTTATAGCAGAAGAATCTAGCTATTTGACGACATTCAACACACCATTTGGCCGTTATCGCTGGATAATGATGCAATTCGGGTTATGTTCAGCTCCTGAAATATTTCAAAGGCGTATGCATAAAATGGTGGAAGGCATGGATGGCATCGAAATTATAGATGATGATTTTCTAATATTTGGGTGCGGAAATACACAACAAGAAGCAATAAGGGATCATGATAAAATATTGAGAAGATTTTTAGTCAAATGTGAGAAACAGAATCTACATTTAAATAGCGCAAAAGTAAAATTGAGAGAATCTACAGTAACTTATATTGGACACAATTAATCAGCTGATGGAATTCAACCAGGAGAAGACAAACTGAATGCCATTCTACTGATGCCGTCTACGAGAGATCCAACCGAAATAAAAAGATTTCTTGGAATGGTTCAATACATAGATAAGTTTATCGATGGGTTAAGTAAAAAAACAGTGAACATGAGGAAACTGATAAGGAAAGACGTTGTATGGAACTGGACACAAGAACAAGAAGAAGAATTCAACAATTTGAAAACCAGCATCACAACAACACCCACGCTAAACTACTACAATGTAAAGGAAGAGGTAATCATACAATGTGATGCATCCAAATACGGACTAGGTGCGGTGCTACTCCAACAAAACAGACCAGTGGCTTATGCATCAAAATGTTTAACTGAAACTGAAGTAAGGTACGTACAGATAGAAAAGGAGATGCTAGCTATTGTATTTGCTTGTAAGAAATGTAGACAATACATATACGGTAAACCAAACATAATAATGCACACCGATCATAAGCAACTCGTAAGAATCATCAATAAGCCACTAAATGACATATAAACTAGGCTACAGAAGATGCGACTAAGATTGCAGCAATATGATATAAAACTAGAATTTATACCAGGAAAAGATATCAAGATAGCGGATACCTTGTCGAGGGATCTCAAAAAGAAAAAAGAGCTAGAAGATTTGTTACCGGAAGTGGTAAATACAATAACATTAGCGATAACTGAAGATAAAAAGAATAAACTAAAAGACCAAACGAACAAAGATGAAATATACACAAAACTGATAGAATATACAGAAGAAGATTGGCCTAATAAGAATGAAATATAGGAAACTATAATGCCGCATTACTCTATAAGAAATACAATTACCCACATAGACGGTCTAATTTTTAAAGATCAGTTATTAAGTGTACCAAAATCACTAAGAAAAGAAATTATGCAACAAGCACATGCGGTTCATGGTGGTATTCGTGCCTGTAGGCGTCGCCTAAGAGACATAGCATACTGGCCAGGAATCAATAATGATATAGAGAACTACATAAAAACTTGTCCATCGTGCATCAAACATAGTGAAATACAAAATAAGAAAGAACCACTATTACAACATGCAAGAGGAGAAACACCATGGTCTAAAATCGGCATAGAATTATGTCAATTAGACAATAGAATCTTAATAATCGTTATAGACTACTATTCTAATTTCCTATCAGTAGAGAAATTAAGTATAACAACAAGTAATGAAGTAATTAAAACGTTATTAAAAATGTTTGCTATTCATGGTATACAGCAAGAGATTGTCACAGACAATGGTCTACAATTCCGAAACGTGTTTAGAAACTTTACTCAACAATTAGATATCAAACATATAACAACTAGTCCTTACCACTCTCAAGGTAATGGAAAAGCTGAGAATGCAGTAAATACAACTAAGCGTATATTCAAAAAATGTAATGGCTCTGAACAACTAGCAATACTTGAGCATAACAATACAACAATAGAATGATTACATTTAAGCCCAGCAGAGATCATGTTTGGAAGGAAGTGCAGAACAAAACTGATAGTACTGAAGAAGGTTTTAAAACCAAGACATGAACTAAATGAAATGGAAGAACAAAGAGAAATAAAGTTGATGAATAAAATATATTATGATAGAGAGGCAAAGAAGACACAGAAAATAGAAAATCAAGATGAGATACTAATAATAAAACCAGGGGAAACTACATCACTGAAAAAATCACTGAAGAAATAAGAGATAGCTCTTATAAAGTGGAGTTAGATAGAAAGAGTTATGTCAGAAATAGAATAGACATAAAAACACTAATTAACAAGAACAAAGATGAATAGAAAGAGGTAAACAATGAAGAAGCGGAGACGATTAGACGGTCAGGTAGAAAAAGGAACAAGCCTGAACGCTACCGGGAAGAGTAAATATCTTCCAACACAGGGATGGTTTTTGTTTCTTTTATTCATTTATATTTTTTACATTACTTTCGTTTCATTAAAAACATTATTATATCTTACTATTATTATCCTACTATATACTATTATTATTATACATGCTAAGGTTTGCTAAGTTACTATATATGACTATAGCTGCTTGCAGAAATAAAAGGAGATGTGACGGTATCAAATAACAACTATAATCAAAGATTATAACAGGATACTGAACCCTGACATGTAAACATGACTCAATTATTATACGTTATCAATTAAACTAAACTTTATAAACTAATACATATAACAATACTATCCGGTCAACCAAAGAAAGGTAAGCAACTATTAGCATATTAGTAGCTTATCAAATATTAATAAGCCTTAACACTCAACACGTTATAGTTTTCTTTCGGACTTATATATTGTTTTAATTGTGAATGTATATAGTTTAAATTTAATGAAGTTGTTATTCACCGATTATATTTGTGAAATATTTGAATAAATTATCAACTATTTTATCATTATTGTAAGCTTTAAGTATCCTTTTTTAATACATTTTATATATTCTATTTTGTTTATTAGTTACTAGCGTTAAATAGTGTAGTCATTTTATGTTACATACTAGAAGGCTGTGATAACATTCTGTTAAATTAATATTAAGATAACGTATTGTTTGAAAATTGCACCATTTTATGGGATTTATTAATAGTATAGTAATAATATGAGATTGAATACAGATTAACTTTAATTGATAGCAATATCTTAATTGCTTCTTTGCTATAATAAACCTCAAGTTTAGATGAATTGGTATATGACTTTCTGGTATATATTTAGCTCATCTGAAAAATGTTGGAATTATTTATGTTATAATTGATTTATCAATTTTATTTATTTATGAAGAATTCCCAGTTAACAAAAGTGAAAAAAAAATATATTTGAATATGTGTTAACAAATGTTTTATAACAGAACTTGCTCATACAAAACAGCTGTTAATACAAGTTTTTGGCTATATTTAATACATGCTAAATTATGCTAAATATTACACATTAAAATAATTTCAGAAATGCTCTTATAAGACAGACAATTACACAAGTAATTTAAAATCATATGTATTTTAATATATTAATTTTTCTTTCTTTTCTTTATTGATATTGATTATATATTTACCAATAATATCTTCAATAGCCATGTTACTATGTTCTTTGGAAACATTATAAACAGCTTCCGTATGATTTTTAATGCGAGGAAAAACTACATCTCTTTAGTAAATTAAATTGAAAAGTATATATATATATATATATTAATTAATTACAAAAAATAACATATTAAATATAAATATTCTTACATATTAAACAGATACTGTTTCCGAATATTAATATAAAAAAATTAATATTTCTTATAAAACGTAAATCTTGTGAAAAAGAAGTTGTAAAAGAACTTCTAATTAGAGGTATTTATAATATTATATATATATATATATATATATATATATATATATATATATATATGTGTGTGTGATTGTATAATAGTCATTATTTATAAGTAGGTGAAAGTAACCGAATAATGACAGTGCCCGAATACTGACACTCTCGGTATCTCAGAAACTATAAATCCTACAATAAAAAATTGTAATGAATAAAATATTTATAATTATAAAAATAGTCTAAAAAGGATTTTTTATTTTTAATTATTCAAAATATTGCTGATATATCCAATAAACTGATTTTTTATTACGTTTTTAAATTTACAAAAAAATGTCAACTTAAAACCTTCTCAAGAATAAAAATGAAAAATATATCTATATAAAATATAACACTATATTATTAAAAAATAAATCATTCTAAAATTATATATATAATTTCTATATTTGTTATTCAATATTCATTAAGTTATAAGCATATATCTAGAGGTCATATAATTCCCTAATACGGACACTCTAGATGTCTTAATACGGACAACCGATAACCAATCATCGCGCAGTGAATGAACTATTCTGATTTTCATAAATTTAGCGTGCGTTATTATATTAATACCACCAATAAAGCTAAATCTAAAAATTGTATTATTTAGATACTTAAATTGTATTATTAATTAAAAAATAATAAAAAATAAATGATTAACTAATAAAATTAGAATACATTATTCATAACATTATAAATTATGTAATTGTAAGTTGTCTGCTTGATTAATCAATAATATTTAGTTTATCTAGTGATATAGTGTGTCCGTATTATAACTCAGGGTGTCCGTATTCGGACATGAATCCGAATACGGACAACACCGTTATCTATGGAATTAAAAGATTAAATACAATTTTAAAATCACAATAATATATATAATCATATAATATGAATATATTTTAATTTGTGTATACAAATAATGAGTCATAAAATGTTAAGACCATGTATTGTTAAAGTGTCCGTATTAGGTTAATTTCCCTTATATTTCCATTATTGTATCTAACTTTATTTTAATATAGCATTTGTAAAGTATCCAAATGATTTTCTACTTGTTAATATATATTTTTATTTGTTAACCAAATAAACTACTTAGGTATCTTATTATTTACCGAAATAGATATATTTATAGTTTAATATGATTTAGAAATTTATTCTATAAATAAGTATTATTTTAAGCATCACATTTATTTACTACTTAAAATAAATTAAAATAATAGTATTTATTAATTTTCATCTGCATTTAAATACTTTATATATGACTATAGTCTATATATATATATATATATATATATATATATATATATATATATATACTATAAAATATCATATATTTTAATGAATAATTATTATTATGTACATTTACTATAATAATTATATTATAAAAGTATAATATTATCGTTAATTATATAGATATATACCATTTAAATTAGTGAGTTTAATACATATTATATATATATATATATATATATATATATATATATATGTGGATATTTAATATTTATATATAATATTATAATATACTTACTTAAATTTAATATATTATAAATAATTTTAAACATGTTGATAGGCGAACCCATGTTGGCATTATATGATGATACATGTATATGAAAACATAGTAATGAATTGTATTATGAAATATAACATTTAATTATAAATAAATATATAAGTTTACTAAATAATATACTTCTTTTAATTAAATATAAATATATATATATATATAATATTAAGCTCTATTATTATTAATAGTAATACTAATAATAACACTAAAAGGCTAAATAATTTTAACTGAGTATGTTAGGTCAACAAATGTGATTTTAGGAACACCGATAAATAATATGAAAATTGAATATAAATCTATTCTGCTGATCATTTCATTTTGGATAGCATATTATTTGAATTATTTGTCTGTAACATAACACATTATATTAGCAGCTGTATTTATTATACAGAATAGGGGTTGAAAAAGGTTATCCATGTATTCTTAGAATACATCTTGGGAAAATCTTAAACTTCATGAATTTAATGAGTGTCAAGTATGTGTTAAATGTAGTAAGGCTATAGGAATGCTTATTGATAGATACATCTTAGTTATAAGAACAATCATCTATCCTAAAATAAGTATGACCATTAATAAGAAGGTCATATACCTCTACAAGAGTTATAGAGTTATAACAAAATATATTACAAATAATTTTTTTCGTAATGTTGAGAGTTATATATTACCATTGTTAATCACTTATATGAAATGAGTGTTAAGTTTTGTATGAATGATTTTTTTCAATCATTACTAAATTGTAATATAATATAATATATAAATATATATGATATATATATATATATTAGTATTTTGAATTTTTGGAATAAAATATATATAATAATCACATCATATCGAATATAATAGTTATATTTAGAGTAAAAAACTCATAGATAAAAATAAAATTTTAAAATATTATATTATATTTAATAATTAATAATTTTATTTTATAGAATTATAGAATTATATAATTATTTTATGATAGAATCTAATTATATATTAATATCATGTCCAATAATATAAGAATGTTTTTTCTAAATCATATTTCCATTCTATTTTTATTTCGTCTGCTACATGAATTAACAAGTTACGTAATAATGAACGACAATCATTGTGTCATAGATGGAACATCGTACATAGGATGTACTGAGAAAACTAACTTCTCTATCAAGAATTACTATTCCTCGAATAAAAACCACCTGCAAGTGGAGTATGTGGCATTTAACGATATATTCACTCTAACTTTAAGTAAAAAGAATATACAAGACATATCTGTTAAATACCAGAAGCAGTACATGATACGAGTAGATTCGGTTTATGAAGGTCGTTTAAAGAACAAACCCAACTCATACTTCTACGGTACTTTCACGAGAGGTATACTAACCGGAGAACTGGATGATGAGTCTAAGACTTACGCCTTAACGTCGACAACCAACCGGGGAGAGATAAGCGTAGAGTTGAAGGATGCTAATCATTCTACGTACGCGTTCACTTCGGATGAAGAACTACCTCCCCTACCTTTACGCAAGGGTAGATCTAAGAGATCATCCTCTAAGAAACAGGAAGTTTATCGTATCTGCGATCTGAACGTTGTAGTTCCCAAGGAATATTTGGAACGTATCTGCAATGACGATATCCGAATATGCGTTACCAGGGCCTTGTGGTACGTTAATTTTGTAGACAGGTATTTCCGGCGTACGGATTTCAACAACGACGGCATTATAGACAATATCGGTTTCGTTATAAAGAAATACACTGTACTTCAACGAAACAAATACCCAAATATAACGTTGAGCATGAATTCGAAGGTGATCATCAAATCGTTCTCGCATATGCCGCACCCCAAGGTATGCATGAACGTACTATTCGTAGACCATAAGATAAACAACGGAATACTGGGCGTAGCTTATGTCGCCCTGCCCGAACAGTTCATAGGTCCCGGCGGTATATGCTGGTTCCTCGACAACTCGAACAACCTGCTCAACTCCCTGTTCGTCACGGAGACAAGTTTCGAGGGTCAGATCATAATGAGGTACGTAGCGTTGACCCTAATGCATGAACTGGGGCACGCGTTCGGCTCTTACCACGATAATATCACGCGATGCATGCACTATCGGGGGTTCGGCAACTTCGTAATGTACTCCTCGAATATCGATCATAACATGGCGAACATAGTCAAGTTCTCCTCGTGCAGCAATTTCTACATCAATAATATATTGGAAAGGCGGTCTAATTGTCTACGGAAGCACACGAAATACCACCATTGTGGTGATTACAAACTACAAGCCGAGGAGGAATGCGACTGCGGAGAGGATGAAGAGTTCTGTAAAGAGTTCGATCCCTGCTGCTCCGTACCGATAAATAAAAGCGCCACCTGTCGATTAGATCGCGAGAAAGGTTACTCATGTAGCTTCGTAAGCTCGCCTTGTTGCACAGATACTTGTCAGGTACAAACACAGCCCGTAATCTGCAGACACGGGGACGAGTGCATGGAGGACATATATTGCGATACGTTCTCTTACGAATGTCCTTCATCCGTGCCTAGAACGGACGGTACTTTGTGCGCTTCCAATAGTAGGGTGTGTCTCGAGGGTAAATGTATAGGTTCTCTTTGCGCTAACTACGGCTGGATCGATTGTTCGTGTAATGATACCACTTCGGATATGTGTTTGCGGTGTTGCAGAAGGAATGATACGTCACATTGTATCTCTGCGTACCTCATAGAAGAACTGGATGACCTTCGTGATCCCATTTACCTTCAGGAATCTGACCTCTGCGACTACGGCAACGGATTCTGTAAGTCAGACGGTAGTTGTCAGTTGTTTAAGCACAGCGAATCACACCTCGAAGCACATTCAAATGTCAAATGGTCATTTTCCAGAATTAATATGAAATATTATCTCTATGATGTAACTTTCATACTTGTACTAATTTATTTAACTTATTTTGTTAGTATTAATATATATGTTAATTAAATTTATTATTTGTATGCTATTGTATTATATTCTTAATTGCTATATCATTATCTTACTAATCCCATCTGGAATAGTGTTTATAGATATAAACAAATTATATGATATATATTAGTAATCACAAATATCGATTGTATATAAATGGTAATGATTTATTTGTATAAAACCATGTTATTATATATCTATTAGAGGTTGTTAAAATCGGATTATTTATGAAATCTATTATATATATACATAATTGTTATAATTAACATTTTCAAACTTATTTTATAACCACTATCAAATGGATAATATACGGATCACTTACATTCGATATTACTTATTAATTTACTTTTATAATATTTCATATTTAATTATTACCTACCATATATATTTATAAATAATAATTACATTTGCAACTAATATGATATATAAACTTAAATGTTTCTGAAATATTTAAGATAAAATCATTACAAGAAATAAGATCGAATGCCGGAAAATCAGCTATTTTGGTTTGTTAACAAATTTAATAATTTCGTTATCGTATTTTCTATTTTTTACCAATAAATGTTTATGTAATAACAAATATAAAATAAATAATAAATAAAATGTAATAATGATATATATATACTGATTTACAGAATACCTTGTTTAATGTGTTAAACTCACAACAAATTAATACATCAGAAATATTGCAACAATTGGAAATATCATGTGATAGACAAATCAATTTATTAGAAAATTATTCAGAAAAAAATGGAATTATAAATTCAATAGCGAGATTACAAGTTAGATGTTTTTAATTATTTTAATATATTATATAAAAATAATAATATTATTTAAGTATTATTCATATATATATATATATATATATATATATATATATATATATATATATATATATTACATTACATATATATTCCTTATATTCTATTTTGGTAGGTTACATATTTCTTGAAATTATTATTCTAAACTTCACTGATATTTAAAACTGGCTCTAACAGAAAGCCATCTCCTCAAATTCCTTTATTATTTATTCCTTATTTCTACATATCCCTATACATGATTATAATTTACTATCTCCATCACACATAATCTGTTATAAGTATAGTCGTATTCGGAACCTTGTCGTTATATTTATAACATTCTCTATCTCAACATCTATATATCCCAAATGATAAATACATTATATTTTAATCTTCACCCTTTTTTTACAATCCTACAATCTTTTTACCAGACATTCGTGTCATTCGATCTATCCTCAATAATGGCCTTACATTATCCTTTTCTTGGACCATTGAAACCCCATACTACTTTCTCTTCCCGAATAAATAATCTGCAAATCCTTCATAATTCCATCTTCAAGTGTCCTTTTCTCTCAGGAGATTCTACCATGCACATTACAACCTATATACACCAATCCCCACTGGATGCCCATCAAAAAAGTATAAATAATAAACAATCCTACTTGTTAATTCAGCTTACAATTACAAATTTCCAGACTACCTCGCTGAACTTATATATACATTGCCACAATCCCACATAACGACTATATCAATATATACTAAACTTCTGTGAACCCCATATATATGGTATTACAACTTTCATTATATACGTTACTAGTCCATTTCTACCCAATATCAATATAAATCACTAACTTATTCACTATGTCCTATCACTTACTTATTTTTTTTTAGATGCAATATAAAAACAAATATTTTCTCACAATAATTATCTATATATTGTACTCTGAATTTCCCATAACAAGAAGTATTTAAACCACAATAGTAAAAAGGACGTAAGTAAATTACATACATGATCTGTTTCTTACATTCTATTATTAGTGGAATATATGTGTTAGGTAAACAGAACTTTTTAGTCTTATGAACAAGTACAAAAGGGCCGATATTATTTCTGAAAGTTATCTCTGGATAGATATCTAAGTGATTTATTAACTATAGTTATAACTAAATCAAAAAATATCTCATGAAAGGAAATTTAAAAGTATTATTAAAAATGTTTATACACTGAGATAATTAATATGTATCACTTACTTATTTTCTTTAGTTTAATTATCTATATTAATTAATATTATTTGAACCTACTCTCGTATTTATGATATTAGGGACCTAATTCATTATTACCCAATTCAGTATCATCTTTTTATTGTTAAGTTATCCATACAAGTTATCAGTTGTCTCTGTCATTTCATTTTTAATACTATGGATAATATATTATTAAACTGTGGACGGACGTGTAAATATGACGTATGCTATTTTCGGCGATTCTTATTCGTATAGCTATTATATCTGTGATATTCGGCATGCCATTTTACAGTATACGTTCGATATATTGTGGTTTTATTTGACATTAAACACACATTTTAATAAAGTATTATATATTCCATTTATTCTTCTTTTGAGACCTTTAATAATATTACCGGTTTCATTATCATTTGATAGTATAGTTTTGAGCTTGACCTTAAACGTCCTGATTTCGAGTTTTTATCAAGTTTAACATTTTGTGTTATTTATTTTCTGCTTATTCGATAACATAACATACCAATTGTTTCTGGATTTCATATATTTCGAATAACTATTATATCAATATATTTTAATGTATCAATAACTTGTAGTATATAATTTGACATATGTAAACGGGGACTGTTTATAGTGGGTACATGCCAATATATATTTCCATGTTCATCTTAAAATAGATTTTCTGTATTTTACTTCAACTCTAGAATTCACTTAATACGTCTGGACGATTATTTTAAGATATTATAGTGATCTCATTCACAAAACTAATATATGTGATTGACATTTATATGCCATTTACATGGTAAGGAAAAGTACAGCAAGTTCCCTTAAGTTTTGATTCTTTCCAAATTGAAATCCGAATTCCTCCTGGTGTCCATTGAGAGCCAACTTCATCGAAAAATGAAATACGATATTAAATAGGAAATGCACTATCATATCTCTTTGTTGTACTATAGTCAGTGATATGTGTATATTTTTTTCCATTATCTTTTTACCGGGATCCAAATTCTGACGACCACGATCCTTTATTTATTGCATATACTTTTACGACCACGATCTCGATTACTGTGATGATCTCGATCACGATCACTTTTAATAATAAAAAGTGACAATCGTAATGACGACTATCTCTATATATTCATTTTAGTCATCAGTGGCATGCCTAACGAGTTAATGTAGGTTATAAATACCTAAGTAGGTTATATAGTAAGTAAGTAAGTTATATAAAGATATATCTACTCCAGAGACATTGTCTCAAGTTACATAATGTTGTAGGCGTAGCTAAAAGTATTTAAATTTATATCATAAGTAAATATAAATCTACATTTTATTTCAACTAGACATGTCGGGAATAAAGTCACAGAAAATGTAGATTGGACAAATAGTGATTTTTTTTAAATCAAATAATTGTTTTTAAATATTACAATTATTGATAATAAAGTTGAAGTGACATGTTAGCTATGCGACAAGACCAAACATGCTTGTATAACTTCAAGTTATAATCTAAGAAGATACTATACCATCATTTATGTATTAAAAGTTAGATAATATGATATGTATAAAAAAGATTACATTTTTATTTGTATTTTTATTATTCCTACATATTTATTTATTATCGGCGTTCATGATCTAAAACTATCAATATTATTATCGGAGATCACGAGCACTATTTTCATATTTTTACCATCTATCCACATTCAAAAGATCACGATCCTTTATTAGAAGCCGATTCTTTTCGATCATGATCACGATTACAGTAGGGTAGATACCTAGTGATCGAGCCTATTACAAAGGATAAATGAACGTGATCGATGATCATGCCCATCACTAACTATGGTAGATATCTGAAAATAATTTATTGCGTCTTCATTGTTTAATGCTTTTGCATATGTGTATTCGTGTAGTATTGATATTCCAAGATATATATATATATATATATATATATATATATAGGCTATAGCCACTCCATACATATGCTATGATTACTCTCAGACCAGAGTTTAAGTGTCTTGCCGAGATAAGAATCTTTTTAGAAATATAGTAAAACGACTTGCAACATTCAAAACCCTGCTTCTGATTTATTTGCGTAACCCTGAATGGGTGGCTAATAGGTACTATGCCTTGCCAAGAGGAAACCCGGATTTTGTCCAGTACCGCTTATTTGTTAATGGCAGCTAACCATTATATCTAATGGCCGTTCCCTTATCCGCAACCTGGGGAGTCGGTGGATTGGAGATTATCATAACCACATCACCATAAAAATTACGGATATAGATTAAGAAATGTGTGCCTCTCCACATAATATCAACAATATATATAAAATTCTCCCAAAGAGATGTTTTAGGTAACATAAACAAAATTATAACCAACCATCTGTCCAATTCTTCTATATTCAGATAGTTACTTGGGCATGGTCACCTATCTATTCCTTAGTTTGAATCAATTCACCAAGTACATTCTATAGATATATACTACAGTATTAATCTTAATTATATTCCATCAATTTTTTATAAACTTCATCTCATAATAATACGTAAATACTGTTATTCCTATATATAACACACAATTTAATGCGAGAAAAAACTACTTCTCTTCAGTAAATTACAAAATTAAAAGTATATATATATTAATACATATTATATATTACACATATATATTAATTAATTAAAAAAAATAACATCAATAACTATAATATTAATCAGATAATGTTTCCGAAGATTAATAAAAAAAAATTAATATTTCTTATAAAATGTAAATCTTGTGAAAAAGAAGTTGTAAAAGAACTTATAATTAGAGGTATTTATAATATAAATAATTATATATATATATATATATGTATATATATATATATATATATATGTTATATAGTGATATATATTGATAGTGATTTATATAGTGACTAGCCGTACCCGACCCGGCGTTGCTCGGTTTTGATTATTTTTCTATATATTATATATTAATTATAGCTATTCCTGATTCTTAATTGATATATATAATAAAATAAATGTTAGCTGACATACAAAACAAAGTAGAAAAAATTTTCAAATAATATGTTAAAAAATACAACAAATATTTCAAATATTACAAAATATGTTTTAAAAAAATGTCTAAAACCCAAACCTAAACCCAAACACAAACCGTACACTACCCTGCGTTGCTAGGTTTTTGATTATGTGCCTATTAATTGTAGCTATTCCTGATTATACTTAGCTAATATTTAATTTTTTTCTTCTAACTAATATTTACTAATTCTAACTGTATCCGATGTAGACCCAGCGTTGTTCGTTGTTAAGATTATTTGTAAAATAATTGGTAAGATTAAAAATAACAATTTAAAATATTACAAAATATATTTTTAAAAAGTATCTAAAAATATTTTAAGAAATATAAAAAATATTTCACCATATTAGTAGCCATACCTGATTTTGAATGCCTATTTATTTTTTTATTAATTATAGCTATTCCTGATTATTCTAAAATATATAATTGCTAAAAATTGCAAAAAAATATATAAAATATTACAAAATATGTTTTAAAACCAAACCATACCCGACCCGGCATTTCTTGGTTTTTGTTTGTTTGCCTATCTATTATTTATTATTTATTAATTAGGGCAATTTCTGATTCTATATTTCTAGTATATACAATTAAATAAAGTTTATTTAAAATACAAACAAATATAGAAAAATATTGTTTATAATATTTAAAAAATTAGTGAACAAATATTTCAAAAAATATTTTAAAAAATACAACAAATATTTTAAATATTACAAAATATGTTGAAAACCCAAACCCAAACCGTCCCAACACGGCGTTGATCGGTTTTTAAATATATGCCTATCTATACTTTATTAATTATAACTATTCCTGATTTAGAATTGTTTGCCGAACCCAACCCGACGTTGCTCGGTTTTTTATTATTTGCCTATCAATTATTAATTATTGTTATTCCTAATTATGCATAGCTAATCTTTAATTATTGTCTTCTAACTAATATTTAATAAATCTAACTGTATCCGATGTAGATCTAGAGTTGTTCTTTTTAAGATTTATTCGTAAAATATTTTGTAAAAATACAAAAATACAAAAATACAAAAATAATTTAAAATATTATAAAATATATTTTTAAAAAGTGTCTAAAAATATTTTTTAAATATAAAAAATATTTCAACATATTAGTAGTCATACCCTACCCGGCGTTGCTAGGTTTTTGATTGTTTGACTATTTATTTGTATTAATTATAGCTATTCCTGATTATTCTAAAATATATGATTGCTAAAAAATACAAAAAATATTTAAAATATTACAAAATATGTTTTAAAAAAATGTCGAAATCTCAAACCTAAACCCAAATCCAAACAGTACTCTACTCGACATTTATCGGTTTTTGATTGTTTGCCTATTTATTATTTATTAATTAGAGCTATTCCTGATCCTACATTTCTAGTAATACAATTAAATAAAATTAAACATATCTAGAAACATATTTTTTTTAATATTTAAAAAATTAGATAAAAAATATTTCAAAAAATACAACAGATATTTCAAATATTCCAAAATATGTTGAAAACCTAAACCCAAACAGTTCCAAATCGGCGTTGCTCGGTTTTTTATTATTTGCCTATCTATCATTTATTAATTATAACTATTCCTGATTTGGAATTTCTTGCCGTACCCAACTTTGCTTTACTCGTTGTTTGATAGCTTACCTATCTATTATTTATTATTTATGGCTATTCATGATTCTGCTTTTCATATACAATAACATAAATTGTTGCTAAAATTCAAACAAATTTATACAAATATTAATATCTCAAAAATTTGTGGAAAAATATTTCACAAATATTTCAAATAATATTTTAAAAAATACAACACATATTTCCAATATTACAAAATATTACTAAATAAATATCGAAAACCCAAACCGCACCCTGCGTTGATCGATTTTTGATTGTTTGCCTATCTATTATTTATTAATTATAGCTATTCCTGATTCTGTATTCCTAGTATACAACAAATATTTCCAAATATTACAAAATATATTTTTTATAAATGTTCTACAAATATTTTAAAAAGTATAATATTTATATCTTATAATATTTATATATTTATTATATAATTATAATATTTTAATTATATCTTAAAATAATAATATTTCAACGAATAGTTGAAAAATATAAAAAAATATTTCAAATAATATTTTTTAAAATACAAAAAATATAAATAATATTACAAAATATATTTTAAAAAAATTTCAAAAAAATGTTTAAAAATATATTTCAAAAAATTTCAAAAATATTTCAACAAATTTCAAAAATATTTCAAAAATATTTCAAAAAATTTCAAAAATTTCCAAAAATTTCAAAAAAAATTCAAAAAAATACTTCGAAAAAATGTAAAAAAAATATTTCAAAAAAGCGACGCCGAAGATTTTGGATGACAAAAAATCATTTTAATGGCAAAAAGTCAATTTTTCAGGTTTTTCTGGGGTACGCAGTAAAAATTTCAAAAAAATTTCCGGACCAAGACCATATTGTTGCAAATTTATTAAGATCGGGTATAAAATATTTTCGCGACGTACCCCGGTTCTCGAGTTACCTCACCAGATACACACATATAAATATATATATATATATAATTAAATAGACTTTCTTTTATATAATAGACTAGCCGTACCCGACCCGGCGTTGCTCGGTTTTTGAATATTTGCCTATTATCTATTATTTATTAATTATAGATATATTATATACCTATTCATGATTATGCATTGCTATATATATATAATAAAATAAATGTTAGCTAAAATACAAACAAAATATAGAAAAATATTTAAAAAATTAGTGGAAATATATTAAAAAATGCAACAAATATTACAAAATATGTTTTAAAAAATGTCTAAAACCCAAACTTAAACCCAAACCGTACCCAAACCGGCGTTGCTCGGATATTGATTGTTTGCCTATCTATTATTTATTAATTATAGCTGTTCCTGATGCTTCATTGTTATATATACAATTAAATAAATGTTAGCTGAAATACAAACAAATGTAGAAAAATATTTTAATAATTAAAAAATTAGTAGAAAAATATTTCAAAAAATATATTAAAAAATACAATAAATATTTTGAATATTACAAAATATGTTTTAAAAAGATGTCGAAAACCCAAACCTAAACCCAAACCGTACCCGACCTGGCGTTGCTCGGTTTTTGATTTTTTGCCAATTATTATTTATTAATTATAGCTATTACTAATTCTGCATTGCTAAATATTTATATTTAATTTGTTCCTAACTATTATTTATATACAATAAAATAAATGTTAGATGACATACAAACAAATGTAGAAAAATATTTTAATATTTAAAAAATTAGTGGAAAAATATTTTAAAAAATATATTAAAAAATACAACTAATATTTCAATTATTATAAAATATGTTTTAAAAAAATGTCTAAAACCAAAACCCACACCGTCCTGACACGGCGTTGCTAGGTTTTTGATTGTTTTCCTATCTATTATTTATTAATTATAACAATTCCTGATTTTAAATTTTTTGCCTTACCCAACACGACGTTTCTCGGTTTTTAATTATTTGCCTATCAATTATTAATTATAGCTATTCCTAATTATGCATAGCTAATCTTTAATTTTTAGTCTTCTAACTAATATTTAATAAATCTAACTGTATCCGATGTATATCTAGCGTTGTTCTTTTTTAGATTTATTCGTAAAATATTTTGTAAAAATACAAAAAATAATTTAAAATATTATAAAATATATTTTTAAAAAGTGTCTAAAAATATTTTTTAAATATAAAAAATATTTCAACATATTAGTAGCCATACCCTACCCGGCGTTGCTAGGTTTTTGATTGTTTGACTATTTTTATTAATTATAGCTATTCCTGATGATTCTAAAATATATAATTGCTAAAAAATACAAAAAATATTTAAAATATTATAAAATATGTTTTAAAAAAATGTCGAAAACTCAAACCTAAACCCAAATCCAAACAGTATCCGACTCGATATTTATCGGTTTTTGATTATTTGCCTATTTATTATTTATTAATTAGAGCTATTTCTGATCCTACATTTCTAGTATATACAATTAAATAAAGTTTATCTAAAATACAAACAAATGTGGAAACATATTTTTTTTATTATTTAAAAAATTAGTGACAAAATATAAAATACAACAGATATTTCAAATAATCCAAAATATGTTGAAAACCTGAACCCAAACAGTTCCAAATCGTCGTTGCTCGTTTTTTTATTATTTGTCTATCTATCATTTATTAATTATAACTATTCCTTATTTGGAATTTCTTGCCGTACCCAACTTTGCTTTACTTGTTGTTTGATAGTTTACCTATCTATTATTTATTAATTATGGCTATTCAAAATTCTGCTTTTCATATACACTAACATAAATTGTTGCTAAAATTCAAACAAATTTATACAAATATTAATATCTCAAAAATTAGTGGAAAAATATTTCAAAAATATTTCACAAAATATTTTTAAAAATACAACACATATTTCCAATATTACAAAATATTACTTAAAAAATGTCGAAAACTCAAACTGCACCCTGCATTGCTCGATATTTGATTTTTGATTGTTGTTGCCCATTTATTATTTATTAATTATAGCTATTTCTGATTCTGTATTTCTGTATTGCTACAAAATATATTTTTTATAAATTTTCTACAAATATTTTAAAAAGTATAATATTTATATCTTATAATATTTATATATTTATTATATAATTATAATATTTTAATTATATCTTAAAATAATAATATTTCAAAGATTAGTTGAAAAATATAAAAAAATATTTCAAAAAAATGTCCACAAAAATTTTTACAAATATTTCAAAAAAATGTTTTAAAATATTTGAAAAAAATTTTTTTAAAATATTTCAAAAAATAGCCGTACCCGACCCGGCGTTGCTCGGTTTTGATTATTTTCCTATATATTATATATTAATTATAGCTATTCCTGATTCTTAATTGATATATATAATAAAATAAATGTTAGCTGACATACAAAACAAAGTAGAAAACATTTTCAAATAATATGTTAAAAAATACAACAAATATTTCAAATATTAAAAAATATGTTTTAAAAAAATGTCTAAAACCCAAACCTAAACCCAAACACAAACCGTACACTACCCTGCGTTGCTAGGTTTTTGATTATTTGCCTATTAATTGTAGCTATTCCTGATTATACTTAGCTAATATTTAATTGTTTTCTTCTAACTAATATTTACTAATTCTAACTGTATCCGATGTAGACTCAGCGTTGTTCGTTTTTAAGATTATTTGTAAAATATTTGGTAAGATTACAAATAATAATTTAAAATATTACAAAATATATTTTTAAAAAGTGTCTAAAAATATTTTAAGAAATATAAAAAATATTTCAACATATTAGTAGCCATACCTGATTTTTAATGCCTATTAATTTTTTTTATTAATTATAGCTATTCCTGATTATTCTAAAATATATAATTGCTAAAAATTGCAAAAAAATATATAAAATATTACAAAATATGTTTTAAAAACAAACCATACCCGACCCGGCATTTCTTGGTTTTTGTTTGTTTGCCTATCTATTATTTATTATTTATTAATTAGGGCAATTTCTGATTCTATATTTCTAGTATATACAATTAAATAAAGTTTATTTAAAATACAAACAAATATAGAAAAATATTGTTTATAATATTTCAAAAAATATTTTAAAAAATACAACAAATATTTCAAATATTACAAAATATGTTGAAAACCCAAACCCAAACCGTCCCAAAACGGCGTTGATCGGTTTTTAATTATATGCCTATCTATATTTTATTAATTATAACTATTCCTGATTTAGAATTGTTTGCCGAACCCAACCCGACGTTGCTCGTTTTTTTATTATTTGCCTATCAATTATTAATTATAGTTATTCCTAATTATGCATAGCTATTCTTTAATTGTTGTCTTCTAACTAATATTTAATAAATCTAACTGTATCCGATGTAGATCTAGCGTTGTTCTTTTTAAGACTTATTCGTAAAATATTTTGTAAAAATACAAAAATACAAAAATACTTTAAAATATTATAAAATATATTTTTAAAAAGTGTCTAAAAATATTTTTTAAATATAAAAAATATTTCAACATATTAGCAGTCATACCCTACCCGGCGTTGCTAGGTTTTTGATTGTTTGACTATTTATTTTTATTAATTATAGCTATTCCTGATTATTCTAAAATATATAATTGCTAACAAATACAAAAAATATTTAAAATATTACAAAATATGTTTTAAAAAAATGTCGAAAACTCAAACCTAAACCCAAATCCAAACAGTACTCGACTCGACATTTATCGGTTTTTGATTGTTTGCCTATTTATTATTTATTAATTAGAGCTATTCCTGATCCTAGATTTCTAGTATATACAATTAAATAAAATTAAACATATGTAGAAACATATTTTTTTTAATATTTAAAAAATTAGATAAAAAATATTTCAAAAAATACAACAGATATTTCAAATATTCCAAAATATGTTGAAAACCTAAACCCAAACAGTTCCAAATCGGCGTTGCTCGGTTTTTTATTATTTGCCTATCTATCATTTATTAATTATAACTATTCCTGATTTGGAATTTCTTGCCGTACCCAACTTTGCTTTACTCGTTGTTTGATAGCTTACCTATTATTTATTATTTATGGCTATTCATGATTCTGCTTTTCATATACAATAACATAAATTGTTGCTAAAATTCAAACAAATTTATACAAATATTAATATCTCAAAAATTAGTGGAAAAATATTTCAAAAATATTTCAAATAATATTTAAAAAAATACAACACATATTTCCAATATTACAAAATAGTACTTAATAAATATCGAAAACCCAAACCGCACCCTGCGTTGATCGATTTTTGATTGTTTGCCTATCTATTATTTATTAATTATAGCTATTCCTGATTCTGTATTCCTAGTATACAACAAATATTTCCAAATATTACAAAATATATTTTTTATAAATGTTCTAAAAATATTTTAAAAAGTATATTATTATATCTTATAATATTTATATATTTATTATATAATTATAATATTTTAATTATATCTTAAAATAATAATATTTCAACGAATAGTTGAAAAATATAAAAAATTATTTCAAATAATATTTTTTAAAATACAAAAAATATAAATAATATTACAAAACATATTTTAAAAAAATTTCAAAAAAATGTTTAAAAATATTTAAAAAAAACTTCAAAAAATGTCAAAAATATTTCAAAAATATTTCAAAAAATTTCCAAAATTTCCAAAAATTTCAAAAAAAAATCAAAAAAAATTCAAAAAAATAGTTCGAAAAAATGTAAAAAAATTATTTCAAAAATGCGACGCCGAAGATTTTGGACGACAAAAAATCATTTTAATGGCAAAAAGTCAATTTTTCAGGTTTTTCTGGGGTACGCGGTATAAAATTCAAAAAATTTTCCGACCAAGACCATACTGTTGCAAATTTATTAAGATCGGGTATAAAATATTTTCGCGACGTACCCCGGTTCTCGAGTTACCTCACCAGATACACACACACACACATATATATATATATATATATATATAATTAAATAGACTTTCTTTTATATAATAGATATATATATATCACAATATATAAGACCCAGCAAATATGTACAAAACGCACTAATTTTTCGATATAGAGTGGATGCGTAAATTATATTATATAAACCAATGTGCGTCGTGCACTGAGAAAATTATCATGCTTAGTGCAGATATTGGATTCAGTTGTAATTCTTATCGTAATATATTAACCTGTTAACCTGTGCCGTCGAGTCGTATCCGACCCCTGGCGACATTGATGACAGCAGATCTCCAACTCCTCCTACATATTGAGGCTCGAATCATGTTGAAGATAGCTCCATAGAAGTTTTTATTTATGCTAGCAAGCCATCTTTGTCGTGGTCTCCCTCTGCTTCTATAACCCCCATTCTTCCTACCATCACTTCATATTCCATTCAGCCTGCTCTTATAGCATGGCCAAAGTAACATAATGATGCCTTGACTATGCTTGACTCAAGCGTCCATTCTGGTTTTATATTATCAATAACCCATACATTTGTCTTTCTGTCGATCCATGTTACTCTTAGCAGACGTTTCCAACACCATAACTCAAAAGAATCGATAATTTCTCTCTAGCTTTCTCATTGTCTATAAGATCTTATAGTCGATTATGGGGAAAACTAAAGCTTTTACTAGCCTAATCTTTGTTCTAAGGGTAATTCCTCTATATTTCAGATTTTCGTTAGTCCCCTTCATTGCATATCTACTCATTGCTAATCTTCTGCGTAATTCCTTCTCACAGAATCCATCCTTGGTTATTAGAGATCCCAGTAAAATAAAGTGTGATACTACTTCAATATGTTTTCCATCTACTACCATTTATCCTTGGTCTTCAGTCATCACTACTTTAGTTTTGCCTACATTTAGATATAGACCTGCCTTTTCACTAGCCAACTTTACTCTTTCCATAATTGCTATTAGATCGTATTTAGTTTTAGCGATCAATGTTGTGTCGTCAGCATATCGCAGGTTAGTAATCCTTCTACCTCCAATACTGATTACCCCATCCCAATCTTCTAATACCTCTTCATTATGTTTTCTGCATATATGTTAAACAGTAAGGGGGATAAAATACATCCTTGCCTTACCCCTTTCCCTATATTTATAGTATCAGTTTCACCGAATTCTGTTCGTATAGTGGCTTCTTGTTTCGTATAGAGATTTCTCAGTAGGACTATTAGGTTAACTGGAATTCCCATTTCTTGGAGTATCACCAATAGTCTCTCATGATCTACGAAGTCGAAGGCCTTTTTATAGTCGATGAAACATACATACATATTACTGTTGTGTTCTATGGCTGTTTCCATCATCCACCGAAAATTAGCTATATGATATCTTGTTCCTATTCCTTTTCTAAAACCTGCTTGTTCAATAGGTAGTTCTAGGATAAAGAAATATTCTAATATTTTCTGAATAATTCGAAGGAATATCTTGCTAGCATGAGAGATCAGAGCAATAGTTCGATAGTTCCCACATTCTTTCATATCTCCTTTCTTGTATATCGGGAGATAAATAGATTTCTTCCAATCTTTCAATCTTCCTTAGTCCTCCATATGTTATTAAAAAGAATTAACAGTATTTTTATAGATGCATCTCCACCTGCTTTCAGAAGCTCTATACCATCACATCCAGATGATTTCCGATTTGATATATGCTTGATAGCGTCCTTTACCTCTATCTCTAGTATATGAGGTTCATCTTCATATCTAGTTTCGGGAAAAGTATCAATGATTTTAGGATCTCTCTTGTAAAGCTCTTCTGTGTATTGTTGACGTCTAATTTGTACTTCTCTTTCTTCAGTAGCCGTCTTTCCGGAACTTAGATTCATAACTCCGCATCTAGCAGTGTATGATCCAGTTATATCTTTTATTTCCTTGTATAGATCTCTTGTTCTTCCCTTTTTATCGTTTTCTTCTATTTTTCTACATTTCTATCTTAAATTTATCTCCTTATCATACCTTGCTTTTTTTTTGAAATTCTGCATTTGGTTTTTTATATTTGTCTATTTCACCTTTTCCTTTTGCCTCTCTTCTCTCCTCCGCTATTTTTATTGTTTCTTCGGTTAACCATTTTGTATCTTTCCTCTTCTTTACTTTTGGTATCCATTTCTCAGCCGTCTCTATCAGAGAATCACGTATATCAATCCATAAATATTCAGGAATTTTGACATCTACTTGTAGTACACTGAATCTATTCTTAACTTCTAGAGTATATTTTGTATCAATGTTTTCTAGATCATATTTTGGAGTAGTCCTATTTCTTTTAGTTTGTTTGAGATTTATCTTGACAATAGCTATTAACAAATTGTGATATGTGCCACAGTATGTTCCAGGGATAGTTGTTAATCTTTTTATAGAGCTTTTCCATCGACCTGTACATAAGATATAATCAATCTGGTTTCTAGTAATTTTATCAGGTGACTTCAAAGTATATAGTCTTCTTGCATGTTGTTTGAACATTATATTCATAATAACAAGACTATTTCGACTGCAGAAATCTACCATGGTATCACCTATTTCATTTTTAATCCCCAGTCCAAAACTACCAGTTACCCCAGCTTTATTTTGTTTACCCACTTTAGCATTCCAATCGCCAATGACATACATGATGTCACCTTTTGGAGTTATATCGATTGCTTTTTGTAGGGCATCGTAGAAATAATCCATCTCCTCTTCATCTGCTGTTGAAGTGGGAGCTTATACTTGTATTAATGTGAAATTTATAGGTTTACCTTGTATACAAATTGTATACGTATTGTTATTATTCTGTCACTTATAGGATTGAACCCAAGAGCACATTTTTTATTTTTTCAGTGCATATGAATGCCACTCCTTTTCTTTCAATTTTATCGTTTCCACTAAAATATACTGAATAGTCATCAGATTTTACGTGTCATATCCCCTTCCACTTCGTTTCACTTATCCCCATTAAATATATCCCATTCCTTCCCATTTCCCTTGTAATAATTTCTGTATTTCCATTATTCATTATTATGACATACCATATGTCGCTATATTTATATTTTTTTAAATTGTAGGTAGCTATTAATATCTGTGTGTTTCAAGACGATTTTCTCAGAAACAATCCTTCCTTGCGGATTTAAGATAGCCTCGTCATCCTTACCGACTGTACTTATATGATAGTTTCGCTCATCCCCAGTAATAATTGAAAGGCTGTCCAACCTGGGGGCTCATTTTCTAGCCTTATTGCATTTACTTCTATTTGTGCTGTCATGTTTGTTTTCGTGGGAATTTTACTGGAGTAGTTTCCCGTTGCTTACTCAAGCGCAGTGTTGAAGCCGTGAATGGGGTTGCCAGAATTCACTCGAGTATATATGAAGTTACCGTTTTCCTTACTAGATCATCCGCCTCGTCCACTATTTCTATCGCTGCTGCTCGATAGAAAATACTCTGTTTTATTTCTGTTACTATAAGAAATGTTAGACTAGTTTTGTTAGAAGCCAGTCTACCCATGCAATGTTTAGCCTGCCAGTCGAGGTCCTTTACCAGGGTTACCCGCCATGCTGTTCACGACTAATTGGAGGTAATTGCATCAGTTGAGTACTGTGTATGGACATATGATCCTGAACAACCCATTTTCAAAGTATATTGTATAGGGTTCGACTATTCAGACACCATCCGTACTAACATACACAATACCCCAAATACACCCCGTAATATATATATATATATACCTGTTATACGTACCGGTTTATATGTAAAGTTAATATACATGCTATATTTCTAATTGTAATTACACTAATTGTATACGCTTTATGTGATATATATTCGAACCCAATATACACGGTAAGGTTAATTTAATTAATGTAAAGATTCTATATTATTATTATTATTATTTGATTAGGTTTAGGTTAATAAAGTTGAGATAGCAGTTCACGTTTTCTTTGATAAGAAAACGACCAAGAGGCAATTCAGCCTATTACATATATATATATATATATATATATATATGTGTGTGTGTGTGTGATTGTATACGAGTTATTATTTATAAGTATATCTCCATTATTGTTGAGTTATCTAACTTTATTTTAATATAGAATATTGTAAATTATCCAAATGATTTTTACCAAATAAACTACGTAGGTATCTTATTATTTACCGATGTAGATATATTTATAGTTTAATATGATTTATCAATTTATTTAACAAATATATATTATTTTAAGCAACACATTTATTTACTACTAATTAAAATAATAATGTTTATTAATTGTTCAATATTTTCATCTTAATTTAAATGCTTTATATAGATCTATATATTATAATGAATAATTATTATTATATACATTTAGCTGTTACAATTATATTACAAAATTATAATATAATCGGTAATTATATAGACATATACCATTTAAATTAGTAAGTTGAATACATATTATACATATACGTATATTTAATATTTATATATAATATTATAATATACTTACTCAAATATAATATATTGATATATAATTTTAAATATGTTGATAGGCGAACCCATGTTGGCATTATATGATGATACATGTATATGAAAACATAGTAATAAATTGTATTATGTAATATAACATTTAAATATAAATAAATATATAAGTTTACTAAATAATATACTTCTTTTAATTAAATATAAATATATATATATATATATATAATATTAAGCTCTATTATTATTAATAGTAATACTAATAATAACACTAAAAGGCTAAATAATTTTAACTGAGTATGTTAGGTCAACAAATGTGATTTTAGGAACACCGATAAATAATATGAAAATTGAATATAAATCTATTCTGCTGATCATTTCATTTTGGATAGCATATTATTTTAATTATCTGTCTGTAACATAATAAATTATATTAGCAACTGTATTTATTATACAGAATAGGGGTTGAAAAAGGTTATCCATGTATTCTTAGAATACATCTTGGGAAAATCTTAAACTTCATGAATTTAATGAGTGTCAAGTATGTGTTAAATGTAGTAAGGCAATAGGAATTCTTATTGATAGATACATCTTAGTTATAAGAACAATCATCTATCCTGGAGTAAGTATGACCATTAATAAGAAAGTGATATAAAGTTATAACTCTATATATAGAGTTATAATGATATCGTGTAATTGAATTGTTAAAATCTTTTTAGTCAATATGGATTCCTATAGAATCATACTTCCCCAAGATATGAAATAAGACTAGATATCCGAGTTAACGAGTATTGTATTCGTATTATAATACATACATAGCTTATAAATTGTATTGATATCAGTGGCGTCGTTGTTCTATATGTGTAGGATCTTGTCTATATAGCTTAATCCTAATTTATTTTATTATTATTATTATCAGATTTAGGTTTGCACCAGGGTTTTTGTAGAAGCTAAAGCTTATCGAGACAATTACCCTTAATCTTAAAGCAAGTTCAAAAAAAAACTAAATAAATAAAATATTATAAAATATTAGATGACTTCCTGTTTACATAGATACAATACAATGAATAAAATAGAAAAATAATATAAATTGTTTGAACTTGCCATAAAATTATGTAATCATCATTTAATTATTTATAAATAAATAACTAAAATAAATAATAAGTACTATAAAATAATACACTAAACAAAAATATAGATGTATTAGTATAAAAGAAGAAAAAAATGAAGTAAAATGAAGTAAAACTGAATAAAACTGAATAAAACATAACAAAAAGAATATCTAGAAAGGTGGTAAGAAATGTATGTAACATTTTTTTTTTTTTTTTTTTTTTTTTTTTTTTTTTTTTCAGTAAATAAGTTTTAGGAATTTTTTTGTAATACTTTATAATAATGTAAAGAATGTAAAATATTTGTTCAAACTGAAATGTTAGTTTAATTACTAATTTTTATATAAGTGTCAATAAAGAGAAATAAAACAAAGAAGTATAATCAAGTATACAAGAAAAAAGATTCAATACAAAATGTTTATGTAATTAAAAATAAAGTCAAATAATATTATTAGTCGGAGGGAAATAAAAAATACTAAAGAAAATACTAAAGAAAAAAGAAATACCTAACAGTTTTTTTTAATTTTATTATTTTTTTATAAACGTCAATTAAAAAGAAAGAAAACATGAAAGTAAATTCAAATATAAAATGCAAAAATTCAGTAAAATAATATTATTAATGTCGGGGAAATAAAATATTGTAAAGTAAAACACTCAAAAGTATTAATTTTTTTTAATTTTTACATAAACGTCAATAAATTAAAATAAGAATAAAATGTGGATCTTAGTATATAATACAATATTAGATAAAAGACATGATAAAAGATATAAAATTAGAAAAATGAGATTTAGATTATAAGTATACTGAGTAAGAAGATAACAAATGTGTATACATACGTTTCCTGAATAATTTATAATTTGAAATATTTTTTAAAATATTATCAAGCTTATTCCAGGTAATTGGTCCAATGTATATTAATGTTCTTCTGCATAGTTCTTTTTTGAAATTAATAATTGAGAAATTATTTATGCTCCTAGTGTTGTGAGATGATGAAGTTACAGAAAAAAATGCATTTGTTATAACAGGATGAAGATCATTGAAAATTTTAAACATAAATTCACATGTACTTATATATGTAATTTCATTTATTTTTAATAAAGAATTATCAATAAATAGTCCATTAGTATGATGTAAAAAATGTTTTTTACATATAATTCTTATCATTCGCTTTTGAAGAATATATATGCATGATACATTTGATTTATATGTATTTCCCCAAAATATGTTACAATACTTTATATGAGGCAAGAATATGGAATTATATATATGAAGTAATGCTTTTTTATTTATAAATTTGGAAATAATATTGGTAATCCATATGATTTTTTTTAGTTTTGATTTTAAAAACAAGATATGTTGTTTCCAGTTTAATATATCGTCTATAATTACGCCTAAAAATTTATAAAATGTAACTCTTTCAATATTTCTGTTATTTAAATTTATATTTATAATAGTTCTTGAATTAATAGACATAAAGCAAGTTTTATTTAAATTTAATGATAACCTATTATATATTAACCATTTATTAATATTTTTTAATTCAGTTTGACAAATATAATTAAGTAATTCGGCTGATGTATTTTCAAAATATAAAGTAGTATCATCTGCGAACATGGTAAACTTACATAAAGAAGATGATTTTGTAATATCATTAATATAAATTAAAAATAAAATGGGTCCTAGGATGGTGCCTTGGGGTACACCCGTTATGACTTTTAGTTTATCTGAAATTACATCATTATATATACACTGTTGATATCTATTTGTTAAATAGCTCATTATCCAGTTAAGTGCAATGCCTCGTACTCCAATATTTTTTAATTTAAAAAGTAATATTCTGTGATTAACTGTGTCAAATGCTTTTTTTAAATCAATAAAGATTATTGCGCCAACATTGTTATTATTAAAACAGGTACTGATTTGTGACTGGAGGTTAAATATTGCATGTGATGTACTGTATCCTTTCCTAAAACCAAATTGAGAAGGAGATAATATATTAAAAGATGATAAAAAACTATAAAAGCGAGAATAAAATATTTTTTCTAAAATCTTTGCGAATTGACAGGTGAGAGAATTGGACGATAGTTATTAAAAAATGTATCATCACCAGTTTTGTGTAAAGGGATAATATTTGATAATTTTAAGAAATCCGGTACAACGCCTGATTCAAAAGATAAATTTACAAGAAAAACAAATGGATAAACCAATACAGGAAAAATACATTTAAGTAACTGCATGGATATGCCATAATGATCTCTTGATTTTTTTGGTTTGAATTCATTTAATACTTTAATAATTTCCTCTGAACTTACTGGTGTTAAAAAAAAACTATGTATATTAGGTTCAGGTAAAAAGAATTTAAAGTCATCATCATTACAATTATTTATATTATTATCTAACGTCAGAATTGCCAACAATTACTACTTAAGATTGTACTATCAGAACATAATATAATTCTATCCTAAGTATTACCTATACTTTTAGTTATTATATCCGATATTCATATTTACATCGAAGACTTAAAAATATCTCATCTGTAAAAACTAATTTGTTCTTATTTCCATCTAGTAATCTGTAATTAATAGGATATCCTATTTGAAATTAATTTCATGCTTACTTACTTGCTTATTTCGAGATTATTTTCTTGATACCCTGACAATTATAGACTTCCAAACATCACAATTCATCATGGTCGCTCGTAAATCATTTTCTCGTAGACCGATATCACGCCTCAGAGTCTTTATATATGAATCAGGTGGTCTTTCTCGCCTTCTAGTTCCATGGGTTAGCTGCCACAGAACCAGATCCGAAACTACCTCGTATTTTCTTCGTAGGCAATGGCCGGCAAACTTAAACTTCTTCTTCTGATCTTGTTTGATAATCTTTATAGTTCTCCATAAAGTATTTCATTCTTGATTTTATTTGTCCAGTTGATATTTAAAACCATTATCAGAATTTTAGTATATAGTATATATATATATATATATATATATATATATATATATATAGACAAATATTTAATACTTTTATTATAAATCCTTTATATATATTTATTTTAGGATATACATAATAATTATATATAAGATAATATGAATTGACAAATTATCTTTTTATATCATAGAAATGGATATACGATTAATAATAGGAAAGCGAGTGACATAATAGAGTACTTGTTAGTTTATGAGGAAAATAATGTAGATTTTTGAACCAATGATATCTCATTTTTTGTAGAGCAAATAAAAATCTTATTGACCTAGTAGAAGAGGCAAGGGAGTTCCATAATCGGGGTATAGGCATCTTAAGGCTATTATTAACGCTCTAATTGTTCAAAGAAGATAGCCGTGTATTATTGTAAATTAAGAATGTAAGGTTAAAATAACGATATGGTGATATGAGAGTGCGGAATGAGTGTCAATACTGAGAGATAAGTAGTACTCAAGATTTCTTAAGATTTATAAATGAATACCAGACATTTCACATTAAACCAATTATTATATATAAATCATGGGATGATTGATAATATAAAGTAAACTAATGATTTATTGTATGTATGTTTTGAATAATACGAATAGACAACCGAATTATAAGGATACGATAATCGAGTGGATATATTAAAATTTGTCCGCGATAAAAATGATTGATGAGCAATAATTATTGCTTATAATCAATCCATATTAAAACAAAAAGTCAATAAATGTTATTTATTATTTAATTATAAAATTTGATAATTACTTTAAAATACTGCCGATTATATAAAGGTATACATTAGCTGCTTAGGTAAGTAGTCCTATTATAAAAAATAATATTTAAAAAAGTATAAAGAAAAGGTAGGACTAACATAAATCTAACGGCATATAACTTTTTCATTAATTGTACTGATAAGGGATAATGGATATTTTTTTCAGGATTTTTGAATGTGTTTAATATTAAGAATAAAACTGTCTGGGTAGTTCACCATTCGTTCGCATTAATACGAGATCGTTATTGAAGTGATATTAGAGCCATTTATTTTAAATTAAAAAAAAATCATCTAAGTTCATGTAAAGGATATAAGGATCCTTACATCGATATAAGGATTACTCAAACAAAAATTACAAATAATTATTAACAAAAGTTGGTTAAGAAAGTAAGTTTAAAAGAGACCAAGTTAATAACAATTTCTAGTAGATTATAATAATGTTTAGTAAAAATATGTCATATTGAGAAATGGACTTCGGACTTTATGAGAGTTTAGAGATTAATGTAAGGGGGGAGCGGTAACATAGTCGAATAAAATATGACATGGAGAATTATAAACGTAGAATACTACTTATTTATATTTGGAGATATTGAGAATAACGGTTTACATTCTTTACATTTTTTAAAATTATAAAGAATAATCATGATAATACAGATAACGAGATATTTTTAATATTATGATATTATAATATTAATATATTCTTGAATTCCTAAAATGTAAAAAAATCTTAACATAACATATGTGATATCATCTCTTAGATCATCATTAAGCTCTTCTTTTTATCGACTTAATCTTCTCCACCAGATACTAATGTTAACGCGGATAAATATAAATACAATATAAGAAACTTATTCACTGTAGAAAAAATAAATCCATTTATTATCTACTTAAATAAAATCCACTTTCCATGCTGTTATATAACTAAATTCCACTAATAGTGATCTAATTGACAAATATTCTATCCTAATATGTTCTCTTGTCCCTATTTATGTATCCAAACTACATCTAGTGTTATCCTAATATAGTTATATAAAAAAAATTCTTTCAGAATATTTGAATATTTGGATCTATCTACGATGTCCTTCTCCAGAAAATCTACTTATTCTTAACAAATATAGTAGGTACTATTAATCCAAAATATCCTAAGCTAAGTCTATATATTATATCAATAAAATCAATAACTTCTTATTTATCTCATGTACATCATTTTCTATAGAACGTAGACTTATTTATCATTGATAACAAATTAATATATCATACTTATAATATTCCTAAAAATAAAGTATGACATGAATTATCTCACTAGTTCTCTAATAAAATCTATACTACTTGATTTACTATTACCTACCTGCTTACTTTCAACTTTAAAGATTCATTATATACACATACGTAAACCATTTATTCGTTACATATCTGTATCATATAATATATATCTGACCTTATTATCAAATATACATCCTTATATTCCTCTAAACCTATTAATATTTATTTATTTAATACACTTATTGTTATGTTTTGCCTTTAAATATAGTATATTATTCAATTTTCCTATATGGTGGAATTTTTCCACAACGTTTTATATTAGCTATAGGCCTACTTACTACACTTTACAATAATATTATTATAATCCTAATCTTGTTTTTAATACGGTTAATAGTTAAATTTACCGTTGTTTTTAATACCCTATATTTAATCTTCCATCAATTAGAAAATAAATTATCTAAAATATATTATCATATCAATTATAACGAGGTAAATTGATATCTCCTACAATGATAGTAGATTAATTGTATCACATAGTGAAAATACAAAATTTATTTATGAGTGTAAATATCAATTGAGGGTGTACTATAAATATAAGATAATCTTATATTTTTAGTAGAATGTAGTATCCTACACCAGTAATCTTCTCAATATTATTAAAATCATTGAAATATAGGATTAAATTGAATTGAATTGGATTAAATTTAATTAAATTGAATTAAATTGAATTGGATTTAAATTAGATTTTCAAATTACCGTAATATATAAATAAATAAAAGTATGCCAGAAATAATACGAAACATTGAAAACGTAAGAGCCCCAAAAGAATTAATGCTAGGAAACAGGAAATATGAAAACTGGAAAATATTTAAAAAACGATGGAATAATTATGCACTCCTAACAAAATTAAGTGATAAAGCAAAAGATATTCAAGTAGTACTTTCTGAAACTCTCTCGGAGACGATGCGATAAGAATATATGAAGGTTTTGACATGAATAAAGAGAAGAAAAAAAAACAAATATATCATAGAAGCATTTTATAAATATGAAAAACATAACATATGAACGATATATTTTTAATATTAAAAATCAAAACCAAGAAGAAAACATTGAAGAATTTGAAACAGACTTAAGAAGAATAAAGAAAAACTGTGCTTATTGCAACATATGCGGCGATGGCATACTACGTGACAAAATAATATTAGGAATAAAGAATAAAGATCTAATAACGGAATTACTGAAAATAAAAGATATAAAGCTAGAATCATGCATCGATATATGCAGAGAGTCAGAAACAGCGATAACACAAACAGATAAGATGGGTGGTTATAAAAGTAATAATAAGATTACTAAACATAATACATATTTAAAACATTATTATAATAATGATTCAAATAATAATAATTTTAAAAATTACAGTAAAAATAATAATTATAAACATAGAAATAATTATGATAATAACAAAGTAGGACGAAATCCTGGTCAAAATTTCAATAAATGTAAATATTGTGGAATACAACATGAATTTAACAAATACATATGTCCAGCATTTGATAAAATATGCAACATATGTCAGAAGAAAGATCATTTTAATATATGCTGCAGATTAAGAAATAGTATTATAAACTACATGCAAGAATAAATTAGAAAACAAAATGATAGAAATAATGAAGACATATATGAAGATGAATGGTTAAATAAACTAGTAGAAGATAGAACGATAACAAAAGTGAAATTTGAGTTGATAATCGACGATCAATTTGAAGTAAAATTTAAAATATATACCGGGGCTTCCATAAATATGTTACCTGAAAAATATGCGAAAAAGAATAAGACTGCTTTATAAGCAATACAGGAAGCTTAGAGATATAGATATTTTACTGTATTTTCATTTGATTCAATTTAAACGTTCATTGTGTGGTCGAAATAGCGAACCTTTTATAACGTTCTTTATACTCTATATTCTAATGAACGTTTTTGTATAAACGTTCTTTATACTCTATATTCTAATGAACGTTTTTTTATAAACGTCCATTAGAATCTATATTCTAATAAATGTTTTTGTATAAATGTTCTTTATACTCTATATTCTGATGATCGTTGACATATAAATGAAATTATGATGATATCAAAAAAACATAGATACTAAAAGAATTTATGATTTTAAAATAGTAACTTTATTTATTAAATCATAATATCAACTTAAATATAGAAATAAAATAATAATTGATACTTAATTAAAATTTCCATTAATGCTAAATTAAATCAATTTAACAAAATAAAGAAAAGGTAAAATATGATATTGTATCTGTATTTAAAAAAATAAGCTTGGCGAAAATAAATATTATTGGCAAGATTTTTTTTTTAATAATTCTGTATTTAGTATATGTATATAATAATATCAGTATATTTATATCACTTTATTTTCACTATATTTTCTCGCTATTAGATATTTTATCTTTAATATTCAATCATATAATACTTTTAATACAAAAGGTCATTGTATTTTCAATATCTAATGAACTTTTATACATTTTTGATAAACGTTCTTTATAGTTATTACCTACAAAGTTATTTCATGAACGTTTATGTTAAATTTTATAATATAAAAGGTCCATTGGAATTCAAATGTCTAAAGAACGTGTATACACCGTTGATAAACATTTATTGTAAAAAAATATATTTCAAGAACGTTTAGGTTACATTTTATAATATTAAACGTTCATTAGACTCAGAAAGTGTCTATTGAACGTGTACTTTTAACTGTGTAGGTAAATTCCCAAAAATACAACATCTAAAGACAGATTGTACTATGAATCCAGTAATAATAGCAAAAAGAAGAATCCGAAAATAACAGAGCCTACTCCATGAGTTAGTCAATTAACCACAGTTCTTAATAAAAAGTGGTAAATTAAGAATATGCTTACATGAACTGAATAAGGCCATCTAGATAGAACACTACACACTACCATATTATATGATTCGGTATTAGAATTGTAAGATGCTAAGATCTTCTCGAACGCTGATTTAGAAAATAGATACTGGCTTATCGAATTAGACACAGAATCATAAAAACTAACGACGTTCCAGACTGAAGAATGACGATACGTGGTTACGGTTACCTTTTGGACTGAAAACATCATCAGAGATGTTCTAAAGATACCTATCCAACATTTTAAGAGGATTGAAGGGAGTTATATATAGCAGATAACATAATAATATATGGAAAAGTTGAACATGACATTAATCTAAATAATTTCTACATGTATTGCAAACAGAACAATATACAATTGAATAAGAATAAACTAAAATTGAGAAATACAGAAGTACAATTTATGGGAAACATATTAACTTCAGAAGGCAGGCAGATAGAAAAAGAAAAACAGAAGCAATAGAGAAGTTCCTTACAGCGAAAACATAAAATAATTACGGAGATTTTTAGTAATGAGCAATTATTTATCAATGTAGGTACCTACCTACATAGATAACTATCAAACAATTACCTATAAACATGATATAACTCAAATACTATATCACAATGAAACTCATGGAAAGGCTGAATCAGCTGTGAAATTTATAAAGAACATAATTATACCTAAATAGTCAAGTAGGAAATTAAGATATTTATTTAGTGATACTAAACTTAAGAAATACCCTAATTAACAATATTTCACCAATAGAATTGATGTTAGAAAGACAAATCAGAACCACTGTACCCTGCAAACGTATAATTAATACACTACCAAAACGAAGCAAAGAAGATAAAAGAAAATATTTACCATGTTTAAAAGAAGGAATGAATGTGTATGTACAACCGTAACAATTCGGAGAGAAGCAGTGGAAACCGGTTTATATAAAAAAAAAACAGTTAACACATAGAACATACGAGGTTAATGTCGGAAATAGGGTGGTTATCAGAAATTATAGGTTTCTGCGAGACAAACCTATATCGACGCATCATATAATTAATCACAATAATAATACTAATTACTATACAAATTTAATAAGAAAAACTCGACTATAAGTACTAATGAGATACTTTTATATACAAGATATGATGGGAAGGAGGAATCACCTATGTCTGATGTTCGATCTGATCCGATTCATATGTCTGACGTCATAAGTGAACTACCGAGGCGTACTGAGTCTGCACGGGTGTGTCTTGATGCTGAACAGATGCGAACATAGTCTGAACCAATGAGTATTGAGCCGATGCGGACTAACGATACTCGAAAGTTTATGCGACTTCACAGAAATCCAATCCGCTACAGATGATTCAAACTGACTTGGATATTCAAAGTCACTGACGTTAATCGTAGATCATGGCACGTTTGTAAAAAGAGAGATGTTACTTGTTTTAATTACTAGTATCTGTATATAGTTAATCACGTGATATTTTATGTTAATATAAATATCGTCTGTTATTATAATGTTAATAACATTTAAAGTATGGAAAAAGAGAGATGTTACTTGTTTTAATTACTAGTATCTGTATATACTTAATCACGTGACATTTTATGTTAATATAAATATCGTCTGTTATTATAATGTTAATCAAATTTATAGTTTAAAAACCTAATGTTATTAATTCAATATCTATTATATGAGAATACTTCCTACTAAGATATACAAGGACGCTCTATCTAGAATTATCTTAGACAAACATAAAACAAAACATACTATACATGTATACTATACATGCATATATTATAAAAACAACACATACAAAAAAACCAAATTAATTCATTGAATAGCGGAACAGGGGCCGGTTGCTCTGGAAATAAAATATGTCCTATCAATATCCAGATATAATCACTGGATAATTATCAGTAAATCGGGTTGCTCTGGTCAAGAATAAATGTCGTATCCCAGCATAATAAATTGTCTTAGACTACAGTCTATAGTCTATATATATATCCTCCTATATGATAGATAGAGGATCAGTTGTTCTGGGAATGATTAGCTATATTTATTCGCGTAGGACATTCGTGTTGCTCTGGAAATATTGTTGTATACAATTATGACAATTTTATGATACTTATAAGTACAAGTTTCACCTATAGGTAAACAAATAGGATACCAAATAGGTGTCCTTATTAAATTTAAAATAGATAGGATAAAATATAAAATATGAAATATAGGTCGACATATAGGATCCTATAGCTACCATAGGTACTATATATATATAGTCCAAATAGTCCTATATACTATATATATATATATAATATTATATTATAATACAACTACGGAGCTTCGTTAAGGAACGCGGATTTTACACTAACGAATCTCCATAGTTGTATCAACGATTTTCCGAAGGAAAGATATAACACTTACGCGAAATCGTGTAATTCGAATTTGTATACAAAATACCCTGGTGCCACCTATAGCGGGTTAATTTTAGGAACTATGCGTTGTTTATAATGTAAATTCGTATTTAACTATACACTTTTAAAATGTTAAATAATATGCTTTAAATTAATATTTATATGATGAAAACTAAGTGTTCATTACTAATATATAACAAACAAATATGATATGTATGTTTTAAATACTATAATTATATATTTAGTGAGTAAAGGCTAATTTATATTGCATGTAATTTAATAGAGCAATGAAAACATTGTCGTATGCAAACAGAGCCGAACTTAAATCAATTTCAGTGGTTTCGATACTATAGTATACTATAGTATACTGCTAGCAGCGGTTGGGGCTATTACTAAATTACGTTGCATGCATAGGGAGTGTTATATCTTTGCTTCGCAAAATCTTTGGTTGTATTATAATATATTATATATATAGTTGTATATAATTTATAATATGTATAACATACGCATATATATTTACATATAATATACTATATAATAATAAACACACTATAAAATGCTTCAACATAATTTATAGTTTAATATATTTCATAATATATAATATTTTTAATAGATATGAGAATAAAATATTAAAGAATTTTATTAATATTTAATATAATTTTATTTGTTTGATTTTTTGTTTTATAGTTTATATATATATAAATATATAATAATTATTATAATTATATAATTAATATGCTTTTTCCTAGTAAAAGGCTTCAAAATAATTTCTAGTAAATAGTAATATTATTATGATTATTTTTATTCAAAAAAATATATATTATAAAGTAAAAAAATATGTATCCAGAGGGAATCTTAGCCAGACCTTCTGCGTTGCATATATCAATCTATAGATTTATAGCAGTTATAACTGCTATATATATATATATATATACAGTGAAAGCCGCTTACATCGACATAGTTGTGTAAGCTCCACAAATATCGATATAGGCGGGTTGTCGATATGAGCGATAGGGGCGTAGCCCTAATTATGTATAACTCATTAGTTTATTTATAATTAATTGTATGTAATAATATAATATATGCATATAATATAATAACAAAAAAGGTTTAATTACATGTTTATTAAATAATAAATATGTATTTACTAAAAAGTTTATATATAAACTAAAAATATTTTGTAATCGATGATTGTTTAGCGGATTGTATTTTATTTTATGTTACAAACTATTCATTTGCCAATAACAATCTTATTTTATAATATAATATAAAAATGTAATAACGTACGCAAAATAACACTAATAAATCATAATTACGAAATATATTAGTAAACCATGTTAATAATGGGTTTTCTACATCATAATAAGGTGATAATTTAATTTTTTTTACATTTTTTGAATTTACAATTTTACTATTTTCTATTATATTTTTCTCATCTTTCAGCCATCCTACAATAGTAGAAAATCCAACACCAAGTTCCTCTGCCACAATCTTTCTCTACTTTCCATTTTTAATATTATTGATAGCAGTAGCTTTATCAACGATATAAATGAATTTACGATTTGGCATCGTTACAATAATTTAATAAATGAAATAAGACATACGTAATTATATCACAATTTATATTTGTAGGCATACCTAAATATTGACAAATTACTTAAGATATTAAAGATCAAGTTATTTTTAGATATACTGACGATATTGAGTAGTAGGGGAATATCAATGAATACTATGGGAATACTTTTCATACAAATTAAAATTTGTATACAAATTATTTATAAATAATTTGTTTTATAATCAAATTTGTCGATATAAGTGGATTCAATTCCAAATATTACCTTATAAATATGTCGATAATGCCGAATTATCGATATAAGTGGATTGTCGATGTACGCGGATTAATTTACATGTAAATAGGTGTAAATCCAACAAAACTATCTCGAAATGTCGATGTAGCCGAATTATCGATGTACGTGGCTGTCGAAGTAAGCGGCTTTCACTGTATATATATATATATATATATATATATATATATATATTGTTATAGCTATAGCTATATATATATTGTTATATATATATATATAGCTATAGTATATATTAGTGTACCTAACGAATTTTATTAATTGTATATAATTACTAATAGTTAGTTTTTATTTATTTATAAATATAATTAGAATAGAATTATATTTCATAATATAAAATTTGACCTATTTTTGTGTTATCATATTATACATATATTATTTATTATATCTATAGACTATATAGATATATTATGTAATTGTAATATTATAATTAATAGTATGAAACTGAATAACATACATTTTATTAATATTTACTTATTAAATATTTAATATATAATATTATAATAATATAAATTATTCAACGAATATTACTTCGATAGTAACTAATGTTGATTTTATATATTATTTATAAATTTAATTATGTTATGATAATATTATATGATAATATTATATGATATTATTATGATATTTAAAACTATCTTATACTAAATTATATTAAATGAATAATATTCATTAACAATTTATATATATATATATATATATATCAATAATTACTAATATCGTCTTAAATATGTTTTAATAAGAATAAATTTAATTTAATAATAAACTAATGATAATAATATAATTTAACTTATATTTAATATAATATTAGAAACTATATGATAGTATAATTAAGTAATTTCAAATAATATTAAACATATATGTAAGATAAGTAAAGTGTTATATTAAGCTTTATTAAACTTCTATCCCCTTTATATAACACTTTACTTATCGTTGTGTTAACTTATTATACAAATATTATCTATTGATTCTACTTGCAATTATATGTGATTTCGATACTATATAAAACTCATATGTGCATATATGTACTTCCTTTAAATGATACATATATGTACTTACTTTTAATAATCTAATTATAATTAAGTAATTTTTAATACTATAATTCCTATATTTTAAATATTGAAATATTCGAAAATAAAATAAGTTAGAAATGTTATTAGAAATATTTCTGAGCTTGATCAAAGATAGGATATGTTTACAAAATCACAGATCAACACAATACTCCCTATACATTAATATAAATTATATTTCATTATATATATAAATTCATATTAATTGTTATTATTATTTATATTTTGTAATTTATAATAATTTGAATTTCATATAATTATGTAATATTAGGTCTACTAATTATTATTATTATTTTAGTACTATATAATTTGAGAAAAATGTAATATTGAACAAATAAAATAAAAACTAAAGTGAATAAAATAAAATATAAACTATAAAGTTTTAATACTATTATATGTAAATGAAATACATTTTAAATGATGGTATATAATTATATATATATGTATTAATACAGAAATTATGTTGAAGGATATAATGTTGAAAAAAATGTAATACAGAATAAATTTAAGAAAAAAACTATAAAAACCATATATACTTTTAATACTTATATATATATATATATATATATATATATATATATATATATAAATGTAATTAATTTTATAAATATAGATTTCTATAAATTAGATATTCACAAATATAATATATTATAATCAATTAAAAAAAGAATAAAAAGTAATATATATATATATATACAATATAGTTTAATTTGATCTATAGATTTATCCAATTGATTAATATTAGTAATTGCTATTATTGATTTTAAATTTTGTAATCCGATTTATTTATTTTCCTAACTTTTTACTCATCGTGTATTATATAATAATTGTAGGTATATTAAAATCGAATAGGTGTTAGTTTATTTTTATTTTTAAATATTTGTAATGTTGTCTCTAAACTATAGTTAGATATATCTAACTTAATTATATATGTAATACACTTAATTGTATTATATGTATCATCATAGGTTTCTTCAATTATTATTTAATTTATATATATTTAAAATATTACTATAGGATATATATAACTTTGTAACACATTTATCATTTGTAAAATCGATACAATAATTAATATGGTTAAAATCGGTTTATAAATTAGAATCTATATTTTTATTTGTTATATTATATTATTACCTATATCCTTATTTATATCTGAATATTTAAGTGTAATATTAAGTGTGTATGTTATTTAAATATCATCAATTAATCAATATTTTATTGTGTATTTGCTGACAATCTATAGTTTCTCTAAATACTTTATTTCTTATTTTAAATTCCCTTATTAAATTATGAATGATAATGGTCTTATAATCTATTTAATAATTTAATTAGTTAATTTGTTGTGATACATCTTGTATTAGTTTGAATAATTAGTTATTTGAAATTAGGGGAATATATGCCCCCTATAACTATAGTTATAATCAATTATGAAAGATAGTTAATTATCAATATTTTAACATAAAATATATATAAATAAAATTAATACAAATTAAAGAAACTATATAACATAGTATATATATATATATATATAGAATGACATAATATCTATGGTATGGTAAATATAAATATTGAAATCATTATGAAAAAAATAAAATAAATAAAATTTAAAATATCATTGAATATATATAATATAAATTGCAATTAGGTATACTAATATATATATATATACTAATGAATAATCAATATTTTAATAATTATATTAAACTAATGTAAAATGAAAATATCGTTTACTTATTTTATAATATATTTTCTATTAGCGAATATGATCATATATATATATTAAATTTATTTTATATAATTATTAAAATTTAAATGATAGGTGATATTTACATATAAAATATATATTAGCGAATATTATCATATATATATATATATATATATATATATATATATATATATATATATATATATATATATATATATATATTAAATTTATTTTATATAATTATTAAAATGTATTAAAATTTAAATGATAGTTGATATTTACATATAAACCCATATAAACTATATAAACTATACTCATGTAATACGAATAGTATATTTGATATGTAATTATCATCTATCTTTTAAACTTTAATATATTATACTATAGTATATAATAGGTATACAAATAAAATACAGTTATAATATATAGTATGGGTTATTGAATATATATGTATATATAAATATTATGAGTGTATCAATATAATTATTATAATGTATATATATATATATATATATATATATATATATATATATATATATATAAATCTTAATAGGTTATGTGACTAACTTTATAAATACTGGATTAATCTCACATATATATATATATATATCCTATAGGGATAAGATGATATATTCTTAATGTATTGATTCGTTAAAAGTGAGTCTGGGAATGCCTTCTAGGCACGAAACGAGGGCGTGGCTAGTTATGCACTGGTAAGCTTACACTGGTAAGTAGGACTCAGAATTTTGATCTATTATTGTTGATCTTTATTCATGCACAGATTTTATTTTATATACATATATATATATAGGATGATTAATATAATAACTTGAATATTACTAGGAATATTACTACATATGCCTTCTAGTATTATACTCAGTAAATAGAATAATAAATCAATTTGGTCACAAATGTACTTTTATACATGTAAATATAATGTAACAATTGTAACCCTCAATATTATAATGGTTATTTTTATATATTTTTCAATGCTACATTTTGTACATTACATTTTAAAATGTAATGTATATATAGAATACAGATTATAAATTAGGTAAAATAATAAATACCATTAATAATAATAGAATAAAATAGAATAAACCGTATGGAATTAATAAATAAAATAATAACGACAAACAATATTAGTATTACAGGTTACCACCTGATATAAATTGTTGTATATATTTCATGAATGTTTTATGCGATTTTATGGATCTAATATAGTTAATTATCTTCATAGTTTTGGACCAATACAACTCAGTGCACAAGTATTCATTGTTGATGGACGGAGTATAGTAGATGAAGAATGTATATTTATAATACAATCGTACATATATGATTACACATATTCCCTATCATATATTCAAATATATGTACAATATTATAAATGCATAAATATTTAAACATATAATATGCCTTTAGATATCAATACATATGAATATTCATAAGCATTCATGCGTATACAGTATATATATATATATATATATATATATATATATATATATATATATATATATATTAACACACATATGAGTATACTTGAATATGCATACATACGGTTTAATAATCATATACATTAGAATCACCTAATTGTAATTTCTATGATAAGAATGTACATATTCATTATAACCATGGTTATTGCAGTGCACTCTCGTAATAGTTCGATCGATCAATAAACGCATGTATGAATATTTGATATAAAGAAACTCTCTTAATGCTGAGGTCATAGAGAACGAAGTGACTTCGTTCTCTATGGCTGCGGTCAAGGAGATGCACAATTTTTTGATTGGATATTTATAAGCCACGCCTCCATATACATCCCATGTTAAATCTCAGCAGGACAAAATTGTACATCCGAGATTGCGTGTGCACGAAATATATGCTGCAGTTCAGCAAAAATGACCTATACGTCAATAAAAATAAGCCTCGCCCATAAAATAAGTACATTTGACAATAATAATAATACATATTGCTAAATCTGTTTTTTTTTTTGAAATTTTGAATTCAAAATTTAAAATTAACAAACTTTTATATTATAATGTCAAATAAATCTATTTATAATAGGCAACTATACATATTATAATTATATTAGTGAAATTATATTCACAAATTGACCAAGTTAAGATAATAAATACGTGGAGAGATTATAGTATCACATCAAAATAAAGATTTTAATATAAACCAAAATAAATATTTAAAAATGTTCAATTGAATTTATTATAAATTTTAGAATAATCTATTATTATAATTACTATATATATTATAGTAACCACCGCTTTTTATGTTACCTACTAAACCAAAAAACTATAAATTTATGATATTAACTATAAAAAATGATAAATTAAAGTATAACATATCAAATTAAATATATCTAAAAACGATTTAAATTAAATGACATTGCAAGTAGGCTACAACATAATATTTTCAAATTAAATTATTAATTATAGGTTTACGTTTTATATACTAATACATTATATCAAATATAATATTAATTATCTATTTAATAATATATGCTATACACTGCAGTAGTTGCATGCAATAATTTATAAAATGATAACCACCTAATGTTATAGTATTAATTATTTAAGTTATAAACTGTAACATTTATATAATATAATTTCTGAAGTAACACATATATATATTAATTGTATTGGTATATATAATTTTGTTAATATATAATATAATATTTAGTTACACATTTCTTAATTATACTAGTATATTATATATCCATTATATATATTAATTTATTAATCAACTATTATTTTAATAATACCTATATTATACAGTATATACTAATAAAATATGAAATAATAATAATACATACATTACATTTTTACATTTTTCGGTTTTCGGACTGCAAACTGTGCTTATAAAGCAATCGGCCGTCCATATATATATTAAGTTAATGTTTCATATTAAATAGGTAGGTTTTCAGTAGTTTCTTGAAGTTGGGAGTTGATGGTGTAGTACGGATGGATGTGGGGAGAGTGTTCCACGAGTATGGGACGGATATTGCCCATGCTCGAGTGTTGGTTGAATGTAATTTGTGTTTAGGAGGAAGTTGAAGTAGAAACGTATTGGTGGAGCGTGTAGTGGTACTAGTTGGTAATTTAAGTTTGAGTAGGGATGCTAGGTAGTCAGGAGAGTCATGGTGGATTGCTTTATGAGCCAGTAGTAGAGTTTTATATAGGATTCTATGGCGTACAGGTAGCCAGTGGAGTTTAACTAAGAATGGAGATATATGAGTGTGGGAGTATTTTGGTATGTTGAATATACACCTAGCTATAGAATTTTGAAGAATTTGTAGTTTAGTAATATACGATGAGGGGGTATTATAAAGGATAAAATTGCAGTAGTCGAATAGAGGTAGGATGTAAGCAGAAGCTATAATAGTAGCAGTGGATATTGATATTGAATGACGAATAAGGCGTAGTGAATGTAGTTGATAGTTTAATAGTTTTGTTATGTGGGACAGTTTTCTGTAAAAATTAAAAGTATTGTCAAATATAACACCAAGATTTTTGACATGGGTTGAGTACATGATGAGCTGTCCATTAATGTTAATTGGAGGGGGAGTTGGTAACGTTTTACTTCGGAGTGGAAGGTGAAGGAATATAGCCTCGGTTTTAATTGGGTTAAAGACGAGGGAGTTTATTGTGAGCCAGTCATGAATGGTGGTAATAGTAGAGGAGAGGATGTCGGGTGCAAAATTAACGTTTTCTGTACATTTTACATAAAGTTGTATGTCGTCTGCATATGTATGGAAGCTAACTGGAGAATTCGAGATAAGGTGGAGAAGGGGAATTATGTAAATGTTAAAGAGTATTGGTCCAAGGACTGACCCTTGGGGAACACCGTGTGTTACAAGACGGGAAGATGAACGGGTTGAGTGAACTAAAACTGAGGAAGTTCGGTTGGTTATGAATGAGGATAGCCATTTGTGTGCAGTACCAGTGATACCTATAGATGTAAGACGGTGTATGAGAATCGAATAATGGAATATTAATGGCAATCAATTACAATATTTTATATTTAATGCATATACATCAATATATATGTATGTTCTATTCCATCTTATGTATGTGTACATGTTTAAATTATGTACTAGCTTACTGTATATATTATTATACATAATTATTATACCTACATGTAAAACTCATTTATAAATAATAACTATAAAAACATCATAATATTAGAGGTTTACAAATTAATATATATATATATATATATATCTGTTCGTCCATATCCATCGCCTTATTCTGGCCCCATTTCGATCTGATAGATAAGTTTCTGCGACAGACTTTTACATGTGTTCATTTCATATAATAAATACTGGAAATACTATTATCAGTAACTATTTAAGAAATATTATATTATTTTTGTAATTAATATTATACCTAAATATAAAATTAGGTTATATATATAAATGTATTTAAATATTATTTTTGAATTTAAGTTAGTGAAATAACCAATACTGTATTACATTTATATTTTATTCATATTCATAAAATCTACTTTACATGCACAAATTATACATAAAACTTCTCTTATGAATACTGTAAAATATACTAATTTACAACATATTACTATAGTAATATGTTGTAAATTAGTATATTTTACAGTATTCATAAGAGAAGTTTTATGTATAATTTGTGCATGTAAAGTAGATTTTATGAATAGTATATATACTAAATACAATACATATATATGCCGTAATAATATACCCAATACACTATGCCATTCTATAGAATACTATATATTATATACTATATAGTATACTATAACTAATAATATATCAAATACACTACGCCATTCTACTATATCTAATATTATACCACGTAATACTATATTATATATACAAACAAATATTTAAGAATCATACTTTATGTGGTCAATTATGGTATACCTAACCATCTATAGATGAGGAGAAGCAATTTTACATTTTATTTAATTATAATTAATGATAATTATCAACCTGAACCAAAAATTATGTTAAATATTATTAACCGTATTAATAATATAATAATGCAAGTTATACTAATATAAATTTATCTCCAGTACACTTCATTATAGTAGTATCTAAATACATATTAAGTTACTCTAAGCAGGCAATAAATGAATAAACAATATTGATATCGTTGGCGGGCCTATGCGTGTGCGGCGCACTGTGCGCTGAATACGTAGTGTTCGTAACATGTATTCACGGAATATCAATTGTAAATATGGGTAGAATTTATTATTCTATTATATCTACACCGGTGTGTATATTCCTGGCGGAAGGGCCGCTGCCCACATCAGGTACGACTAGCTAATGATATTGTTCATCCACGGGTTCGCCATCACGGATCTGCTAGTATCTCATGAACGCATCCCAGATATTCTTTGACGAATTTAGATCTGAATATCACGGATTTCTTCTATATTCGAAGGGTTATTATTTTCTTTGTTGAACTCTATTATGAAAATAAATATAATTTATTATTATAATTCACAAAATATGAATTTATAATGTTTTAACCAGTTTAAATATTTCAAGTTATATATTTTCAATATATAAATAATTTATAAAGTAAATACATAACAAATCCATAACTAAATAGAACTTTAAAAAATAATCGATAGTCAACTACAATAGTCTTATTGGGGATATAAAAATTGTATGTAATATTTATAAATAAAATGCTTGCATATTTAATATATTATAAGTAGGTTGCATATTAAGGCCTAGTTATCAGTGATAAAAAAGATTTGGCAGTTCTAACAAATTAATGTGAATAAAACATATTTTTAATTTATATATTAAATTTGGTCATGATTTAACTATAAAAGAAATCAAATATACCGTGTTTAAATATTCATTTTCATAGTTATATATATATATATATATATATAAATGTAATTCAATTAATACATATAATACAAAATATAGAGTTGCAATTATATAAATTATTCTTAACCTTTAATCTATCCCATAGCTTTTAGATATCATAGAGGCGCAGTTGATTTCTTGCAAATTTCTCTCTAGTTATTTCGGTTCGTCGTCACTTTCATCGCTTCGCTGAATTCTAGACGTGTCCATTCTTCAATTACATCATCTTGTTATTGGGTTTTAATCTTCCTATTCTTCATGTGCCTACCATGGTAACTTGATGAATAGTCTTTGATATTGAGTTGGATCTTGATACATCGCAATACCATTTCAGTTTTCTTTCAATAACCATCACCAATAGTTCTACGGGCCAATTTCTTGTATACCTTTCCTACAGAGTAGTGATTTGATCTTTATAAATAGCGAAATATTATTATTAGACTAATTTTATGTATTCTATACACCATGTGATATAGCATATTTTATATCCTATAATTAAATTCAATTAAAAATTAATACATTATGAATATAATTATAAAATATACTTTTATTATATGTCTAATGATGTAAGTTATTACTACAATAAAACAATATAATATAATAGATTATTATTATATAAATATACGAAGCTTAATAAATAGTATGGCATGCATTAGTAAAATTAGGTATATAATTAAAAATCTAGAATATGAATATAGGTTATCAATTAATTTATAAAACGGCACTTGATATCAATAAAATATATATAAACTACTGGCGGTATTCTACTGATATTAGTATTTATAATGTTACCCTGTTACACATAATTTAAATACAAATTCCATGATAAATATATTCTATCATGCAGTTCATATCTAATAAATGTATGATTAACATATACTTATATTGATATGATTCTAAATATTTAATCGGATTCAAGTTAGTTTCTAAAACTAAAATACATTCATAATTAAATATTAACTCAACTAAAATAAGAGTATACATTAAATACATAAGATTAATAATATGCTCATAAATAGTTCTTAATAAAATCTAAAAATTATTAAAAAATATATACTACATAAGATTTCACAGTAGAGGTAAATATATATATGTATTGAACTATAAAATATCATGTTTGTTAACATTGAGTCAGCTTAATAGTTAACATATTTACAAACATATCAACAACAATATAGAAAATATATATACTATAGTATTATGTCGATATATATATGTAAATAAATATATTATATATAAACCTCATTATCTAAATATATATATAAACAAGTGTTTAAAATATATATAATTTTTTTTTACATAAAGATAAAGTAATATCAGTACATAGGTATATTAAAGATTCTATATAAATAATGTATAAAAAAAATATCTTATTAAAAATATTATTATAATAATTATAATGATTAATAATAACTGGTTATACAGTTTAAACATTAATATGCATGACTTATTTATTGAATATTAATTGACAATCTATTAATCTAATTCTATTTAAATATTTATTTAAATTTATTAAATGATTTAGGAACGGCGACCGCTTGTCACCTGCGATAAATTATGGAAACATTTAGAATAACTTTCCCAACTTTTTAATCCCCCGATTATAATATTGTTTATTATAAAGTTACTATAAATGTATATGTGTCATATAATATAATATTATTATAATAATTATATGACATATCTACTTTAAAAGTAACTTTTTAAGAAACTTTTAATTTAAAATTATTTAAAAATTATAATAATTATAATCATAATAATAATGATAATAAAATACATACATGTAGTTTCTATATGATTTTTTAAATTTAGAATATTATATTATATATTCGTAATTATATATGATCATATTATAAGCAGATTATAATAAATTATTATTAATTTAATTTAAAATTACTAAATAATGAATTTAGAAATTGTTCAAATATTAATATTAAATGTGATATAATAGTTATATAATACAATGTTATTAATAAATAACTATATGTATATTATTTTCATTAATTATATAATATTTACTAACTGAAAAATCAATAGTTAATCCATTGTAGTCTTATATTTTATATATATATATATATATATATATATATATATATATATTTAATATAAAATTAAATTAAAAATAATATGAAATAAATATTTTAATTATAAATAATAGCAAGGAAAATAAACATAGGTTATGATTGTTCACATACATCCGGGACATAAATGTGTATTTCACAATGACCGCATAGAGTTGAAAAGCTGAGATTCTACGAGATATGCTTCTCCTTGACCGCAGCATTAATATCGATGGTATGAATGAATCACACGCACGATGTCGCATGCACTTATATTACATTTTATTTCAGTGATATGATATTGTAATAGTAACATAGGATTAAGCATTTTCATAGGTCATGTGGCCCGCATTAATAGTAATGCTAACATCTGGCCCGTATTGCAAACAGTTGATACACCTGTTAAATAACCCCATGCACTTAATATTGAATATAAAGTAGAATGTATACATTTATGTTCTTCGTATTTAATTAACCTTTCCAATGGTGCTTTGAAATATTTAATTAATAGTAGATTTATTAACGAAAATGGTTGATAAATAAATTATTATATAGTAAATTTTCATTTGTAAATTAATTGTTGATATTAATGATTATATTAGGAATATAAATGCACATATTTTTTACCGCGTACCCGAGAAAAACCCGAAAAATTGACTTGTTGTCATTAAAATATGTTTTTGTCATCTAACATTGTCAGCGTTGCTTTGTTGAAATATTATGTTTACATTTTTTTGAAATTTTTTGAATTTTTTTTGATTATTGTTTGAAAATTTGTGAAATTTTTTTGAAATATTTGTAAACATTTTTTTTAAATATTATTTGAAATTTTTTTTATATTGAAAAATATAAAACTAATTGGTGAAATATTATTATTTTAAGATATAATCATATAATAATTATATAAATATTATATTTTTGTAAATATTTTAAGAAATTAAAAAAAATATATATTTTGTAATATTTTGAAATATTTGTTTTATACTCAATGCAGAATCAGGAATAGCTATAATTAATAAATAATAGATATGCAAACAATCATAAACCGAGCAACGCAAGATACGGTTTAGGTTTGGGTTTTAGAAATTTTTTTAATTCATATTTTGTAATATTGGAAATATTTGTTGTATTTTTAAAATATTTTTTGAAATATTTTTCCACTAATTTTTGAAATATTAAAACAAATATTTGTCTAAATTTGATTGTATTTTAGCAAAAATGTATGTTATTGTATATTTTAGAAAGGCAGAATCATGAATAGCCATAATAAATAAATAATAGATAGACAAACTATCAAACAATGAGTAATTACTTTAAAGCAGGGTTTGGTACGGCAATAAATTCCAAATCAGGAATAGTTATAATTAATAAATGATAGATAGGCAAATAATAAAAAACCGAGCAACTATGTGTTGGGGTGGTTTGGGTTTGTGTTTTCAACATATTTTGTAATATTTGAAATATTTGTTGTATTTTTTAATATATTTTTTGAAATATTTTTTAAATATTAAAAAAAATATTTTTACATTTGTTTGTATTATAGATCAACTTTATTTAATTGTATATATTAGAAATATAGAATCATGAATAGCTCTAATTAATAAATAATAAATAGGCAAACAAAAAAAACCGATAAATGTCGGGTCGGGTACGGTTTGGGTTTAGGTTTGAGCTTTCGACATTTTTTTAAAACATATTTTGTAATATTTTAAATATTTTTTGTATTTTTTAGCAATTATATATTTTAGCATAATCAGGGATAGCTGTAATTAATAAAAAATAAATTGGCAAACAATCAAAAACCTAGCAACGCCGGGTCGGGTATGACTACTAATTGAAATATTTTTTATATTTAAAAAAATATTTTTAGACATTTTTTTAAAATATTTCAAATTATTGTTTGTAGTTTTACCAAATATTTTAATAATAAATCTTAAAAACGAACAACGCTAGGTATACATCTGATACAGTAAGAATTGGTAAATATTAGTTTAAGAAACAAAATTAAAGTTTAGATATGCATAATCAGGAATAACTATAATTAATATATTAGATATTATAATATATATCTATATAGGCAAATAATCAAAAACATAGTAACGCCACGTCGGGTGCGGTTTGGGTTTAGGTTTTCGACAATTTTTTAAAACATATTTTGTAATATTTGAAATATTTGTTGTATTTTTTAATATATTTTTTTAAATGCTTTTCTACTAATTTTTAAATATTAAAATATTTTTCTACATTTGTTTGTATTTCAGCTAACATTTATTTTATTGTATATACCAATGAAGAATCAGGAATAGCTATAATTAATAAATAATAGATAGGAAAATGATCAAATCCGAGCAACGCCGGGTCGGGTACGGCTAGTAATGTATATAATATACTTACAAAAGCTGCAAACATTCATTAGCAATATAAATACATACAATAATGTAAATTATAATTGGAATGCGTACATCATTTATTTATATACATATAAATAAAAATATAATATTAATTAGAAAACTCATAAACTTAAGTTATAAAATAAATTTATTTAAAGGTAATAATATACAATACAATTCATTAATATGGTTTCATATACATGTGTGGTAATTAATATAATGCCAACATAGGTTCACCTGTAAATATTTTGTATAATTACTTATTAATATATTTCATTTTAAGAAAATATAATATATATATATATAGTATATATTATAATATTGTCAATCCAGATGAAAATAATAAACAATTAGTACTACTATAAGATTTTACAAATTTACAATTATTATCCATTAGTAAATAAATATGATATTTAGAAAATTTACTAATAGTATAAAATACTAAATAACAACACTGAAAATATATAATATAGGGGAAGGAAGGGGGTTGTGGAGAGTTTTCGGGTGTTGTGGATAAGACACCCTTATCTTTTTAAATATGGATTTTTAAATATACCAACATTTGTGTGCACTTAAAATGACTTATTATCTAATATATGTATATTTCTATTTAACATATTTGTAAATATATATTATTTAATAGTACTTTTAGTGACATACTAAAATATCTAATATTTAAGCTAGGTAGGGTGTTGTGGATAACGTCAATATCGTAGTTCCGTGGATAATCCAGTAGGTGGCGATATATATTTTCAGCCAATTTTACTTCATTTTTATAAGAAATCAAATTCTTATTATATTCTATATATACACACGCACAATATTCGTTTGATAATGTATTGTTATAATCCGTTTATATTTGTATTAATGTATAATTTAATAACAAAATATAAATGAAGATATAGAACTTTTATTTATGATATCAATTTAGAAAGATATTCCATTAAATAATTCTCCTAAGGTAGAATAAAATACGGTGAGAAATTAAAATTATATATTATCATATCATTTATTTATCTATTTTACATTGTTTATTAAATTAATAATTAATGACTCATTAATTTAATGAATTATTAATATGCAATTTTAATATTTAATAAGTTATAAATGTATTAACAAAATACATATGATTATATATATATTAAATGGTGATTTCAGATTAATAGCGGTTATTACTATATTATAATAGACATTATATCAAAATATATAATAATGTTTAACATTATGATAATGTTAGCTTTCTAAATAATTAAATATGCGATTCTATAGAATATACATATGTATCGCGATGTTGTATATACATTTTATATGTTAATAATTATTATTCCTTAATAATATTCTAGAAATTTATTTTTATATTTTATATTAATTTACTTATTCAATAATACTTATAAAATATCAAAATAATAACTATCACATATTCTATGTAAATATATATATATATATATATATATATATATATATATATATATATATATATTATAAAAATTATCTAGAAAATAAATAAAAGTAATTAATTAGTAATATTAATTATTAATAATAAATAAAAGGGATCAAATGATCTTTACTATCAATGAACAATATTATGCTAATATTATGCTGCTATTAATTTTAAAAATATATTATGCTGCTATTATGCTGCAATTCTAATAATTATGAGTATATTATATAATAAAACTGAATTAAATTAATTTATACTCAATTATTGTTATCTTTTATGGCTATTAATAGATTAATTATGCTATGGTATTATGTAATATCCTTGCATATGGTAATATATGTATTGGCTAATACATATAATAATTATAATAATTAAATATTACCAGGGAGACTCCCTGATATTGATACAAATATCCCGATTAAAAGAATAGCCATCAAACACTCTCTAATTCTCTGCTCATCACGAAATAGGTTATATATATACGTAGTATATATATATATATATATGTCGTATATTATATGATAAGTATATAATATAATTTATATATAAATATGTACTATTAATTGTTATATTCAATAGCAATGCACATTATAGAATATCATATAGTATATAATAATGTATGCATTAGTATATTTATTAATTATGGCATGTAAAAACTATCATTATTTTTTTTCATATATTGTTTCATGTCAAATATTTTGTGTATATTAAACTATATATGTATCTTTAAATTTAATTTTTAATAATATTAATATGATAATTTTCATTAGTACTATATTTTATGTAATATTTATTAATTAAAAATAATTTTAAAGTTGATGTGTTAAATTAAAATTACTATTATTATATACACTAATAAAATATTATTTATATAATAATAAATAAAATAGTATATAAATAATCATAAAATAATTCATAAATATTTTATATTTGTCTGATATTAAATTAATTAATAATTGGTATTGAATATTTGTTATATAATTATATGATACTAATATATGCATACTTATATAATATGTAGACCAAATTATAGTTATAATAATAATAATTACTTATCTACAGATAACAGTTGAGAATATCACACTACAAACCATCCTGTTTGACTCATGACATTGGTTATTATATATATATATATATATATATATATATATATTACTATAATTTATGTATAAATATGTACCATGAATTGTTATATTCAATGGCAATATATATATTATGTGTATATGTGTATATATATGTGTGTGTGTATGTGTTTGTATATGTGGATGTGTGTGTGTGTGTGTGTGTGTGTGTGTGTGTGTGTGTGTGTGTGTTTGTGTGTTTGTATGTATATATATATATATATTATATATATATATATATATATACATACAAACACACAAACACACACACACATATATATATATATATGTGTGTTTATGTGTATATATATATATATATATATATATATATATATATATATATATGTGTGTATGTGTGTGTGTGCGTGTGTGTGTGTGTTGTTGTGTTGTTGTTTAAGTATTTATTTTAAGCAATCATTAATAATTATAATTCTACAATGTGGATCTAACAATATATATCACATATAGATAAAATAGCGAATGTATACATTATATATATATAATATTATATATATATATAATTCGCACGATAATATTACGAATAAACGAACATCAATGTTTGGCGATAAGAAATTAAGTATGTGTGTGTGTGTGTGTGTGTCTATGTGTGTGTGTATGTGTTTGTATATGTGTGTGTGTGTGTGTGTTTGTATGTATATATATATTATATATATATATATGTGTTTATGTATATATATATATATATATATGAGTGTATGTGTGTATGTATGTTTTGTGTGTATATATATATGTTTGTGTGTGTATGTATATATTTTTATATATATATATATATATATATATATGTAATATGGTTTCTTTGTCCCTGAATTACATATACAGTTGTGTAATAACAGCCTTGTGCACTATGTAAACTAGGTCATATATCATATTATGCTAATTATGAGTATATTATATAATAATACTGAATTAAATTTATACTCAATTATTGTTATCTTTTATGGCTATTATTCTATGGTATTATGTAATATCATTACATAATACCATAGATATATAGAAATGTTAATATGTGTATTGGCTAATAATTATAATAATTAAATATTACCAGGGAGACTCCCTGATATTACTACAGATATCCCGATTCAAAGAATAACCATCTAACACTCTCTAAAGCTCTGATCATCATGAATTAGGTTATATATATACTATAAGTATATACTATAATTTATATATAAATATGTACCATGAATTGTTATATTCAATAGCAATGCACATTATGGCAACTATCATTATTTTTGTCATTTATTTTTTCTTATAAAATGATTGGTTCATGTCATATATTTGTTTTTTATTAAACTATATGTATCTTTAAATTTAATTGTTGAGAATAATAATTTTCATTAGTATAATATATTTTATATAATATTTATTAATTATAAATAATTTTTAAGTTTATGTGTTACATTAAGATTATTATTATTAAATTATTATTATTATTACATTAATAAAATATTATTTATATAATAATAAATAAAATAGCATATATAAATAATCAATTCATAAATATGAAATATTTTTCTGATATTAAATTAATTAATAATTGGTATTAAATATTTGTTATATAATTCTATAGTATACTAATATATGGGTTATTATATAATATGCAGACCAACCTATAGTTATAATAATAATAATAATAATAATAATAATAATAATTATTACTCATATCTACAGATAGCAGGTAAGAATACCACATTACAAACCATCCTGCTGTACTCGTGACATTGGTTATTATATATATATATATTTTTTTATAATTTTTTATTATTTTAAATATTATGAGTTTGAGCTAAAGTTTCGTTTTTTATTTGTATTTGATATTGTTATTCAAAAATATTATTTATTAATAAAAGTTTTACACTAATTATATATTATTATTATTATTTAAAAAAAACAAAAAAAATCCAAAAAAAAAACTAATCCAAAAAAATTATTTTGTTTTTTTTACAAAAAAAAAAACAAAAAAAAAATTAAAATAGACTTTCTATAATGTTATTATTATTTTAAAAAATTAAGTTATAATTAACATTATTATATTTAATTTTATTGTATTGTTATTTAAAAAAAACAATTAAAATTGAAAAATTTTTAAAAAAATTTATAATTGTTGTTTTATATATATGTTTATTTTATATTTTTATTTTATCATAGAAACTTTACTCTAAACATAGATACCTCGATAATCTGTTCTTGCTTCTGTATCTACTCTGATATTATTATTATTATATATATATATATACTATAATTTATGTATAAATATGTATGCGTGTATATGTGTATTTATGTGTGTGTGTGTGTATGTGTGTGTGTGTGTGTGTGTGTGCGTGTGTGTGTATGTGTGTGTTTGTATGTATATATATATATATTATATATATATATATATATATATATATATGTGTTTATGTGTATATATATGAGTGTATGTGTGTATGTATGTTTTGTGTGTATATATATGTTTGTGTGTGTATGGATATTTATATATATATTTAATATGGTTTCTTTGTCCCTGAATTACATATATAGCTGTGTAATAACAGCCTTGTGCACTATGTAAACTAGGTCATATATCATATTATGCTAATTATGAGTATATTATATAATAATACTGAATTAAATTTATACTCAATTATTGTTATCTTTTATGGCTATTATTCTATGATATTATGTAATATCATTGCATATATTAATATGTGTATTGGCTAATATATATAATAATTAAATATTACCAGGGAGACTCCATGATATTACTACAGATATCCTGATTCAAAGAATAGTCATCTAGTACTCTCTAAAGCTCTGCTCATCATGAAAGAGGTTATATATACTATAAGTATATACTATAATTTATATATAAATATGTACCATGAATTGTTATATTCAATAGCAATGCACATTATGGCAAGTACCAACTATCATTATTTTTGTCATTTATTTGTTCTTATAAAATTATTGGTTCATGTCATATATTTGTTTTTTATTAAACTATATGTATCTTTAAATTTAATTTTTGAGAATAATAATTTTCATTAGTATAATATATTTTATATAATATTTATTAATTATAAATAATTTTAAAGTTTATGTGTTAACACAACATAATGTAATTACATTAAAATTAATATTATTAAATTATTATTATTATTATTACATTAATAAAATATTATTTATATAATAATAAATAAAATAGCATATAAATAATAAATTCATAAATATGGAATATTTTTCTGATATTAAATTAATTAATAATTGGTAAAAATATTTTTTATATAATTCTATAGTATACTAATATATGGGTTATTATATAATATGCAGACCAACCTATAATTATAATAATAATAATAATAATAATAATTACTTATATCTACAGATAGCAGGTAACAATATCACACTACAAACCATCCTGCTGTACTCATGACATTGGTTATTATATATTTATTTTTATAATTTAATTTTTTATTATTTTAAACATTATGAGTTTGAGCTAAAGTTTCGTTTTTTATTTGTATTTGATATTGTTATTCAAAAATATTATTTATTTATAAAAGTTTTACACTAATTATATATTATTATTATTATTTAAAAAAAAAACCAAAAAAAAATCCAAAAAAAACAGCAAAAAACAAAAAAAAAACAAAAAACAATAAAAATTAAAATAGTCTTTCTAAATGTTATTATTATTTAAAAAAATTAAGTTATAATTAATATTATTATAATTAATTTTATTGTATTGTTATTTAAAAAAAAAATTTGATAATTGTTGTTTTATATATATGTTTATGTTATATTTGTATTTTATTATAGAAACTTTACTCTAAACGTTTACTCTAAACGTACCTCGATAAGCTATTCTTGCTTCTGTATCTATAGATATATATATATAGATATATAGATATATAGAGTAGTATACTCTGATATTATTATTATTATTATTATTATATATACTATAATTTATGTATAAATATGTATGTGTATATGTGTATGTATGTGTGTATGTGTGTGTGTGTGTGTGTGTGTGTGTGTGTGTGTGTGTGTGTGTGTGTGTGTGTTAGTGTATGTATGTATGTATGTATATGTATATATGTGTGTATGTATGTATATATATATATATATATATATATATATATATATATATATATATATGTATGTGTATGTTTGTGTGTTTGTATGTATATGTTTATATGTGTTTATGTGAGTGTATATGAGTGTATGTATGTATATATGTTCGTGTGTGTGTATGGATATCTATCTCTAATAATATTTATTAATATCAAAATAATATCAATATAATATAGATATTAGTTTGATATATATTTTTTAATATTTTTTAAGAGTATTCATAAATATTATTTATTTTATAAATTACATTGATAATCTATTTTACTATCTTAAATTTCTATTAATTAATGAATTTGTTTTCAATACAAATTAATACATTATAATATTAATTTTAATATAATATTTTGACAAATTTCTGAGATACCTTTGATCTATTGTATAAATATATATTCTAATTATATGTTATTATTATTATATTATTTAATATTATTATAAATATATAGTTTCATATATTTATCAATGATGATTTATCATTACAATCTAAATAAATTAGATCAAAGCAGTGTTATTAATATTATTAATATTATTTTGAATTATAATTTAAATTATATAATTAAATATATAATTAAAATATGATTGTAATATTTTCACTTTAGATATATATATTTCTATTATTTTATAATATATAATATTATTATAAATATTCTAAAATCATATATTAAATTTATTTAATAATTGAATATACAATGTATTCTTTATTCTTATAAATTTATTCTTATAAATAATCAGTAGATATCTATAAAATAATAAATAGAATAATAAATCTGATAAATATATTGGAAGTAAGCAATATCCTGAGAAGAAATATTATAAAAAACATCAACCACTAATGGTAATAAGAGTAAATACAATAAGTATGATAAAGTAATGAAAGTTATGCAGTCTATAACAATATTTAATTTTAAAATTATTTGTAATTATTTCAAAATGTTAATAAAATTCAAATATCTGATTCAAATCAAAAAAATAGATTTTTTTTAAAAATCCGATTTTAATCCAAACCTGATATATATATATATATATATATATATATATATATATATATATAGAAACTCTCAAATAGAAATGGAGAATTGTTGAATGACTACCTAAAAGAAAATAGACAAATTTGCTTAAACACGAAATTCCAAAAGAGGAAGGGACAATTGTGGACACATAACTCACCCAATGACTTTAAAGCACAACTTGATTACATACTGATAAACAAGAAATGGAAAAACAGTGTGAAAAATTGTAGAGCGTATAATTCTTTTGTTAGCATTGCTTCTGATCATAGAATTGTAACAGCAAATATACAATTAACTCTTCGTTCAAGTCAAAAGAAGAAAAAAGAGAAATCTATACATTACGATTGGTCATTACTAAATTCTAACACAAATTTGAGAAAGAGTTTCACAAATAAAGTCACTGAAAATTTCAAAAACTCAACAAAAAACGATACACAGTTTTTGGCAAATATAGCTTACAACCATTTTGAAACAGCTTGTCGTGAAACAGCGAAAGAATTAATTCCGGAAAAACCAAAGAAAAGCCAGTATAAACCATGGGAAAATGAAGATATTTATGAAAAAAGAAAGTTATTAAAACAAGCAGCTGCGATCAAAGATGGAAATCCGACTCAAGAAAACATAAATTATTACAAACTCACACAAAAGATACTTTTCGACGCATATGACTGTGAACAATCAAAGTACTTACAAAATCGTATAGATGAAATCACATCAACCGTAACAAACAAGAAATCAGCGACAGCATGGAAAACAATAAACGAAATAAGTGGAAGAAAAAGTACAAACAAGGCAAAGATCAAAGCAACAGACAACCAAGATAGAATACAAAAATGGCAAGACCACTTTAAGGAACTTCTTGGAAATCAACCAGATATCTCTGATCACGATATTACACCTATATTCACAGAGTTACAAGACATACAAACCGGCTTGTTTTCGATGACTGAACTAATTAAAGCATTGAAAAACATGAAAAATGGGAAATCTTGTGGACTCGACGAAATACCAGTTGAAATATGGAAAATAGAGTCTTTTCAGGAATTATTGCTAAATTTCTGCAATAGTGTATATGCCCAAGACAAAATCGATAAATGGAGAATGGGATGCATAATACCTTTTCCAAAAAAAGGAAATCTTAGTTCCACAAAAAACTACCGTGGGATTACACTGACCTGCATATCAGCAAAAATATATAATCTTATGTTGCTAAACAGAATACGGTCAGTATTAGATCCTTTATTACGTAAAAACCAAAATGGTTTCAGACAAAATAGGTCGACTACCGGACAAATTTTAACTATTCGTAGAATAATTGAAGGAGCAAAATCTAAACAACTACCTGCAACTCTATTATTTATAGATTTCTCGAAAGCTTTTGATAGCATACACAGAGGAAAGATGAGAGAAATACTCACTGCGTATGGACTTCCAGAAGAAATTGTTAAAGCTATTATGATATCGTATATAAATACCAAATGCAAGGTTAGGTCCCCAGATGGAGATACATACTATTTTGATATAACGGCCGGAGTTCTACAAGGAGACACATTAACCCCTTTCCTTTTTATTGTATGTCTGGACTATGTCCTAAGAAAATCCGTGAATATAAATTTAGGTTTTACATTAGAAGTCAAAAGAGTAGACGCCACCCAGCTATAAAGATTACTGATATTGACTATGCGGATGATCTGGCAGTTGTAACTGACAACATAAAAGATGCAAATACACTTCTAAATAAATTAGAAGAAGTATCAAAAGAAATAGGATTAAACATTAACACTGCAAAGACAGAATATATGACTCTAAATATAGACAATACAGACAATACGAATAAAATAAAAAGCTTAAATGGAAATGAAATAAATAAAGTAAATGATTTCAAGTATCTAGGGAGCTATATATCATCAACCGAGAAAGATCTAGATATAAGATTGGCAAAGAGTTGGTCAGCACTAAACGCGATGAATAAAATTTGGAAATCAAATTTGAAAGATAAATTAAAAAGAAATTTTTTCAGAGCCACTGTGGAATCAGTATTGGTGTATGGATCTACTACCTGGACTATGACTAAAGCCATGGAGAAACGTCTAGATGGAAACTATACGAGGATGCTGAGAGCTGCTCTAAATAAATCATGGGAATCACACCCGACAAATAAAGAACTCTACGGTGACACCCCTAAATTGTCGAAATCCATAAAGAGTCAACGTCTACGCTTCAGTGGACACTGTTGGAGAGCCCGTACGGAGCTAGCATCAGAATTGTTACTATGGACCCCGAAACATGGAAAAACGAAACCGGGTAGACCTAGGAAAACGTTTATCGATCAACTAGTAAAAGATACAGAATGCGTATTAAATGAACTGCCCGCAGCGATGGAGGACAGAAGTGGATGGAAGAAAAGATGTTGTTAACTGCCGAGCAAGCTCGACCTGGTAAGGTAAGGTAAGGTATATATATATCAACAATGTGTATCTATTAATATTGTATTATATGCTTTCATGTTTTTGCATTTAAATTAATATTAAAATATAAAATTAATAATATGTGTTACTATTAATACTGTTTTTCCATTAGGTAATAAGAAGGGTTATCATATACTCGGAATCCATAGACGACGATACTGAGTCTTCTGTTCAATGCAACGAATGCAAAATATTGTGTCATGAGATATGCGTTGACATAGATATATTTATAATATATGATTTATGTATATAATAAATTTATATGGAACATTATTTACATTTATTTATTATATATTTAAATAATCAATAAAATTATATATGAAATTCATACATCAGTAAATACAACATTAAATATATTATTTATATTTTATTATTTAAACATTTCTTAAATTAATTATAGAATTTATTTATATTTTATTATTTAAACATTTCTTAAATTAATTATAATTAATTATAGAATATGATGAAATAAGCTTAAGTTCAGATGATAATAATGGAAGTCTACACCACACTTTTCTGCATACTTATTAGAAATCAATAATTTGACACCAGTTGGGATGCTAACAGTGGTTCCCAACCTATTTGGTCATTGGGTTTTTGTTGTTAGGTCATGAAACAATTTATAAAAATATTAATCATATATAAATAGTCTATTAATAAAAAAATAAATTTCTCATTAAGTAAAAATATTTTTAAATTAAGAATTATCAAAAAAAGTGTCATGATGAAAAAAGTTTGGGAACCACTGCTATAGAAGAATAATCATTAGTTTTTAGACAAGTCTCAGTAATATCATATATAAAAAATTATAATCAATAATTATGTGTGTAATAAAATCAACTTTATGTATTAAGATATATCCCACTACTACTTTCCGGAAATATTATATCTATACATAATGTTACTGTTGGAACAACTTTTCTACAAAAGAATGTAGAATTCGATTTCGAGGCGGTCGATGGTCGTAACCTATATGTCATAACCTACTTTACATTACAAAGTTTTATTGAACAGTTACAAAAATATAGTTACCATAAAATGTATATATATAGGCTATAGCCTAAATAAACAGAAATCTATTCGTAGACTCAATTATAATATAAATTAGTATAATATTAATTAAACTATTAATTAGTTAAATATAAATTAGTATAATATAATAGTAATTAGAATAATATTAATTAGTTAAATATAAATTAGTATACATTAATAGTAATTAGAATAATATTAATTAGTATAATATTAATTATAATACTATTAATTAGTATAATATAAATTTATAAAATAGTAATTAGTAAAATATTAATTAGTATAATATTAATTAGTATACTATTAATTAAATAATCATTAATTATAATATTATACTAATTAATATTAATATTAATATAATATTAATTAGTAAACTAATTCATATTTTACTAATTACTATGTTACTAATTAATATTATACTAATTAATATAATAGGCATATATATGTATATATTCACCATTAAGTATATATTATAAACGGTATATATATATATATATATATTTTTATTATTAATATCACTATATTTATGTTCATTTTATGTTAATTATATTTAATAGTATTATTTAAATTATAAAATATATTTATTATGTTTATAATTATGTATTTATATATATGCAAATTGCGTGAGACACTACGATGTAATTAAATATTCGATATATAATAAGATGATACTAGTAAAATAGTGTATATAAAATATCAAATATAACAAGTATTTCCCCCTATTGTCTAAAATATATATCTACTTTAAAACAAAATCAACGACGCTGATTGGATAAAAGCTCTCCACAACACCCGACTTTTATGTAAAAATCATTAATATTATAGCCTTCTTAAAGTGCATATATAATGAAAATAAATGTTAATAATAATTAACTTTTAAAATGAATATTGATAACGATATTTATTATTACAATATACTATCAAAATTATCTATATATTTCAATTATTTTCGTAGATATAACAGCTTAAAGTTACGTTTTTTTTATCAAAAAGTACTGTATTTTAATTAGTTAAATATTTTTTAATTGATTAGTTTTTATTTTTATTTTTTTTTCTAAAAAAACGGAGCTTGCCATACTGCTAATAATATATAAACAACATTTTTTCCTATCTGTTATAATTAAAAAGTTATTTGCATTCTCCACAACTCCCTCCTTTCCACAACACCCTTCCTTCCCCTACTATATATGAACTATAGTTCATGAAATATTAGTATTTAATTCTTATAATTAATATATGTCATTTCGATATATAAAACTGCAATGAATTATCTTAATATTAACCGATATAGATACAACGTTATAATTCATAAGTATACTTATATCATAAATAAATTATAAACCTATGTATAGGTTACCATCATGTACAAGATGATTAACAAATAACAAAGATCAATATATGAACACTAATTTTGTAACTAAATATGTAACTACATACTATGAATAGCATAAATGTTTATAATGTGTACTCTTATCTATTAAATATTAAATGTTTAGTTACAATATATAACAGTAGCTGGTACAATAGCTGGTATACCATATATGGTACAATATGTCTATATATACCTATATGTCCTATTTATAATCAGTGTAAGTAACTATCAATAATGTAGATAATATTAATTAGTTCATATACTTATAAGTAGAGATCTGCTGATATATTATACATAAAGTTTACATCCATGGATCCACTGCAGTTAGAATTTATATATTTAATATATATATATATGTGGATATTGTAATGCGCATAATATTTATATATTTAAAATGTTTCACGAGATAAATTTAATATTATACGTGATTATAAACCTCCAAATTATAATACAATATATTATGAATATATATATAGATTGTTTGACATACTACAGAATACTTATTAATTAATCTAAAGTTCTAAGAGATTTTAATTTAAAAAACTGAACTACGAAATAATATATATAGTACTACATATATGTAGTACTATAATATTATAGTACTACCTATAGGTAGTAATATAATATCAAATATACCTACTGTTACCCACATAATTATGCACAACTTTAAAATCATATTGTGAACATTTGTTTTTACAGTTGATCAATAATTCAATTCGCAATAATAATATAATTGATTAATTTTTTTAGTGATAAATATTCACTATCTAATCGAGACTATGTCGAATTATTATAAATTATTAATTATTATAAATTAATTATTATAAATAAATTATTATAAATAAATTATTATATAGGTCGTTTCTATAATATATTTTATTTCATTTACTATTCATTTATATTTATATTTTAATTCGTACTTTTATTCATAGTTTAATTAAATATAATGATTATCAAATGTAAAATAATGATCCAAAATTGATCCGAATTTTGTCATTTAAATTTAACTACAGAACTTTTGATAATTTTGAAATGAATCCTAAAATAATTAAAATATTCTTAAACAGATTTATACTCGTATAGTTAGAAGTATGTTATATCAACTTCTATATAACAAAATATTATCAAATGAATTATGTAGGAATATATTGATTTTTTATTACTTTATTATCGAGTACTATACAGAAAATTGGGAAAAATCTATGATCAACTAATTTTATTTCACCTTTTATATATATAGGCTAATATCATTACTATTAATAATATGTAATGTATATCTATAAATAATGTATTATTTGTAAACAATTCATTTTTATTAACAGCAAAATAACATTATTTATTAAAATAATATTTATTAATGTAATATTAAAATAATAAAAATTATCTAAATTAAAATATGTGATAGTATATATTGAATAGTGCAAACTTCATCGATATAATATTAATTTCATAATTGGATTGATCAATAGGAGTTAATGTTACTAATACATTTTTAATAAAAATTGTATAATGTTTTTAAATATATTTCATATTACCCGTGACAAAAACTACTGTACATGTATCTATTCTAAATACTGGAATATTACAAATATCGATTCTATGTTAAATTTGTATATATTTAAAATTTATTATATTTGAAGAGCTATATTAATTTATTTGAAGATGATAATAACATATGTGTTTCTTTCACATCTGATAATGAAAGATTTATTTTACAATATAACATTACTATTCATAATATATCATAATGGGTACATATGTGCCCTATAATATATATTATATGTATGTGTATTATAACACTTACATATATAATTGTTAAATTTAAAAGCTATGACATTAGAAAAGGTATGCATATAAATATATTATAAATAATATTAAAATAGAAATATTTCATTTGTAAAAAGTTTGGAAATATTAATTGTTAATATTCTTTTTTTTAAAACATATCTTCCATTGGTTATTTAACAAACAAATATTGTTAATAAAACTATAATTATTCAATTGTGATTTATCGACAATGACATATAAATAGTAATAGTCAATATACGACAATTTGTTAATTTGATTATAAACTAATAATAACATAATTGTATTACAAAATATAGAAAATAAACTAGGGGTTTATATTACTTTATTATCAAGAAATATTATAAATAAATATTATTTAATGATAGGATATATAAATTAAAGTTCATCCATTAAATAATGAATAATTTAACACGTTATAAAAAGATAATTAGTTAATATTAAAATGATATAATTATAAAAGTATTGAATACACATACATATATACATATATATATACCTCTGATTATAAGTTCTTTTACAACTTCTTTTTCGCAGGATTTACGATTTAAAAGAATAATTAATTTTCTTTTATTAATATACGGAAACATAAACTACATTTTATAAAATATATTGATATTAATTTACATTATAAATAAAAATAAATTCATATATATAATTCTAAATAATGTAAATAGCTAAATAACTTCACTATATCATATTTATTTAAATAAAATTGTATGATTATACACATTTAATTGTTAATTATAATAATGTCCTTATTGTACATTATATTGATTAATATTATATGTCATCATCCCATTTAATATTTATAATTATAATAGATGTATATTATTATTCACATGGGTAAATAATATATATATATATATATATATATATATATATATATATATATATATATAATAACAATTAATGTAATTAATGTCAGATAATTATAAGACATTATAATAACAAAATAGCAATAGTATATTAAATATGATCTTTAGTATATAGAATATCGAATAAAGATACCCTGTGATTAGTATATCAATAATATCAAATACATATAATAATTTCATGTGTGGCTCATTTGGCTAAGGCGTCATATATAGGAAACGGGTTCAAACTCCTTCCTGACCATTAAAATAGGTCTTGAAATACTATTTAGAAGTGATATTATATAATTTTGTATACAAAAATGATCGGATCTCGTTAAAACCTTGGATGCCTTAGGCCTAATATGAGAGCGGCTTCGTATGAAAATTATAGCCATATTGATATAGGTAAAAACTTCATCTTAGTTCCTGGATGTGATGAAATGATGGACTCTATATATATGATGAATTATAAAATAAGGCTTATTAGGTACCGTTACAAATTGATATTACTCCTCGTAAGTGCACGTAAAATAAATAATAATAATAAAATACAACAACCATAAAAAAAAAAAAAAACAAACGGTACAAAGTTGAAATAATAAGAACGAAATAAAAAGATAATAATAATATAATGAAATTAGATAGAAGATAGATATGACTTAAGATGAGTATTGGAAGAGGTTGAATTGATATTATGAGGAGAGTTCATTCCAGATATATGAGATAATGTAGGATAATAAGCGTTTCTGGAATTTAAGGGAGGTTGGCTGTGGGTTAACGAGATGTATACTAGAAGTTGAACGTGTATCGTGGGTGATGGAGAGAATTTAGAGTAAGTCACATATATATGAAGGAGTGGAATATATAGATGTATGGGTAATAGAAAGGAGTCGAATTAGGGAACGTTTTTTATAAGGTAAATAGTTTGGTATATGTTGAAAGTATTCAGTAAATGTATTATCAGATAGTTTAATATTGAAAATGGATCGTATGGATGATCTGATAATTATATTTAATGGGGTAATGGAGAAAGCAGGAAGGCTATATAATAAAGAAGAATAATAATCAAACCGGAAAATAGAAATGAATTAATAAGGATAGCACATATGGGACGAATATTTTAATGTTTACGGATACATCTGATGATATTACATTATAATTAGCAGCTTTAGAAATATTAGCAATATGGCTAGAAAAAGATAGATCAGAGTCGAAAATGACACCAAGATTGAGTACTAGAATGGAAGGTGAAATAAGAATATTGTTAAGATAAAAGGAAGGGAATGTTGGGGAGTTCTTAGGTATATTGAGGAGGGTTATTTTTGAGGTATTTAGTAGAAGATTGTTGGAGATAAGCCAGTATTTAATAGAGGAGGCACAATCAATTAGTTGAGAATTATCTGGAGTTGATATAGCGAGGAAGGAGTAGAGTTGGATATCATCAGCATATATATGATAGAAAACACTAGGTAATTGGATAAAATATACCTTATAGGTGATATATATGGAGAATAGAAGTGAGCCTAGGACAGAATATTGTGGGAAACCATAGATTAGAGGGCGGGGGTCAGAAGTGAAATCACAGAATTTAACAGAGGATGGTCTATTTAGGATATACGAGTTAAGCCATTTGAGAGCACTATTAATGTCAATTATCCTAAGTCTCGAAATAAGAATATGATATCGAAGAGAGTCAAATTCACAAGAGAGATCAAGGAGAACCATTTGACAATATACCCGAGAAACTTTCGCATATATATTGTTAATGATTTGAAGGAGGGCTCTCTCAGTTGAGTGACTTTTACAAAATGCAATTTGCGGGATATCATAGGAAGAGTTTAATTAAATAAATCTATTTAGTTGATAGACAACGATTCTTTCAAGAATTTTACTAATAATAGGAAGTTGGGAGATTGGACGGTAATTAATAAGAGAATATATAATAGAATATTAAATATTCACAAATGTGTATACATTTCATATAATATAAATATAATTGAATATCTAAACACATATTAATTAAAATCATATTACGAGGATATCATTTAAATTTAGAGAAGCTGAAAATTGTTAATAAAAACTGTTAATGAAAATAATTAGTAATTCTACAAATATATTATTATATTATATTAATATAATACTATGATGAAACTTTGTTATTTAGAATAACATTCATTTTATAAAAAAATAAATGTACACTGGACTAAATACATTTCAATTCATACTAACTATAAAATAACTTTTTTAGTACGATAATTATTAATATTCATATAATGCATATATTGTTAAAAATCTATAGTACTACATATACTACATGTTCCTATTTAGAAGATTATAAAAGTTTATAGAATGTTAACACACTTTTAATTGTGTGATTTTGCAATAAAATACAGATGCCTAATATTTTATGATTCTCTAATTGTGGACCACTTAAATGGATATTCTTATATATATATATATATATATATATATATATATATATATATATATATATATATATATATATATATATTAATATTATATTTATGAACTATATTAAAATAATTAATAATATCAAACTTGTAATCTCGCTATTGAATTTATGATATCAACTTTTTCTGAATTTTCTATTAATTTTAATTGTGTTTCATATGAAATTTCTAAGTTTTGCAATATTTCCGATGTATTCATTTTTTGTGAATGTAAAACATTAAACAATGCATTCTGTAAATAAATATATACGTCATTAATACATGTTATATCTTATTTATGTATATTTAAAAATGGTGTCAACGTAATGCAATGTTTAGATTGTTAAATAACCATAATAGCTGATAATGCCGCAGATGAACTTATTTCTCGTAATGATAACATCTGCAAAATTGCATAGAAATTTATATTTAAATATTATATTACTTATAAATTTAATTATTGTATATAATATATCAGATATAATTGTAAATATTTGTCAATAATTATTTAGTAATAATAAGATGTTCTTTAGATAGGATATTCATAGAGGACATTGCATAACACCAGTATATTTTCAAATGTACATATATTAAATGTAATATATATATATATATATATATGCTATTAGAGGTATGCTATTATATTACATATAACTACTATAAATACATCCTCGTGATGATCAATGTTAGCTTAAAATAAATATAATGGATTAAAAATATAAAATATTAAGTCAATTAACAAAATAAAATATTATTTAAAAACTTATATATCTATAACACTAATACTTCTATGATTTGTATTAAACTGACAAGTTTTCCATAAGTTAATATATATCTATATATATATATATATATATATATATATATATATATATTATGCTTTGATCTGTGTTCTAATTAAATTATTTAATGGCACTTCAAACATACAATTTTAAAAACGCATATCATAGAATATACTATGTAGTGCGACATCATAAAATACTAACATAATAACTAATACACATAAGTACGAGTATGTAAGTCGCGTCGTAGAGGTAATACTCGACAGTAATCTTGAACAGTGAAGTTTTAACTTCTTCTTTATATTCATGAGGCTTGAACAACTGACAGCTACCGTCCGACTTACAGAATCCGTTGCCGTAGTCGCAGAGGTCGGATTCCTGAAGGTAAATGGGATCACGAAGGTCATCCAGTTCTTCTATGAGGTACGCAGAGATACAATGTGACGTATCATTCCTTCTGCAACACCGCAAACACATATCCGAAGTGGTATCATTACACGAACAATCGATCCAGCCATAGTGAGCGCAAAGAGAACCTATACATTTACCCTCGAGACACACCCTACTATTGGAAGCGCACAAAGTACCGTCCGTTCTAGGCACGGATGAAGGACATTCGTAAGAGAACGTATCGCAATATATGTCCTCCATGCACTCGTCCCCGTGTCTGCAGATTACGGGCTGTGTTTGTACCTGACAAGTATCTGTGCAACAAGGCGAGCTTACGAAGCTACACGAGTAACCTTTCTCGCGATCAACCCGACAGGTGGCGCTTTTATTTATCGGTACGGAGCAGCAGGGATCGAACTTTTCACAGAACTCTTCATCGTCTCCGCAGTCGCATTCCTCGTCGGCCTGGAGCTTGAAATCACCGCAATGTTGGTAGGTGGCGTATTCTCGTAAACACGACTGCCGCGCCTCCAGTATCGGCTTTATATACTCCCTACTACACGACGAGAACTTCACGATGTTAGCCTTACTTTGATCCGAGTTCGACGAGTACATGACGAAGTTACCGAAACCCCGATAGTACATACACCTCGAACTATTGTCGTGTCGCGCACCGAACGTGTGGCCTATCTCGTGCATCAGTGTTAAGGCCACGTGACGCATGATAATCTGACCTTCAAAACTAGTCTCGGTGAGGAGTAAAGAGTTCATACTTTGCTTCGAGATAACTGGATGACACATTCCTCCCGTAGAGCTATGGCCCACTGGAGTTGCTATGAAGGCAATACCTAAAACTCCACCATCTATTCTCTGTACTAGGAACAACACGTTAAGGCATACTTTCGGATGGACTAAATACGAGAATTCGTTGAGCAAGTCATCGCCTGTGGTACTAGTCGATATATTGGGATGGGCGTCCTTTTTTAGTACCGTGTATTTCTTAATCGCGAAACCGATGTTGTCTATGATGCCGTCGTTATCGAAATCCACACGTCGGAAATATCTATCTACGAAGTTAACGTACCAAAGTGCCCTGTTAATACAAACTCTAATGTCATTATTACATATCCGTTTTAGGTATACCCTGGGTACTACGATGTTCAGATCGCAGATACGATAGACTTCCTGTTTCTTAGAGGATGATCTCTTAGATCTACCCTTGCGTAGAGGTAGAGGAGGTAGTTCTTCATCCGAAGTGAATGCGTACGTAGAATGATTAGCATCCTTGAGCTGTACGCTTATCTCTCCCCGGTTAGTGGTGGACGTTAAGGTGTAAGTCTTGGACTCATCATCCAGTTCTCCGGTTAGTATACCTCTCGTGAAAGTACCGTAGAAGTAGGAGTTGGGTTTGTTCTTCAAACGACCTTCATACACCGAATCTACTCGTATCGTGTACTGCTTCTGATATTTAACGGAGATGTTTTGTGTCTTCTTTTTACTTAAAGTCAGAGTGAATATCTCGTTAAATGCCGCATACTCCACGTGCAGGTGATTTTTCTTCGAGGAGTGGTAATTCTTGATAGAGATATTAGTTTTTTCAGTACATCCTATGTACGATGTTCCATCTATGATGCAATGATTGTCGTTCATTATTACGTAACCTGTTAATTCTTGTATCAGATGAAATAAAAATATAATTGAAATACGATTTTGAAAAAACATGATTATATAATCTAATTTATTATTGTATTAAATTAATATATATATATATATTTTAAGATAGTTTAAATATTATAAGAAATAAATATTATTATAGGAATTGCAATTATTAAATATAATATTAATTTAAAATATTATATTGTTTTATTAATGTTGTACTTAATAGTATTTTTTGATAGATAATATCTACTTTATTTGAATTCACTTTTAAATAAATATGCAAGTTATATTAAAACTAGACATGTGTCTCCTGTTAGTTATTTACAAAATGAGATATCATATATCTACATGGATTAAATCCTACAAATTTCCATATATCTAATAATATCATTTATTTATTTATTTAATATTTTTATATATTTATTTAGTTTTTTAATTATTTTGTTTTAGTTATTTAGCCTACTAAATATATTAATATTTTGATTGTGTTATTGTATTTAAGTGGGTATTAGATGCTTTTTAGGTATGATTTGCTTTATATTTTAGGATATATCAACTATTTTATAGGAACCCTCCTCATTCCATTGGGACTGATTCATCCCATACGATTCTGATTGTCATGATACCTACTACCTATTAGTTATTATATGATATATATATATATATATATATATATATATATATATATATATGCTTACTTGCTTGCTTAATTTAGAGGACGATCTTGCTAATCTTCATCTCGAGCATCAGTATAATACAAATTCCTCCAGACATCTCTATCCATCATGCAGGTTCTTATTTCCTGATGCTATGTGAGACCGATGTCTTTGCGTAACATCTCAACCTATAGGTTAGGCGACGACGACCACGATTTGCACTTCGATGGGTAGGTTCCCATAATATGAGCGGGTTCGTAGACAGTTCAGGATGTCGTACACAGTGACCGGCTATTCGCATTCTCCTTGACATCACTTTGGTAGAAACTTGAGACAAATGTCCATATAATTGTTTGTTTTCCATTTGTACTTATCAAGATATATTAAGAGCTTTACGGAGCATTCGTATATATGTAACGTTTAAGGATTTATGTTGTTGTACTATTAATGTCCAAAACTCATACCTATAGAGTAGTATACTTTCCACTGTAACCATAAAAAGTCTTCTTTTAGGTGGAATATTTAGGCTTGATTTCTATAATGTGTGGATACTATGTAGTGTCATTCCAATATAGTACTTTTCTTACACGTATATCCTTCTCTGATGAATTAATCCAATCACCTAAGTATTTTAAATAACTTGCAGATACTGACCTTCAACATTTTTCAATGGTGTATGTTCCGTATTAAATGCCATAACTTTAGTCTTTTTGGAATTCAGACATAGTCACATCCTTTTACATTCAGATTCGACGTTCAAAAGTAACTGTCTAGCATTATTTGATATTAAGGTAATATCGTCCGTAAAATCCAAATCTATTAATACTGTTGGGTACAACATTCGGCTTCTGCGGGGAACTATGGTAAAACCCAATTCTTCTTCCTGGCCATTGATTTATTTTCGAAGTGCATAATCTAGTATCACAATAAATAAGTAAGGTTATATAGCAACCCCCTGTAATACACATGCTACTATATCGAACTATTCAAATACACTATCTCCCGTGCATACTTTTGCTATAGTATTAGCATAGATCGTGTTTATTGCGTTCACAATTATATCGGGTATTTCGCATGATTTTATTACTTTAGCCATCTTGCCTCTATTAAGAGAATCAAATGATTTTTTGAAGTCGATAAAGGTTATGATAGCCGTTAGATTCTTACTCTTGACTCCCCCTATTATCCTTCTTATCGCTAATATTTTTCTAACTGTTGTTCTATTCTGCCTGAATCAATTTTTATTAGGTCTTAGTAAATGATCTAAAACCGGTCGTATGCGATTGTGCAACATACGGTTATAAGTGTTGGTCATTACGGAAGTGAGGCTAATACCACGGTAATTATCAGCTTTGTTCAGATCTCCCGATTTAGGTACTGGGACTATAATAGAAATATTACATAGGTTAGGTTGTTTACACTTATAGGACTTATTTATAATGTCAAGCACGACATAAATAATTATTTTTAGGAACTCATGAATGTGACGAGTAATATATATATATATATATATAAATATATATATATACATATACTCTCATTATTATATTGTATGATAGTAAGCTTTATTTTAATCGGCCCATGAACATTAATTATTGATTTATTATTACAATGTATTTGTTTCGTATCATTTTCTTACACTACATAATATACTAATATATAATACTATTACTTTATAACTTCCTGATATATCATACTATTCACATATATATTCATATATATATATATATATATATATATATATATATATATATATATATATATATATATATATATATAATAAAAGTGTAAAATAGGTAGTAGCATCATATCCTGTCAAAGTTATATTGGTAATATTATAATTAATCATATATTAAAGTTATATTATATATTAATACTACAGACAAACACCCTAATATGTCCACCATATTCATATATTTTAAATAGTACCCATGTAACATTATATATATATATATATATATTAAATAAAAACTGAATAATTTATAAAGATTTATTAAACGGTTCAAAAAGGTGGAATCTTCGTGATATATTTGTATTTTATTGGCAATTCTGTCATTATTATTATATATATATATATAATTTAAATTAGAACAAATAATCAACTAAATAATATTACCTAGAATATATTGATGAGTAATACATTGTGTATTTAATTACATAATATAATATAATATTTTCAGAGTGCATATATTTCCAATCTTAGTACAGAAATGTCCTTAAACATTGTGTTTAATGATATTATACTATAGTATAACAAGAATCATTATCCATAGATATATCTATGGATAATTATTCTTGTTATTTGGTTCTACTTGATCTGTCTAGTGCGTATAATACGTTAAATCATAGGATTCTTTCTTAATCGTCTACGTGGAATAGGTGTTCGTGGACAAGTTCACAACTTGTTGATGTCTTTGTATCTAATAGAATATCTTCGGTAAAGATTAAGTCATCCTTATCGGCTCCATTTGATCACACTCATTGCGTTCCTAAAGGATTAGTACTGGTTCCGATAATTTTTATTTTATATATTCTTCACATTAATTTGTTTAAATACCCATATATTCATTATCATCTCTTTGCTGATGACTTAAAATTTGTACTTTTTCCACATGGTTCTGATATTGATATAATTCAACATTTAATTGTTAACTGCATTAATGATTTGATCTCTTGGTATTCCTGTAATTCTCTTTCATTAAATATTACTAAAACTGATAGAATTATATTTTCTAGATTTATTTCTTCAAATACTCTCACTCATCTATTCCTTATTTCACTTCCTATCTCAAAAACCATCACTATTATAGGTTTTAATATTACTAATGCACTAGATTATTCAGTATGTCAAACACTATCCGCACTTCTAATTATTTCGTGTATAATATAGTCAAGCTTCGTTCTAAGTCAATATTTACTTTAATTAAATCTTTATTACATTAATTAGTATTTAGTAGACTTAGATATTGTAAATAGCTTTTTATTAACATTCCTCGACAATTATTGTTCGCATATTATTTAAACTAAAAGCGAAAGTAAGGTTGTCCGAAGAGACAGTGGTACTACAATATATGATTGGAATAAGATGAAGGCGAATTAACTATTGCACAAAGACAACGATCTAAATTTCTGGATACCGTGTAGAAAAGACTAACTTGATTCCACCCTACGATTTTCTAGTCATAGAACTAAAAGTAAAAATAAAGTAATTATCAATATTATAATATTAATTGATCATATAACAAAGGATATTTACGCCATAGCCACATATTTCAAAATATTAAATAGTATGAATAGTAGAGGTAAAGTTATCAGAAACATGAACTTCGAGTACATAATATTAATTTGCATTTAAATATATATATATTATTATCAGATTTAGGAAATTCTAGGGTAATTATAGAAGCAATGTTGCTTATCGAAACAATTACCCCGTTATTAACATGATAAGTTTCATTATAGATAAGAGTAATAAGTAAATACTAATGTTATAATATTATGACTTCCTGTTAACATATATATAATAAAAATAAATAACATATATAATAAAATATAATGAAACTTATCATATAACTAAATAATCATATGAGTAATCATCATATAATAATTTAATCATGTAATAATATAAATTAATGATAACATTATAAAATTAGGAAGTAATATAAAGCATTAAATAACATAAAGTAAAATATAACATGGTGGAATCGTCAATATTAAAAGTAAAAGAAACAAGAGAAAAATGAGAAAATATATTTAAAAAAATATAGGATAACAATATTTAATATATATATATATATATATACAGAAACATATGAATGAATGAATGAATTCAGTTTATAGACAATGTCTAAGGAGAATCAGTAAAGCGATGAGCTTTTTTAATTCGATATCTCCTAACAGTAGTGTAATGTCATATTTCATCATCTTCATTCGGATAAAATACAATAAAATTACATAAAAATAGATATTAAAATAAACAATAAAACAAAACTAAAACAAAATATAAAAGAAAGAATAAAACAAAACTAAAACAAATATTTGATTCCCATGTTAGCATCCAAAACAAAGTATAAAATATAATTAATACATTTTTCATAATTGTAATATAATATTTATAAAGAATCTAAATATTTGTATCACATATTTTATGTCAATTTTAATAATATTGATATATATATATATATTTGTAGGCTACTATAGGTTATTAATACTGTTTATAATTGTTTTAATCCTAATACTGTTTTTTATTATTTTAATACTTTTAATTTTTACTACTGTTTAGTTTTTTTTTTTTTTTTTATTAGTTATGTAAAATTAAATATATAAAACGTAAAATTTGAAAAATAAATATAAAATAGTTTTGATAAATAGTAATTTTAAAATTTTTTAAACATTTAATACTGTTTTTTTTTTATGTTTTTAATACTTCTAATTTGTAATACTGTTTTTTTTTTTTTTTGTGTTTAGTTATATGACGTAAAATATATAAAAATGTAAAATATGTAAAAATGTAAAATTTATATGGAGAAATACATATTTAATACTGATTTTTTAATAAAGTTTTATAATATAAAATATTTTTTTAATTTACAATATAATATTAGAAGAAATAATATATTTTTTAATATTATTAAACATCACACATAAGTGTTATATTTTATATTGGTTAACGAAAAACAATTTCATAACTTTTTTTAATTTATTTATATTTGTTATTTTATTTTTTTTAAGAATATTACCAAATATTATATCATTATAATACTTTATACCTTTGAAGAATATTGTATTTTGGTATTTTGTAGTTTTCATTAATGGTAAAATGAATCTATCATTACGTTTATTTAATGTAAAATATTCATTAAAATCAATTTTGAAATTTTTATTTAGCAATTTATAAATTAATATAATATTTCTAAACATCACCAGATCATTTAATTTTAGAATATTATTACTAATAAATAATTCAGATGTATTTGATAATCTGATTAAAGGTAATAGATTTAAATTTAAGATTTTTTTGTTAATAATTCTGATAAATAGTATTTCCCCATATTTCTATGCCATAAAAAATATTAGATAAAAAAAAGAGTTATATAATAAAATCATATTTTCAGTACTTAAAAACGAAACTTTTTTCATAAAATATATTATTGATGATAATTTATTAGCTAGATATTCTATATGTTTTTTAAAAGTTAAATGTTGATCTAAAATTAATCCTAGAAATTTGTAGCTACCTACAATTTCAATTTTAGAATTTCCAATATATATATCTTTTAATATTCTAGCATTCATAAAAGGTAACATTTTTGTTTTTTCAATATTCAGTTTTAGTTTATTGATATTGAACCAATATACTAATTTATCGATATACAATTGTAGGTATTTAGTTAATAATTCATTGTTGTCTGCATATATTGTAAGTGATGTATCATCTGCATATAAGTTTAGATTAATATTGACTGCATCTTTCAAAATAGTTGGCATATCATTAATAAATAATATAAAAAAAGAGGCCCAAGAACTGATCCTTGGGGTACTCCATATTCTATACAATCCTTCGATGATAATGAATCATTTATTCTTGTAACAATATATATTTTATATAAATAACTTTTTAAAAATGTTTTCATTTTACCTCTGAATCCATACGATTCTAATTTATCAATTAATATATTATGATCTACGACATCAAAAGCTTTTTTAAGATCTAAAAATATTGTTGCTACTTTTTTATTATTATTAGTATTTTTTTAAATAAAATGTTGTTATTTATTAATGATAAAGTTGTATTGGAGTTTGGTATGAAGCCATATTGATTATTATTAATTATATTATTTGTATGTATAAAATTTGATAGTCTATATGACGTTATTATATATGATTTTTTCGAATATTTTACTTATTTGTGGTAATAAAGAAATAGGTCTATAATTAGTTATTAATTGGTTATTATTATTTTTATATATTGGTTTAATTATTGCATCTTTCATATTATCCGGATATATTGATTTATCAATGCATAAATTAAATAAATGATTAAGTGGAATAAATATTTCATATATCATTTCTTTTATTAAATACATATTATAATTATTTATATCTTTTGAGTTTTTTGACTTCATACTATCTGCTACATTAATAATTTCATTATTTGTTATTGGTAAAAAATAAAAACTTTTAGAATAATTTGTTAAAAATTGTTTAAAACTATTTTTTTCTGATGAAATTTCAATAGCATTATTTATGGTTTTTCCTATTGTTTCAAAATACTTATTAAAACAATTGCATTGATCTATTTCATCATATATTTCAATATCCTTATAAATAAATATAGATGGATACTCATTTTCTTTTCTTTTTATTAATTTATTAATTATTTTCCAATTGTCTTCTTGTTTATTATTTGAAAAAAGTTGCTTATAGTAATTATTTTTATCGTGTTTTATATTTTTCTTGATTTTATTCTTTAATTTTTTATATCTAGTTAGTATAGACATGCAATTAGTAGATTTATATAAACTGAATAATTTATTTTTCTTTTTTATTGCATTCTTTAATTTATTAGTTAGCCAAGGATTATACGGGGTATTTATTGTTGGCTTTTTTTTTAATTAAAGGACAATTTTTGTTGACTATGTCATTTAAAATATTAATAAAATTATTATAACATATAGAAGGATCTGTCATTTACGATAATACTATTTGCCAGTTTATATTTATAAAATCATTTTTTAAATATTCAATATTTTGTTGATTACAATTTCTAATATACATCACTTTATTATCACATTTTGTAAACCGAGAAAATGATGTAAATATAAAAAATAAAATACAATGATCTGTTATATCAGTATATATATAACCCGATGTAATTTATTTAATGTCAAAAAACGTAAAATAAATAAAAGCTAATAAAATCATATATAATAATTGTTATAAAGTCAATTTTTATAGTGTCAAAATTTAATATAATGTCAGTATTTTTATAGTCAAATAAATATAATAAATTTACTAAAATATATAGGATATTTTCATAAGTCAAATATATTAAATGAAAATGTAAACTAAAAATAAATGAATTAAAATAGACTTAGTATTATATATAATTATTTTTAAATGTTTACAGAATAATGATAAAACATGGGACTTTCTTATATATATACTTAAATCATTCCAAAATGTTGGTCCTAATGTAAGTACGGTATTATTCATATAATTATATTTTAAATAAGGCTGAATAAAATCACAGTTACTCATGGTATTAAATATTTTTTTAGACATTAATTTAAAATAATATAAAATAATAGGATGGCATAATATATATAATACTTTATACATGTATGTGCAAGTAAACTACTTACAAATATCATTTAAAGATAATATTTTATTTTCCTTAAATAAAGAAACTGTTGAAATATCATTTGGTTTATTAAAAATTATTTTAAAATCTTTTTTTTAATAAAATAAATGATATTTAAGTTTGATACATTACTATCACCCCATATTTCTATACAGTAAATTAAATATTGCTAAAATAAAGCATAGTTTGATCATGACAGATGTATTTACAATGTAAGAAACATTTTTTATAATCCATAACATTTTCAATCTTTATCTTTAAGATAACCTAAATGACATTTCCAATTTAAACAAATATTTAGATTTATTCTAAGACATTTTTTAGAAGTTATATGAGATAAAAGTGTATTATCTATAGATATATTATATATTATATCATTTTTAAATGATATACAATGCGTTTTATCTTTATTTATGGTTAATTTATTAAGTTTAGACCATATAAAAATGTCATCACATTGTAATTTATATTTTAAATTATTAGATGATTTATCACTTATAATTACATTAGTATCATCAGCAAATAATATATATTTATTTTCTGGAGAAAATAATAGCATATCATTAATAAATATAGAAAACAGTCATGGTCCAAGAATAGAACCTTGTGGTACACCATAACAAATATTATATATATATATATATCATCGAAGGATTGTATAGAATATGGAGTACCCCAAGGATCAGTTCTTGGGCCTCTTTTTTATATTATTTATTAATGATATGCCAACTATTTTGAAAGATGCAGTCAATATTAATCTAAACTTATATGCAGATGATACATCACTTACAATATATGCAGACAACAATTAATTATTAACTAAATACCTACAATTACATATCGATAAATTAGTATATTGGTTCAATATCAATAAACTAAAACTGAATATTGAAAAAACAAAAATGTTACCTTTTATGAATGCTAGAATATTAAAAGATATATATATTGGAAATTCTAAAATTGAAATTGTAGGTAGCTACAAATTTCTAGGATTTTAGATCAACATTTAACTTTTAAAAAACATATAGAATATCTAGCTAACAAATTATCATCAATAATATATTTTATGAAAAAAGTTTCGTTTTTAAGTACTGAAAATATGATTTTATTATATAACTCTTTTTTTTTGTATCTAATATTTCTTATGGCATAGAAATATGGGGAAATAACTATAAATCAAATATAAATATTATTATGTTATTGCAAAAAAAAATTATCAGAATTATTAACAAAAAAATCTTAAATTTAAATCTATTACATTAAAAAAAGTATGCAAGAAATCTGGAAATCTAAGATGCCCGACAAATTAAAAAGAAATTTTTTCAGAGCGGCAGTTGAATCTGTATTAGTATATGGTGCCATATCGTGGACTCTAACAGCTAAACTTGAGGGGAAAATAGATGGAGCCTATACTAGAATGCTCCGAGCAGCTCTAAATAAGTCATGGAGAGAACATTTGACAAACAAGAAACTATACGGAAATATACCCAAAATATCAGTAGTTATACGCGAACAACGATAACGATTTGCAGGACATTGCTGGAGAAGCGAAGGCGAACTAGCAAGCGACTTAATACTCTGGCAACCATCTCATGGAAAACGATTTCGAGGAAGACCGCCTTTAACATATATCGATCAACTGGTGAAAGATACTGGATGTAGAACCGAGGAATTACCAGATGCGATGAAAGAAAGGGATAAATGGAAATAACGTGTTGTAAATTGCCAGGCAAGCTCGACCTGGTAAGTAAGTAAGGTAAGTACTATCAAGTAAATATGTATAATAATTTTTTTTTGTATTTTCGTATTATACTACTAAGCTTATTTTAATATTTTAGTATCGAATAATATTTTCAAAACTTTTGTCATTAATGAATTAAATATATAATTTTTTTTAAAGGCATTTTTAATATTTGTTGTAAAGGTTAACTGTGATTTTATACGAATATTTGTGAAATATTTAATTTCAATGCAAGTTTTGTTATATAATTTGAAAAAATAACTCCATAGAATCATTCAAATCATTTGAATATATAAATGACCAGTCTATTTTGTCAAGGTTATTTTTAAAACTTAATATATTATTTTTATTATCAATATTATGATTTTGTTATTTTATTTTATTAACATTTTTTATTTTGTGATTTACTATATCCAATATAATACCTACTGGTAAATTGTCAGTATAAAATTTCTAGTATGAAATATATTATCTATTAATTTTCCAGTTTTTTCTGTTATACGAGTTTGACTATTAATAGATAGAAATAAATTGTTCAATTGAAGTGTATTTACAAAATTATTTGTATATCTATTATCATGTAAATCAATGTCAAGTCACTGCATAATATATATATATATATATATATATATATATATATATATATATATATATTTAAATATATAGAAACATATGAGTTATTTTAAAAATGAACTGGTCTCTCGATATTTTAATGGCGCTTATTCTAGTACTATAACGAAAATAACTTTTTCATAATTAGTGATAAAAGTAAATTGAGTAGAGTCTATTAAATTTATTCGTTCCTTTGATAACATTATTTCATAGATGAACACTATTTAACCCTCCAAATTTAGAAAGCCAATTAATATTTTATATAAACTATTACTTTTGACAATAATTGACTAGGTATATAATTATAATAATGCCCATAGATATAGCCTATACACAATATATTACAATATTTCATTTCTCTTTTTGCTAATTTTTATCTCATTTCGACGACAGAAAAATATCCACAATTATTATTTAATAATGGACTCTTACAAACTGGATGGCTAAAATAGATAAAATTATAAGGCTTTTTTCATTAATTCAAATGGAATAATTTTTAATAATATAGTTATTTATAGACCATTAGGACCATTTACCTACATTATTATGATCATTCTATATTTTGTACTAAATTGGATTCAAATATGATCATAAAACTAATTATAGTTATGATGTAAGTCCAATGAAATTCTTTAGTATTTCGCCATTCTGATGTTCTTGACATATATGACACTTTATCACTTCTTCAACATATTCTGTCCTTACAAATATATAAAGCGCTGTTCACATGAGCAATCTATTCCAGCAATTTCGCAATGGAATTCTTAAGAATTCCAGTTTTAAAATCCCCTAGCGGTATCAATTTTAGGGTGTTCATATGAGCAATCTATTTTTTTCAGTAGAATTCTTAAAAATATATACACTTGATGAACTTATGAACTTAAGTTTATTATATAATCATAAAGTGGTAATATATATATTCATAATTTAATAATTATATAAGGAATTATATATTATAATTATAATTATTAGTTATTTATTAATTATTAATTAAACGATGGTTAACGATTAAATAACATAATTTTAATCAATTATAATCGTAAACGAATATAAATCGATTGACCCATATACAAGTAAATGCGTATGCATTACTACTCGTCAGTATACTTATGCGTGCGTTTATTTACCATTTACATATATTGTCACAAAACTAGAATAAATTCGGATTAGAACATTTATCAATAATCGCAGAAAAAATACAGACTGTCATATTTTGGCAAGTATTAATAAATCCATTGCGAAATTGCTGGAATAGATTGATCATGTGAACAGCGCTTAAGACAATATTAAGCACTATATATAAACTATATAGTTATTAAAAATGTATATGAACTATATAAAATAGTACATAGGCTATATATTACCTACATATTTTTAATAACTCTTCGGTTTGCTAACTGTCCATAATATCTTAAGATATTATTATATATTAATCCAATATATATCCTATATATATATTGATATATATTGATATATCAATTGAGATTCTCTTATTTTCTGACCACTTTACCATATTATTTGGTTAGGTCGACCTAATAGATCTATAAATACTCATATCCTGAATTAAATACGTGTTTATATCGTAGATTATTTTAATTTTATATTCCTAGTTTTTTTTTATGATTTTAATGAATGTTTTTGCTTTCCCTGATATAGATATTTAACAAATTAAATATATACTTTATGTAGGATATAATTAAACAAACATGTTCTTTTAGTTATTCTAATGAGATCATATTAGATTAGAACTCGGTGATATAATAGTTATCTTTCTAATCTTAAAAGTACAACTAGCAATCATGAGAGAGTATTATTAAGATATCTATCTGAAATATCTTAAAATATTTACCGAAATGCTTTATATGAATACAGAAGTTCAATTAAAGAATTTAAAATCATATATATAAGAATATAATCGAAAGTTTCTCTATTAAATACAAAATAATCCCACATTAATCAATATATTCTTAACAGTTTAACAAATATTATAAAAATATAAGTAAGAGTTGCTTTACCATTATAGAGAGTATCTAACAAGTGTTCAAATATAATAAATGAAATTCTAAATAATTGTAATGTTATGAATAATATATTAAAAATAAAATAATTTATTATTATTATTTTTAAAATAGTTTTTTATTATTTATAATATTCATATGCTATATAATCTATACAAAATCTATATATATTTATATATAAAGTTTATATAAAAACTATAGCTATGGGTAAAAATAAAAATAATAGTTTGAAAAAAAGATGTGATAACAAAAACACTCTAAGTTTACCAGAAAAAGAAATAGATATGGTAAATATTTCATTAGTATATAATAAATATATATATGGTATAATTATATATGTTAATATATATAAAATAACTAATAAATAGACTTACCGATTACTCAATATTACTAATTAGTGGATATTCTTAGTGGATAAATAGAAATATGGATTTATATATATACTAATATACTAAGAGATATATCTCAATGTAAATAAACACCTAATAAACACGATACAAATAAGTTTGACTAGTTTTATGTTCGAAGTATGTACATTACCTGGTAATTTAATCAATATTATATACTATATATTTTCTTATTACCTATATATTACTATACATTATATATGTAATATATAGTAGTATAATAGTGTAATATATACCATGATTCATTACTAATATATAATAATATGTACTACGCTAATTGGTCATTTATATAATATTTATAATTATAATAATTATATTACCTATATATTACTTAATCGATTACTATTATAGTATAGGTAACTATAGTTATAATTAATACAGTATATTATTGACTACCATATATAGTCTATATACTAATATATATATATATATATATATATATATATATATATATATATATATATATATATATGTATATATATATATATATATATATATATATATATATATATATATATATATATATATATATATATTAATATATATATATATATATATATATTAATTATATATATTATATACCTATATATACTAATTATATATATATATATATATACTAATATATTAGAAACTATGTTGTATTGATAATTCAAATATATTGTATACATTGAAAAGTAGGGGAAAGTAATCTAATACGGACACTTTAACAATAAATGGTCTTAACATTTTATGGCTCATTATGTTTATTCAAAAATTACAATATATTAATATTATATGATTATAGATATTATTGTGATTTTAAAATTTTATTTAATATTTTAATTCCGTAGATAACGGGGGTATCCGTATTCGGTACCCATTTCCGAATACGGACACCCTGTGTTATAATACGGACACCCTGTATACACTAGATAAACTATATATTATTGATGAATCAATCAAATAAATTACAATTACATTATTTATAATTAATTTTTTGAACAATTTATTCTAATTTAATTAGTTAATAATTTATTTATTTTTATTATTTTTTAATTAATAATACACTTTAAGTATCTAAATAATACATTTTTTAGATTTAGCTTTATTGGTGGTATTACTATTATAACACACACGATTTTTATGAAAATCAGAATAGTTCATACGCTGCGCGCTGATTGGTTATAGGGTGTCCGTATTAAGACATCTAGAGTATCCGTATTAGGAACTTATATGACCTCTAGAATTATGCTTATTATTTATTGAATATTTGATAACAAATATACAAATTATATATATAATTTTAGAATACTTAATTTTTTAATAATATAGTGTTACATTTTGTATCGATACATTTGTATATTCTTGAGAAGGTTTAAAGTAGAATTTTTTTTCATATATTTAAAAACATAATAAAAAAATCAGTTTATTGAATATATAAGAAATATTTTGAATAATTAAAAAATAAAAAATACTTTTTTATACTATTTATATAATTATGCATATTTTATTCATTAAACATTTAAACATTTTGTTGTATGATTTATGGTTTCTGAGATACCGAGAGTGTCCGTATTCGGGAACTGTCCGTATTCGGTTACTTTCCCCTATATAATGTAGGATTCATTTATAAGCAGTTTAATCAACATGTTGTAACTCATATCCTTGAAATAATATATGTATATACAATTAGTACATAACAATGTGTATAGTTTACATTAAATAACATATAGTTCGCATCAATAATATTGTAATTATATAGACAAGATTAATTTAAATTTCGGACAAATTCCGTCGAAAATTATATTTTCCATATTAATTATATTTTAAATATATTAACATATATGTATAATTTATAATATATATATATATACTATGCTATTTTTTGTGCTATTTCTTTTCCTTTCATCCCATCAAGGAACTTAGATTACGTTTTCACTTAGAACCATATAGCACTAATTTACCTTCGAAGTCGCTCTAATATTTAGACATCCATAGTTTTAATGAAGTCTGATCATTTATGTATACAATATTATATATATTATTACGATCCCATGTAATCCTTTTACATTTTATTACAAGATATGTGTAAGTAATATAAAAGAAATGTAGTATAGGTAGCTTAGTAACTTGTGTTATATTAATACGTGTATCTTAATTTAATAATGAACCATTTCTATATTTATTAATATGTATTTGTATATACTGAACATTAATTATATATGATAAATGTTGTATACATTTTGTGATACATTATGAAATATACTTCAACATTTATAATGAAAATATAGTCACAAAGTGTAGTGCCATTCAATAATATGTTATACCGATAATAAAATGTATTATATATTTGTAATAAAGGAAAAGAAGATTATTAAACTAATTTTTGAATTTGATTTTAATAATTAATTGATAACTTAAAACATAAACTTTATAGATTTCCTAATACTACTAAATAACAGTTATTCATAATCTATCTATAGATACTATAAATGACATATAAATGACATATACAAACTTATTATAATGCATATTACAAATACCTAATTTATTATTGTTATATTAATATTAATATAAATATAAATTACATAATATCATATTTATTAGTTTCCTATATTTATACAAGCCTCTTAGTATATTTAGTAACTTATAATATGTAACATTATTAATATGTAATTATAAAATTATAAATTTATAATTGTATTCTATATAATATATACTATTCTATATAATATAGACTATATTGTTCATATAACATTATTTAATTCCTGAAATGTGTTCATTATTATATTATAGTGTTATCAATATATATGTAAATTAGGTATCATATACAAATGTATGTTATGCGTATTAATATTTAAATTATTTATTTATTAATGAATTTATATTTCTTTAAATATAATAATATAATAAATGTCCTTATAATATCCTTAATATAATAATTGAAATAAAGGAAAAAAAATTATATTTTCAAATTATTAATTAATATAATTTATTATATGTTGTAAATATTATTAAAACTATAAGTAAAAGTTTAGTTTAAATTTATTTCATGTTTGGATATGTTTGGAATTTTTTCAAATTACATTATTTAAAAAATTATTATTCTATGAATTTTATATATATAATCATTTATATATATGAATGAATAAATGAAATCAGTTTATAGACAATTGTCAAAGGATAACCATTGAAGGCTATACGTTGCTTTATTAAATCAATACCTCCATAGTATATGAGGCCTATATAATAGCTTTATGACAGTTATAAAATAATAATAATAATAATAAGACTTATGTACTAGAATTCAATATATTAATAGTATACGCTATACTATAGAGTCTATAGAGTAATATATAACAAAAATAATAATAATAATAATAATAATAATAATATTGTCCCTCGGCGTATTTCATCATGTTTCAATTCATTATCTAAACTAATAAAACAATTATATATACATATATATATACAATAATATATACAAAAAGTTCGGATATTAAAATGTAATATAACATAAAATGACCCAAATGGTATAATATAACAAAATTTAAACATTAACGACGATTAAAAATATTAAAAATTATTAAAATGATAAAATATAAAGACAACATATTAAAATATATTGTAATAATATGAAAGTAAATAAAATTGTACATTATTTACTTCTAATATTTATTTAAAAAGTATTTCTTTAATACTTATAATTTGTAAATATTATATACATTTTCAAATTTTAATAAATTATTAATCATTAAATTATTATAGTATTTAGGATCTTTAAGGGCTAACAATTTGGGCATAACAATTGTGTTTTAGATTGTGTAGTTTTCATTAATGGTAAAATAAATTTTGTTTGGTCTTTATTAAAAATAATTTTTTTTCTAGATTAATGTTATAGTTATTATGTAAGAGGTTATATACAAATAATATTATTATAAAAGTTATAAGTTCATTCAATTTCATTGAATTATATCTAAACATATTATTATTGTATGATAAACGAATATATATATATATATATAAATATTATATAATATTATAAGAATATATATATATATATATATATATATATATATATATATATATTAGTTAAAATGAATCAATATATAAATGTTAATCAATTTATCATTTTATTAATTCTTAGATTTTTTTTAATTAATAATATACATATATATTTAAGACGATATCGTATGACATACTGAAATATGAACTCGAACAAAATAAATATGAAAAGTATTTATATATGCTAATACTGTTGATTCTATACGTATATTGGGCTTTAACACTATCGTTCCTCACGTTTCACGTTAAACAGTATTATCCGCATGGAAGGGGTTACTATTCATTTACATATTTAAATTTATCATTAATATTAACATAGTCATATATATATATATATATATATATATATTCCATATATTATGACATCAAATACAAGTTTAAAGATGGAAATAAAAAAAAATATTAACAGATTAACCATTATGTTCATATAATAACTAGTCCTTAATAATTTAGTCAAATAAAGTTTAATTTAAAAAAAATTAAAAAAAAACCATCCTAAGCTTTTTTTAGTGCTATAGTTGGTAGCGTATTTGATCTCTCTACTATAGCAATATAGTGTATTATAAACCATATAAAGTATTTTCTATAGTACTAACTTTTTCTCGTTACTTTACTATATACTGTATTAGTATACTCTACAGTATAATATAGTATACTATATTACTCGCTATAATACTATATTTATCTCTCTAATAAGGTATGTGTGTGTACTATAATATTATATAGTACACTATAGATAGAGAGAATAGTCGACGGTTATCGAGCGTTCCATAATGAAAATAATACTTATAAATGTATATGCTATTGTATATATTTGTATTGTATCTATATTGAAATAGGAAGAGGGGCATTGTAATGATAATACATATAATACCTTAGTAGGAGATATGAAGTATATAGGTATATAACTAACTGTGTGAAGATATGTGTAAAATCGTATTATAGATAGGTGAAATAATATAATAGTGAATATAATGTACAAACTATATTAATTGATCTGTCTGGTAGATCTTTTTATTGAACAAGTGGTAGTTTGTTATATCATCTAGATATAATTTATAATAAATGTGTATTATTTATTGAAATTGAACATATTGTTTGGTTATAGAAAATAGTAGTGGTTAAACAACTACATTTTGGGTTAACCAAAATGTTAAGTTTTATAGAGATTAACTAGGGTTTAGGTGTATATATATACACCACTTTCAGATACGTAGGACGTATAGAACGATATAGTTGTATGATACAATACAGCCTGAATCTATAATACTAATAATATTTTGTTAAATTATTAAAATTATAAGTTATTAAATGTTTAGTAATATCAGTTGATATCAGGTATATTTTGTGATTTAAGAATATAAATTATGAGTAATTGTATTTCGTATAATTCACTTTGAAGTTGGTAAAGTAGGTTACTAAGTGCTTACATATTAGAGCTGGTAGTGAAAACACCTTTCCCTAAATATAATGATAAATGTAACTGCGATATAGGATAATAATATATCATCATGTAATAGTCAAATATATATATATATATATATATAATATTGGATTAATGATTGCGCGACGTGCACTGCACGTTTAGAATAAACTGTATATAAACTGCCTGTGTGGCTCAGTGGCTAAGGCGTCAGACACACAAGCAGTAGGACACGGTTTCGAGTCTCGTCCGGACCATTAATTAATTTTATAAAATGGGTCTTAAAATATTATTTAGAAGTGATCTTATATAATTGTGTATATATATAAATGATCGGCTCTCGTTAAAACCATGGATGCCTTAACTATTAACATGAGAGCGGCTTCGAAAGGACATTAGAGCCATATATATGGTTATAAGTGAAAACTTCATCTAAGTTCCTGGATGGGATGAAAGGACTCCACCAAATAAAAATAACAATAACAACAATAAATATATATATATATATATATATATATATATAATGAATACAATACAAATAGCGGGTACAAATGGATATATATATATATATATATATATATAAATAACTTTGTTCAAAGTCAATTATAGTATATATGTTAAGTATTTATGTATATTTATAATGAGAGAATATTAAAATATGAATATTTTCTCCATAGATAGATGAATAGTGTATGGAAAATGGTATATGTACTTGAATTTAGTAAGAGTTTGGGTTTAAGTTATAGTAGGGGTAGGTGTTAAATGGTTACGTGGAAGTGATACATATTGGTGTGATGGATATGTGTAGGAATATATGTAGCTCTAGATCGAAATATTGATAATATTAGTATTTATTTTCTGGTTATATTCCATAGAAAATAATCTTCAGTATTCGTATACGAATACTTCCATATATGGAGATCCATATAAATCCATATATGAATATATGGTTATAATAATATATTGTTTATTAGGTAAACAAAAAAATAAATAAACAAAATATGGAAGAAAAAATATATATCAATTGATACCCAAATCGACATGGTACACAAATTAACATTGGATTTACAATTAATAACAAAACGCCTTGGTTTATTCATGCCGAATATGGTTATGTATGTAAAATATTATGAAGGTTTTATTTTGTTTAGGTTGGCATAATAGTTTATCTAAAAGATTGAAGGGAGTCCGTATATATTCCAGAGAGTGATATATATTCGATTAAAACAGAGTACTAGACAGTTGTATTATGTGTGTATACATCCAAGTGGAATGAAATATTAAAAAAATATATATTCTATATTTTCAAAATTTAAATAATTAACTTATTATTATTTATATATATATATATATATATAAATAATGATAAGTTAATTATATATTATTTATACAATTATAACATCTACAAAATATTATTTATATTATAATACTACAGCAAGGTATTATTCGTTATCAAAAACAAATACAAGTGATTTAATCCCGAATGAAATTATGGTTTTTGTTAATATATATTATATATATATATATATCAAATAACTTTACATCAGTTTTATTTGCCGATGATATAACATTCATTTAAATACATATAATTAAAAAACAATATTCAATGTAATATTAACAAACTATACGATTGATTGAATACATGTAATTAAATAAATAAATGTTCACTTAGTAAAACGAATGTATTATTATTTAATTGAAATAAAATATAAATACTGATCTGGATTTGAATATTAATAACATTAAAGTTAAACAAGTAATTATAATAAAAATCGTATGTGGCATTATAGATTGTAACTTGAATTGGAAATCGCAACTCATTTATGTTTCTAGTAAACTTTCTAGAACAATTACAATTCTACACTATATTGTAACTTATAAGTTAAAAATAAATAAAATATGAAATCTTTAATTGTATTATATAATGCTTTATTTTGATCACATCTTAATTATTGTTCAAAAATGTGGAGGAATATCTTCAGATTCAGTTTTTAAAATATTTGTAATTAACAAAAAAAGAGCAGTATAATATATTAGTAATAATAATTATATGTATTAAAATGATTATAATATTTCTAATTCTATTAAATTTGACGATATTATAAAAATAAATAGTATAAAATTCATTTTTCGAGCCAGGAATAATGTTTTACCTAAGAATTTATAATTATTATATAAAGCTAAATCTTATAATGGAAATATGTTTCATAGAATAAAAGTACGAACTGACCGAAAAGCATTTTGTTTATCGAATACCGGTCCAATGATGTGAAACAAAAACCTAAACCCAAACCTCAAAAAATAAGAAACATTACTAAATTGAATAATTTTAAAACAATTTTTAAATCTTTTATGATATAGTCTTATTAATTTTTATTTTATATTTTAGATATCCTATTATGAATCATTGTATTATGTGATATATTAATTAATTTATTTGCTACCTTATTTTATCAATATATATCAGTATTTATTTTATATATATTATTGTATAGTTGTAGAGCTTTCGTTGATATAGTTTTTTTATATATGTTTACTTTATTTGCTAATTTTAGAGTTTATAGGTTTTCATTTTTTTTCGATAACATATTATACAAATATTTATTTTAAATACACGATGAGAATGATTTTGGGTTTTTTTTGCAATTTTACTATTGTAATTTGATATCAATTATTATTATATATATATATATATTATTTTTATTGTATTTTATGTATAACTAAAATATTTACATAGTTGAGCTCTATATAAATATATAAATTTTAATATAAAAATGTACATATTTTAATAATATTAATTTTAATATGTTGTTTATTATCCTGTTATTTTATATTTAAATACTATGTATGAATTATATCTAGATATGTTTATATAATTAAAAAATATATATATAACTATTAATTTATATATATATATTTATAAATTTTAGGAAAAATCAGATGCTCTGTATACTGTATTTAAATTAATTCTTTTGAAATATAAATATTATTATTTAGTATTTTGTATAATAACTGTTCTATTTCAAGCTGCTAAATTGAAGGTTTTAATTTTTGCATATATAATAATAATAATGCTTATACGTGTGCCTAGTGTAATGAACATTCTATGTATTTATAGTATGCATATATACTGTAGAATGTTCATAATGGTATATTATATTTTTTAATTATCTAAATATAGTTAATAATATAGTTATTAATTATAAGTGTGTAGGGAAAAGTCTCCTATTACCGACCCCTAAATGATTATTTGTAATAACTTATTCAATATTAAATATATTTATTTGAAATTTTGTATGTAGGTTAATATTATGGCAATGAATAATGTAGCTATTTTAAATTTTTGATATAATTATATATACAAGAATAAAGAATAAACATGTCGTTAATCGGATACATGTACCTAATACCGACCCCCTTAAGGGGAGAATTCTCCAATTACCGAGTACCTAAAATAATCATGGTATAAATAAGTGTAGTATTATAATATCGAATAAAAATATTTTATATACATAAATATAATTACTTATAACATGCATGCAATTTATTTATTATTGAATTTATGTTTTAATGTAATATTAAATTTAGATTTAAACTTTATAGTAATTATATTAAAATAGTGTATATTATTATTTACTATTTATTTATTAATCAGTGTGTATATAATCGAATGGAATCATGAATCCTTAATCTATATAAATGATACACAAACAACTTATGACATATTTTAAAGTAAAATACTAATCTATTTTATTGGATATCATAAATCACATGGGGTCGGTATTATGGTAATTTAGGGGGTCAGTATTAGGAAAATCATATGGGTTGCTATAATTAAGATATGTTGGTTAATAGTTATTCAAATTTAATTATTTTCATAATAGTTACAAAAATGTTATTGATCTACAATATTATATGCGGTATTAAATTTTCTTTTAATTAATAAAGTATTTACAATAATTTAATAAAAGTTATTATTCAAATATTTAAAAAGTAAAAACAGAATATTACATTTTATCAAATAACAATTGTAGGGGTGAATATTTTTTTAAACAAAATACTTATTCATATTTATCATTAAATTAATAACAGTTAATTTATATATAATTTTGTGTATCTCTTATAGTTACTGAGATACGATAGGGTCGGTTTAGGAGGGGTCGGTAATCGTATACTTTCCCCTACTTATAAAGTCCAATATTGTTGTAATGCTTATAGTACGTACGATGTGGACATCTCATAACTGAAATGTTATCAAATATAGATATATATATATATAAATATAATTATATAATTATATATATTATAATAGATATAATTAGAGGATATTACTAAGTATATATATATATATATATATATGATTACAAAAATATTACATTAGTATATGAATAAATCTATTAACTGTATATTAATGTATTTACGACAATATATATATATATATATATATATATATATATATATTTAATGTATAATATATATATAATGTTAGGAAATGTACAAACTGCAATGTGTGTTCACGTTAGTGTGTATGTGTATGTGGACCGGAATAACGTTCACGATGGCATTACTTACATTCGTCATGACGTCATATCAAGTTATCAAGAAATGCGGTAACAACAAACTATTACTGTGGAGTTATTGCATAATGTTCTATTGCATATTTAAGATGGAGATTTTTGAAAATTTCTTAGTATATACTAATATATATATATATATATATATATATATATATATATATATATATTTATATATATATATAATAAGTGTGTGTTTAATTTAATTCGTAATAAATTGCATATTTTTTAGTATGATCAGGAATCCTTGATATTATCACATATTCCCTGGTATTATCATATATTACATATATGTATGTATTTATGTTTTATTATAGAAGTTTTACTTATCCAAGATTTGATCAATAATTAGTCATTTTTAATATAACATTTAATTTTATAAATAAATATAACTTTATGGCGATATATATATATATATATATATATATATATATATATATATATATATGTGTGTGTGTATATGTATGCATGTATGTGAGTACATATACATACATATACAACATATAGTTTATCACATTCATCAGAACACGTTTGTATTTACGCACGATCAAGACGAATCTGACCATATACTGAAAGTATGTCATCAGCTGTGGATGTTCCGTATGTTGACGTTAGGCATGCTCTTAAGAATTGTCAGCTTCGGATGTGAATATATTGATAGAGATAATGTTAGATACAAGAAAATATGTATATGATATTTTATTATTGTGTATATATATATATATATACATATTTAACTGACTGTGTGGCTTAGTTGGCCAAGGCATCAGCTAAATAATCAGTATGACATGGGTTCAAGCTCCATCTGGACAATTAAAATATGTCTTAAAATACTATTTAGAAGTGATCTTATAAAATTGTGTACACATAAATGATCGGCACTCATTAAAACCATGTATGTCTTAACGCGAGAGCCGCTTCGAATGGACATTAGAGCCATATATAGTTATAAGTTTAAATCTTCATCTAAGTTCCTATCGGAAGGGATGAATGGACTCCACCAAAATAAAATAATAATAAATATATATATATAATTATGTTCTATATTTCTTTCTAGTATATTTTTCTGAAATCGACTTAGGTATATAATCTATATAACCTATATGATCTAAAATATTAACTTAACTATTATTCAGTGTAAAGATGGATTGGATACTGTTTGGGATATGTTGCCATACATAATTAATTTACCTCAACTGTTTCTTTCACCGATGCAAACGTTTGATCAATATATCATGTGTGTTAGTTAATACATTTATTATAACACAATAATAAACAGTTAGTATATACTGTCATATGGCACTCAATTGATCAGTGGGCATTATTTAACTTATCCTTTTTGTAGATTACAATTAATATACAACAAATATACGGTATTGAATCATACATAATTGTAGTATATATATATAGAATTTGCTATGTGTCACAATATATAATTATTTATAATTCATTATTTAAGTTCAATGAACTTCTATATCTACCTGGGTTCATTCTCGTTTATTACGACGAACCAATCTGATTATTATTATATTATTATAAGTAGTTTATAAACTATATATATATATATATATATATATATATAAGTATATAGTTATAATGCGTTGCACCTACAGGTGCGTATACGAGTGATTAGCACACCTATGATAATTGACAATAAATCCTATTATCATCATATATATATATGTATATTTAGAAACAAAATAAAATAACTAAAATATATATATTTTCAATTTTCAAAAAACAGACATTTCTGCTTAATTTAACATGACGTGGTTAAAATCACATCTCATATAACCAACTGGATGTGACCGACTTATCGATAAATACTATTTATACTATGTTCTACATTTCCGACAAGTCCGATACAGTTTGAATTATCTGAAATGTACTTTCACATAAATCTAAATGTTATTACAAATAGAAAATAATATCGTAAATTAATGAGAAAATTTAACTTTATTAATTTCATAAATATAGACTTAATACTTTCTAGAGATAGGGATATTTTATAAGACAAAATAGTAATTTAAAAAATATATTTATAAAACATATACTAGGTATATGTACAACGTATAATTAATCAACTTATGCCAGATACAATGCGATACAACGCTAAACCGGCGAAGACTGTGGACCCTAGTAAAGCTCTTACTGGATCACGTGGTAATGTTCATTATATGCGAAACCCTGCACACCTATATCTTCGTGAACGGCTTCATACACGACTTCCCTTTCATGATGGAGCTCACGGTCCTCGAAATGTACGGATTAGTCTTCCTGTCTTTTCATTCGTTCATGGTTTATTATAATTAGAGAAGTATATATATATATATATATATATATATATATATAAATTATAAATTAATGCGTGAATGGAAATATAAATGTGTGTGTGTGTGTGTGTGTTAATATAATCTAAACTTTTATTACAAAGAATTAACTTATGTATCAACTAAATATATTCCGGCGTTTATCTCATATGTTCGTAAACTTATTCTTGTAACTGCAGTTATTGCGATGTTTGAATCTGGGTCATGGTCACGTGATGTGTTTCGTAACCGGTGTGACGTCACACGGTCGTCCTTCGCTTATATTCCGAGTTTATAACGGTAACAGTTTGTGGAGGTACGTACGATGTAGTATATATATATATATATATATATATACGTATATGAAAGTGTAATATATACTGTTTACTAAACAGTGTTTAGTACATTTCGTATACGAAATTTATATATACAAATTCCTGAACATATCGAATATATTTTATAATATACATTAATATGCTATATTATATTATAATATATGATGATATAGTATCTTATATTATAATATATGTTAAAATATGATAATATGGGAATATTTAATAGGTCATTTGATAGAGGAATGCATTTATTTTTAAAAAGGTAATATATATATATATATATATGTGTATCCTATTGGTATGTATTTGTGTATATTTATTATTTAATTGAATTAAATGTATTGATTAATATAAATTTCAATATTATGTATTAAATATTAAAATGAATATATGAATGAGATTCATTTACAAATTAATATTAATTTATATAAATACATAATTTAAAAATAATGCTAATTTAAAATATATATATATATATAAGTTCTCAATTTTTGTTTACGGAAACTTGGCCCAGTAATGATGATATATATATTTGTCCTATTCAGTATATGCATGTGAATATATAGTTTGTACATTATAATACACAATCTATATATGCAACCACATACCGATGGTTGTTATTAATAACCGTGATCACGTATAGGTGATTCATCACCTCCAACATATTCTTCATATTTATTAGTGATTTTCTCTGTATCTTTAATATTTCTTCTGATATATGTGGTATATGTATGATATATTTTCCGGTAAAATCGGATGCTAACATATCCATCTCTATAAGAACTTAACGAACTATTATTTTATACAGCATAACTATTTTTTTTATATTATGTTATATATTATTTCCTATCGTATGTTTGTCCTACTAATATTGTATACTAGTGAGGGTTATTTCTACACATTTATTTATATATAAATAAATGATTTATATATATAAATATATAAGAAAATTAAAATTTATATTAAAAAATAACCTCCAAACCATAGAAATTATAATTTGAACCTGGTATAACTAGATACATTTATCTTATTTCTACCAATAAGATCGTAAACTTGTGGAATTATATATAATTAAGTATATATTTTTATACATAATTTACATTTATAAATGATTTATCATATTCATTAATATTCTTTCAGATATGTTTATGAAGTAATTATTTCTGGTAAAGAGGAATCTGAATATTGGAAATTTTTTTCGAAAGTCACGTGTTTCCTATTCATGGTGATAACAAATGATTTCAATTACGTAATATTCATTGTAATACTTATGTTGTTTATTGGTGATTATATAGAGGATATCTGCTCGAATATCATCAATAAGAATATATTTATATCTTACATTAGGGTTTGTTTCTAGTAAATATCGGTTTACCTATTTGTTTATATATATAATTATCATATAATTTTTTTCTAATATTATATTTTATAAATGACTTAGTCCTAAGATAATATTTAAAATAATAAAGAATGCACAAATTTATGAATAATTTATTATGGATTATATTAATTAATTTAAAGTGCATATAATAATTGTTCCTTATTTCCCTAACTATTTTTCTTTTTTATTTTATTTTCTTATTATCTCGCCTAAGTCAAAAGTGATTTATCATTAATGAAGTGTATAAACTATTAAATAATAATAATATTACTAATATATATGTAAATATAACCACATATACATGCAATACTACAGAATAAGTTCATATCAGCCCAGTGGAATAGGAGATTAACCTGCCTAATGTACGTATTCGTATCTACTCCGTTCGTGCTGGCAGCGATGTTTCTTTACTTGGGTACAGCTGACGGACTTCAAATACTATTTTATAAATCAACCCAGTCAGGTTTTCATTGATTAATATATTAATCAAACGCTAATAAATATCATAGAAATGAACAATGGAGTTATAAATAAACTATAGTTTATAGACTATAGTCTTTTGTATGTTCAACAAAATATATCTATTTATAAAAAATACAATTAAATTTATTTAAAAAATATTTGTGTTGTTCATATGTTGCAGTACATTATTGATTTTAGTTTTATTTAGGGTGTGTTTTTCGTCATCCAGCTACGCACAACGCGCGACATCGAATTTTACAAAGTGTTTTTCGTCAACCATTCGTCGAACTATATATCATCATATAATTATTGGTAAATATATGCGCGCATACCTAAAAATAGCAATACCGTTATGATTGTGACGTATTTTATGACTCAGCTCATGGGCGGAGCTTCAAATGCGTGCGACGCCGTTCGTTCTAGAATTCAAATTCAATGAAGAACTGCGCGGATAGGAATAAATGGTGTATCGGCGAAGTTAGCTGTTCGGCGAATGCTGTCCGATATCTCGTACAAGTTTACATGTAGTGAATAGGGCTTTGTAAAATTCGATGTCACGCGTTGTGCGTAGCTGGATGACGAAAAACACACCCTTAGAATCCAGTTATCATCATAGATTTAGTATTAATTGATGTATTAATTAGGTGTGTTTACAGTGTACGTCGTACAGTGTATGTCGTGTACGACGTTAATAGTGAATACATCAATATGTATAATATATTTAATAATTCTACATGTAGGTTTTCATTGTATACATCTAATATGTATAATATATATTAACTAATATGATCTACATACAATTAATTTTATACATACTATGTTTAATCTCAACTATTTGTATTAGTAATTAATTTATAATAATAATTTTTTTTTGTTAATTTTCTATTTTTAATTACTTTTATTTATCATTACAAGTTTGATTATTATTATCATTACAAGTTCGAATGTGTTTAGGTATATTATAATGTATATCATAATAACATTACATGTATAATATACTTTAATTATAATATGTTATATATGTAAATATGTTATACATATATATATGTATAAACTTAACATTGTAAGTATGCATACAATTATCATATTATTTAAGTTTAAATTAAATTATTAAAAAATATAAACCATTTTTATATTTATATTTATATGTATATGTGTTTGTGACTATTATATTAAATATTGTATATCAAATAGTTTCAAACATGTTGCAAGTTATCGGAGTATCATACGTAGTTATTCAAGTTGCGTTGCCTATCAAAGGAGTCGTCAAGTGAGAATATTTGAAGAATATATTCTCATATTTAATTAAATATATTAATAACTTTATATAATCTTATATCTTAAAATAAAATAAAATAAATTGTGATTTATATAATATATAATATATGAATAATATAATTAAAACTGTTAATAACACTATATTTATAATTTTTTTAATTTATATGTATTTATTTATATATATATATATATATATATATATATATATATATATATATATATACTGTATACAGTAAAACCTCTCTATAAGAAACTATTTTTTTCAGTACTTTTTTTTATAAAGAGGTTTTCTTATAAAGAGGTTTTTACTTTTCCAATGATTTTAAGAATTAATTTATAATTGAAAATGCATTATATAACCTATAGGTTATATATATAGTATATTTATTTATTAATCAAAAGAATAATTTAAAAATATGATTTATTTAAAATAGTTTTTAATAATTGTTTGCTTTAAATTATTGTATCTGTACAATGTTTAGATAACATATTAATAGAGTCATAATAATGTGGTGAATTGTTATTCGCTAAATATAATTATATGCTAAGTATATCTATTATATATTTAACAAATAATTTTATAATATAATAAATTGTATCTTAAATAAATTTAAGGATATAACATCATTAATTTATTTTAATAAATTTATGGATATACAATAACATTTATTAATTAATTTTAATAAATTCAAGGATAATAATAACATTTATTAAATTAATTGTAATTCATTTCGAGTGGATTTATGTAATATAAAATATGTGTAAGAAAAAAAAATATCTTTATAATAATTAATTTCTAAAATTGTTATCAATATACAATACTTCTATTTATATATAATTATTTTTTATATTTTGTATACAATAAGTTTCTTATAAAGAGGTTTTTCTTATATTTTTCTTATAAGATTTTCTTATAAAGAGGTTTTTTAATGTTGAAAAGGTTGAATTTCAACCAAATGTGTAAACAATTTTCTTATGAAGAGGTTTTTCTTATAAAGAGGTTTCTTATAGAGAGGTTTTACTGTATATATAAATGAATACGTGAATTTAGCTTATTTATAAATACAGTATATCAGTGAAATAAATTAGTCATCAATATATATATATATATATATATATATATTGTGCTACGTATATGTACATATACAAATAGCGAGTACATGTGGACCGAATCTTTGGACTCATAACGAAATCGTATAGTTATACATGTATATTGTACACAGGTATGGTATAGAAGTTATATTGAACTTATCGATATACCAACCTGCTCTTGGTAATGATATAATTAATACAAACACGACTAAATATAAATAATATAACTATTTTGTAATTATATTGTGTTCATTAGTGTTCTAGAACTTCTATGAGAAAACTATCTCATAAAAAAATAATAAATACAATAATAAATACAATAAAATAAAATGTAACTCTCAATACCAAGAAATCATCATGTATATAACAATAAAATTATAATAAAATGTAATAAAAATATTTAAAAAATGTAAAATTCCACTAAAATAATAAATAAGTTAAACTATACAAAATCAAAGAAAACGAAAGACCAAATTAAGGCTACAAAGATAAAAAAATATCTATACAATACGAACAGTTTAAAAGAGCTAAAAAGAATGAAAGATGACCATGTAAATAAAATAATAAACAATACAGATAAGTAGGTGTAAGTGATTAGATATAGTTATTTAATAGCATGTTTTTAATATGCATTGTAAAAGTATTCAAATTCGTTAAAGATGATATGGTTGTATTTAAATAATTCCATAAACATGCTCCTTTGTAATGAATACTACATTTATCATGATCAAATCTTATTTTTGGTATTAAGAATGTTGTATTTAACCTAAGTGTATAAAAGGAGCAATATTGGGTAAATAACTTACACATTTAACTATGCATATAATTTATAATTTATTTTTAATTATCTATATCATTATTTGCATATATTTCTATTTATAGTTATATATTCTAATCATATATTTATAAATATATATATTTAGTATATCTTTAAATTTAAGTATGTCATATCTTAAGTAATATATGTATACATATTCATATGCATTTTAACTAACTTTGAGTACAACGATAATACAAAACAAATAAAAAACATTTGTATCGTGTATTTAGATATATTTTGTATTAAGTTATTGATAAATACAAGAGAACAAATATTAGAGATTATAATTTAAGACTGTGTAATTAATTGGGGAAATATATTATTGAATATCGATGATCATCTCCATATTTGTAATCTATTTTAATTTAATTTATTTTAATTTAATTTACTCTAAAGACTTATATGCCGTAGTAATGCGATGTCTACATAAAACATAGTACATTATAGAAGATAAAAACACAAACTAAACTAAAGATAATAAAAAGTTACAAACAATTAAGGTAAACATTTAATAATATGAAATAGTGAAAACATAAATTATAGTCTTTTTAAAAAACTACTCAGGCTGTGTTTTTGTCAACTACTTGTGGAAGTTTGTTTCTACTAACCACTTTAAAGTATTTTTGGTAAACCACCGGTGGTATGTGTTTTAGGTTAACCACCTTTTGTTCAACCACTATTACAAGTATGTATATATAAATATATATATATACAATTAAATTATAATCTCTAATATTTTTTCTCTTGTATTTATCAATAACGTAATACAAAATATATCTAAATACATTATATGTATATGTGTATGTATGTGTGTGTGTGTGTGTGTGTGTGTGTGTGTGTGTGTGTGTGTGTGTGTGTGTGTGTAATACATATTATGTATATATATATATATGCATACATGCCTACATACATACATACATACATACAAACACACATACATACATACGTACATAAATACTAGTGATGCGCGCTTTTTGATGCCGAGCTAAGACTTTTGTTTATTTATGCCGAGCCGAAACTTTCATTTTCGGAAAAAAAAACGAGCACAAGCCGAACTGAGAATATAGCTATACGAGCCCCAACCGAACCGATACTCTAGCCAAATGATTCCGAGCCGAGTTGATACTCTTACAAAACATAACCAAGCCGAAATGATGCTTTTTTGAATTACATTTAATAATAATTTGTATATATGTCAGATTTCAATCAATTAAACACAAATTATATGCGCCAACTTCGCGATTCAGTGAATAATAATGTAAATGTCATCTATTGATATAAATAATACCGAGCTTTTGATGCCGGGTCGAGACATTTGGTTATTGATGCTGAGCTGAGAATTTCATTTTCGGAAATAAAACGAGCCCGAGCCGAGATGAGACTCTAGCCAAACGAGCCCGCGCCGAGCCGATACTCTAACAAAACAAGCCGAGTTGAGACTTTAGGCAACTGAGACTAAGAATGCATCTATTCTTTATATTTGAGCATCATTTACATCACTAATACATAATTACATACATACTTGAGATACATAACTTAAATTTAATTTTTGATAATAATAAATACATTATTAGATCGTATACGTTCTAATAATTCTTATATAATATTTACATATATGTATATATTTAAGAGAGTTTTAAAAATATTATTCGTAAGTGATTAGTAATTATTAAGTTATGAATAATTAAATGAGAGTTATATTGTATCCTATAATCATTATAATTAAATAAGCCAATTAATTAATATATTTGAGAAGTAGTTACTGAATATTTGTACATTTAGAATATACTGAGCTAAATAAAAGTAAGAGATCATTAGTATAATCAAAGTATACTATGCTATATATTCTGTAGTATAGACTATATACTCTATACTATAGAGTGATTCAATTATATTAGATATATTAGTCTTCATTTCACTTATACTAAGAAGAAATAAATGAAGATTAAAGTTTACAGTTTGAATAATATGGAATACTTGGCTAATAAATAATAATTGTATGTCAGAATATATAATAAATTATGTAAATACATTATTACTAGACAGAAATGGTGGATTATATTTTGTGATAGATGATTAGGAAGCCGTAGAAATATCATTTGTAAATATGTTAGAGATTAAATAATATTCAGATAGTCAATTAGACATACACTTCGAGCATCGGATATTATTTTTCTAGTTAATTCAGAATCTTCAGTGTAGGATATATTAGGCTGAATTTAATATGAATAGTTACGTACGTACGTATTTACGTATATAGCCTAAGTAACTATAGATATGGAAGGAAATACATATAAATGTCAAATAGTGATATGAAATAAGAGTGATATACATCCACTAGGATATGTACTTAAAATAACGGAAAAATAAAAAAGGAAATTGTGAGATTTAAAAGGATGTGTACATGAAAATCAATAGAAAAATTAGTTTTTTAATCGTTACTTGTCAATATCACTCATCTATCTCGTAATTTTTTGCGATTTATCATTTTATATTTACCCTATAACCTCTTAAATCGTATGTGTGTGTGTCTGTGTGTGTGTCTGTGTGTGTGTTTGTGTATGTGTGTAATTATAACCGTAATTGTAACGTAGTTTCTTTAATCACGTGACACTAAATCGAGCAAATAGCAATAATTAAATAAATAAATCACGGGACTACCAATCTAGGTAACACACACACACACACACATACACACACACACGATTTACGAGATTATAGGGTGAATATAAAATGATAAACTATAAATCTATGGTAATGATGGATTTAATATAGGTTTGTATCGGTGTGATCCACGCATTTTAAAGCTGGAAGTAACGACACCAGAAGTGGTAGAGACCATAAGTGGTAGAGACCATAAGAATGTGAATACGAAGTGTAGCCTACTAATGGGGTGCGGTATCATACACATTTGTATAGGAAACTTAGCTAGAGAGTGAGAGGTAGACGAGGTGTAATGATTAGCTTGATTATGATATTAAATATAGGAGATGTTGCAAATTGATAAGTATTGATGAAGAGTGCACTCGTGGGTAAAATATAGGTATGTATGTATATTTAGTACCCCTTTCTAGTATGAGGTAGAGAAGCAATTATTTAGGCCAACGTTTTATAACATCTGATAAGGATATTAGGCCAACTTTATTATAAACTGAAATTTCATTTAAATAATATCATTTCTTTTATATATTGTATAATTTGTATATCTTATTAAATATTATAATTTATTGTGAAATTATAACTTTATAAATTTTATTTTAAAATTTCTTTTTTATTTGTAAATAAATAGCTGTTTAGATAATTATATTTGATTGTATAGTTTGTATTATCATATATGACATATAATCATGTTTTTCCTAAATATGAACTTATATAAAGAGTTGATAAAGGAAAGTGAAAAAGCGATAAGAACTCATACATCCACTATATATAATACACTTGGACAGGTTTATTATACTCGTATATATTTATCTGTTATATATATAATCGACTTATTTAATATATAAAAGTATATATACTTTATAAAATAGATTTATATATATAACTGATCATATATGAAGTATACTCACCTTATCTGCTGCTTTCGATAACAATCTTACAAACCAAACTAAATATGTTTGATATTCCAGATATAGGACAGTAGAAGCCGAGTGTATCGACATCCCAGGGCTATCCGAAATTATGTTGATATGTCATATGTCATTATATACGATAAGGGCGTGGCTAATTTAAAATTACGCCCATTTGTAGAATTTATATTTATATTATCAAAGAAAAAATATATGATAGGGCATATATAGGTACGCCGTACCTGTTACGGGTATACCATTGATTTAGATTATATCGATATTTCTGTGTATTAACTATTACAATAATGTAAATTATAATGAATATAATTATAAACAATTATGTATTTAATAAATTAAATTAAATACAATTATGCATGTAATATGTATACCTATATATTTTATTTTTATTATTGATAATTAAGTAAAATAATTAGTAATCTGTGTTTGTTTAGTAGTTATTAACTTTGATAGATAACACTTTTCAATACGTGCTTTAATATTTAATAACCGCTGACATAATAATTCAGAGTTATCGATATTAGTAATGGATATATAATGTTTAACATCGTTAATAATATCAAGAATATCGTCTGAAGATTTTATACTAACTGACTCACACATAGGACTCACACCTATTATCATCGCATTCACAATCATTTGCGTAATTTATATTAGAAATAATATGTGGTATTGATAAAACATTAGTATCGTATGAAATAATACCAATATCTATAGATATTGGTATTAATATGTATACATTAATATAATCTGTATAAGAAATGTTTACGTTATTTTTATAAATACATCTCGTATTCGAACATCATCTAAATTTGCAATATCATATGCATATGTTTATGTATATTACCCATATTACCCATATTACCCATGGGTCATATACCGGTGTGTTCATCGTTACAAAGATGACATTACATTTTTTAAAGCAATTTTGAATACATGATGGAGTAACATTGTTACATGAATTAACAATTAAATCATATGCCATTAATACATCTATATTTGTCTTTGTCGAATAATGTATTTCTATTAGATTCTTTTTAACGATCTTGATCTGTAATGATATTTAAAATTGGCTATGACACCCGTGTGACATGGGCCATGTCCATCGGTTGCGTCCTCGATGTTGTTCCCGGAGGTATCGTACATATTTGGGTATTCGTCAGTTGAGAAACAGCAACGTGCGCTAAGAGTGATTTTAAAATGGCTATTGGTTATCGATTCCTTACCGGCATTTGGAACATCAAAATATGAGTATAGAGAATACACAAACATTTTTTTTTTAATTTAGGTCAATATTGTACATGCGCCAGGCTGGTCAAATTTAACAACATTTAACATGTGAATAGATAGGAGAATACCAAAAAAACATAAATATGTATATTTTTCATAGTTATAATTAAGCTACAATTATGAAATTTTCAAAATATGTGTAATGTGTATAGTTCCTTTGAATATTATAAATTCATAACAAAATTAATTTTATTTCTATGATTTTTTTTAAATTATAGGATTTTCCAGAATTTTTTTTGACCTCTCATAATTGTGTACAGAATTGTTATATTTTATCAATTTATATTATATATAACAAAAAAAAACAATTAATTAATCACTATATATTACAATTTGGCCGAAAAAATAATAACTACCCTGGTGTTTCTTTAATTTTGTTAAAAATCATCAAAAAATGACCATTTTTCTGTGGATTGGTACCTTTACACATTTTAAGATTTTTTTTTTTTTCTTTTCTACTTCATCTTAAGATGTTATATTTTAACATACAAGTATTATAAATTTTAAAAAATAACTCTTTATAATTTTAATAAATAGTCAAAGTGGCCTAATTTTTTAGAAAATTTGTATATATATAAAATTTATTTTATTGTTTAAATTAATTATCTAATAACTAATATTGTAATTAGGGATATTATAGATAATATTTACTATATATTAATGTTATCTATTAGAAGAATATAGTATTTAAAAAAAGTACTCATTATTATATATATACCCATTACAATACAATACAAATAAAATGTACAGAATTCAAATAAATGTCCTCAAGGACATTTTTTTATAAACATATACAATACAATTACATAGGAATAACGACATTTCGAGATTTATTTTTTTTTAATAATTTTGTTTTTTAAAACCTCCGGCGCACCACCAATAATGAACCAAAATGAATATGGTTTAATAAAATAGTATCATGAGCATCATATCTATAGAATCTACTATGCCGGTTTAGGATCTTTAAAATTAAATCACTCTTAACGTGCGCAGGACAGTTATCTAGAACTAAATCTACACTGTAAAACATAATTCCACTTTAACCTAAAACGTATGGGTTACGTTACGTTTCTTTGAAGCATACATATGACGGACATATGGCGGACATATATGTTGCTATAGCATCACAGTGGATAGCAGAAATAAGATAACTTGTTCACATAAGTATACACATTACCATTCAGATGAGAATAGAGAGGAATCCCGATACTTTATTTAGATCGTATCGTATGACTCATACCGAGTGCGTGTGTCACATGATACGATTTAGGGTAACTGAATAATGTAGGTATTAACATTAAGAAACATTAATAAACATATTGTGATAGATGTATAGTTATGTGTAATCTATATTATAATATTATCTATTGATAATATAATAGTATCTATTGATAATATAATATTATCTATTCATAATATAATTAGAATATATTTTAATATAATTAACATATATGTTAACGTACGTAATGATTCTTATGTTAAGTTTAGTAATTAAATTTAAATGTATCTATGATATATTATATAGTAACATCGTGGATGTATGATTTAAAAATGGTTGTTGATAATTTGATATTATGTTAATAATGAGATGTATAATTTAAAGGTATTCAATACTTATATATAATAATAAGCCGTTATAGATAGATGTTTTCTATTAACTCGTACATTGTTTTACAAATGAATATATTTAATATACGCTAGTACTACATTTTACAATATATTGTAAAATATAAAATATATATACTAATATTCCACCAATAATAAATATATTTAAATGTATATCTCGTAATGTATACATTATAGATTTATTTTAATATTATATTGTGTATAAGAAATAAGTGTACAAATAAACAATTCATTAATTACCATTATACTATATCGTAATGAACTCTAAACGTTGTATTATAATACATATATCAGGACATATGTGTTAAGCCATCGTGGGGTTTAACATACATTCAATATTAATTTAACTCTAACACAATTATAATATATTATAATTTATTTATAAATATAATCACATATATATATATAAATAAATATATATAAATTTAACTCTAACACAATTATAATATATTATAATTTATATATAAATATATTCACACATATATATGTAATCATTACAATATTCACATACTTATGGTTACATACATTGAATCCAATTTGATTTTAAAACTAAATATGTACGATTACATTAACAACTTTAAATAAATCTGAATCGAGTGACTTATGTATTCCCAATGAATGATTTTAAAGAGTCGTGTATAATTATCCATTACCTCTATAGAGTTTATACTCTATAGTGTATACATATATGTGATATCAATATATATATATATATATAGTCAATTTAATCTGTAAAATATATATTTACATTATCAACATCAATAATCACCTATGAATTTATATTAATAAATACATATTTAATATTCAACATTTTGAATGTTATATATATACAATGTTATGAAAGTGTATTGTTAATAAACCTAGATGTATTCTATGATACGGTGTGTATTTATTGTAAGTAATACCTATGCATACCTATTTAATATAATAATGACATTTCTAGAAATATCAAGTAAATTAATATTCAATATGTGTAATACATTTATTTATCTTTATCGAAATTACTCAAATTAATGGTTTAGACCTCGAAGAGCAGTATTTTTTAATTTAAATCAATGTATATTATAATTATATATATAGGGGAGAGTACTCGAATAACGACACCCTAACAATAAATCACCATAACTCTATTATTTCTCAATTAAATATTTCCAACTTTTATTTATAAGTATTAAGTGTTAAATAATATAAGAATTAAATTAAATTTATTTTGTTTAACTCTGAGATAACAGGTGTGTCGATATTACAGGCACTGCCTCGAATACCGACACTTTGATACATAATATCGACACCCTAAATATATCGATATTTAGATATACCATATATAATTTACTATCCACTATCCAATCAGAAATAAATGCGCGTTACTTTTAGTTAACACGCATAATTCATACATTATTTTCCTATAATTAATTTATGAAAATATTTTATATTTTATATTTTATTATACATATTAAGTTTTAAATTACATAATGCGAATATTGTACGTACATAGAAGTTTTATATAGTTTCTGAAAGACTTTTAATTCCAAGTAGAATCAATTCCAAGTATATGTGTATATTATTAGGTATGTATATTAATTTATGAATATTATCATAACGCACGCACATTATAAACAAATAACGCTGATTGGTTAAAGGGTGTCGATATTACGAGTAATTAGGGTGTCGGTATTATGAAAATGTATGTTGCTTAGGTCAATAACCTTGATACAGATTATGAAAAATACAAAATCTTTTCGGCACATTGTAAAATATATTAGATCTATACGATGTATTTAAAATATTTAAAATATATAAATTTTCAAATGATTGAGAATAGATATTGTACTTCAAAAATTTCATAAATTTATAGTTGTAACGAAAAAAAACAGTTTTTTGTTTATAATTAAAAAAATATAAATATTAAAAAAAAAACTATACTTATATGAATTATATCGATTAACATTTCATACATTTATTATTTTTTGATTGGAATTATATTTTAGGAGATCTCTAGGGTATCGATATTGCGTGCATGTCAATATTAGAGCAATCTCCCCTACTAATGGGGCAATAAACTTAACCCCAAACTAAATACCCTCATATATGAGTTAATACACTGGCCAATATATTGTAGACTATATATTGTAGAATATATTGTACACTATAGTTTCCGTTTAAGCACAAATGTACGGTCCTTCGCGGTTAATTTTATGTTAATGAGTTAAATTACATTTTATAAACTACAAGAATCTAGTTTAAATAAATCTTTATTTTGTAATTAATGATTGAAATTATTCACAAATCTAACCTTAAAAAATTGACTAGTTTAGTGAATCAGTGATATCTAATGGTTGACACTGAAATTGATGCTAATATTAACATTTCAATAGGGCTGGCAGTCAAAAAAATCTCAAATAACTGGTTACAAGTTCTTCAATTCTTATATAACAACAACGAATGATTCATTTGTCCAATCCATGGGTTAGTTTAATTCTATATGTATACTTGTTTAATTAAAATAACATCACAAATAATCAATACAAATAAATATATATATATATATATATATATATTTATATATTTTATATTTACCTAGTGACATTTCGCTTACAACGGCATAGTTATGTATATTCACAACATGTCGTTAAAGCGTATTGTCGATGTGGCCGATATACGCATAACTATAGTTATGCATTATATATATAGTAATAGCAAATCCCTTTAGGCTTTGGTAATAGTATATTACTATAGTAATATTCTAAATTACGCTCGTATGTTAGAAACAAACAAAAAATAAACCAATTGTAATATATTTAGATTAAATATCTAAATAAATTATAAATGATATATTTTGTTATTAAACAACTATACAATAAATAAAAGTATACTATAAATGTATATATGTGTATATATATATATATATATATATATATATATATATATATATATTAAATGTATATAGTAATAGGATTCCAATGTGTACATAATAAATAGTTATGTATGTGATTGGTAACGAACTCTCTATTGAGTAATCTATATATATAATCATATTTTTTATTATAACGGCAGGGTACTATATATATATTATGATATACCCTGCCGTTGAATTGAAAAATATGATTACATATTTAAATAGTTTACAATACATCATTGTATAATGTACAATATAGTTACATAGTATATAATATACACTATATATATATATATATATATATATATATATATATATATATATATATATATATATATATACACGTATATGTATATACATATATGTATATATATATATATATATATATATATATATATATACTAGGGTGGGTGGCCGGCGTTGCCCGTGAATGAGACTATTTTAGGTGTGGGTGTAATGGGTTAGTTGAGACAATTGGGTCTTTTTTAGATTTTTATATAATGTTTTCTAGCAGTCAGTGGGCCGTTATTTATATTTTTATTTTAATGAAAAAAAACAATGATAATTTCATAATGTATTTATTAAAACAAAACTTTAACTACTTTGGTCTACTATTACTAATGAGTAAAAGTATTTAACCCAACCTTACCACAACTGTGAAAATAACAATATAAATAAATATGCTTTTATAGGGCTAACTCTGGAAGTAATGCAGCTAAAAAAAAACCTTCAACAATTAAAACTTAACCCAACCTAACCACAACTGTTAAAATAACAATATATATAAATATGCTTTTATAGGCTCATTCGGGAGGTAATGCAGCTAAAAAAATCTAGACAAATTAAAACCTAACCCAACCTAACCACAACAGTGAAAATATAATTGTATAGGCTAACTCGAGAAGTAATGCAGCTAAAAAAACCTACACAAATTAAAACTTAACCCAACATAACCACAACTGTGAAAATATCCTTGTATAGGCTAACTCGGGAAGTAATGCATCTAAAAAAACCTACACAAATTAAAACTTAACCCAACCTAACAACAACTGTGAAAATATCCTTGTATAGGCTCAATCGGGAAGTAATGCAGCTAAAAAAAACCTACCAATATTTAAACTTAACCCAACCTAACCACAACTGTGAAAATAACAATATAAATAAATATGCTTTTATAGGCTCATTCGGGAAGTAGTGCAGTTAAAAAAAACCTACACAAATTAAAACTTAACCCAACCTAACCACAACAGTGAAATATACTTTTATATGCCTATCGGGAAGCAATGCAGCTAAAAAAACCTACACAAATTAAAACTTAACCCAACCTAACCACAACTGTGAAAATATCCTTGTATAGGCTCACTCGGGAAGTAATGCAGCTAAAAAAACCTATACAAATTAAAACTTAACCCAACCTAACCACAACTGTGAAAATAACAATATAAATGAATATGATTTATAGGCTCACACGGGAAGTAATGCAGCTAAAAAAAATCTACCAATATTAAAACTTAACCCAACCTAAACACAAAAGTGACAATAAATATAACTAAAAATATCAATATATATATATATATATATATATATATATTTATATAGACTCACTCGGTATTTAATGCATATAAAATTTCAGAATATATTTTAGAAAAAATATTTTTTATAAATCTATATTATTTTTTTGACCTTTGACCTTTGATATATATGATGACATTTGGCGAAATATTAAAACAGAGATGGAAACCCTATTATTCATATTTTCATGATTTTTCTGATTTTATTACATGTATTTTCGTACTCCTAATCTGATGAATTCATAATTTATACGAAAAATTTACCGGAAGTCGGCAAATAGACTATTCTAAAATCATGTATTTTTCACTTTTTCAGCCGTAGCTCGAAGAATATTAAACATAAGAAGTCACAATTTATCAAAGTATATTCTATTTTAATTAACTATTTAATAAAGTTAAAATTATTGAAATCGAATAATTATTGTAGATTTTGATTTTTTACATCACCTATGTTTAATAATTTATGTTTACATGTCGTAGATAGGAAATAATTAATATAAACTCGTAACGTAAAAAATATTAACTCGATTTTACTCGTTCGTGAACTTTTTCTCAATAATACGGGTAAATAAATTCCGATTTACCAATTGTTATTTCGATATTCAAACCGGAAGTACCATTTCGTAAATCTACGTAATGTATTCGAAATTAAAGAAACTCATTTTTACGAAATTATTTACGATAAAATTCTCCACGATAATGTTTGTTATTAAAAATTTGCGTCGAATTTAAATTTTTCGATTACGTAAATCGATCAAAAAATGACACTATTTAACGATTATTGGTATCGCGTGAATACATATTCAAAAAAGTAAATCATGCATGTTACCCCCGCTGCCCCACTTTATCTCCCGACGTTTTCCCTACGTTTTCCTTACGGCGAATTTTAATTATTTGAATTTATATAAAATATTAAATATTAAATTTTAACGATAAAAACCCAAAATACTACCAGAAATATTGCCCGTAGATGAAAATGAGTGTGCGCATACTATGTATTCCTAATGATATACGGGTAGCTAACCTCATATATATACATTGGCAAAAAAAAATTTCAAATCGAGCATTATTTGAATTTAAGAATACACTTTGTTGAGATTTTTCACGGAAAAAGACTTTATGGGAAAGAGATTTTGAAAAATTTTAAAAAAAAATCACACCTCAATTTAAAAAAAATTATTTTTCTATCCGTTAACGTCGAGGTGGGGACGGCTCGGCCTGCGTATAATTATCATTATATAAGTATATCATTAAGTGAACGTTACGCGCGAACACGGGCGAAGCCGGGCCCCGACCGCCTAGTAGATATATATATATATATATACTGTGTATATTATATTGTATCTACTAATTAGTAGTTATCTTAATTAATTAACACGTGATCATTAATTATATATATGTTTATTGTTATTGTTATTTCTATAGAATAATAGATATATCTTGATTGTCATACACATATACGTATATCTAATAAAATCATTAAACATCATTATGTTCAATTTTCGTCATATATATGATACATATATAGCTATTATAAATATTATTCACGGTATACATATATATAATAAAAATTAATAAATTCTCGCATACAAAAAAACATGTTATATTTATAAACATATATTATGTTAAAAAGAATAGATAATAAAAAACATAAATTAATATATAAATATGAATATGGGAAATTCCCCGATTACCGACCCCTAAATGATTATTTGTAATAAATTATTCAATCTTAAATATATTTAATTGAAATATTGTAATTAGGGTAATATTATAGTAATGAATACTGTGGCTATTTTAAATTGTTAATATAATTATATTTACAAGAATAAACAGGGGGGTCGGTAAACGGATACATGTGCCTAATACCGACCACCTTCTCCTATTACCGACCCCTAAAATATCATGGTATAAATAATTGTAGTATTATAATATCCAATAAAAAGAGTAGATATACATAACTATAATTAATTATAACATGACGTAATTTATTTTTTATTGAATTTATGTTTTAATAGTAATATTAAATTTAAATTTAAACTTTATAGTAATTATATTAAAATATTGTATATTATTATTTAATATTTATTTATTAATCTGTATGTATATAATGAACTGGAATTATGAATCCTAAATCTATATCAATGATACATAAACAACTTACGACATATTTTAAAGTAAAATACGAATCTATTTTTATTGGATATTATAAATCACATGGGGTCGGTATTAGGGTAATTTAGGGGGTCGGTAATAGGAAAATAATATGGGTTGCTATAATTAAGATATATTGGTTAATATATTAATATTAACTATAGTTATTCAAATTCAATTATTTTTATAATAGTTATAAACATTTTATTGTTCTATAATATTATGTACAAAATCAAGTTTTCTTTTAATTAATAAAGTATTTACAATGATTTAAAAAAAGTTATTATTCAAATATTAAAAAAAATAAAACAGAATATTACATTTTATCAAATAACAATGGTAGGATTACATATTTTTTAAAACAATATACGTTTTCATATTTATCATTAAATTACTAACAGTTCATGTATATATTATTTTTTGATATCTCATATAGTTACTGAGATACGAGAGGGGGTCGGTATTATGAGGGGGTCGGTAATCGGGGACTTTCCTCTACTTAATATTAATGATATTAGTGAATTATTATAGTATTTGTATTATAGTAGGTATAGCTGTAGGTATAGCAGTAGGTATATGTATAACCTATAGCTGGTAGTAATTGTAGATACAGTGGTATACCACTATATATATAACACTATATATATATATGATCATAGATTTATAGTTTAAACTATAAATCTATGTATATGATCTATCAGTGATAACAACGGGGTTAACTTAGGCATTAGGTTAAGAGCATCAATAGTTGCTCATTATTAAATAAAGTTTTAATATTATGCATACAACATCAGCATTATATTATATATATATATATGTTGTAATGAATATATTCTCATAATATTTGTATTTATATTTATTTGTATATTACAATACTATATTATAATATACTATTGTAATATATTATATATATATATATAATACATGTATACTGTATACTACATATATAATTGTTAATGTGATTATGAATACATAGAGTTAAATGTTAAACATACATGTTAAACTATGTTAGGTGTACATCAATAATACATCGCTTATAATATACGTATAAATATGTAAATATGTAATAATGTATAATGTATAATAACGTATTAGTGTATATAATCATGTAATATATAGTAAGATTAACAATATAATAAGTATTGGTTTACAATAAGTTGTATGTAGTTATGACAGAATGTCCGATAGTAATGCATGATTCAATTATTGCATACATAAATATTGAAGAGCAACATATCAATACATATTGGTAGCACTATTGTTTATAAAACGTATACCATTATTATAATATTATTGATTGATAATTTATTTAAGTAAATATATATTCGTAATATATAATCGTGAGTACAAAGTGTAAATATTGTATACTGATAACATACTATTGTTAACAATATTCTAACGATTATAGAAATAAACAACGAATAATACGATATATATATATATCGTACTACATACTACTATAGTATATAATATAGTATATATACTATATATAGTATTATAATATATTGTATTTAAAAATATATTAAGTATATACATTATATTTCATATGACTAAACAATTTATTTGCATAATTTATGTTATTTATAAATTATAAAATAATTAGAGCAACACTATAATTATAGTTAATAATAGGTTAACCTATAACATATAACCTAATATTAATTAAATTACTAAATTATTTATATTTATATTCATATTAGGTCATTTCCCATCGATATGTACAGCTCCAAGTGGTATAGTTAGTAATATATTATTGATATTAATTATATAAATATAATATATATATATATATATATATATATATTTATATTTTATTATTAGTGTGTGTTAATTAAGGGAGTATCATACTATAGTATCCTCTAATTATAATTTATAAATATAATAAATTAATTACAATCTATTTTTTATAAATATATTTTCAATATAAGTAAATAATAGTTATGTATTTATTAATAGTGTTATGTTAATGTAATATCACTCAATGAATCACTTCGGTTATGTGATCAAGAGGATATGTTTAAAACAAATAAAATACTGCCCGAAATAACTCAATCACCGGATATTATATATATATATATAATGTGTATATTCTTGTAGCAATATCGATTATATGGACATATATCTTTATATCTTATTATATATGTGCATTCAACCGAGATATCACCCTTATAATACAGATACAACTCGTCAATCATTAGTGAAATATTTTCGAATTATTATAATTATATATTAATTATATAATTTATATATTATATAGAGTTTTTTGTATAGTTTGTTTTTTCTGTATGTTGTCATGCATTTCCTATATTAATGTATCGCTTATTATTATAATCCTTTGTTTGACTAATTATGATATCTATAAATAAATTTCACGTTTATAAAGTTTTTGATACTACTAATAATTAATTAAGTTTATATATATATATATATATTATTAGTTTCCAATAACTTAATTATATATGTAATTTGAATAATATACAATATATATATATTGTAGTATATAGTATTTTATATATATGTAGATTATTAAGATATATTTAAACAATACAAAATATAGCCTATTACTTATTGATTATACATATACTAGAGTATATCATAGAGTATATTATATAGTCTATTATAGATTGTCATAATTAATAATGTAATAATATTAATGGTATTCATGTTTTTAATGTTGTTCATAAAGCAACTGATTAAAGCAGCCTATATCACTCAATGAATATCCCATATATAACCTTTTTTAAACTAACAAGATATAAAAGGTGTACTTTTTTAGTTTTGTATATTACATACTAATATGTAATACAATACCATACAACTTAGAAACTACAAATAAACTAACAATAATTGTGATAAAAATGTAGTAATAAATGTAAAAACTTTTATAGAATTTGTCAATTTATAAAGATTCGTTTACACCAAATTAAATAAGTATACTCCCACTTTTAGACTAACATCTAATTAGACTGCACATTTATTTGTAGTAATGGTAATTACAAAAAATATATATAGTTTTTAATATCTAAACTTTATAATAATATGTATAATAAAATTTATTTTTGTTGTGTTAATAAAATAAGCAATTATCCCATCGCTCCATTCTCAAATTTCCTAAATATTGGTTTTTTATCTAACTTATCCTTCAATCACCACAGCTTATATATATATATATATATCCCATTATAATCTATTCAAAATTAGTCGAATAAGAAGGGAATAATCTCGCCCTCTTACACTAAATGCGCCTATTTTTCTATTACTGATCCCCCCTACGTTATCACCTTCGTAACACTTCTCTCCCCCTCGAACTGCATACGATCACCTAATACTAATGTGTGTATTAATCGTGTGTTACATTCAACACTTGACTGGCACCTCCCTAACTGACCTTACAGTAAACGTTCACTCCCACAGATCCTGCCACTCACTCACATATACATATGGTATATATATACTGGATATATCCAAGACCTCGTATAACCTCAAGGTCGAGGTTATAGGAGGTATTGATATATCACTCCATCTCATAAGACCGTCTTACTAATATTAATATAATCACTAACCTCCGTTATTCCAATTTAATAATATCTTAACTTGTGATCGCTTATCATCTCGTATAGAAAACATTTTTTCAGATTCATTGTTCCATCTTTATGAAACTCATCCATACGTCTATTAAATATATCCGTTAACATTCTTCTTTATAAATTAGCTCAATACCTACATTTCCTTAATATTATAATATTATTATTCACTTATTTTAATTACCCATCATTACTATTATATACATTGTTTTTTATTTATTTATTGTTCTCATACATTATTATCAATATTATATTGTAATACGCGCCCACTAAGGGTGGAAAGTGTTCACTGGGTACCACTATGATAAGTGACAATAAATCATTATACCATCATCATCATCATCTTTATCATTATGTAATAGTACACTATTATACTCTAACCGAAGGTGTTATTAGTACTACTATGGTAGTATACAAAGTAATTATACGTATTCATTGAGTAATCATAAATATATATATATATATATATATATATATTGAAGTTCGTATCAATAAAACAGGAAACAAACTCGCCTTACTTAATTTGTCCTAGTCAATTACCACATTCGGCGTATCTATGTTGTATTGGAAAAGCTGGTTATCTTTATAAAACGGCGGATTTATTTTCATGTTGTGATTTAAAAAAGTTAGCACATATACATGTATAAATAAATAAATATACAGTAAGTTATATAACAATATTATAATCGTTACAATAATTATTAATTGTAAAGAATTTATAAATTATTAATATTACTAATATATAAATTATATATTATTATTGTTATTATTATTTTTATTTGGTGAAGCCATTTCCCATCCAGGAACTTAGATGAAGTTTTCACTTATAACCATATATGATTCTAATATCCTTTCGAAGATGCTCTCATGTTAAGGAATTAATGAATTCATTGTTTTAACGAGAGCCGATCATTTATTTATACACAATTATATAATATCACTTCTAAATAATATGTTAAGACCCATTTTATAAAATTAATTAATGGTCCGGATTAGGCTCGAACCCGTGTTCTACTGCTTGTGTATATGACGCCTTAGCCAACTGAGCCACGCAGGCAGTTAAATATATAGATATATATATAATTATATTTATATAATTTAAAAATATTTGAAATTATATTTGAATATATGACTTGTTTCACAGTTTAAAGCGAGATTACAACGCCCAGAGTGATATATTTTACTATAATGGATGTGCCATGATAGCTATGCTATTTTCTCTTGTGGTATTAATATTAATTCATGTATTAACCTATCGTTTGTATACAATATATATATATATATATATATATATATATATATATATATATATATATATATATATATATATATATCTATACATATAAAAGAAAGACTATTTAAATATTTATTTATTTATTTATTTATTTATTTATATGCTTTCGATGTTTAAGAAAATGGCTCGACGTATTTACAAAATTTAAATTGCTACTAATTCTCTACGAAAAAAGTATTGTGGTTGTTCGGATGAATTTTTTATTTCCACCTCTACACCGATCATAATTACGTAAAACTGTCCTTTATCGACCTATTTTCCCTATATCGGGAAATCTTTTGATTTTAGAAGAAAATGTTTCACACATGAAATGTATGCGATTGTAAGGCGATTCGTAAAAATGTAATTATATTCACTTTACCATAATTAATGCATTCGTAAAGGGCAATAAACGGTGATAACGTTTACGTTTTCGATATATTTAACGAAGAAATTTTAAATTTTTCAATAAACACTTTAAATTTAAGTGATTTGTTATAAATAAATAAATTGTTTTCTATGAATAAATCTTTGTCTACATCTACATTGATAACGATTAGTTACTATTATACCCAGGCATTGTTTTCCCTGATGCCCCCGTAGGAACTGGAAAAACTTTTTTGATTAATTTATTGCAAGCTAAATTGAAGATGGAAAATAAAGAACATATTGCCGTAGCATCATAAGGAATAGCAGCAACTATATTATTGAACTGTAGAACAGCCCATTCCATTGTTAAGATTCCAATACAGTTAAACGAAGATTCCATTTGCAGTATAAAGAATAATGTAAAATCAGGGAAACTATTTAGAAGCTGTAGATTTATTGTTTGGGATGAATGCACAATGACTCAAAAGCACGCATTAGAAGCCGTCGATAGAATGGTAAGAGACATAGTAAACAAAGATAAGCCAATGGGAGGATAGACATTAATAATTAGCGGAGATTTCAGACTAATCCTTCCAATAGTTAAAAGAGGTACAAAGACAGACAACATAAATTCGTGTTTGAAAACTTCAGTAATGTGGAACAATATAAGATTAACTAAAAACATGAGAGTAGTATTATCAAACAATCAAGATACAGCCGCATTCGAAAATAATCTCTTAGATATATGTAATGGAATGACGCAGAAAAATAATGGTATGGATATTATCCCATGCGGAAATTTAATGGAAAATTAAAATGAACTCATCACGACAATTTATGAAAATGTAGAAGACAATTATTTGGATGAAAATTGGCTTTGCGAAATATTTTTATTAACACCTAAAAATGATAATGTATATATAATAAATCAAAATTTACTAAATAAATTTCCAGGAGAGATGGAAGTATATAGGTCCATAGACAGAGTACAAAAGAAAAGAAGTTGTAAATTATCTCATAGAATTTTTGAATTTCATTAAACTTTCCGGATTACCAGACCATAAACTAGCACTAAAGTAGGAGCGCCAATCATGCTACTAAGAAATTTAAATCCCCCAAAATTATGTAATGGATCCAGATTGATCATAACTAATTTACAAATAATTTGATAGAAGCCAAAATACTAACGGGTCAATATAAGGGAGAAGAAGTCATGTTTCCCAAAATACCACTGATACCATCAGATTATCTCTTTAATTATAGAATACACCAATTTCGAATAAAACTTTGTTTTTACATGACAATAAACACATCTCAAGGACAATCTTTTAAAGTCGTGGGCTTAGATCTTGAAACCGAATGCTTCGCCTACGGTAAATTATATGTAGGCTGTTCAAGAGCACGCAAAGAATAAAAATTATATATACTGGCCAAAACATTAAAAACATATTTTTTATAAATAAGAAAATATAAATAAAATTCGTAATAATTATAATGTCATTCGTAATAGCAGGGCAACATTTAAGGGTATCCCGCACATTTAAAGTGATGGTAATTTATTTTTTTTTATATTTTATTCTATTACATAATAATACTTATTGTAGTGTTTTTTATTATCTGTAAAATAATTAGACATGAATTCAGTCTAGAAGTTGCATAAAAATGTGTTTTTTAACGATAAGATAATGCTATTATATGCTATTCAATATTACATTGTTATGCTGTCAAACTTCAAACGCTGTTTTCTCAGAATAATTATTTCGCGCTAGGTATGTGCATTCAAAAATATAGAACATAAAAACTATTATAATTATAATAGTAGATATTAATATAATATAATATATAGACAATATACAATATATTATAATTATAATATTAATTTTTTTTGCTTTATATAGAATTTAATTATATGAATATTAAATAGAGAGATATTTAATAAAATGTATAGAATTCATTGTATTAAATGATAATTTCTATAGAAATACCATCATTTTAGTATTTCTAATTTTTAATTTAGATATATATAATATAATAAATAATAATATTAAAAATAACTTTCTATTTTCCTATGCATGTATATATTATGAATACATAACATAACAAATTAGGTCAATTGAATGAATATCAGTTCTATTTTTTTTAGTGGACATATATTTTTCCTATCTATTTATACACGAAATTTGCAAATTTCGTGTTATGTGCGGGATCCCCTTAAGACGTTATAATTACCACTACAAGTATAATACCCGGGCAACGCCGGGCCAAAGCCAGCTAGTTATATATATAAAGTAAAGTAGGTTTTTGTGTGTGAGTATTAGGGGCGCTGCAGCAGGGGAGAAGGCATGATAATCCTCCCCCCACTTCACAATCTATAGACCCTCTATAGGGGGACCTCCTATGTATTGGTCCCCCCATCCCATTTTTACCACCCAATTTATTATGATAAGTAGGTCCCCCCCCCTACATACACACCATCGTTCCAGCGCCCCTAGTGAGTTTGTGTGTATATGATGTGTAACACTCAGAACCTATCGATGCCCAGCCTCTACCATGGTAAAGACTATTGTGTCCATGAACTAACGATGAGTGTCATATCTAGGTCATACTTTTGAAATTGTATTCGCAGGATAGAATAATAGAGATATCGAAATTACAATTTTTTAAGATTAAATTCACATATTGAGTTAAAAAAATAACCAGATCAATGAGAATTAATTAGTGAGTGAATGAGATATATATAGAAAGAGTATGCTCTATCGCTATTTATAATGTTTGTTAATAGTGATATATTCTTTTTGTTTCTTCTTTTATATGCTATAAAATAATAATTTAACTAATGAAAACCTTATTTAATACTTCGTGATTTAATTTTAAATATAAATTTAAAAGTATGCAAAATTAAAACAATAAACACATACTTTGTATGTTAATTTTTATTAATATATAGACTTATTTTAAATAATTAAATTAAATAGTATATAATATAATAGTAAAGTCTAAATAATTAAATATATATTTATATAGTATATATAACTGTATATGTAATCCCCTACAGCAAAGGCTAGTATGTACCTTGAACACATCGATTCAACTATGTAAGCGTTATTTTATATATATATATATATATATATTTATATATATATTATATTATATTTATAGTAATAACTCTTGCGTAATAATAGGTTATACTACTATTATATATGTAATATATTATATATATATCGTTTTATAATATTTACATTTATTCATGCAGAGTTCCAAGCAAAAATAGGAGTAATATGTATTATTCGAAGTCTGCGATCATTTCGTTAGATTGATTTTAGCTTTAAATGATTTAGTTATAATTAAAGACAATTAAAAATAATTATATATATATATGTATATATATATTAATAAAAGAGACGATATTATTTAAATTTAATGACATTTAATATTTTATTTTAATATTAATATTAATTTATTTGTAGAAGTACAAATGCAAGTTCTCCTAGTACGATATTTAATAAGTTAGTATTCCCAAAACCCTTGGTATCATGCATGCATGCATGTATGAGTAGTATGCAACTATATAACTACTATACTATATATGTAGGTTATGTATATTAAGTTTAGTAATAGGATAAATATAATGTAGTATATAGCTATGTTCTTCTAGAAGAATAATTTATTTAAGATTACAATTATTTCTTAAATTTAATTTAATATATTTTTTATGATATTTGTCCCCGTTAATCCAATTTAAATATCTGATAATTGATTGAAAACTGTCATTTACACATTAATCTCAATTGTATATATAAATAAATCATATTTATTATTTCATGTTGTAAGTATAAGTTAATAAACAAATGTATTTGTTTTTTTTTGCGAGAACTTCCCCAATCATCATATTCTAGATAATTTAGATTCTCATAAGTAAAAATTGTAAATATAAATTATTAAGAAGTATACTTCTTTATAAAGAATACAAATATGTATCAGTAAGTCAAGTTTAAAAATAAAAGATGTAAAGTTATATACAAAATCATAGAAAAGAGTTGAATTATGAATGCCAAACTATAAAAGGATTAAAGCCAAACAAATACAAATGGAAATAAAAACTAAAACAAACAAGCTGAATGTTTAATACATAATACCCGTAAAAAATAATAAAGTTAGATAATTATCAATTGTTGAATTGATTTTCATATTTTGATAAAAGATGTTTTTTTTTTTTTAATTTATATAAATTTTTGTAAATAATAATTTATTTAGACATAAATTATTCTATGATTTAGGGCCTTTATATTATAATTATTTATGATGACGGCTTGATTTTATAAGGTAATTTGAAATTATGAAAAGTATTTTTGTATAAATTGTTAGGATATCTAGGAAATCCTATATCCTATATCTAGGAAATAATAATAATATTCTGCTTGGGCATTTCTTTAAATTTATATTGGCATGAATAACATATTTTTATAAGTTATTAAATCTTTAAATTGCAATATATTAGAACATAAAAATAAATTATTAGTGTTAGTCAAAATAAAAATATTATTGACAATTTTAAAGATAGTTTTATTTATAATTCGAACAGCATTTTTTTGTAAAGTTAAAATATATTGAAGGCTATTATTAACATTATTTCCCAAAATGTCTAAACAATACATGATATGAGGCAAAAACAAATAATTTTAAAGTAACTTTAAAATATATAGGTGAATAGCTCAGCTTTCTTAATATATAAATAACATGTGATAACTTCAATTGTATTTTTCTTATATGTTCTTTAAAATTTAAATTAGTATCTAAAATAACTAATTCTAACTGATGTATCGCAGCAAAAATTATAAGATTAAAATTTATATTTAAATTATGTAAGGCCATATGAATATAATGTATATATAAAATAAAAAGTAAGGAACAAAAATGGATCCCTGATGTACCCAAACATTGATGATATTTCTTCCAGAAAGTTCGTTATCTATTCTAGTTGATAACATTCGATCTTGCAGATAGCTCTCAATTAAACGATTAGTACTGCCCCTAAAACCATAATATTTTAATTTGTTTAATAAAACCTTATGATCTACAAAATCGAATGTTTTTTTTAGATCTATAAATAATGAGGCCAGTTTATTATTTCTTTCTAATGTTGATTGAATAAAATTATAGTGATCATAGAGTGCGTTTTAAGTTGAAGAATTTCTAATAAAACCATAGTTAAACCATATTAAATTTGGCATATAATAAATTATGTTTATCAATAAAATATAGAAATCTATTAGCAATTATTTTCTATAAAATCTTTGATAAATGAGATAATAAGGCAATCGGTATATATTTATTTTTAACATCTGGTTTTCCTTTCTTAAAACGAGTTTATTACTAATATGTTCATGTTATCTGGAATAGTAGAGTCACAAATTATTAAGTTAAAAATGTAAGTAAGTGGATCTAAAATAAAATTAAAAACAATTGTTTTTAATGTTGATTATATTCATTTCAATGTTACTAAAATCTAATGAAGATTTAGATTTACAATATCCAATAGCAATCACAATATCATTAGTAGATATCGGTGAAATATAAAATGTATGTTTTTGAGGATTTTTTAAATATCTCTCGTGGGTTGATCTATTTTCAATATTAACTATTGGCAAATACTTATATTGTAGATCAGTAGCTATTGAACTAAAAAACGTATTGAATGCATTTATTCTTTCAAATTTATTAAATATTGTTACCATAAAAGATATCATCAGGAATGGAAATATATTTTTTATGATCAGTTAATTTTTAATTTTAACCCACATATCTGAACAATTATTGTTTTAAAAAAACTGTTTATAACCTGCATTCTTTTGTCTACGTATTATGACATTTACATTGTTTCTATGTCCCTTATATCTATCAATACTTACTGTATTTTTCAAAATAAGAGAATCTCGATATAATTTTGTTTTTAATACAATTTTTGAATTTATTATTAATCCATATAATGCTTTTATTATTATTACTATTCGTATGTGAAATAAATGGGCAATTTGTATCATATAGATTACTGAAAGTTTCTATAAAAATATTAAATGCGTTATTAACATCACTGGTCCTTTTCACAGATTTCTTTTTAATAAATAATTAGTTTTGATGGACGGATTGGATTAATAATTAAAAGAAACATTAAAAAAATAACGGTAAATGATCTGATATATCTGCTGAGAGAATACCAGATCCAGATTCCGGAAAAAATACAGCATTTATAAAAAAAAATTATCAATTTGAGTGGATATAAATGGGCATTACGTATATCCTATAGGTATTGATGTAATAATACGCGTTGGTGTATCAGTAAGTCTACTAATTAATCCTAATTGATTTAAAATATTAAAAAATGCACGATAATCTAACGTATCTAATAAATTTATATTAAAATCACCACAACAAATTAAATTTGAAAAATTAAAATTAGAAATATTTTTAAATAAAATCATAAAACAATTGTTTATATATAAACAGATATGTATATAATTATAAGAAATATTATAAAATGTAGGTTTAAAAGTCAACATATAAATATCATCAGGTATTTGATAAGTTAAATCTTCGACAATAGAAGCCTTCAAACTTGTATTAACTAATGTTAATACTCCACCACCTCACTTCTATTTCTTACATAAACCATTTAACTGAAACACATTATATATAATTAGGATACATATATGTAGGAAAATATATATATATATATATATATATATATATAAATATATTATATATTGTCAGAAATATGACATGTTCAACACGCGAAATAATACACCACTTATATATAGTACATAACATAGGTATATAGGCATATAGTAGGCCTATATAATATATACTATTAAACATATAAATGAACAGAATAATTATTTCATGAATAATAATAATAATAATAATAATAATATTAATAGGAATGAACAAAATATGATTAGTAGAACTAGAATACTTACTTCAAACATAAATATGCACCAAAATAAATCGTTAGAATATAATTATTAATAACATAATATATTATATACTTTGAATATATATATATATATATATATATATATATATTTACTCTTACAATAAAAATACTAATATTTCCATTTATAAGAATATCCTTATAAATAAAATTATTTATATTATAAAATTAATAATAGGAAATCTGCCATGTATATAAATAATTCAATAATGGACATGTTAGAAAAAAATATGATATACTTAAATATGTAAATTCGAAAATATATATATAATATATATACACTGAAATTTTAACTATAGATATTACATAAATAACATTTAATATAATTATATATACATCTAATATAATTTTTATAAAAATAAAAATATGTTTATTATAATTATTTGTATAATAAAATGTACATAATATATGATAAATATAAATTATACATGGTGTTATTTAATATAAAAATAATAATAATTAAGTGTAATTATAAGTAATTTAAATAATATTAATAATTATTATAATAAATATATTGGAATTTTTCAAAAATTAGGGAAAGTGTACTACATATAGACACCCTTTTTCCAACGATAATTTGTGATTAAATACTTATGATATTATAAATATATATGAATATTTATGATATTTATATATTATCTATATTTAATTTATTATATATATATATATATATATATATATATATATATATATATATTTATATTAGTATTCAGATAGTAAATGAAAATGTCTAAATAATAACATATTAGTTAGAATAAATATGATTAATTGTTATGTATAGCCTAGTTTTAAATATAGATATAAGTCGATCGCACACGGTACACTATCCTGCATGTATTTAGCATACATATCGATATTGTGCCTTTCGCTAGATGTAAATGTAAATATTTATACTAAAATAACTATAGTTATTTTAATCAAAATTCACTTAGAGATATTAGTTTAGAATATTCATAAAATCTAACGCAATTGAATATATAATTTGAAAACCATTAAATAACTATTTTATATATACAATGTATATTAATGTATATCAATGTATATTATACATATATAATATATATTATATATATATACATTATTTATAAATGTACATATATGTATTTATATATTTACAAATTAAATATAATTTCAGCGAAATCTTATATACATACTAACAGATTTTAATCGTATATTAAATACAATTCTATAAATCTAGTGTTAATTATATATATATATATATATATATATATATATATATAATTTATACAATAATAAAAAAGTTATTTTTAAATATAAATATTTTTATAAAAATATGCTTATATTATATTACTAAGTTTAATATTAGTACACCATTATTATATACAATATATTGGATATAATAATGTAGTATATAATAAATAATATAGTATAGTATACAACTTATATTAATATTCGTAGATTAAATTAATATATTAATATAGTAATATAATGAATAAATGAATATAATCATTATATAAATAAAAATATTATATTAATAATATTATTTAAATAATTTATATTACTTAATTTAGTATTAATAATAATAAGTATATGTGTTAATACTTATATCAATAATAAAACATATATTTATATTTGAAATAATGATTAACAATACAATTACTAATAGGAAACCTACAATGAGATCTGCCATGAAGGACTTGTTAGAAAATGAATATTATATATATATATATATATATATATATATATATATATATATATAATTAAGTAATATAAGTATACCTAAATATGGAATATATTTATGCGAAAATATATTTATGATGTTGATAAATATATAACAGAATTATATATAATATGTTTACACATTTGCATCAAATTTAAATTATAGATAGGTTAACTTACTTTATAGATATATCTATAGATACCTACTTTTTTAAGTATTGTTAATATTAAGTTAGTCTCGATATAACTAATGATTTGCTTAGAAAATCATAGTCTAGTGAATAAATCTATTTCATTAATTTTATTATCAAGAGAAGATGTTGTAAATATGGAATAGGAGCTGAATATCAACAGAAAAAATATAGTATAATACATTGTGAAATTAGGCTATACAATTACGGATAGGTAATATGTATACAATATGTATATTGAGAATACAATAAGGGCAGAATATTACGGGATATGTACAATAAGGGACGGGAATTTGAAGATGAATCACCAATTTTAACAATTGGTATCCTTTGTATGATACATATTTATAACCATTTTATGTGAGTAACTTTAATACTTATAATAATATGTCTAGATAGAATTGTAGTATTGCGTATACGTATACGTATATATATATATATATATATATATATATATTGAATCTATAGATACGTATACGTAAAACGAAGGAGCTATAAGGACAATATCATAATAGGTCCCTATATAAGGGAATCCACGGTAGAATACATATTATTTCGAATTTGTAGTAGGCTATATTTAATGTAGTATGTAATATGTAATATTTTATTATGTAATATTAACTTTTCTGAATTCACTCTGAATGACATCATATGAAGAACATCATATTAAATGTATATGGACATATATATGTTGAGTAGGCATATGCCTATAACATAACATATATATAACAAAGCATATATATAACAATACTATCGGGGAATTACTAAATAACGGGAGCCAAGAGATAATACGGTAATTGCAGATATGATTAGGATTAGATTGTTTACAAATATAAGTAATTGTGTCTTTAAAGGAGATAGGATACATTGATTCAGATAAGGATGGTGAACTTATCGAACACAGGTAGTGGAATGTAATATTATTAATTTTAAATAAAGTTAGAATGATAAGGTCGGGAGGTAGATATATAGATGGATTTAATAATCAGGTCAAACATATAGTAAGTAGGTGGTGTAAAATTGATAGTGAGATAATAAGGGAGGTGCTTATATATATAAGCCTATATAATATAGGTATGTAAGAAGTATGAAGAAGAGGACTAATGATTGAGCAGATAGTAGACATTGTATCGGGCAAGTATTCATCGATTTACAAAATAGTTTGCTATTAGGATTATTAGGAGTATAGTGAATACGTATAACATATAGTAAGGGGAGCACAAGTGTGCGGTCTAGAGACACAATGGTACGTTAGACACGCGTAGTAAGTTATGTGATATGTTACTGTAGGATTAGGTGATGTATATTACTATCTGTCATTGATAACGATGCTTTATTTCAGGAGATGGAAACCTCTGGTTCAGATTTACTGAGAATAACGATGTATGATTAACCTATGGATTAACCAAGGCACAATCGAGTTGAATAGGAAAGGAGGGAATATTTCAGAGAAACATTTTATTAATTAGATAAGAGATTGTGGACTTTGGGGGAGTCGATAGATGTTGCTATAGCAGTATATAGACTTAAAAGACTATATTAAAGTTAGGATAGAATGTGAGAAAGTAATGTATTTCTTAAATAAGTTTCTCGTAGCAAGGAGTATATTTGAGGTAGGATAACTGTTAAAGTATTATTGATCTGTTTAAAGATCGGATTTATTACGGTATGTAATACTATTACAAATAATATGTGATCTACAAAAAATAAATCGAGTGCTTTTCCAGTAGCGGATTACTTGATTAAGAGTAGCTACTCTTAATAGTTGTTGTGATTAAATTATATTAATGAATATCTTATTTGTTTGTAAATAAGGTATATTAGGGTATAGATAGTATTGTTACTTGTTACTCTATAGATAGTATTGTTAAACTCACCAAAATATGTATATTGTGATTTTAAAATGGTATAATATATATATATATATATATATATATATAAATAACTAATTATATGATTATTTTTAAGTATACATTACATGTTACTTATATATGTTAGCTTTATATTGTACTATTATTAAATAGTATGTTTACTCATAATTTAATAATTTTGTAACTATTATATAGAAAAGGAAGTAAATTATCATTTGTTCCGCTCATGTCAAGTATTGATAATAGGTTTAATATCAATATGTATCAAATATCATATTATTATTAAAGCATATTTTTATATTTATAATAGGCATAAATAGTTAATTTAATATAAATAAATATTAAATATTATAAAATATTCTCCTCATAGTTTCTATATAAAATATATTTGTTTAAAACAATTTCCTACAATAATATATATATATATATACATATATATATATATATATATATATATATATATATATATATAATTTTAAAATAAAAAAGTTACTAATTCCGAGGTATAGGATAAATACGGGTAATGCCGACAGGGTTAATAATAGTAACTTAATACTGCTACATTACGCATCTCATGAACAATAAATACAATCAAATAGATATTATACATGAAACATGCATGATAATATATTGTATTCAAATAAGTATAAATATGTATATGTATATGTATAATTAAAAATTATATTAATTCTGTATCGGATTTAAAAATATATTTAAATATTTATTTAGTAACATATTTATATAAAATACTAATATATATTAAAAAATTAAAAATAAAGTATTAAATAACTAAGTATAACAACGTAGTGTAATTTATTTATTTAAATGATTAATATGCATTAGTCTTAGTAAGATATATTCTATAGGGTGTACAATGTATATTGTACACTGTACATAGTATAGCATATATGTATATACAGTTTATATTATACACTACATAGGGTATATATAAATGTATACCTCGAATAAGGTAGTACGGCCGTACTATATAGTATATATATAGGTATACAATACAGTGTTAAGTGGGTGGGAGATACATCTAACACGTAACTCACAAGTAATTCATACTTGGTCATATATTAAGATTTTGGAAAATTACTAAATTATTTGATCTATATTATTTATATAATATATTCAATATTCTATATATATATATATCAATCTTACCATGTATATAGTGATACAGTTAGGGATGCACCCCGTAAGAGTATCATTCCGCAAGACAACTACTTGACCCACACTATTGCCGGTGAGATCAGGGACATTCCGGACTACGATAACGTCGTCAATAGACTGGGAGCCGATGAACATTATACTAAAGCGGGTAGGTCACGGTATTCTAATTAAATAGTTCCCAGAAAACAGTAATAGCAGCATAATGTACTTTAAATAGCAGCACAACAGCAGCATAATAGCATTACAAATTAATAGAAGCATATTAGCAGCATAATAGCACAATGAAAACATTTGAGGCTATAGCCATTTGAGGCTATTATATATAAAATATGCTGTTATGCTGCTATTATGCTGCTATTACTGTTTTCTGGGTTATTATAGGTATATATATATATACGTTGGTGCTAATTAAGTGTTCATTTTATATAATAAAAGTATAATAAAATACACACTTATTTATTAACTATAATTTGATTATTAACAAAATGTTATATATATTATTGCTTTATTATATCTAATATACCTGTATATGACTATGACTATATGACTATGATGACAATACGACTTCATAGTTTTATATCTGTGTTGTACTATTGTGCTGAATTACTGTAATATATATATATACCTATACCTATATGTTAATAGGTATTTAACTATAGTATTTAACTATATATAGTTACTGATATTGTTATCCTAATTTCATAATATACTTTTGAATTATATTTTATTTACAAAATAAATATTTATATATATATATATAATTTAATTTATGTATATTAATATATGCACGTATATCTAATTCTATGAGATTATATTATATAAATATGTTTCTATATCTAAAATTATTCATAGAATTAAAAGAAGTAATACGTCAGAAATCAGTATTCGATGACCAAATTGAAAGTGAAATGAAGGAAATACGCAGGCTTGAGTTAGTTTGCAAAAACATATCATAACTATTATATAATGATGATGATGATGATTATGACGATGATGATAAATGAGGGTATATAACACTATATGTAAGGCCATGTAAGACCTTCGTTCCTTCGTATGGAGAAAACAATATAATTATTTAAATATATAAGTGAATAAGTACCGATAATTTAGTGCACTATATATATTATTTTTATTCGTTTTTTAAAAGTATAATATTGTATAAAGGCGTATTATTATGATTTGTTTTAGAATTGGCATATATGTCACGTCCACGTTGAATAATAAACTATAATTTAAATACTACTAATAATAATATACATTATTTTTTATAAAATATAAATTATATATTATAATTTAAAATCTATATACACATTTGTTCTTTTATTCATTTCCCCAGCTCACCATACTATGGAGACCATAGTATTAATTACGATAACATAATCACGTAGGCCTAATTCTATAATAATACATATTATTTTATTATAATTTCATTTACCAATATGGTAAATATATATTTACATTTCTATATTTAAATACGACACATCCACATAAGTATGATATATATACAACATCAACTAGGATCAACTACCTACATATCTATATATCTATTTTAAATATTATAATATATGTAATCTGTATCAGATACACGTCTATACTATATAGAGTTCTATTACATATATCATATATGATATATGTAATACATTACATAGAGTAGGAGATATGTAGTATATAGATTACGGTATGTCTTTATAAAGTATATTATTTCATTTAATTATACGTAATATATTATACGTATACCCAATAGGGGCGCTGCAACAGGGGGCGGGGGGTATGCCCCCCCCCCACTATTACCACACAATTTATTTTGATTGGATGGTCCTCTACACACAAAATCGTTCCAGCTCCCCTAATTATACGTACTTAATTAATGATGTTATATAATACCTACGTATGTACTACCCTGCTAGGCGACTTAAAACGGACATGCAAACGATGAAGCAAAACAATCTGTCGGCCGATAAAAAGGATAAATTGTACAATAGGATCAAAGTGGAGGAAGGCCGTAGAAATGTTAAAAGTACGATGGATGTATCCGACAAATCAAGATGAAATTCTAAATCGTAATAAATGTCACGTTGAATGAATATATTATCAGTTTATTATAAAGCAATATAGTTATATAGTTTTGTTAAATAAATCTGTTTTCGTTCATGATAATAATTCATATATTTATTCTTATATTAATAATTCTTAAAAAATAGTATATATATAAGTTGAATTTTCATAGACATAACATTAATAAGTAAAATATAATAGGTATGCATGATATTTAAATAAGTTATTAAAATATGTGATAATATAACCCAATCATGATAAATAGTAATACTTATATAATTTTAGAATATTTCAACAATATTTAAAAGATTATAGAGGCAAATATGTATATAATTGTGCAACGCTCGACTATATCTGCTCACTCTGCAGAGATCCACGGATCTGCTTTCTCTGTGGTAGCTCCAAAATACTGGAATGCTCTACCATATGACATTATAATATCATCTATACAAACACCTATAGGTGTTTGAAATCCCTGTCACTATTTAAATGTAAACTATCCACTCACGTATATATACGTATATATAGGTACCTATTAACATTGTAACCTACCATCCTTTTTCGTTTATTTTGCTCTTCCGTATCGGTCCAACATAGTATATGAAAATCCTTACATCAAAAGTCTTCATAGGTATTCCTAGATATCATCCATCCATTTTCTTTTGATCGACATCTTTTTCTTCTGCCATCTACCATCCAGATTAGTTGTGGCTAATGAATCGTACCTTGTAGCCCTATGTGGACAGATGTAGTATCGTTTTATTCTTTTATAGTGGTTAATAGCGGTGTGTATCTTCATATATGTGATGAAATGTTGTCTACTACAAATGTGGTGGTTTTCATTTTATGGTGAGTTATATTCATTAATATTTTGTGCGATTTATATTCAAAAAGTATCTCCTTTAAGTTATTCACATAGCGTTCATGTTTATCAACCGTAAAGTAGCACGGAGAGAACCTGTGAGTGTTAGTGTTTTAATTCTAGTCGATTTATCTACATCACCAGATCAACTATAGTTGTAACATGTCCGTCGTAGGTAGGTAGGCATATATCCATTCGTTAAGGTGTTCCTACTATCTCCATTGTTAGTTAGTACATTGATATATGTCAAAGCGTTTACTCTTTCTAAAGGTTTACGTTATATAATAATAGTAATGGAATCGTTGACAATATGTGCAGGGTAATTTATAAGTATACTTTACTTTAATTTATAAGTATACTATAAGGTATACCTTACTTTGTCATTGTCTATTTGCATCCCATATTTTTATGAGCTCATTATACTAGTATCCGTGTAGTGTGTAATATACACTGTGTATGTTAGGTAATTCACTAAACCCATTAGTATGTTTGCATCCATAATATATCGAATGTTACATATCTTTCTCTCACTTATTTATACGATTAGGCTACGACTTAATGACTAATAATGCTAGTAACATATCGACTTAGCCTTATACAGTATACTGCATATATGCATCCTTGTCGTACTCCAACTGTTGTTGGAAATGGGGTTCCGATTAAGTTGATTAATATTAAACACATATATGTGATGGTGCATACAATCGTCTTATCATTGAGGTTTGTTCTTACCATATTATTTCGTACCATATCCCGTCAAAAGCATTATTAAATTGATGTGATTGTGACATAGTGACGTATCACTACTTATTGATGTGTTTTCCATCAATATATTAATAAAATCATAAATATCATAATATATTAAATATATAGGATAACGAACTTGATTGTTATACAAATGATGAACTTATTGATTTGTGAAATATGAATTGTGAATTAATGATCGAATACTTAATACAAATGTATAGGATACATACCTACATATATGTAACTGCCTGTGCGGATAAGTTAACTAAGGCCTCAGACACATAGGGGAAAGTAACCTAATACAGACACTTTAGCAATAAATGTTCTTAACTTTTTATGACTCATTATTTTTATTCAAAAATTACAATATATTAATATTTTATGATGATAGATATTATTGTGATTTTAAAATTGTATTTTATCTTATAATTCCATAGATAACGGCGGTGTCCGTATTCGGTACCCATGTCATAATACGGACACCCTGTGTTATAATGCGGACTCCCTATATACCACTAGATAAATTATATATTATTTATGAATAAATCAGACAAATTACAATTACATTATTTATAATTAATTTTATGAATAATTTATTCTAATTTAATTAGCTAATAATTTATTTATTTTTATTATTTTTTTAATTAATAATACAATTTAGTATTTAAATAATACAAATTTTAGATTTAGCTTTATTGGTGGTATTAATATTATAACGCATCGATTTTTATGAAAATCAGAAAAGTGTATACACTGCGCTGATTGGTTATAGGGTTCCATATTAAGACTTCTAGAGTGTCCGTATTAGGGACTTATATTACCTCTAGATATATGCTTATAACTTAATGAATATTTTATGACAAATAAAGAAATCATGTATATAATGTTTAGAATGCTTTAGTTTAATATATTATGTTGTTATTTTGTATATCGATATATTTGTATATTCTTAGGAAGGTTTTAAGTTGACAAATGTTTTCAAAAATTTAAAAATGTTATAAAAAAATCAGTTTATTGGATATATAAGAAATATTTTGAATATTTAAAAAATAAAAAATACTTTTTTAGACTATTTATATATTTATGAATATTTTAATCATTAACATTTTTTTGTAGGATTTATGGTTTCTGAGATACCAAGAGTGTCCGTATTCGGGCACTGTCCGTATTCGGTTACTTTCCGTATTCGGTTACTTTCCCCTAGGCAGAAGAACGCGAGTTCAATACCCGCCCAAACCAATAACATATAGACCTATAGGTCATATAATGATATATAAGTGATCTTATATAATTTTGTAGAAATAAATGAACAGCTCTCTTTATAACTATGGATGCATTAACTTTATGTGGGCGGCCTCTTAAGGAATATTAGAGCCATTTCGTTATAAGTGAAAGCTTCATCTACATCCTGTGGGATGAAAGGACTACACCAACAAAATAATATCAATATATATCAATATATATAAATATATATATATATATATATTATCCTAATTTTTCACTTTTGAAAAATATATATCGTTAATAATGATATAACACATATATAGACGGATATATAATAATAATAAAATAAGATTTGTCAAATGGCTGGGTGAAGGAAGAAACAGAGATTATCGAGTATTTCACCCATTTAAGATTACGAGGAGAAAAATCATATAGGAATATAATTAAAAACAAGAAATAGTAGAGAAAAAAATATTAAAAAAAAAAAATATTACAATTATAAATAGTAACTAATTTCGAAGAATAAGTTTATATTCTTTATAAAGAGTAGAACATGATTTAGATAAAATATTAAACATACAATAATATTATTAAAAAACTCCTTGTCTAAATCTAATCATAATTTTTTTTAAACATAAATATATATAAAATAGATACAAAAATAATAAAAATATATTAAAAAATTATAATATGAAATAATAGGAAAATCCAAATAATAGGAAAAACACTATACAATTAAATTAAAAAAAAATAAAAATAAAATAAAAGTAAAAATTAGAATAATAATACTAACCTACTATTATCAAGACCTCCTTTAACCTCATCTGAGGTTATAGGAGGTCTTGGTATTATAACAAATTAGTCAGTTAACATTTTCAACAAGTCATTTTAAAAGTAAATTATATTATAGTCGGATAAAAGTTAAATAAAATTATGCCATGAGTCAGCTAATAGTTAAAAGTCATAGTTTTATCAATTCATTTAAAAATTAATAATATTAATATTTTCATAAGTCAAATCAAAAGGTAAACATATAAATGTAAAAGGACAATTATAAATGTAATAGTAACTATTCAATACATATTTGTTTAAAGTTTTTTTTAATAAATTGAAATTTAAAATCTTTATTATGGAATTATCTAAGTTATTCCATAGTCTATGACATGTGATAGATAAACAGAAATATTTTCTATATGTTCTAACTTTAAATCTATGAAATAAATATCTATTATGTAATTTAATTGAATATAATGTTTGCAAATTAAAAGGTAATAGATTACTCCTGGGCTATAGCCTACTCATATAGGAGTAACATGTGTGTATATTTATATTTAGAGGAAAGTCTCCGATTACCGACCCCTAAATGATTATTTGTAATAACTTATTCGATCTTAAATATATTTAATTGAAATATTGTAATTAGGGTAATATTATGGCAATGAATACTGTGGCTATTTTAAATTGTTGATATAATTATATTTACAAGAATAAACAGGGGGGTCGGTAAACGGATATATGTGCCTAATACTAAAGCCGGGCTTTGCTAATACCGATCCCCTTCTCCTATTACCGACCCCCTAAAAATATCATGGTATAAATAATTGTAGTATTATAATATCCAATAAAAAGATTAGATATACATAAATATAATTAATTATAACATACATGCAATTTATTTGTTATTGATTTTATGTTTTAATAGTAGTATTAAATTTAAATTTAAACTTTATAGTAATTATATTAAAATAGTGTATATTATTATTTAATATCTATTTATTTATCAGTATGTATATAATCGAATGAAATCATGAATCCTTAATCTATATCAATGATACACAAACATCTTATGATCTATTTTGATTGGATATTATAAATCACATGGGGTCGGTATTAGGGTAATTTAGGGGGTCGGTATTAGGAAAATCATATGGGTTGCTTTAATTAAGATATTTTGGTTAATAGTTATTCAAATTGAATTATTTTTATAATATTTACAAACATTTTATTGATCTACAATATTATGCGCAGTATTACATTTTCTTTTAATTAATAAAGTATTTACAATAATTTAATAAAAGTTATTATTCAAATATTTAAAAAGTAAAAACAGAATATTACATTTTATCAAATAACAATTGTATGATTTCATATTTTTTAAAACAAAATACTTATTCATATTTATCATTAAATTACTAACATTTCATGTATATATAATTTGTTGATATCTACTATAGTTACTGATACGAGAGGGGGTCGGTATTAGGAGGGGGTCGGTAATCGGAGACTTTCCCCTATGTATACATATGTGTATACATATATGTATACATGTATGTATGTATGTATGTATGAATGAATGAATTAAATCAGTGTATAGACATACGACATACTATGTATATCTATGGAGGATCAGTGAAAGCCTAAGCTTTATTTGGTCGATACCTCCAATATGTTCATGTACAGATTACAATATTAGTAAAAGTAATAATATAATAATAATGATTCATGTGTTAGCATTCTTTGTAATAAAATAGAAGATACATATATATATATATATATATATATATATATATATATATATATATATATATAAATTAATAAAAATAATAAAACACTGTTCATGAACATAAGTTATCATCATATTTCAATCCATTACATTAAAGTAAATAATAAAATAAGATAATAAAATAATTGTATAATATTAAAATGTATTAAAATATATATTAGTAAAATATGTAAATTTACAATATTGAGAACTTGTTAATAAAAATAGTAAATTATTATAAATATGTGTAAAATAAAAATATCTAAAATTATGTTATAAAATTAAAACTACTAAACAAAAATTAATCATCTTTCAATAAGACGTGCAATGGCGCCACATTCCTGTCAAATTACATGACTAATAATACCAATAATAATTAAAAAATATATTTAAAACAATAAACGAAACAAATAATCTTTTATATTTAATATAAATATTAAAAAAAAATAAATATTAAAATATATAAAATATTAAAAAAAAAAAAATAAACTAATATTTACTTATAAATGAATATTTTAATGTTTTTTTTAGAATAAATACATTATTAATATTCTTTTTTCGTAAAAGATTATTAAACATTAACTCATTATATAACTTTGGTCCTTTAAAAAATATTGTATTTTTTAATTTATTTGATTTCATAAGTGGTAGAATAAATTTATTTTTTAGTTTATTTAACTTGAAATATGAGTTATAATCTAATTTATATTTATTATTTAAGAAATTATACATTAATAATGTGTTTCTATATATAATTAGATCTTCAAATTTTAAAATATTATTTAAAAAAAAAAAGGACCAGTATGTGTTAGACGTATTAATGGTAATTTTGATTTATCTATTATTTGTTTATTAATAATTCTTATAATTTTTTTCTGTAACATAATTAATTTTGTAATATTTGATTTATAAGTATTTGACCATACTTCAATCCCATATGGTAAATTAGATAAATAGAACGACTTATATAACAAAATTAAATTTTGTGTATCTAAAAAAGATATTTTTTTTATAGTATATATAATTTTTGACAATTTATTCAATAAATAATTTATATATTTTTTGTAGGTCATTTGGGAATCTAAGTAGATCCCAATAAATTTATAATTATTAACTATATCGATGTTAATGTTATCTATTGTTATATCATTTAATATACCAGAATTTATATATGGCAATATTTTTGTTTTTTCTATATTTAGCTTAAGCTTATTTATATCAAACCATTTTTTTAATTTATCCATATAATATTGAAAATAATACATTAATAATGTATCATTTTCAGCAAATATAGTTATAGATGTATCATCTGCATATAAATTGATATTAATATTATTTACTTGTTCATTATTAAAAATATTTGATATGTCATTTATAAAGATAATAAATAGTAGATGTCCCAGAATATATATATATATATATATATATCGTTTCTTTTTCCCCGAATTACATATGTAGGTACATGTACATTGTACACTGTACAATGTACAGTGTACATTGTACACCTATAGCTGTGTAATAATATCTATGTTCAGTGTTTATAATGTAAAACTAAATTATATATCATATAATGCTAATTATTAATATATTATATAATACTACTAATTCACAATAACACGCAAATTCATATTTCCTTTTGTCTCACGTTCACTGAAATGTAATTTCTGAGACGAGCGTCGCGCGTGCCGCTCGCAACATATTTGTTAGTTTTCTATTCTTTTGTTGCTACATCGCATACAATCCCTCTAAATCTATGATAAAATTAATGATTCAATCAATTATATGATGAAAATAATGATGATGATGATTTTATTTAAACACTAATATAATTATGCAAGTATTATAGTGTGATAATAATACACAGGTAAACATAATACATAAAAGTAAACTAAATTATTTTAAAAAAATATATAAACTAAAATACATTAAATAAAAGTCATAATTAGTACAGACAATTGCATAACGTGACGAAAATCAATATATTTAAAGTTCAGATATCATGAACAAGGAGGTACATATTTAGTTTATATTTGAAGGTTGAGGTATTAATGGTTTTAAGGGATGGAGGGAGATGCCTCCAAAGTAAGCTGGCGCAAACAGAGTAGAGACGCTTCCCAAGTTTTTTTTCCAGACTTATATAGGAATATATATATTTAAGTAATATAATAAGTAATTACACCATATACATGGATTGCAATTTTCTTATTTTTGAGATAATTACTATAGATATATCTATAGTTATAACTATAGTTAAATAGTATACTTAAGTATTATAATTATAATAAGTATATATACTTATATATACTTATATGATTATTTAGGTGATTTACTTATATTGTCGATTTTTATTTTTAATATTTATAAAATATAAATCTATGGTTAATATTAATTTGTTTTATTATACTTTTGATTATTATTAATATTCTGGAATCATAGAGAACGTAGAAATTATGTCATTCTATATATTTAAAATAATTGATATATCTCAAATAATGTATGTAGGACACACGCATACACATACACGCTCTCTCTCACACACACAGCTGTACTAGTACTTAAAATAAATAGGCTGTGGCTTTAGATAATATTTGATATATATCCAAAGATATATAAATAGTTTAACTACACCTAATTATATATCTGTATATTATTCAGACATTGCATTTTGTTTTCCATAGAAATTACAGTGGAAAATTCATATTTATTGTGTTTCCAATATTTTAATGATTTGTGTACATATAGATATATACATATATCATTGCCTTGTATTGAGTCAATACAAGTCAATGCTAGATATACAAATAGATGCACCTATATTTATATTTTACCATTGATATAATATAAATATATGGTTTTGCAGGTTTCTCACGAATTTACTATATTTATTTGAGTAAATCTAGCACAGATTTGTATTTAACACTTTTTAAACGATAAATATAAGGAAAACAATGGCCTTCAAAGATGCTATAGCCTCTTATAAAGCTTTATAAATATTATCTCTAGCTAGATAAACTAAAAGATGCCATGGGAATAGATACTTCACTCAAATGTCAATGTATTTTACCCAATTCTATACAAATTCTATTGTCTATGCTAATGATGATTGGTAAATAAAATATTAATTCTGTATATTTCTATTTATAAAATAAATTTCTATTTATTATATTACAAGTGTACATATATATATTTATTAGAAACATATACTATTAGGTAAATTATTATTAAAATAAAATAGTATATTTTATATATATTGTTATAGTTGTATATAAACTTGTTATAAAGATTATATAATAAAACCTTGTCATAATAATTATGATAATTTCATGGTAACATTTATTTTAAATTTATTTAAATGATTACACTTTATAATAAAGTTTTACACACATACAAAGATCGAAATATTTCTATAATAAATCATATATTATAATATTATTATGATATTTAATATAAGGTTAGTTAGGTTTTAATTTTAAAACAAATATGTATTATTTAATCGTTACCTAGTGTCAGTTCAACTGGCAGTTGAACTGTCAGTTAATAAAAAACATGTTCTGTTAAAATAAATTGTTCTATGTTTATCATAGAACAATCCTTAACTATCTCCTTAATATATTAATTGTGTACTAAGATAATCATTTAATGATAGTTATAATGATTATAGTAATCCTATGACAATTTTAAATATAGCTTATATTATATACATTGAATTTATGTTATCAAAACAACTAGCCCATGTTAAAAGTTTCATAATCATTTGATATAAGATTTATAATAGACAGCCCTGAGTGAATATCGAAAATGGTCCATTTTTTTAATTACGATTTTCTAGGTAAAATTTAAAATATTTTACATGTAATACATGATGTATTGCTATATAATTATTATTATTGTTCTAAAATTATAATAACAGCTAATTTATATATATATATATATATATCTGTATATATTACTATTGACTAAATTTTCATCAATAATTATTATAATATTAGTTTATCATGTAAACTAGTGTGTAATCTGCCGAAACGTGTATTTTAAATTTTACTTAATAAATCGTAATAAAAACAAACGATACAGATCAGCATAGAAATAATAATTATCATAATTATTATTAACATTTAAACTGTATACACAATTTCGCGATCTATTTAGAACCACCTCTTTAATTATTTAAAGTGCTCACACGATTCTACTTTTAAATATATATGGCAATAACTATGATAGCCAGATAAAGGCAAATAATTCATATAGTTTAATTTTAAATTAGTATTATTTATTTATACATATATATTTTTAACTACGATCAATTTTAATGTAATATCTATATTAAAAATTATATATTTAAAATATAACATCAACATTCCTCATATATTTTTGTATATATATATATAAATTGAAGATATCATACTATTTTATTGATATGTATTATCTAAATCCATAGATATAGATAGAAGTCACTTAAAGATAGAAAATACCACTGTTTTAATATTTAAATATATATATATACATAATATTATATATGTCATATATGACTAATATCCAATCATATCTTATACAATCGCATACGTTATAATTTTCAATCTCTTGCTGGTTATCTCGTTTAAAGAAAAGTACTATATTTATCGCGTCCTACTGTGTGTCTAACTCTTTAGCCAACTGAGCCACACAGGCAGTTTTTTCAGTATATATAACTATATAACCCTTCAGTAATAATATTTAAATTGCTATAATAGAGAAGTAGATATCCAAAATACCTATACAAATTAGTCATATATCAAATTAATACGAGAAGAAAACGTTACTTAGTATGAATATTCAATTTATTAACATTATACACTTATTAACAATCGTTAATAGTTATGTAGCTATTCCAACTCATAATCCATAATCCAATCATATTGTACATTTATAAAATATTACAAATGTAATTTTCTTATTTTATTATATCTATTTATAGTATGATATATTATTAAATCTATTTTGAAAGAAATTCCATATATTATTCAATGGATTTAATTACGACAGTAGATATATGTTTAAAATAGCAATACTTTTTATAAATTTCATGGCTTATATTATAACTTTTAATATAATTTATATTTTTAACAACAATTTGTAATTTAAATTCATTTTAAATATAGTTTTAATATATATATATAAAATTTAATGATAAAATAAATATCAAAATAAGTAGATAATTAATTAATATTGTATCATGTTATATGATACAATATTAATTATATGATTAATATATAATTGTATCATCTTTATTTAGGAAATGGATACATTAATGAAAAGAATACAAAACTTAAATATTTCACGATATGTATCTGAACAATTGAAGGTTTACAATTTGTGTATTATTTATATTTATAAAATATAAATAGTAAATAACTTATCAATAAAAAATAATAAGTATATATTCTTAATTTATCTAAAAAATATTATACGTTAACAAATTAAAATCATTATTATATTATTACAACCAACTAATTTAACTTATATTATATGCACTGTTTATTAATTGATAGAAAGTGATACAACTGCAACACCAGGCTGTGGCATGTGTAGTCATCTTGGTAACCACTACTGTGCTATTGTTCATTCATATACGGTTCGTTAATCAATTTACTATTATTCAATAATTATCAACTAATTTATCTAAATAATGAAATTAATTTTGTAATGATATATAATTTATATATATTTATATTTTTCATATATTGATTATACATGTGAAATATAATAAAACTATTAATTTAACAGGAGATACTGTAACACTCGCGTGAATTGCTGGTTTTGCAATAAAAATTCGAGTGTCCTCTACGAAGAACGTAATTCTTGGACATGTTCATTTTGTGAACAATACAACGGATTCGATGAAGTTTATATTCTTTACGACTATTCTCTATAAATTAATAAATCACATTTTTATAGTATTACTAAAAATCTTTGTAAATTTATTTATATATACATTTTCACATGCTATTATTCAAAATATTATAAAAAATAATAATTTAATATTATAAATATCCCATTTCTATTTTAAATACACAAGAGCTCTAAATATAGTTAAATTTCTCTTCATGTATTGTGCATACACACACACACACCTACACAAATACACACACACACACCAACACATATACATATACAAACACGCTCAGAAAGACAACTACAATCGAGTGATAGTGGAGCAGCACGTCGAGCCCCACCATAAGGCCACCTATTGTACGCAATACGCACCAGTATCGACCCCCGACCTGTTATGCCTGATCTGCAACAACAAACAGAAGTACAAGGTGATGGCGAGGTCAGAATTTGAAGCGTTCAACGAGGTTAGGTCAACTGTAACGAGTCGTCGCTATTCTAAACCTGCTGCTTTCACACCAAAACAAATAAGCCCGATATTAGCCCGATTTTATAACTTGATATCGTCGAACATAAAATCAGGTGATTTCGTTGTAAACGCCTATACCGATATAGGGCAGGTTGATGAACGCTTTATGCGTGTGTTATATTTAAATTACCTATTAAATATTTGACCAGCCCGCTATCGGGTAGATGTTTTATAATGAATGATTAAAATCCCGATATAGGGCAATATAAATTGTGCTGTTTATCATGATGTGAAGCACCTAAAGGGTGTTATTTTTGTAGCAGAACAGGTGGACAGTGAGTAGTTACATTGCGGAGATAGAACGGTTTACTGTACGGTATCTGTTCTAGTTGTCATGCTACAAACACCACTCCATAAGTTTTCACTACTTCACCAATATACATGCCTACGTAATCATTTTAATGTAATTTAATACACAATTATATTGTGTTATCTGAATAATTGAAAATATTTGAACAAATATAGCACAACATAATTATATTTATATAATTATTCACTCCAAATTGTGTTGAAATGAAATCATTTCACTTTATGTATATTGGAAGATGTTTATAACTATGTTATTTATTAGGCTTAATGTAAATGAACAAATCAAATATAGGATTCCATGTATATATATATATATATATATATATATATATATATATATATATATATATACATATATACTGCTATTGATATTAAATTATTCACATTTATCAAATGTTACCCAAAATTAAATAAGTAAAATTCTATATTAAAATCATTTGGCGAAATAATAAAATAATTTGTCAATACATTAACATATTATACACGAATAAGATCTACGCTATACGCTATAATTGTTCTCACGCATTGATGATATTTACCGCTACGAAACAGAAAACAATAGAAGAAGAGTTTGAGAAGTACAACGACCTTCTAGAGAAAAGATTCCCGCTGTGCACCGAATGTCAGGTGAAGGTCAACTCTCATCTCTCTCGTCAGGAGCGCAACTTCACCAGGGAACACTATTTATATCAAATGTCCAAGAAAAGCAAACTGGTTAATTAATAATGATTACGACCTATGTTTTATCTGGTCCCCTGATACCTCGCCGTCTATGTACATCTAACATATTGTAATGGTCTTTCTCCCGTGATTTTCATATTGAACATATCGATTTGGATAGAATTACATTGATAATATAACTATTGTTATATATTATTAAAACAGATACATGATAAATATATGATAAATATAATATAAGTACTATATATAGATAAATATAAATTTTCATTTCAAACATTCAATGTAAACTTTTCATAAGTTATTGTTAATAACTAATAAGATTCTTATAATGGATTATATGTTATGTAATACATTCCATGTATATATATGTATATATGATATGATATGTTGTAGGCACAAAGGTACACAATGAAGGGATTCATGTCGTTGCTGTTGTTTGCCTCATTATGCCTGAGCTCTATTGGTCTATTGTTTACCAATGAATTAGAATACTGTTAGTAATTCTATCAGTATCGCGTTACAATGTAACATTATATATTAGATTTAATTCATTATATTTGTTATATATGTATTTTAATTTAATATAATAATATATATATATATTAATTATTTTATTAACCTATGTACTGGTAAACAATCTTTTACCCACATATACTAATATACCATTACTATAAATGACCACGTGTAAATATTGTTACAATAGTATTAATATCTATATTCAATAATATTAACAATTTATAAAGTAGTACGGTATATTTTTGTTAACTATAACATAATCTCAATACATATCTATCATATTAAATAAAGCCCCATACACCCTATACTACGAGTATATCGTAAGTGTAGCCGTAACAGTTATTGCGTAGATGGCGTAACTAATCTATTCGGTACCGCGTTACAATCGACCAATCACGCGACAGTTGAGGAGATTCTCAGCGATGAAGTGTTCTGTCTGACCGCCTACACCGTGTTGTTTCTCTTCTACGTCTACCAGTGCAGACTGTACAACTGGCTAGTAGTCTATGTTTATCAGCTTCGTAGCAAGTGATTACTGAATATTACATTCGTTGTTAATCATCGAATTCGATATACATAATTTTTAAATAAATTGCACAGATTATAATCTGTAATAATTATTGTAAATCGTTGCGAATGTAGATATTCAATTATTTAATTTTGCAGCGCTCTGATCAATCGTATTGATCGACAGTTCTTTTATAATTCACGAATGTAAATTTACGATTCGTATAATATTATCAATATTTACTTGTGTATACTGTCTGTAAAGGTAACACAGTATAATATTAGTATGCTATACGGAACCATATATGAATAGAAGTAATTCATCATATTTCATTACCATTATAAACAAAAAAGTTATAACAAATAAGTATTATCGATTATATTTGATATACAGTACAGTCATCGTATAAACACCCTTGTCTCCCCTCGCTACCGCAGGAAGTTGACCCGATTGTGCGGGGTTCTCCTGACAACGGCCTACACTTACCTGGCGCTCTGCTACCAGCGCCACCTGGATTACGACGAGCAACACTACGCGAACGTTAAGCTAGCGGCGGCGACGGCTGTCACTCTGAACGGCCTGCTACTAGAGGTGAGAGCTATCTACGGGGGTGGGGGCAGCAATACCCGCGGTAGCAGACGTAAGGGACTCTCGAAGCAGAACTCCAATAGCAGCATGAATATCATCGGGTTATTACTTATTTAACACCTGAACATAGACTTATAATAATAATGCTATATATACCTGATTATATATAGCATCATTATTAGCAGGTCTCCAATAGTACCATGAATAGCATGGGGTTAGCATTCGTTTAAAACTACTGCTACTACTAGAACATAGGTATTAGTATTAGGTAGACCAGTATCGGAAATATGATGATGAATAATGGTTTATGTGCTCTATAATAGGTCCATGTAGACCCCTTCATTCGTTCTTATCATTTATTAACTAATGGCATTAGTCTAATGCCAATTCAAATCTGCTATTATGTTTACGTTATTACATTTACATTTTCAATATAAATCACTGAATCGTACATGAATGAAAATATTTAAGGGGGTATCGCGTAGTTAAAAATTATGAAAATAAATGTTGTTATTTTTTTTACTACATATTATTATTTTATAATATATTAATTAGTATCTGTCAAAAAATATATACGAAAACAGTCTAGAAATGATATAAAATACAGTTTTGTGAGCGTGTTGTGATTCAATAAATATTTAATTTATTATGAAATGGTCATGCATAACTAATGTATATTATTTTTGTTTTATAACTAATATATTAATGATTTATAGAAATAAACACTACATTATTTGTATTTATTTTATAGGTATCAATATTATATCATGTAATATCACATACCAATGAAAGTGCTTTATTTGTAGATAATTATTAACGATATTACAAAATATAATATTTGGATTTAAAAGTAAAGCCTTGAATGCTGTTTACTCAAAATAATAATTTAATTCTAACTATGCATATATAAAGAACATATATATAAATAATAAATTATATAGATGTTTACATAAATATAATTATTAATAAATAAGTAAATATATAATTTCTAAATAGATATATCATAATAAAATAATCCCTTTTTGCATGTCTATTTATATTTATATATAATATACTATATATTATAATTTTGATTATATTAAATTGTGTATATTATAAATATAAAGCATACAAAAACTCTTTCAATTCATTAAATAGATTTCTGTGAAGCATACTTTTAATAGACACCTGGATGCATATCTATTCACATATGAATACATAAAATGGTGTGTTCAATAAAATGACTATTTAACAACAATTGTATGTGTACATCCGATACCTGCATTACATGTGGGAATAATACCATTCTATCATCAACATCAATGATTATTGATTATTAATTATTGAACAAACTAATGTATTCCATGTAGTTTATAATAATAATTGAAGTCGTATAATATGATTATTAATTCGATAATATAAGATTAGTTTATAAAGTAAGGTACCTAAACTTGATATAGGATTCATAATACATATCGTTATTGTTTATATTGCTATTATTGTAATAGCATTAACTACACGCTATCTCTCGTACGTAAGACATATCTCAGTGAATAACCACCGCCTTACCTCGCACGATAGTCTCGACTCACATAATTCCCTGTTTCCCCCCGATCAAAACACGAGCGATGACTTCGATAACCTAAGTCTGCACAGTTTATCGATCAGCGATGACAGTATACCACGTTCGTATTGTTCTATAAACTATTAATAGCTGATAGCATAACATGCAATAATGTAGCTCAACACTATTATTGTTATTCTTTGACCCAAATAATACTCTAAATTATGAAAATTTACATCTATATTTTTTATATATAAAATAATTGTCATATTTAAAAATAAGTTTCATCTACCCATATCATTATTAATTTCGTACATTAGTATACTACAAACTATTTTCATTAATATGAACTTTCAATGTTTTAATTATGCTATAAATAATCTGATATACATTAGAATTATTATTAATGTCACTTTGTATTATCACTCTGTTTACCTATTTAATAATATTACTTATAGACTTATATTGCAATATTTCTTATAGGATTTATCGTTTCACTATTATTGACATTAGCAATATCATTATTAATATTTAAAATATATCTAATAAATATATTAATCATATTACATATTTATTTGTACAGTGAAGTCCCCAATAAGATCTCCTAAATTAGGTTTGTAATCATGTGCAATAGATATATAGTTATTTATTTGTAAAACATTCTTTATTACAATTCAATTATATCCTCACATTTGGTGTATATATATATTTATATATAATTTATCTTTTATTGTTAATTAATATTTCATAACTATCTTATTATTTCTATAGTATTTTATACATTAATATTTAATAATTTATAATTATTCTTGTTTTGAAATTTTTTGAAAATCAATGTAAAAAGATTTATATTAAATATCAATAAGTTTAAAAATTATTAAGATATTTCAATTCTGTAAAATGCATATTGAAGGCAGGACTGCTCTTTATACTTTGATATAGAATAATAATAAAATATTATGTATTTGTGGAAATACATAATCATCTAATAATGGTAAAAATGTAGTTTACTATTTGTTTTTTTTTTAAATTATTTTTTAAATATTATATAATACAAATAATTGTATCAGCATCAATTCAATAAATAAATACATAACTAATATATTCTGAACATTTCATAAATATTTGAGCATTATTTACATACGTATTGAATTTCTCCTTTTATTTACATCTTAGCTTACTCGATAATAGTTGATAATTATACAGTTTACACTGTTTAAAAATATTGAATAATAACTCAATAAAATAACTTTATATAAACTTATTTTTAGAGATTTTTACCATTTTTTATTCTCAAAAACAGGTTGTGTTATAAAAACCTTTATTTTTATATTTTATTAATCGTTTTGAGCTCTACTTTTTTGATATAAGTATATTAACATATAAAATATAAATTATTTTAAATAACATTTTTTTATGCTGTTTTTCCCAAACGCTCGTATCCACTTAAATGATTAACAAATATTAATTTAAATCATAACATTTACAAATGTGTAATTTTATGAATTTATTCATATAAAAAATATTAATAAATGGTTAATATATAATAGGTTATCATTAAATTTAAATAAAACTTGCTTTATGTCTATTAATTCAAGAACTATTATAAATATAAATTTAAATAACAGAAATATTGAAAGAGTTACATTTTATAAATTTTTAGGCGTAATTATAGACGATATATTAAACTGGAAACAACATATCTTGTTTTTAAAATCAAAACTAAAAAAAATCATATGGATTACCAACATTATTTCCAAATTTATAAATAAAAAAGCATTACTTCATATATATAATTCCATATTCTTGCCTCATATAAAGTATTGTAACATATTTTGGGGAAATACATATAAATCTAATGTATCATGCATATATATTCTTCAAAAGCGAATGATAAGAATTATATGTAAAAAACATTTTTTACATCATACTAATGGACTATTTATTGATAATTCTTTATTAAAAATAAATGAAATTACATATATAAGTACATGTGAATTTATGTTTAAAATTTTCAATGATCTTCATCCTGTTATAACAAATGCATTTTTTTCTGTAACTTCATCATCTCACAACACTAGGAGCATAAATAATTTCTCAATTATTAATTTCAAAAAAGAACTATGCAGAAGAACAATAATATACATTGGACCAATTACCTGGAATAAGCTTGATAATATTTTAAAAAATATTTCAAATTATAAATTATTCAGGAAACGTATGTATACACATTTGTTATCTTCTTACTCAGTATACTTATAATCTAAATCTCATTTTTCTAATTTTATATCTTTTATCATGTCTTTTATCTAATATTGTATTATATACTAAGATCCACATTTTATTCTTATTTTAATTTATTGACGTTTATGTAAAAATTAAAAAAAAATTAATACTTTTGAGTGTTTTACTTTACAATATTTTATTTCCCCGACATTAATAATATTATTTTACTGAATTTTTTGCATTTTATATTTGAATTTACTTTCATGTTTTCTTTCTTTTTAATTGACGTTTATATAAAAATAATAAAATTAAAAAAAACTGTCAGGTATTTCTTTTTTCTTTAGTATTTTCTTTAGTATTTTTTATTTCCCTCTGACTAATAATATTATTTGACTTTATTTTTAATTACATAAACATTTTGTATTGAATCTTTTTTCTTGTATACTTGATTATACTTCTTTGTTTTATTTCTCTTTATTGACACTTATATAAAAATTAGTAATTAAACTAACATTTCAGTTTGAACAAATATTTTACATTCTTTACATTATTATAAAGTATTACAAAAAAATTCCTAAAACTTATTTACTGAAAAAAAAAAAAAAATAAATAAAAAAAAAAAATGTTACATACATTTCTTACCACCTTTCTAGATATTCTTTTTGTTATGTTTTATTCAGTTTTATTCAGTTTTACTTCATTTTACTTCATTTTTTTCTTCTTTTATACTAATACATCTATATTTTTGTTTAGTGTATTATTTTATAGTACTTATTATTTATTTTAGTTATTTATTTATAAATAATTAAATGATGATTACATAATTTTATGGCAAGTTCAAACAATTTATATTATTTTTTCTATTTTATTCATTGTATTGTATCTATGTAAACAGGAAGTCATCTAATATTTTATAATATTTTATTTATTTAGTTTTTTTTTGAACTTGCTTTAAGATTAAGGGTAATTGTCTCGATAAGCTTTAGCTTCTACAAAAACCCTGGTGCAAACCTAAATCTGATAATAATAATAATAATAATAATAATATAGATATTTAAATTTTTTTATATATAATTATTAAATAAAATACAAAACAAACCTTATTGCAACGTTTACTTTTTATATATCAACATTAATTTGATACTTATATTAAATGCAATAACAATTAAATACATTATATGTGAATTTATTACATATGTATCACAATATTTATAAATAAATAAATTATAAAAGTAATACAAATTAAACACAGCACAAATTAAATCTTAACATAAAAGAAAACTATTTAAAACGCAAAGACTAACCCAAATCATTACCCAAACTTTGTGATATTTTCTTATATAATTATATTTGTGTATTAGGTTTATTAGTATTTATTAATGTAATTATATACATAATCAATATTCGTGTTTTATTATAATTTTATTTTAGTGGATAATTAAGTACTACATATCAGGGATGGGCTCAAATATATTTTTTAGATACAATTATGAATATAACTACTTTTTTTCATAATTAATCAAATATAAATATTTATGTAATATATTTGTTATATTACTAAATGAACATTTTTTTAAATGTACTTATATACAATATTCGGATGATCACAAGAATCCAACAGCAACACTGCAATGCAAGGACATGAACTTTAAATATACTGCGCGCGCGCGCAAAATAGTTTGCTATAGGCTCGTTACATTCAGTGATGTGTTATGCATTTAAATGATTTGCAATATAATTTATATTCATACGCGATTATTCAGATATAATACGCATACATGTATATAATATATATATTTATAATATATATATATATATATATGTATATATATATATATATATATATATGTGTATTATATATATATATATATATATATATATATATATATATATATATATATATATATATATATATATATGCTGTGTATATATATAAATATAATATATAATATATATATTATAAATAAATAATTTTTTTTAAACTAAATTTTAATTATTACTATCAGAAATTACTCGATTATAATTCGAATATGTTACGTACGAATGAGATCGATATAGTTTTAGAATATCCATTTAATTTCAAGTAGAATCAATATATTATATATGTATAATACTATACGTCATAAATATGCTATCCGTTATAGTAACTGTACAATGAAGTATTAGTTAATAAATTTGATTTTTAATTAGTTTTAAATTATTACTATCAGAAATTACTCGATTATAATTCGAATATGTTACGTACGAATGAGATCGATATAGTTTTAGAATGTCCATTTAATTTCAAGTAGAATCAATATATTATATATGTATAATACTATACGTCATAAATATGATATCCGTTATAGTAACTGTACAATGAAGTATTTGTTAATAAATTTGATTTTTAATTAAATTTAAATTATTAAATGGACATTCTAAAACTATATCGATCTCATTCGCACGTAACATATTCGAATTATAATCGAGTAATTTCTGATAGTAATAATTTAAATTTAATTAAAAATCAAATTTATTAACTAATACTTCATTGTACAGTTACTATAACGGATAGCATATTTATGACGTATAGTATTATACATATATAATATATTGATTCTACTTGAAATTAAATGGACATTCTAAAACTATATCGATCTCATTCGTACGTAACATATTCGAATTATAATCGAGTAATTTCTGATAGTAATAATTTAAATTTAGTTTAAAAAAAATTATTTATTTATAATATATATATATATATAAATGTTTTTTAAATAGGAAAATGAATAGCATAATATATAACATGGGTTGTGGCTCAGTGCTATAAAGGATGCGTTCTAAGCAGAAAGTTCCGAGTTCGAATCTAGCTGGAGCTAGATTTATTTTTATCACACACATACATATATATATATAATTATTATATGCTAGGATCTACTTTCATTCGGATCTACTTTCACGCGTATGTATATTTATTTGAATATTTAAACTCCGGCAATATAAATATAACTCCCGCAAGTATGTGTTCATGTCCTTGCTGTCGAATTCTTGTTATGATCCCAATATTCTTCCTCTATAGATACAAATACATATTCAATTTATATAAATAGATACAATAAATGACACTATAGTACTCGGATTGAGCTTCATAGGGTATTATATTATGTTAAATATAATTATTCATAGGTTATTATATTATATATCAAAATAAATCTTGACTAAAAACGTATTGAATACCATATTATACATAATATTACTGATATTCTTGCAATTAAGAATAATTATTACGAAATATTAATGTTAAAAGTATCACTTACTTTAATAATATTTGATTATACGTTATAGAATATATTAATATCTCTCCGATAGTATTTAATACACAATAAAATAAAAGTATTACCATAAATAAACCATGGTACATATCAACCTTTACAAGTTTATTAATACCCTACATAATGATATTACACTATTTTAAGAAATAATCCACAATTACTCAGCATGTCGTTCCAGAATAATCTGATATTCACCTCATACACAACATTATATTCATATTTACTGATCTAATCAATTACAAGAGTTAATATCATTATATTGATAAATGCAAACAGTATATCTCTCTAGACATATTTATTAATAATATTATTATACAATACTTTAAAATCATCACAAAATATAAAAATTACCTATTCCAATATTACTTGTACAGAAAAATGCTTCAGTATATATTATTCCTATGATATATTGTTATAAATTTAAAATTTAAAAAAGTTATTATTATCTTTATTAAAACCTAAAATATGTTCTATATAATATATAGATATTTTAAAAACCAGTTGATGTTTAACATTCTTAAATTAACTATATTAAAATTATTTATAAAATATTGGTCTACTTATATATCATTTAAATATATTTTAAGATTCAAATATATTGCCGATTAATCAGTCAGATACAAATACACCATATTAGTGTATTTAATTACAAATACAAAATATATTTGACCCCATCCCTGCTATATATTCAAAGTAAATAGTTCAAATAACAACTAAAGAAAATATAAGATGCTATATATGCAAAAAGTACACACGCATACATACATAAATAAATACAGAATACATTATTTATTATTTAGTATATTGTATTTCAAATGATTTTTTTCATTTAATTTGATTAATATTTAGGAGAAAGATATTTTAAATTATAGGTTCAAATATTGTTTATTATTATTTATTATAGATGATTTTTATATGATAGACTAAAGTTTAGATTACTTTGTAAGTTTTTTTTTTGTGTTTTTTATAATAAATTTCTGAAATTTACGATTGTATTTTTCATAGAAGATTGTATCAATATGAATGAGTCAGTTGAATTGTATATCATTAGTTTATCCTTCATTAATTATTTTGTTACCTATAAATAAGGTACGGGTATGTTAATAAAATGAGTTCTTATTTAATTGTAATTTTGTTTGTATAGATTAATACTATTAAAAATTAGTATTATATATATATAATTCAAAAATATAATATATAATTAAAATGTAACCTAAAAATAAACTAAAATCCATAAATACCCTAATATAACCTTAACTCAAATAGATTTAATTATTAAATATACTATAATTCTTATACCAGTATTAAATATGATACAATTTAATACTTCTACTTATTAAATAATTGTAATACTTAATAATGTAATTCTTCTACTTATTAAATACAATTAATATCATATCATTTTTATGTTGGTGTAAATTATGAAAGGGTTTTTTCAAATGAATGATAACATCAAAGGAATGATCACATTTTACTATTTCAATTGATATAGTTAATCTATATGTATTTTATTACTATCTTTCATTTTACCTTATCATATTTCTTTTTATCTCTCTAAATTTAAAAAAAATATTCAATTAAAAATATATATATATATATTAATATCATAGAATAATTTGTATTATTAAATTAATTTTGTTTCCATCAATATGATTACTAATTTCATAATAGTAAGTTTACTTACTATTATACTCTACTTATTATGAACTATCTATTTAGCAGGCGACAGCATAGAAAAGATAATTATCTTCATCTGAAGCCTTTTAGAGGAAACAATAATATAATGAATTTAATAATTCACATGATATATATATACATCTTTCTTCTAATAAATATTATTATTATTATTATTACTTATAATCTTCAATTATGTACAATTTCAATATATTCTTGTTAAATCATATTTATATATTAGAATTATTATATATACTATTATTATTACCTTTGTATTAATACCATATCTCAAACTAGAAATAATGATCTTATTAATACAAAATAATCTTTCAAGATTTTAAAATATCAGTGAAATCGTTAATAATATTAAAATGAATATTTTTATAATTCAATTTATATATTATAATAATAATTAATGATTTTATTAATTATTATTAATACTACATATTTATTTGTACAGGAAAATCTCCAATAAGATCTCCGAAATTAGGTTTGTAATCATGTGCAATTGATATATTATTAGATAGTTATTTATTTGTGCAACTTTCTTTATGATATGAATATAAGTATCACCAAGCACATACAGCATTTTACACAGTCTACTTATATTTTTGGTTATTTTTATTTTACGCTTTTAACTGATTTAATCATATTGCATTATATATTTATAATGTCGACAACAATAATATAGAAATAAATTTTTCAATTTAAACCAATTTATAAATGAACTCATATTTTTAATTTAAAAATAAATTAATCTGGTGTCTTTGAAATCATTTTAATGTAAATAAATATGCAATGAAAAGTATATATTTTAGAGTACAAAATGTTACATTATTAATAGAACTATAAATTTTTATAAATAAATTATAATATATTTTATCATAAAAAATAATAACTAAAATTATAACATTCAAAAATATGTAAATTCATTAATTTTATAAGATATATATTTCACATATTAATTATATATATATAGATGTTATGAAATAAACTGAAAAAATTAAGTTTATTTTTTAATTAAAAAAATAATTCATCAAAAAACATACCTTAAATTAATAAATCTATAAATAAATGTAATAATTTAATGTTAAATCGTAATATATTGTAAATAAGATTTGATATACACATTTTTAATTCATAAATGTATTTACATGATACATATTTTTTATATTTAATTTAATGATTATAATTTATATTTATACTTTGTTTTTCAAAATGAATCTACATTATAAATATATTTCAGTTTTACGAAAATCAACAAAGAAAATAAAAGCTGAAAAAGAAGACTTCAACACGTCTATTAGGAACCAATCGATTCCGTTCCAGGACATCACCTGGAAGATGCACTCCATCGTAAATGCTTCGGCTAGCAGATCATCATTCAGTTCAGCTGCAGATTCACCTTCATTCAATTCAGTGACTACTACGAGAAGGAGAAGGTCACCCAATACCGGTTCAGTGATTGACTTGCGTACTGATTCTGACTCCGGCTCCCTTCGTGATAATTCAAGCGTTTGTGATGGAACTTGTCATTCTCTTCAAGGTTGTATAATGGGGCCTCCGTATTATTCTACTTGTTTACATTAATCTTCGCTCACATGATATTACATCTAAGTAACTGCAGTGTGTAAATGGAATTTATCATTTAATTGATTTTAAATGTTTTATTTTATTTCTTATAATTAACAAAATAAATTTTAATTTATAATTAATATTTAATTTTTAATATATATTGTAATTTATTTTTTATATATAGATATTTTATATATAGATATTCAAATAATCTAATTGATAAATTAATAAATTAATAAATATTACAAATTAAATTTTTAGTTTCGGAATATATTATTTAACTTAACTTCTATTATACTTATGATTACTTTGAACAGATGCTGGAGTCATACAGTACATGAATAATCTTCAGAAGATGTTCTTTGGGATCATTGCAATGTTTATGTTAATTACGTTATTTATTATTTACACGGTGATCAAAGACTACAAGAAGTGAGATTGTTGCGCGTGATCACGCAACTGTCGCAGCTATAATAATGTATTAATAAATTTATTATTTTTTAAATTTGTTTATTTAAATATATCATTTGATATAAATATAGATATATAATAAATTAATTATTAAACATAACGAGTATATAATAAGGGTATAAAAGTGATGAATTAGACGGGACATTGATGTATGTCCTTACAGCAGTAGTAATGGACAATCACTTTATTTGGGTACCGGGCAAATGCGCTGTAAATATTAAAATAGGTATTAAGATTATATCATTCTAATTATTTTTATGATTATAATAATTATAATTATAGTTACCTACATATTATTGATACCATAAGCATTGTACCGTGTACAGTGTTTGGAGTTCGGCCTGGTAATTTTGTTATGAATATTGCCTTATCATTTATCATATAAGTTTTGGAGTATTTCTTTCACAATGGTATAATTTTTTATATATAATATTCGACATGCGTCAGAGCTATTAAAAATGACTATATATATATTTGTATGTAGAAAAAATACCGCTATTACATATATTGAAATCACATGACAATTACATTATAACCAAATTATAAATAAATAATTTTCAAATTTGTATTCCAAATTTATTATACTTCTTTAAACATTTTTATATTTTATATAACCCCAAACTATTTCCTAAACGACAAATACCCACATATATAGATATAATCGGCTAATCTTACTGATATAAATAACTATAAAGTTATTCGAAGATGGGATATATGTACTAGAATGAGATTTTATATATTGATGCTATTATAATAAAATTGGTATCTTTGGAATGCTTATCAAATTCTATTATAGAAGTCATACCTTAGTTTTGTTTTAATTTTTATTAGAAAAAAAGTTATGACCATATTGTGCAAACAAAATTGGTAACAATTTTAAATGTTGTAGATAGAAATTATGAATGTTTTAATTTATTTATAATACATATTATAACAACTCATTCAATAATGAATATTTTATAATGAAATTAACAGAATATATGTATTATATATAGCTATATAAATATTTATAGAAATAATAAAATTATCAGAATTTCTGACCAATATGGGAAAAATTGTGATTTTTTTTATCTAAAATTAATATAATTTATATTTTTAAAAAGCTATTTAAATTCTATAATATAAGTTATATCTTGGGTTTTACAGATTTACAAAAGAAATAAAATTATAGTACAAACTAATATTTTAAAATTTATAAAAAAAGAAGGTATATAAAATGTGAAATATATTAAAAAAAATTTCTAACGATTTAAATTGTTTAAAAAACCCTATTATTAATCTAGTCGATTACAATTTTTGTTTGTAATTATTCGTAAACTTTTTTTTTTCAAATATAAAATTTATAATATTTTTACATTAAAATAATGAATAAATAACCATATAGTATAGTATACAATGTATACAGTGTATTTATTTGTTTCTTATTAATTTCATGTAATAGTACACTCATATACTTATGTTTATATTTTATTATAATTAAAATAATTTGTATTTTTCCAAAATTTCCTAGAAAATCTAAAAAAAATATCATACAAAAAATATATAATTCAAACTATAGTTACAGATATAACCCCACAAAATTTTTAATAATGATAACTCGAAGTTTTAAAATATCTCCTATCTCCTCCATGTTAAAATTCCTATCTCTTCAATATTTAACTATAATGAGGTGAAAAATCTCCAATAATTAATATAACATTTTGTTGTTGTTGTATTCAATTTATTATTTTATATAGTTCATACAAAAAGAAATAAGGCAATATTCATAAACAATTTACCAGTGTACACATGAGCAATTGGGTGAAATTATCACAGAAATCACATGCAATAGTATAATGATATGATTATTACGCATGTCACGACAAAAGAGTATTATATATATCGTATTAAATTCATATATATTATAAGATTAGTATATAACTTATAATATTATATTATAAGTTCATATAAGTATGAATTCATGATTAAAGTGATTTATAAATAATTTATGTATTTTTAAATTTTGTATTTTGAAATGGCAAAAACTATGTACTTCATTTAATTACTATTAATTACAACTTATATAAACCTATATACTTATATAATATATAAACTTAATATACAGACTTTATGAGTAAATATTTACGTAAAATATTTTTTTTAAGCTTTTATATTTTATTAAAGAGCAAATGCCTAGTTAATAATATATTGAATATTTATATTTATATAAAATGTATTTCTAAATTAAATCGAGTTGAATAAAATGATGATTAACTGATCAAACTAAAAATATAAATGCGAATTAAAAAGTAAGATTAATATTTTGTTATTTATTTATCTTTTAAGTAGTTTATAAATTGATAAACACATGAAAATAACAAAATTAATAAACACATGAAGATAAATGAGTATGCATTTATACTCATAAGTATACTTGTGTGTGTGTTTTCATCTTAAATGCGTACATTATCTCAAAAGATAGAACGCATTCTAATTTGAAATTGTTCAATTGTCGCACAAATATATACATTATGGTATGATTCCATGTGTTTGCACATCTAATCACATTAACAGATATAACAAATATATTATAAATTGAATCCTTATTTGTTTTCATTATAAATATATAACATTATGTATAGCTATATATATATATATATATGCATCAAATCTGATAAATCAATAATCATTTAAATTGTTGATAACATAATGTTATAATTCTAATATATTGAAATATACATGCTTATTATATCAGATATTACATAATATGTTATAGCGACATGATTACATAACCTATTTCCTATTCTCTTCTTACATAAAGCACACACTTTCTCTTCTGATATTATACAATGCTGTTTCTCGTAGAATTTCTTTTCTTCGTGAACCTAAGAATTCATTATAGCATGTAAAGCATCGGTCATGAATTTCATTTGTATCATATATATCGCATATCAACTATATTTCAATGTGTGATTTAAAAAAGATAATAATTTATGTAAATATTAAATTACGTCGTAACATATTAAAACAATGGAATAGTCCGCAAACACCTAAAAGTGACCCCCCCTCCCCCGCTACTATAAAGCGTGGTATGCTACAGTCTCGCCTTCACGATCGGTGCATTCTGTCCATCCCCCAGGATGGCGAAGAAGACAATCCATCTGCACGTACAGCCTCGGGTCCAAGACCCGGACGGAATGCCACCCCCCAAATTCGCGGGGAACCATTCCCAACACTCTTTTTTTTTTTGCCAGTCGATCACCTGCCCTCGGCCCCGCTGATTCGTATGCTACTGATAAGAGCCGGAGATGTTGAGTTGAACCCAGGCCCAACCTGCAGCGTCTGCCAGAAAGGCATCAGCACAGGCAAACCGTCCTTCTCCTGCGGAAATTGCTCCGCCATAACCCACAAAGGAGAGAAATGCAGCGATCTCTCGCGCACCCGACAATCCCTCGACACTTGGCTTTGCAAGAACTGTAAACCTCCTGCTCCAGCGACCCAACAAGACCAGAACACGCCAATTCAACCAATGGCCTCTCCTACGCATACCATCGTTACCTCCCGTTGCGCCGTATGCAAGAAAACCATCGGTAGAGGCAAACCGTTCCTATCCTGTAGCTTGTGCATCGCCAGATCACACAAGGGTGAAAAGTGTAGCGGCTTGTCGCGATCCTGCCAAGCGCTCGGCACATGGACATGCACCGCCTGCACGAACGACACCATAGCTACCCGAACACCGCCTAATACAGCCGCGTCACCGGTCATTGCTCCTGTCGCTCACGACGAAGAAGAAACCGATTCCACAACAGTTTCCCTACAGCTACAGCTTATCCCGACTCCAGCTATCTCTCCCGATGATGTCAACGTTCCCCCCTCACAAACACCGGACGCCTCGGATACAGAATCGGTCGATACAATCCCTGCACGTAGGAAACGATGCCTCAGATGCGGTCGATTCGTCAAGCTTTCGACTTCGCCCTCGCCTTTTGAATGTCGCAGATGCTCCAGATCCTGCCACAAAAGCTGCTCCAACCTCTCCAGAACGGAACAAAAAATGCTCTCAGGGCCAAAGGCATGGACATGCGACGATTGCATAGCTATTAGTCCCCCGAAAGGCCTAGACAGCTCCAATCCCCCAGCCAACCGAACCGAGATAACATCAGATATCACCAGCAGAGGAAACCTCAAAGTGCTCCAATGGAACGCCAACGGACTGAAGGCAAGAGTAAAAGAGCTCCAAGATCGCGCAATCCACCTTAACCTGGACATCATAATGACCAAGAGTCAAAGTTGAGATCCACAGACAAAAATCCTGAGCTTAAGGGTTACGCAACGGTACGAAAAGACCGTAGTACCGGAATGGGCGGAGGAGTAGTTACCTTCATCAAAGAAGACATTCCCTACACCGTCATCCAGAACCCGAACCTTGCACCCAACTCTCTCCTCGAAATGCTCACGATCCAACTAAACTCAAGATCCCTACAACGTCTAACCTTTGCTAACGTCTACTGCCCTCCCTCCAGGGGTGATCTCCATGGACTCGAGTTCCAAGTAACCGATCTCCCCCTATCAAATAGTGTATTCATCGGGGGCGACCTTAATGCACACTCTATGGCATGGGATGAATGGCAACCCGAAGACCAGAAAGGCGAAGAACTGGAAGAATGGATGCTCGAGAACAACCTTGGCATAGCCAACGACGGCTCCACCACGAGAATCAACTCTGCCACTGGCGGAAACAGTGCACCTGACATCACCATAGTCCCCAATGTCTGGATTGACAAGACCGAATGGACTACCGTGGAATGTATGGGCAGCGACCATCTACCGATATTCTTCACTATCGAGTGCCAACTCTCTTCCTTAAAGGCAGCCCCTATAAGAGAACTCCGTTGGAACTGGAACAAAGCCAACTACACAGCCTTCGCCGAACACATTGACAACAGGATTGAGAACTTCATGGCAAACGCCAATAACGCAACCCCCAACATGGACGCAAAAATCTCATTCCTAAACAATGCAATCTTGGAAGCAGCACAAAAATACATTGGTAGAGTCAAAGCCTCCACCAATGATAAAGTATGGCTAACCAGAGAAATAAGAGAGCAAATAAAGTTAAGGAACAACCTAAGGAAGAACATCGCTAACAATCGACAGGAATGGATAACCGCTTGCAGAAAGGTGAACGACATGATCAGAAGCAAGAAGGAGGAACACTGGAAGACTTTCCTGGAAGACTCGGAAGCCAGTGCCAACCCAAACAAGATCTGGAACGCGATCAAAGCATTAAGCGGTAAAGCCACAGGCAACACTAGGAATGAGTCTCTAATCCACGAAGGCAAGGAATTCATAACAAGCAAGTCAAAAGCTAATGCCTTTATGAACAGATATGCCGAAATCAGCAGAACACACATCCCCAAACAGGAACGATGTAAGAAGTTGCTAAGGAAAAGATTGAATTCACCTACAGTCCCCGATCAATCCACAGCTCCGTTTACCGAGATCGAGCTCTCAAATGCCATAGATAGCGCGAAAGCCAAAGGTGCCCCGGGCGAAGACCAGATCTCCCCTCGATTTATTAAAGCCCTAGGCCCCTTAGCGAGATCTTTCCTCTTGGACCTGTTCAACGATTCTTGGGCGAAAGGCACATGTCCAGCTTCCTGGAGAACTGCGACGATAATACCGCTGTTAAAGAAAGGAAAACCTTCAAGCGCCATCGACTCGTACCGCCCAGTCTCTTTGACTTCATGTATGGCCAAAACTATGGAACGAATGGTCGCTACCAGACTGTCTTACCTAGCAGAGACGAGAGGTTGGTGGTGTCCGGAACAATCGGGTTTCAGACGACAACGATGCTGTGAAGACCAGATCCTTAGATTATCGCAATCTATCAGCGACGGATTTCAAAGTCGCCCGCCTCTCAGAAGCGTTATCTCCCTCCTGGACTTTTCGAAAGCTTTCGACACAGTATGGCGCAACCGCCTGTTACATATCCTCCTAGACAAGGGCGTCCCCACTGCAATGACCCGATGGATACTAGGATTCATTTGCGACAGACACGCCAAAGTAAGTATGGATAACGTGACCGGCAAGCGGAAGAAACTCCACCAAGGCGTCCCGCAAGGTTCAGTCCTATCCCCGTTACTATTCTTATTTTATATAGACGGAATCAAAGAGGTCATATCGCCCGAAGTCAAAATCAGCCTTTACGCAGACGACATTGCAATTTGGAGCCAGCATAGAGACAAACTGCAAGCACTCGCACATATCCAAGATGCAGTCTCGAACATCGCCAACTGGAGCAGCCGTCACAAACTAAAGCTGAACCCTTCGAAATGCGAGGTCTCCTTCTTCAGCACCGACACGCACGAAGCGAAATGGATCCCGGCTATGGATATCAACGGAACGCCTCTGACATTTAATGCAACCCCTACATTTCTAGGGATCACATTCGACAGAACGCTCTGCTTCCGCAGACATACGGACCAAATCAAATCCAGAACAGCCTACAGGACGAGAATTCTTGCCTCTCTCGCAACCAAACAATGGGGCTGGAGCAGGAAGAGCCTAAAAAGAATATTCCAGTCCATCATCTCCAGCGTTTTCAACTACTGCGCAGCAGGCTGGCAACCCTGGTTAGCGAAATCGAACCTGTTAATCCTGGAGAGAGCCCAGAACAGAGCACTCCGAGTAATCACCGGACAACTCGCTGACACTCCGACCGAATGCCTGCGTTGCGAGGCGGAAATCCCACCTATCGAAACCACCAGAAGGCGCAACTGCCTGATAGCATGGGAAAAATCGGCACGACTACCCGCCAGCAACACCAGAGCCAAACTCACGCGCAACACGGTGTACCATAGATGGAAAAATAGACTCAGCTTCTCACAAATGGCCACCGCTGACTGCATCGAAACAGGCCTGTCCTCATTCGAGAGAGACACGATGGCACTGTCCCCAGTACCGCCATGGACGCAGAGGTCAAACCCCCACTGGTCAGTCGCCACGCGACTACTCAACGGCTCTACCAAAACGACGGACCAAGCTGAACTGAAGAAAGACGCCACAGACACCATCGACGCCCTCCACCACCCCGACGTGATCATCTATACAGATGGATCAGCCCAGGGTGGATGCGAATTCGGTGGCAGCGCAGCAGTTTTCACCACCGGCACGGCCACTGACCCCTTGCTCCTAGACGAACGCTGTAGCAAAGGACGACGATGGACGTCCTCCTTCTAAACGGAAGTGACGGCCATCAACCTAGCTATTCAATGGTTAGAGGACCAAAGCGACAAACCCTGCTTCGCAATCATCTGTTCGGACAGCCAGTCCACTCTCGCTGCACTTGAAAATACCGGCAACAGAGACTCTTCCGCCATTTCAGCGCTACGGGCTGGACTGGACAAGGTAACCACCCGATACACTTACAGTGGGTGCCTAGTCACATTGGCCTCACGGGCAACGAATGGGCCGACGTCGCGGCTGGCGTTATTGCGGCTGACAGATCCACGGCACCCGAGCCGTATATATCTCTGCCCGCAGCGAAATATGTCATCAAAGCAACGATTATAGACCCCTCCCTCTGACCCAAGGACGAAGGCGATCTACGGCAGCCAAAGAAGCGACGTCCCCCTGAGTAGGAAAGAGGCAGTACTCCTCGCCCAACTCAGGAGTGGACACTGTCAACGTCTTGCTGCCTACAAACATAGAATCGACAGCAGCACATCGCCGATCTGCCCCCACTGTGAAACAGAAGAGGAGACTATTACGAACTGGCTTACAGAATGTCCGGCAACCATAAACAAAAGAGTACGCGAATTTGGGGGTGCGGCACCCCCACTATCAGTCTTGGTGGGGAACCCCAAGGCTGTACTATCGTACGCGCAGGGACTTTGGTCCCTGTGAACGAGCCGCACCCAACAACAACAACAACTATAAAGCGTAACCTGTAGTTGTTCCGAGTACAGTAGCGACTTCAGAACTTGCAGGTTCCTCTTCTCCGCCGTGATCAGCGACATCGACTTCTCGATGTAGTCCTTGATGTCGTACAGCAGGATGTTGTCCGACAGTGTTTCTAGCACCTGAGCATCGCGCGCGTGTATGTGTGGGTATGTATAGTGTACTATATGTGTATTAATATCGGATGACTAATAATATTTAGTTATAAATTATTATATTTTTATAATAAAATCAAAAAATAGTTTAGAATTTGAAATTTATACTCAATCAAATATTTAAATGCATAATAGAATAGAGCGGTGTATACATATATTACGTGTACTCTACGGTGCTACATCGCCTGTAATCAGTGGTGGTGGTGGTGGTGGTGGGGATAGTGGTAACCTTAGTAACATCGAGCTTGTCCGAGTGTTCCTTGAGAATCTTGATGACCACTTTGTTGTTGGAGTTATTGTTGTGTGTGATGTTTATCTTGATCAGGTCTATGTACACCTGTGTAACGGGGCAGTGATCATCATCATATCAGCATCCATATCATCATCACCACTATCAACACTATAATCATCATCATTATCACCAGCATCATCATCATCATCAACATATTCATCACTAATATCATCACTATAATCATCATCAACATTATTGTCACGTGCATCATCATCATCAACATATTCACCACTAATATCATCATTAACATTATCATCACTAATATCATCATAATAATCATCATGAACATAATCATCATCATCATCACAACAGATCAGATATCATAACTGTCAGATACCGACAACACCTTGGTATCATTAACTACTCGATACACTATGTGAAGTACACTACTACTACTACTATATACTATAGATATCTATACTGTATCTATGTTGTTTGGCTAACGTTTTGATGTTTTTCGCTGTCTTTGTCATAATACTTGCCGCAATATCTGAGTACAGTGTAGGTGTATAGTTAGTGAGAGTAATATAACATGATTGAACTGTGTGTATAAGGCATACTACATGGCTTTTAGAAAACAATGTAATTTGATAGGGATTTTTTTTTCAATTTTATGGGATATTTTTATCTATTTCTCCTAAATTAATTAAGTAATTAAAATTCTGTAAGTTGTATAATGTAAAGTATAAATATGAGAATACCTTAACAAAAGTATTTAAGGGGATACGGTAGTTTGTAATTTTCGTTTTTTGATTTTTTTTATAAAATTTATTTTGTGCTAATACTTATAAATAATATATTATTTATTTAAATATGAATTTTTATGGCTGAAAGATTCATATAAACATGTTAAAAGTTGTCTTTTATGAAGGTATGTAAAAAATAAATATATAAAATATTAATTTATAATTAATTTATTTCGATTAATTATGATAAATTTGAAATTATATAAGTATATATCCAATACAATATATATATATATATATATGTATATATCATATAAGTATATATCCAATACAATAAATATAAATTTTCATACAAAATATTATTGGTAAACTTTGAATGCGTTTTTCTCAGTATATATATACATTATATATGTATATACTATATATATATATATATATATATATATATGTATATACTATACTATACTATATATATATATATATATATATATATATATATATATATATATATATATATATATATATATATATATATATATATATATATATATGCTGAATATATATATACATATAAAATATCATATGTATGTATTATATAAGTATATATCCAATATAATAAATATCTATTTTCATACAAAATTAAGAAATATTATTGGTAAACTTTGAATGCGTTTTTCTCAGTATAAATATTTTCGCCAATTACTGTTATATAAGTCAATGTTTAGGGATCGTTGTTTTAGCTACACTCATAATTTTTACTACATATTATAGATAATATATATATCTAACATTTAATCACATAATATTTAAAAAATATTTATTATTAAATTTTATATGGTACATTTTGTAAATTTTTTACACTAAAATACCGGAAAAAAATCAGTAATGATGTTCAACCATGAATTACTCGACGAATATATATCATATTCAAAATATTCTGTGATTGAAACAGAGATATTATTCTAATTAATATAAATATATAAAAATTATTAAAATCGGTAATATATTCAATGAAGGCCGCTATTTTTAATATTATAAAACATCCTATCTAATTGCATGTAAACGCCGAAATTGCGGGCGTTCTATGGTATCCCCTTAAATAATGTGAACAAAAATAGGAAATATCATACAAAAAATGAATATGAATAAAATAAAAAAATGTATTTAAATATACAAATAATTATTTATGTTTCTGAAAGGAGTACATAATAGTAAATAAATACTGAACATTTTTCAATATTGGATCATTATTTGTCGAGAAATAGATTTTATTACATATAAAATATGTAAATTGATTTTAAAATTTGTGTAAAGTAATTTGTTTTTAGATAATATATGGGAGATAAATGTTAAAATATTATAGTATATATAGCCTTTAGGCATATAAGTATTATGATATGATATTTTCTAATATTTTATGCAAGACATTTTATATATTGTAGTAGTTATAGTAAATATTTACATATTTATAAATTATGAATGGCAAATTTTCAAAAAATATAAAATAGATTTTTATAAATTTTAATATAATATAATAATATAATATGTTCAATATATATATTATATGTTTATGATAACAATAATTTGCAGTCATTATTTTTGACCATATTCAAACATTTCGACTGCATGTCCTACGATGTATGTCCTATAGTCTATAGTACTATCCACGTAAGTCATCCTTAGTATAGGGCCTATGCAATGTGCGTATAGTGAGTGCAAATATAGTAATCATATTTGACATTACAGCTATAAACTTCTTAATTTTTAGTGATAATATTACAATTTTAAATTGTTAAATATAATTAATACAAAAAATAGTTATACTAAATAGGTATTTTGCCATATCTTTTGATTAATATATATTTATTATATATATATTTTATAAATAGTATATCTTATAAAACATCTATTTTAATGATTTGTAGCTCATTTTCTTATCTAATTTTTGAATATGATATAAATAACGAACTAAATATAATATTGTTTAAAATAAGACAATATTTGATTGATTTCTCTAGGCCCCAATGATACAGCACACATCAAAGACAAACGACCTTGGGTAACCTCTACGTGACTATGCTACGATGGAGCGATGAGTAACCTTAATGCCATGTCGAGATTCTTCAGAGTGTCTATATATATTCTTAGTGCCTCTTCGTGTTTTCCTAAATGACCTGTATCCAAACATAAACGATTAAAGTAAAGTACTATTATTAGAATTACGGAATTATAACAAATATTCACAATTATATAAAATACTTAATTATAGTTAAATATTGTAATGTAGATTTTGAATAGTAAATAAATTTGTATATCAAGTTTTCGTTAAAATTGCACTAATACAAATCGCAAATTAATAATATGGATATATTATCACAAAATATTTACATTTAAATTTTAATTTATAAACTATTTTCATCAACATATACAAGCATTCGTTTATGAATGGTACAACACCATCATTGGTTATCAGTATACTTTAGTTACCTGTGTATTATTATTATTATTATTATTTACAAACCAGTAATATATGAGTGATTCATGATTCAAAATGTAATTATACATCATTATAAAACTTAACTATAATTATAATCCCTATTCAAATTTGTATAAAGATATGTACTGCGAGATGTTATAACCAACCCAATAATAGAGCTCTTTCTTCGCTGAAATCTGTGTGAAGTAAGTAAGTAAGTATGTAGGTAAGTAAGTATTTATTTAAAACTAAAATATTATAAAATCTCACAAGTGTTGAAATAATAAAATTTATATTAAATTTGTAACAAATATAGCTGTAATTTCTTCTTAAATATGTGATTCATTATAATGTAGTGTAATACCAAAGCCCAAGATACATGGTCGCCTATTAAGCCTATGTGAATTTTAATATATCACTACACTCAGCGAATAGGAAATGGGTATTGAATTATATCATAGATATTATTAATATGTTAATGTCTTTGGTAAATAGAAACCAGATAAAAATTAAATTTAAAATCATATTTATTATTTTATGTATTTATTACCCAATAGAATATCAAATATATGCATACATTTATTAATAATATTAATATTAGTTTGAAATAGGTGTATTGTTAATTTAATAAATATTTAATAGGCATATTTCTTGTTATAATAAATTCTATTTTTCAAAATTATAATTCATAACATTATAACAAAAATAAATGAAGCAATTACAGTTTACCACACTTTGTATCATACATTATGTTTTAATATCAATTTAATTAGCTTTACTATGATACTAATATTATTACTATAACATCAATATAAAAAATATATATATATATATCAATACATTTTGTTGATTGATTGATCATTTATTTAAGCAAATATATAGTTGAAATATATAATTGAAAGTATAAAGTATAAATATTTGCTAACGATAATATACATTATATAATAAATGTTTATTCTGTTCAGAATAATAATAAAAAAAAAGAATAATAGGAAATTATAGAAATTAAAAGTGTTGTATTCAAATTTTTAATTTGAAAATAATTCCAAATTAATATTAAAATATTATACATTATTTTAAGTATTATACGAATCTAAAAGTAATTATTATATCTAATGATGATTATATATATTACAAATTAAATGTACTAATTTAGTTTCTAGGTTAATTAATTATAAGTTTAATTGTATGACAGATTTAAATAAATTGTATGTGCAAAGAAAATGATAAATATGACCAATTAAAAGTGGGTGTGTCTTAATAAATCATTAGACAGCGAATAAAATGTTTTACATTTATTGCTTGACCGTGTATGGGCTTTAGTAATACCAAGGTGTGACAATGAAGTAATGATTACATCATCGACAATGGCTATAATGGTCGTAGAAAGACTAACTGACATCAGTGAAGTAACTGAGTATTCTTTCTGATGAATACACATTAGAATCTTCTAGAAAACTGATCAACTTTTGTTTTGTTGTCTGAATATCATCTATAAATATGTTATTAATTATTAATATATATATATATATATATATATATATATATATATATGTATATTATATAATATAAATGTATAACAAATAACGAGTATGTTTAATTTCGAATGATCAAAGACAATAATAGTATAGTTACATATGAACATATTGCAAATATATCTAAAGGTACAACTTTAGAAGAACAAGATATAGAATTACTTAATAAGAAACTTGCAATTAATATAAATAATAAGTAGGGTACATCTCAGGAACTACCTTAACATGAAATACTTTAGCATAAGAAGATCTATTCATCATTTCACTATATCATCTATGTTTAACAATTATTTGTATAGAAAGACAACAATAGTTGTAGATATCCATTTATAAATATTTTGAAAACTCCAATAAATAAATTGTTATTAGAGGTATATTATTTCATTATAATCTTTTATAAAAATATTATCATTAATTATTTAAATATAATAGATATATTGTTATGGATACATAATCAGATTTGTGAACATACAGAAATAGAGAAATAATTCTACGTAGATAGGTTTAATACATAAGGGTATAAGATTCATAAGGGTGTAAGATTCAGAATAGTTTATTCAACATAATCTAGAATATGCAGATCATATAGAAATTATGATCACTTATAATAAATTATATTATTTAAAAGTAGGAATATTTTTTTTTTAAATCTATAGTAAATACTACAAAATATAAGTATAGTATACAATACTAAAATAGAGTTACGTGTGAGCTTCAATAACACTACAGAGGTTAATTAATAGTAGATCATATAGGTAAGGAAGGAGAATTAGCAATAGATTAATGTAAGAGATATATAGATATAAGTAATAACACAAAAACTAACTTTATCACACCAATATTATCATCTAATGTAATGTTTTATCACGATGTTACGTTATATATATTTATTTATAATATTAATATAATATATAGTTTTATATATTATTCCTTAAATTATAAAAATAACAATATAACAACAATAGTGGTTATATGGTAAAACATATATATTTGGATACCCGAATAGAATAAAATACACGTACGTTTAATACACATCATATTATAGGGTGCGATTTTGTTTGCATTCGGGTGAGTGGAAGTCTAGTCAATAGACTTTTATGTGGTGTTGGTTACATTCATTAACTCTTCATCGACCACACGTACTACCTACATATGTACACATAGCATATCTAACTATAAAGTTTTACCTATACAATATGACGTATGAAATGGGCACGTTGAAATATGGCGACATATTTTGTGGTCTGTCCGTAATTAGGCTCTAGCAAGACGAAATAAAAGTTTGATTAGCGAGAATAAAAATGGTATAGCGAGAATAAAAGTTGGTATTAAATAAATATCACGTAGTTAAAGATCGGCATTCGACTTGCAGCGCACTCGAATTCAACTCTAAAGGGATGCTGACTAACCAAACGATGTGGCCGTGTTGATGATGTAATCTCTGTAGGCAAGAATGAGGGCGTTATGCAACGTTGCATCGTCTTCGTGCCATACTGATATCACGTGTTCCTGAGTAATGCACACGTATTGATGATACGCAACTTATAGGAATTCGTGGAATTTAACATATATTATTGTATTATTTATAAATATCTCTATTATATAGGGACTATTTCGCCGATAGACCACCCCACTGATATATGTCCAATATAAAATAATATTTGTACACCCCTTTTATAATGATTTTAAATGAAAGCCATGGAGCGAGGATCCATATCTATTTATATTCAATTAATGATTTAAATTATTAGTTGATTATATTAGATTAATATTTTAGTATATTTATATATATATATATATATATATATATATATATATATATATATATATCGTAATAGTATTATAATGTATTTATTTACATTGTTATTACATATATATTTCATTAAAAATGTATATTTTTAATTTACTATTTTATTATTTTGTTTACATAATATTCGGATGTATATAAAATATTATTTCAACTTTATAGATAAAGAACATATGTATATAGTTTGTATTAATCGAGTTTATGTGAATTAGGGCATATTAGGACGCATTAGGGCGATAATATACATGTGATATATTTTTAAATAACTAATTTTTACTGTTGTTAATTTATAATATAATGATATTATAAATTAGTATTAATCCCTATATGAGTAGTACACTAAAATATGAGTTATACGTTAATATGATGACATTGTCAGTATTAGTATATGGCAGATGAATGTAGAGAAACCGTTATCAGGGCTTCTAAAATTAACTTAAATCACTAGTCTAGTCTATTTCTCCAGCTAAATTGGGTGTCTATTGGTGATATCGGATATATATATATACATACATATCCAATATATATATATGATATATATGATATATATTAATTGGCAGTAAATGAATGATATGATGCTATTAAAGTACGTTTCACAAACCAAATAGAATATAACATGAGAAGGGGAATGTTTCTCAAGGAAGATAAGAATGTCGTGTCTAGGTAACATTTCAATCTCAGCTATATCTTCAGTGAATATCTGTTTAGGGTATATTATGAGAATATTACTTGTAATAATATTAATTTGATATCGATGGTGGTGGTGGTGGTTAAGATGTTAGTGATGTTGGAAGTAATGGTTTGTGATGATGATGATAGTAGAGATATTGATATTGGTGATAGAAGTGATAGTGGTAGTGGTAGTGATGGTAGTGATGGTAGTAGTATTAGTAGTAGTAGTAGTAGTAGTAGTAGTAGTAGTAGTAGTAGCAGCAGCAGCAGCAGCAGTAGTAGTAGTAGTAGTAGTAGAAGTAGTAGTAGTAGAAGTAGTAGTAGTAGTAGTAGTAGTAGTAGTAGTAGTAGTAGTAGTAGTAGTAGTAGTAGTAGTAGTAGTAGTAGTAGTAGTAGTAGTAGTAGTAGTAGTAGTAGTAGTAGTAGTAGTAGTAGTAGTAGTAGTAGTAGTAGTAGTAGTAGTAGTAGTAGTAGTAGTAGTAGTAGTAGTAGTAGTAGTAGTAGTAGCAGCAGCAGCAGCAGCAGCAGCAGCAGTAGTAGTAGTAGAAGTAGTAGTAGTAGTAGTAGTAGTAGTAGTAGAAGTAGTAGTAGTAGTAGTAGTAGTAGTAGTAGTAGTAGTAGTAGTAGTAGTAGTAGTAGTAGTAGTAGTAGTAGTAGTAGTAGTAGTAGTAGTAGTAGTAGTAGTAGTAGTAGTAGTAGTAGTAGTAGTAGTAGTAGTAGTAGTAGTAGTAGTAGTAGTAGTAGTAGTAGTAGTAGTAGTAGTAGTAGTAGTAGTAGTAGTAGTAGTAGTAGTAGTAGTAGTAGTAGTAGTAGTAGTAGTAGTAGTAGTAGTAGTAGTAGTAGTAGTAGTAATAGTAGTATTAGTAGTAGTAGTAGTAGTAGTAACAGTGATGGTAGTGATGATAAAAACCTTTATGCCATCAGAGGGAGACTGTTCAAATATTTCCATTGCGTATTCGAATAAGATCTCCATATGATTGGATCCTATGTAACAATGAATGTACAGGATGTTGTATATTAAACTACTACATAATAACATGGGGTATTGTACCTAATACTTGCAGATAAGATATGATGTAATACAAGCATAATAACATTGGGTATTACCTAATACTTGTAGATAAGATATGATGGAGTCGTAATCATCTCCTTTGCTTTCTTTCACTAGCAGCTCCAGAGCTATAAAGAATGATAGTATGCATCATTACAATTAATACATATGTTTTTATATAGTTATTAGTAAAAGATTACATATAAATAAATATAAATAAAATACTACTCATTTTTACTATTCATATTTATATAAAATATATCTAATTTTTTATAATAATTAATATTAATATAGTATTATAGGTATATTTATGTCAAATATTTATAAAATCAAGATAAGAATTTTATTATATTATATATATATATATATAAATATATAATTATAAGTATAATATATCAAATGGACATAAATGATAAAAAGAAGAAAAAAATGATAAAAATAATTTTGTGGTACATATATTATTTATAAATAAATGATATGCGATTTATAATGGTTAATCATCTACATAGGCATACGTATCATTGTATAATTAAACTTATAATAATATATTGTGTGCATACATAGGATGGTGTAATAACTAAATATTACTAAGATGCCGGTTATCATATCATAAGAGGCAGGCATGAAAGGCTATTTATAGATCTAAACGGTGTATAGAGGTCATTGTTTAGAGGTTAGGTGGTGACCTTTACGATGCAGCTGTTTCTTCTTGTAGAGTATAATGAGTTCATTGTGTTTGCCTCGCTGTAGTAACACCTTCTCAGCCTCAATCTGATGGCAGTTGTTGTCGGGGAGACGAAGTAGGGGGGCAACTAGGGCGTCGTTAGTCTGCAATAACGAGGTGTATGGGGGTTAGAGGGGGTCGGGGGTTTAGGGGGGGTCGTAATCATGAGGGTTATAGTGGGAGAAGGAGGAGGGACATTACAATAATGAGGGATTGGGGTTAGAGGGATGGAGGGATAGTGAGTAAGGGGTGGAGGGAGAAAGGGAGTGCAGCTACTATGGCATCATTAGTGTACAATAATGAGGTGTACGGGGTTTGAGTGGGAGGGTGGTGAGTCTAGTCTTTATTCTAAATAATATGTAAGGGGTTAGAGGGAAAGGGAGGTATCGAAGAAGGAGGGGTAGGGATAGGGAGATGGAGTGTACTAGGTGAGGCTGCGGGATGAGGAAGATAACATAGCTAGCAAACTAACAATAAGGTAGCATTTCAACAGCGTCGTGTCAATAATCTGATGTAATTGATTCTTGGACACGATGCTTATGTTGCCTTGAAATATTGGAACACTGTGGATTTCCTTACTGGGTGTCTTTAATATATCATTTCTTTTCTACAAATAATCATATGTATAATAATAATTGTTATTTATTGAATCATATTATGAATATATATATACATATTACAAATTGTAATATATATGAGGTAATATTATATTATTAATATTTGATAAATTGTAATTTACGATATGTATATAATACAACTAATAGGCTAGAGACTATGGAGTAGACTTGTATATAAATAATCAAGAGGGCACATGATTACAGAATAAAAAGATATTAATATTTGTTCATAAACTACAAAAATAAAATATATATAAGCAATATATATATATATATATATATATATATATATATAAATTAAACAACATGTATGCAATATAAGTAATTATAAATATTTTAAATCATATATACATATATGTGCATATTCTAATGATGCTAGGAAAGCATTAGTGCTAGTACGGTAAAGTTATTCTCAAACTTGAGATTTATTAAAATAAATTGTGCATATATAAGTTATGGATATGCAATTATTGAATAATAACAACGATGATAATAATAATAATAATAATAACAATGATAGGGTATTGATAGGTTTAACTTGACATCAATGTTATAATAGATTTTAAATGGTTATTTCATAAATGTGAATATATCACTTAGCCATGATAATAGTGCACTTGCTAACAAGAATGTTTTGGTCATCATTATTGTGAACAAAATTATCCTTTTGTGATATCCATTAACATTTAAACTAAACAAATGTATTATTATTATTATAATTAAGATGAAACGGAATACACCGCAATGAATCATTACTAACTCTCCATACTAATGAGGAGAACAATGTAAACATATACAAATAGTTTTACGAGAGAGGTGAGGGTAGCAGTACTTGTGTGAGGTATTTGATGAGAGGGGTGAGAGGGGTAGTACGTACTTGTGTGAGGTACTTGATGAGAGGGGTAAGGGTAGTAGTACATACTTGTGTGAGGTACTTGATGAGAGAGGTGAGGGCCTTCTCGTGTTCACTGCCTTCCAATCGCAGCTTATCGTCCGGATAAACGAGCTTCTTCTGAAACTCAGTCGGAAGTAGGTTAGGGTACAGTCCTATGACATGCGATACATCTGCAGCGAGTGTAAGGTATTATATCATCTATTGTTCTAATGGAATCATGCTTATTCACAGTAAATACACATTATCTTCATATAGTTGTAAACTAGTAATTAGTGATAATATAGTAGATTATAGTACTATTGCAAAACATATTTGACCATTTTATGTCCTTCATTCTTACATTTAGTGACATATACTATTATCTAATAAAATCAGAAATACTAGAGTATTTTACATAAAATAATGAAATATAATTTAATGAAACTAAAATTTAGTATAAGAAAATATATTAAATAAATGAAATATATTATAATATTAAATATTATATATATTACATTTATGTTTATATTTTAGGTCATTTTAATTATTTAAAATTTCAAAAATATATCCTATTAGAATAAATAATTTATTATTTGTGAATATATTGTATTCAGCTTAATTCGAAACATTATATAGTACTTAATATAATAACTAATTAACTAATATAATAATATAAAATATGTCTACTGTATACAATAATATATATACAATGGTTAAACAATTAAAATATATTATTAGAAAATTAACTAACAAGGTAATCATTGATTTAAATATCACTAGTATTCAATTAAGCTCTCTAAGACATAGTTAGTTACAAGAACTGGTAATTATAGGTAGTTCTGGTAACTATAGGTAGATCTGGTAACTATAGGTAGCTCTGGTAACTATAGGTAGCTCTACGAGATGCTATGTAAACCCGTCAAGATATCCGAGTACAGTTTTAATGACTCATCGTATTTCTTTTGGGTGAAGAGGTCGAATGCCAACAAAGTTTTGATATTCTGAATACGGTTGGTCTGTCCTGAGTCATCACACATGTTCTATTGTAATGTAACAGATACATACATGTTAAAGGATACATTTGATATCTATAAGCAAATACTATACTATAATTATAAATAAATATCTATTAATAAAATCATGTATATTTCGCATACATTTTAGGCTATATAGAAATTATAGAAATTATCTACTAAAAATAAGTACAGTAATATATATCTATGTATATATATATATAGTATAAATACAGTAGTCTCAAGAAATAAATACTCTTTTAAAATTTATATCAAACATACAAATGTGAATTATACCTAAACCTATATCTATCTCTCTCTATATATATATATTAGTAAATGGAAATAAGAATGACATATCCAGTTCTGTGAATCACTGACCGCAAGTGTTAAGGCTAGGTTGAATTCGTGAAGTTTCAATAGTTGGGTGATCTGAGTGTTAAATGAAATCTGATTCAGCTTCCAGATGTCACTAGCGGATGCTATGTAAACATTGTTCCTGAGGGAACACAAGTATTTATAATTCTGATCGTTATTAGATACAAATAGATAATTACGAAATTATAAATATATTTATTTAAATAAGAACACATCAGGTGGTGCTGGCGGTTATAGTGGTGATGATGGTGGTGGTACTGATGTTGGTGGGGGTGGGGCTAACTTACCCAGATTGACATATCAGCTTAGGTTTCGATAGATCGATTTGCTGAATCAGCACTTTCTGCTGATCAGTTCTTATCTCAATGTATTTAGAGAGAACAGACACAAAGTAAGGTTCATGGTAGACTACAAGATAAGGGGGAGGAGGTGAAGGAGGATGAGGGGGATGAGGGATATGAATAGGAGGATGACGAGAGAGATGATGATGAGGTGAATGTATATTTTTATTTTGGTGGAGTCATTTCATCCCATCCAGGAACTTAGATGAAGTTTACACATATAACCATATGGCTCTAATGTCCTTTCGAAGCCGCTCTCATGTTAATGCATTCATGGTTTTAATGAGTTACACAATTATATGATAAATTCTGAATATATTTTATATATGAGAAAATATTTGTTAACTATTTTATTGGTGTGGATGGGGCTTGAACCCGCGTCCTACAACCCGTGTGTCTTAGCCAACTGTCATACTAATGTTGATGTTATAATACATACATGTATAACTATTGTCACTTGATGCTTACATAGCAATAGCACCTAATCATTGTACACACGCAGATAGAGATATCAGCACACTCTGTAATGTTACTTAAGGATAGACATGCGCAGACTAAACTAGATTAGTAGGTCACACTTAAGGGGTTCAATAATATCTTAATCATTATTTAGTAATGCAGAATATTATTTTATATTTCAAAAGATAATAAATTTGAATACAAAAATTATTATAATATATATTGGTAATTTATAAGTGAATATTAATAAGCTTTTCTGAATAATATAGTTGATATATATTCATAGATATAAAATAAAAGATAGATTAAAAAAATGATTTAAGACACATATAGATAATAATATTACTATTATTTAGGCTCAGAATATGCACCACTTATATTGTAGTGTAAATAAACATAATGATTTACATTTTATATGTTCTACATTCATAACATTCAATAACATAACTATAGGGGTATCCCACTATAATAATGTTAGAAATCTACGATAGCATTTATGTGAACACAAAGTGTAGTATACGATATCTCATGTAGTGATGACAATACCTGACTAGTTAAACCTACCTCCCCCTGTTGCTACTACTACTGCTACTAATGCTACTACTACTACTACTACCACTACCACTACCACTACCACTACCACTACCACTACCACTACCACTACCACTACCACTACCACTACCACTACCACTACCACTACCACTACCACTACCACTACCACTACCACTACCACTACTACTACTACTACTACTACTACTACTACTACTACTACTACTACTACTACTACTACTACTACTACTACTACTACTACTACTACTACTACTACTACTACTACTACCTGACTATTACTACTACTACTACTACTACTATTACTACTACTACTACTACTACTACTACTACTACTACTACTACTACTACTACTACTACTACTACCACCTGCCTACTACTACTACTACTACTACTACTACTATTACTACTACTACTACTACTACTACTACTACTACTACTACTACTACTACTACTACTACTACTACTACTACCACCTGCCTACTACTACTACTACTACTACTACTACTACTACTACTACTACTACTACTACTACTACTACCACCTGCCTACTACTACTACTACTACTACTACTACTACTACCTGACTACTACTAACTCATAGCCTGAGGTACTTCATTCCAAGTAATAGTCTGAGAACAGGTGGTGGCGCCACCATCCTCAACGAACACAGACACCGTGTCTCGCTGCAGTAGCGCCCTCTGCTCAGAGACCGGGGTTATCATGGGTCTTAGGTTTGAGGGCCCCGCTAGTGTTTGCCTTATCTCACCCGATGTCAACTGTATAGCAGGACGATAGGGGTGGTAGTGGGGTAGGGTTGGATGTGGGGATCGTGTGTGTGTGCTTAATTTGACTTCTTAAGCCGTATACACACCGCTAGCATCAAGTACAGAATCAAGTGCAGTAACAAGTCGCTGGCTAAAATCTATGAAAGTCGATATCCGAACACTAACAATAATTTATACTGAGCATCAAGTGCAGTAATAAGTTTGGTAACAAATCGCCAAGTGCTTGATGCTAGCAGTGTGTACACAGCTTTAGAATGGCACTACATGGTCAATATTCTTAAATACATTTAACTATCTACAAAGTATTGTATACACTAACATCGATGATAAGGTACTCTCGCTTAAGCCCCACGCAGATGTAGTCCTCGCCCCATGACACAACTTTAGCCGTATCGGGCAGTGAAATGTCAGCCTGCAGTGGTGTATCAATGTGATGTTGTATGCAATACTACTGGTGTAGTCAGGTTTGGGGAGGTAGTGGTCAATCTCGGAGAGACAGAGGTCACCCCTCGTATCTCACATGTATAGATGTGCAGATGTATACGTGGCGGGTGGTAATTAGTAAGACTTAACATCATACCTCGAAGCTAGAAGATAACGTAGTTATGCTAAGAGAATAAGAAATAGAGACTAGAGGTTACCGTGGTACGCTGTTCATGGTGATACTGATGCTTAAACGAATCATAGTAGTACTAGACTACTGTTATTGTTGTTGATTTCTGATATAGAATGTCATGTTTATAAGACTGATATCGTGATTTCGACATCATAAATTAGGATAACATTAGGATAAAACGTGAGAGGTGGTAATGTACCTAAAGAACGCGGAGAATGAATGGGGTTGAGATGAGAGATATCCTTAACCCTGTGTTCGTGGAAATCTCTATTGTTCCACACGTAGAACTGTAGTTTTCGCTTGACACTGACGCACAGTTTGATAGTGTACTTGATGCTACCGGTCGAGTCTTTGTCACTTTTCTGTTCGCGCGTGAGCCACATTAACATGGAGGTAGTGGTGATTATTATCAGGGAGGAGGGAGGTGATGGAGGAGGAAGGAATGGCACCAGGTGAGAGTGTTTATATATAACATCACCCTTACATATATGTATAGCTATCGGCGATATAATTATATATTACGTAATCCTAAACTAAATAAATATTAATTATAAATATTTATAAATATATATTATGAGCCGGAAATAAATTTGCAATTGATTATTTATTATTAATTATTGTTATAGACAGACAGATTCTCCTTATAAAAGGTTTGCAATTTTAATTTCATTATGCTATTTGAGAAAGAGTTCAACATATACCCGATCGTTTACAAAGCTTCTACTTCTCTGCCTATCTATATCGCTCATGAAATCTAATACAACATTACACCTGTACTAGGCACCTAGGCAACGCAGAACTAACAACCTATTACCTAAAACTAAACTCAATAGATAGTAAATATGAAGCTTAGTTCATTATTAACTACAAATAGGAAATCGACTCCAACATAATTACGTAATATATATCATCTTTATATTGCAACCTTTAAAATAATGATTATAGAAACTTCTAGTAGAAAATCTTAACAAATTCCTACTTGAAACTCAACATTTATTAAGTTTTATATGATGTTATCATATAATATTTTTTTTAAATTATTATTTTCCTATTTTGTTTCAGGCTAAATATTCTTCGTCGACTCATAAATAATAATTAATATTGTTTTAAATAACAATATATTATTATTCTAATATTTATGAATTCGCACACTTTGTACCATTAGTTATAACTCATTAAATAGGTAAATAACAACAGCGCCCTCTACACACTAACCTGAACACTCACAGAGAACAGGTTACAGCCTTTAGTTCTCTTGAGCACAGTGATGGGGGTGAACACCGTCAAGTCGTGTACGCTGATCACTGAATCTAGGGGTCACAGGTCAGATACAGTGTGTATGTGGGTGGTATGCGTGAGGTTACGATGATAAAGGATGGTGTGAGATGAGCAAGAAAGAGGTATACAATAATATTTATTTATAGAAATCACACATATATATTGAATATCATACAAATACGGAGATACAATGATAGTGAACATAGGTCTGAGATGGAGAGAGATGTAGAAAGAGAGAGAGAGAGATAGAGAGATAGAGAAAGAAAGAGAGAGAGAGAGAGGTAGAGAGAGAAAGAGAGAGTGAGAGAGGTAGAGAGAAGTAGAGAGAGATAGAGAAAGAGAGATAGAGAGAAAGAGAAAGAAAGAGAGAGAGAGAGAGATAGAGAGAGATGGAGAGAGATGGAGAGAGATGGAGAGAGATGGAGAGAGAGAGCCACCCGTATGTGTAATAACCCGACAAAGAGACGAGCAGGAAGTATTCAGTGACCACATAGAGTTGTACGATGGCTGCCTTCGAGAATGACTTGTTAGGCCGCTCCAATAATACTTTATACCTAATCGTAGTGTGTGTGTGTGTTATTGACATAATATAGGCATGTAAGATATGGTAACCAATGATCTCGTTCTAAGTGATTTCGTGAGGAGAAATTTATGTTAGTTCGGTGATTTCGTACGCAGCATAAGTTCTACTATTTATAAATAATTACTTACATTAATATATATTATCATTACGCCCACCACGAAACCACCGGTATTCTAAGATACTATCCGAGCTGGACGTACTTCATCGAGATACCTATACCGTAGATTACGCTCATACGATGCTAACATAAACATCACCCGGTCGGTCAGTAATAACATCATACTAAATGTAAACTTAATAACAGCCGAGTGTACAATCGTAGTGATGCTCGCGTGTTTATATAGCATATCACTGAGGCGCTATACCTAATTAGTGAACATACTAGTTGAATAGGTATAGTTTACAATATAAATATAATACGTAGATTTCGTAACTGGAATTGAACGCGACGTTTAGTACAGACACCCGACACTAATAAGATGTATCGTGTGCATTTCGTTAGGCTATTGTACTCGAGGGGTGATGGAAACCACTGATCATAGACAAACCTATTGGGGTCGTTGGGAAGGGGTACATCGTAGACGAGGAGTTGACCTTGACGCGTTCCGATCAATAGCGTGTTAGCTGTCAATCAAACGGAGTAGTATTAGGTTCCATCATCGGATACGGTCGGGGGCGGTTCAAGATGATGCATCGCGAATATATGGACAACATTATATGTTCGCGTTCAACCGTATTAAGACTATTACACTTATCAAATGAATGGCATGAATTGTTATTAATATATCGCAGGTTTTAGTTATAATAATTAACTATTGATGATTTTTGTTGATGAATACTTTGGAAAAAAATAGTTCTTTTTTAATAAAACAATTATTTATATAGGAATTTATAACTCATTAATAAACTATTAAAATATAAAAAAACTCTATAAAAATGTAATGCATATTCATTGGTTATATTCATAAATAAATTCAATAGTTAATTTATGAATGATGTATGTTATTTATTATAATATTGATCAATTTGAATATATATTGTTTAAAAATAGATATATGTGTAAATGTTTACACCTTTCAATGATTAATACTAATGAGAGGATATAACCAACTGAATATTATTCGTTGAATAACAAACATTGATGATATATAAACATTGACCCTATATGACTAGAATACCAATTATCTCGTATGGAGTGATCTCATGCGGAATGATAATACATACTAATGTAAATAAATATTTATAAATAGTGACATTCACGATTCGCATGACCAAATCAAATCAAACAAATAACTCTGCACGAAATCATTTCGCACGAGATCATATATTACCTATTACCATATTGAGCATATAGATGACATAGCTCTATGTTATATAGCTATTATTTATGTTTATGATGTAGCATTAATATAATGTATATATTTATATGAATATATATATACAATGAAATTCAGTTACCATATGATACTTTGGGAGGAGATAGGAGCCAGAAAGTCCTACTAGGTATACTGAAATAACACGCGATCAACGATACTAATAATATACACAACATGAGGGATCGATGGAGAATAGCAACGACAGAGCATTCCAACTGAGCTTAACGCGATGGTGGTGTACAATCAAATACTGGTTCAAAAACATAATTAATACTATTAAATACTATAACAAAAACAATAAAACTTACAGCACTACAATAAAAATGATAATACCACCCCACAATAGAAGTAAAAATAGCCTCTATATTATGACCATAGGAACTTGGAATGCCAGTACACTCTAAGCAGTAGGGCAATTCGTACCTAATTAAAGAGCTGAACCACTACTATTGGGACATTGTTGGTTTATCCGATACACCGACTGGAATGATGGAATATAACATGTCATCCTTCAGCATAAACCAATGCCTTAATGATAATATGCATATATGAAACATTACATAGATCTGATCTCTGAATAATCTATTGGACCCCTAGTTCCAATAATAGTCGTAATAAACTTATATCATATATGATAATATCTCATAAACGTTATTCAATATTTTCCTAGAAATAATTATGCTGAAAATGGTATTCATTTATAGCCAAAATCATATCAATAGGAAGAAGATAAAAATTTAACATTCGATTTCTGATGATATAGATCTATTAGCAGACTGAACGCATGAATTAAAGTATGGCAAGGAAATAAGCTACATCAAAATAAATCCTGATATATGAAACTGACAATAATAGTAATGATTCTGCTACTATTAATACACTACTATGTTTTAACCTAGAACAGTTTTAAATAACACAGTGTAATATTAACTAACAATGGAAAGAGTACGAAATAAATCAATATTCTAATTGGCTATGATAAAACTAGAGTTGATCTGGAGAAATAAACATCAAACTAAAACATAAAACTGTGAAGCTAACTATTTCTCTTTATACACTACTTTACGGATGGCAAACGGGGAGATTACTAGAGGAATCAAAGAATAATCTGAAAATCTTAACATACAGAAAATAATTGACCATAACGTATTGCTAAAGGAATACTAATTAATAGCAGACAAATCATGAATTCACTCATTGGAAGATATGAACCGCTGATGTGTACTATTAAAATAAGAAAGATAAGCTGTGTAAAAATGGATTATCGACGGAAAGATTATTAGATGCTACAGTGTACCGCTATGAATGGAATAAGTTGTACGCATAGAAGTAATCCCCTTACGATGAAACTGTCATGGGACTAAGTAACTAATTACGTATATTATATACTATACTATACTATTATATACCGTATACATACCGTATATATATATATATATATATATATATATATATTATAGTAATATTATTAGATTATTGTGTATATGTAATATGTAATATTAAATAAAATCATATATGTAAGCATGTGTGTATGCGTGTGTGTATGCGTGTGTATGCATGTGTGTATGCGTGTGTATGCGTGTGTGTATGCGTGTGTGTATGCGTGATATAAATGTATGTAATTAGGTGATATCTAAGATACGTTGAGAGCAGCACTAATACTAGTGTTCATAATGTACATCATTAGCAAATAGGGCAATTAGGATATACACTTACATAATATATGCTATATTAGACTACTATGTACATTTACTTTAATGATATGATGTATATGATAGTTGTCATTTTTTATATATATATATATATATATATATATAATATTTATTATATATATATATATATATATATATATATATATATATGTAAATATAATGGGATTACATATATGTTATATATTTTTTATTGGACAGACTACAATTTTTATAAACTATATTATTTGTATTAATATTTATAATGATAAACTGATCTAAAATCAGAAATTTCATATATGAAAATCATAAATTTCATATATAACAATCAGAATTATCTTATATTAATATCATATACTTGAAATATTATATTTCATATAAGAAGTTCATACTATTTTTTTAATATTAATTATTTATATTACTGTAATTATAATAAAGCTTGTAAAACACATATGTTAATTATCAGCTTGGTTACAAATGTTAACTTAAAATATAAAATAATATATTGTTGAGATATATCTCATTGAATTTCAATAGAAATTTAATTTATTTAATTTAATATATCATAATTATTATTACAATGTAATATCATAATAATTATATACTTGTATATTATAAATGTTTAATATTCTATTGGTGGTAATTGTAAAATCTTGTTCATTTTGGGTACATAGTTTAACCAGTATCTCTATGTTATAATATCAAAACTGTATTATTAACTATTGATTTTAATTTTTTTTAAACTTAACACATATTCAAATAAATAGTCGTGAGGTGTGCATTATTGAATCTTGTAGTACGTTCTAATCTTATACATATATATATATATATATTTAGATAAACATATCTGATAGGATATATATATATATATATTTATTTATTTTAATCATAGGTCAATAGAGTATACATATAATTAAAACGAACAATAAATATTCAATGAAAACGAAATATGAAGTATTATCTAAATACAGAGTTATACCTCATAAGGTAAATAGTTGCGATGGGCAAATGACATTATAATGTAGCCTACACCAATAATAATAATCGTGTTTATATAATACTTAAATCGTCGGTATGTAGATCAATATTTTCGAATATAGGGTGACATTTGTAATGCCTGTCACAAGTAATAGAACAATTTCTATACATTTTTAAATGATAATATATCCAGATATTAGGCATGTATGATATGCATTAATCAAGCTTTCTACTAAAGAACATTTTAAAGCATAGGTTCAATTTAGAAAATTTCTAAATGACTATTATAATGAATAGCTAAATCAATTATTAAATGAAAGTTTACGATTATTTTTATATAGATACATACGATATATAAAATTTATAAATATATGATTATTATCAAAATGATTATGATAATCATTATGATATATCATACAATATATATATATATATATATAAATATGATCCATACACATAACATGAGTATATCAATATAGGTCACTATATTTACAAATTTATACATGCATATAGAGCGAGAGAAGTACTAATGTTCGCTCACATTAGCGGGAATATGGTAATCAGAATGTGTGTGATAATTATATATAGGTGATACTAAGTGGTAATTAATTAATTATTTTTAGAATATCGTGATGGCATTTATATTATTATATTTAATAATATTATATTCAACATAATATTGTATTGATTTTATTTGATTTTATATATATATAATATATATTATATATACACATAATAGGTATGATAATATTTAGTAAATATTATTTACATACATTATATATTATAAGTAAATTTAATTTATATTTAATATAATATATTATTAAATATATTTCCAAAAAATTTATAAGCTATAGATATAGTATAGATTATAAATGTTTATAAATACATAGATTCCGTATATTTATTCACATAACATTTATAATAAAATAATAAATGTATAGTTAACATATAATAATAAATATATTTATAAATTTCAATTTCCATACATATATCATGTACTGTATGAATCATACAGTTACTCGTTATGTAATATTGTGTAATATCAGAGCGAATATTCAATATAATGGTGCTCGATATGTATGTTGTTGGAAAGGGCTCATTGAAAGAAATATATATATATAATGTAATTATATACATATAAAATCAGATACCAGTTAATTTTACCAATACGAAGTCAAATCGTACTATATATATATAAGTCAAAGTGTTTTTGTATGAAATAACTGGTATTCTATAATAACTATGCATATTAAATATGTATATACTGTAGTTAGTAAATTAAATCTAAATAAAAAGTTTTCAATTATTACATATATATTAAATATAATATTTTATTATCATAGATATTATCTTAATAATTAATTAAAACAGAGAAATTCACAATACACTCAGCTTTTGACAAGCTAGTTACAGTTGTCATAGTCTTGATATAACTCAATATATTTATAAATATATTTAATTCAATGAGGGCGCCTATCTAAAGAAGCAAACATCGTAGCGAGTGACGTTAATTGAATAATCGCACAGGTTTTCACTGCTATGATTATAGGTATAACATTAATTACCACTTATTAAAGTTGCTATGATATTATAGTTAACTATAATATGTAACCATAGTAAATATTAGAACAAATTATTACTAATAATTATAATAATAATATCACATTTGAATCATTCAATGAATGCAATAATTTCAAATACAATAATAAAAATCTATTCAAATGTAAAATGTATATTTTTATTTATGCCTATTTTACTTATTTATTGGCCACAATTCTTGCTATAATTTATTTATATGGGTCTATTTGTGTGGTAAATTTTGATGGACAACTCCACTATGGAGTCTATATAACTTATTTTTATAACATGCTAACTTATTTAGTAAATACTATATTACTATAATTATATAATAGTTACTACTATTATAATAATAATATAATTATTAGAATAATAATATCTAAAATTTAAATAATGTTAAAATTAACCGATAATTATTAGACTATCATAGTTGTTAATTATGTTAGTGATACAATTTAAATAGCGTTAAAAGTAACACTATCTTTATGATAGTCTTAAGACTATTTTATATAGTGTACATTTAAAAAATTACACTTAGAAAATTATATTTTAATTGTAACCCTATTTAAATTGTATCTGTAAGACTATTTTAAAGATATTGTTAGTATTAACACTATTTAAATTGTATCACTATCATAATTATTATCATTATGATAATATTGTAGTATCATTATATTATAGTAACTCAGTTACTAAGTAACTGTTATACCTATGAGTCATATAGGATCATAGATATAATCATTATGGTAATTAATATATTTCCTATTATGATAATAGTTATCATTGGACCTATGATATACTAAGTATCTATTATAGATATATCCTATATATATGACTCATATAATATGAATCATAGGTATTATGATAATGGTAATATCATATTAAATATGATTTACATAATTATGATGATTATTCTATCATTATAATAATTATATTTATTAAATAATATTATAATAATTATATTAAATTAAAATAATTTATATTATTATAATAATTATAAATTAGTATAATACTAAGCATAGATATTTAGTATCTCGAGATACTATCATTCTGATAAACAAGTAACTATGTATCTATAGTATTATACTATACTAAGGGGTTACGATTAAAAAGGACGAGTTGAGGTGCAAAGGTTAATTTTTAAATGCGAAATAAATTTGTATAGGTTCACTTTGGGATGTAACTTACATCATCATGATGTATCATGTAATGCAGATAACAAAAAACCAAACAGAACAAAACTAAACAAATAACCTACAAATATCTATACAAAATATATGTATATACTATTAACTCGTATTTCAAATGTAACCTTTAACCCTACACTCGTCCTTTTTGATCGTCTCCCATACTAAGTATAGACTATATTAATTTTAAAATAGTTTTATTAATAAATTAAATTTATATTATGATTATAAATTATAAACACATATATATCATAATATAATATAATAATTATAAGTAATTATTATAATGATATAATAATCATTATGTTTATCATATTACCATTATGGTAATTAATATGTATATACTATATTAGTTTAATACAAACTTTATACTAACAATAACAGGCAATTGAATCAATTTGAAGTTGTAATTTGTCCAATATAGAACTTAATTCGTATGCATCATGCATACCTGAATCTAAGCTTAAACAACTATCTGCATTTGAAGAATGGATAAAGCATCCACATTTATCATCCGTTTCAGACAGGTTTAATGATATATGAATTTATATATAAATATATAAAATAACTATTTTTTTTAAATATAATAAATCATAAGATATAGGTTTATAGGGTTTATTTTAATATTTACAAAGATGTTTATAGATAAACCCCAATAAGGTAGCTAGTAATCTCGGACAATGTAATTTCGGGTAAGGTAATCTCGGACTAATGTTAAGATATTATCGCAAAGGTTAACTCCATATATTTGTATTTTACCTAAACTAATAAACCATAAATCTATGATTAACTCAGACGACTTATTAAATGTACTTTATTTGAAGATATATGATTATATTTTTTAATATGTTAAATATATACAATATATAGACTATATAATATAGTATATAAATGTGTTATTGGTACTCAAAAATAATTGAATTTCATAAACCCGATAATTTCAATACCATAGACATTAGAGTGAGGTAGACTGTGATTCGATATCTCAAAAGCGTAACAATTTGAAAACCACTGACGCCATTACAGAAAACCACATTTACAATATTCAAATAATTATATTATTTTTATATTTTTTCGAATAAAATTATCTGTTGTTGTGTAATTAAGTGTCATAACTCTCATACTAATAAACCTAAATAAATTGCCTTTTACAAGTAAATTAATTATATTATGCTAATATAATATTTTCTTATATTATTATTATAAATATGCTAATAAATAAGTTATTAAATTATATTTATTATAATTAATATATAATAATTATATAAAATGTATACGCAATTTGCGATCTTTTTAGGAGTGCCTCTATTGGTTTTAAATGGTGAATTCGACGCACGCCATTCTCTTTTAAATTTATGCCGCTATAAATATGATAACTCTATAAAGTTATAATAATTATACTAGAATATTCAAATGTATATAAGAATATTTTTTAAAATAGAATATTTATATTTTATCACGCCATTATAATAATATTGAATGCTCATCTTGGCCGCCGATATATATCATAGTTAAAGTTGGGCGTGATTATTAAGGTGCCTAATATTTTGGGTGTTAGTTAAAATAATTATTTAACTTGTTTGGTTTGGTGTATCCATAATAATGGCGTTCAAGATAAAAGAAACGCTCATAAAAGGATATTAAAATTGCACATAAATGTTATATATTTATAATTATGTGTATTTGACTGTCAACCATTTACAGTAATATAATATTAATTATTTACATTGTAGATATATGCATTTATTTATAATTTTAAATAAATTTCTAGAATATATATATATATATATATATACATATGTGTATACATATAATATATAAGTTGCATATAAATATATATATATATATCTATTATATAAAAGAAAGTCTATTTAATTATATATATATATGTGTGTGTGTGTGTGTGTATCTGGTGAGGTAACTCGAGAACCGGGGTACGTCGCGAAAATATGTTATACCCGATCTTAATAAATTTGCAACAGTATGGTCTTGGTCCGGAAAATTTTTTGAATTTTATACCGCGTACCCCAGAAAAACCTGAAAAATTGACTTTTTGCCATTAAAATGATTTTTTGTCGTCCAAAATCTTCGGCGTCGCATTTTTGAAATATTTTTTTTACATTTTTTCGAACTATTTTTTTGAATTTTTTTTGATTTTTTTTTGAAATTTTTGGAAATTTTGGAAATTTTTTGAAATATTTTTGAAATATTTTTGACATTTTTTGAAATATTTTTGAAGTTTTTTTTAAATATTTTTAAACATTTTTTTGAAATTTTTTTAAAATATATTTTGTAATATTATTTATATTTTTTGTATTTTAAAAAATATTATTTGAAATAATTTTTTATATTTTTCAACTATTCGTTGAAATATTATTATTTTAAGATATAATTAAAATATTATAATTATATAATAAATATATAAATATTATAAGATATAATAATATACTTTTTAAAATATTTGTAGAACATTTATAAAAAATATATTTTGTAATATTTGGAAATATTTGTTGTATACTAGGAATACAGAATCAGGAATAGCTATACTTAATAAATAATAGATAGGCAAACAATCAAAAATCGATCAACGCAGGGTGCGGTTTGGGTTTTCGATATTTATTAAGTACTATTTTGTAATATTGGAAATATGTGTTGTATTTTTTTAAATATTATTTGAAATATTTTTGAAATATTTTTCCACTAATTTTTGAGATATTAATATTTGTATAAATTTGTTTGAATTTTAGCAACAATTTATGTTATTGTATATGAAAAGCAGAATCATGAATAGCCATAAATAATAAATAATAGATAGGTAAGCTATCAAACAACGAGTAAAGCAAAGTTGGGTACGGCAAGAAATTCCAAATCAGGAATAGTTATAATTAATAAATGATAGATAGGCAAATAATAAAAAACCGAGCAACGCCGATTTGGAACTGTTTGGGTTTAGGTTTTCAACATATTTTGGAATATTTGAAATATCTGTTGTATTTTTTGAAATATTTTTTATCTAATTTTTTAAATATTAAAAAAAATATGTTTCTACATATGTTTAATTTTATTTAATTGTATATACTAGAAATGTAGGATCAGGAATAGCTCTAATTAATAAATAATAAATAGGCAAACAATCAAAAACCGATAAATGTCGAGTCGAGTACTGGTTGGATTTGGGTTTAGGTTTGAGTTTTCGACATTTTTTTAAAACATATTTTGTAATATTTTAAATATTTTTTGTATTTGTTAGCAATTATATATTTTAGAATAATCAGGAATAGCTATAATTAATAAAAATAAATAGTCAAACAATCAAAAACCTAGCAACGCCGGGTAGGGTATGACTGCTAATATGTTGAAATATTTTTTATATTTAAAAAATATTTTTAGACACTTTTTAAAAATATATTTTATAATATTTTAAAGTATTTTTGTATTTTTGTATTTTTACAAAATATTTTACAAATAAGTCTTAAAAAGAACAACGCTAGATCTACATCGGATACAGTTAGATTTATTAAATATTAGTTAGAAGACAACAATTAAAGAATAGCTATGCATAATTAGGAATAACTATAATTAATAATTGATAGGCAAATAATAAAAAAACGAGCAACGTCGGGTTGGGTTCGGCAAACAATTCTAAATCAGGAATAGTTATAATTAATAAAGTATAGATAGGCATATAATTAAAAACCGATCAACGCCGTTTTGGGACGGTTTGGGTTTGGGTTTTCAACATATTTTGTAATATTTGAAATATTTGTTGTATTTTTTAAAATATTTTTTGAAATATTTGTTCACTAATTTTTTAAATATTATAAACAATATTTTTCTATATTTGTTTGTATTTTAAATAAACTTTATTTAATTGTATATACTAGAAATATAGAATCAGAAATTGCCCTAATTAATAAATAATAAATAATAGATAGGCAAACAAACAAAAACCAAGAAATGCCGGGTCGGGTATGGTTTGTTTTTAAAACATATTTTGTAATATTTTATATATTTTTTTGCAATTTTTAGCAATTATATATTTTAGAATAATCAGGAATAGCTATAATTAATAAAAAAAATTAATAGGCATTAAAAATCAGGTATGGCTACTAATATGTTGAAATATTTTTTATATTTCTTAAAATATTTTTAGACACTTTTTAAAAATATATTTTGTAATATTTTAAATTATTATTTGTAATCTTACCAAATATTTTACAAATAATCTTAAAAACGAACAACGCTGAGTCTACATCGGATACAGTTAGAATTAGTAAATATTAGTTAGAAGAAAACAATTAAATATTAGCTAAGTATAATCAGGAATAGCTACAATTAATAGGCAAATAATCAAAAACCTAGCAACGCAGGGTAGTGTACGGTTTGTGTTTGGGTTTAGGTTTGGGTTTTAGACATTTTTTTAAAACATATTTTGTAATATTTGAAATATTTGTTGTATTTTTTAACATATTATTTGAAAATGTTTTCTACTTTGTTTTGTATGTCAGCTAACATTTATTGTATTATATATATATCAATTAAGAATCAGGAATAGCTATAATTAATATATAATATATAGGAAAATAATCAAAACCGAGCAACGCCGGGTCGGGTACGGCTAGTCTATTATATAAAAGAAAGTCTATTTAATTATATATATATACTAGCCGTACCCGACCCGGCGTTGCTCGGTTTTGATTATTTTCCTATATATTATATATTAATTATAGCTATTCCTGATTCTTAATTGATATATATATAATACAATAAATGTTAGCTGACATACAAAACAAAGTAGAAAACATTTTCAAATAATATGTTAAAAAATACAACAAATATTTCAAATATTACAAAATATGTTTTAAAAAAATGTCTAAAACCCAAACCTAAACCCAAACACAAACCGTACACTACCCTGCGTTGCTAGGTTTTTGATTATTTGCCTATTAATTGTAGCTATTCCTGATTATACTTAGCTAATATTTAATTGTTTTCTTCTAACTAATATTTACTAATTCTAACTGTATCCGATGTAGACTCAGCGTTGTTCGTTTTTAAGATTATTTGTAAAATATTTGGTAAGATTACAAATAATAATTTAAAATATTACAAAATATATTTTTAAAAAGTGTCTAAAAATATTTTAAGAAATATAAAAAATATTTCAACATATTAGTAGCCATACCTGATTTTTAATGCCTATTAATTTTTTTTATTAATTATAGCTATTCCTGATTATTCTAAAATATATAATTGCTAAAAATTGCAAAAAAATATATAAAATATTACAAAATATGTTTTAAAAACAAACCATACCCGACCCGGCATTTCTTGGTTTTTGTTTGTTTGCCTATCTATTATTTATTATTTATTAATTAGGGCAATTTCTGATTCTATATTTCTAGTATATACAATTAAATAAAGTTTATTTAAAATACAAACAAATATAGAAAAATATTGTTTATAATATTTAAAAAATTAGTGAACAAATATTTCAAAAAATATTTTAAAAAATACAACAAATATTTCAAATATTACAAAATATGTTGAAAACCCAAACCCAAACCGTCCCAAAACGGCGTTGATCGGTTTTTAATTATATGCCTATCTATACTTTATTAATTATAACTATTCCTGATTTAGAATTGTTTGCCGAACCCAACCCGACGTTGCTCGTTTTTTTATTATTTGCCTATCAATTATTAATTATAGTTATTCCTAATTATGCATAGCTATTCTTTAATTGTTGTCTTCTAACTAATATTTAATAAATCTAACTGTATCCGATGTAGATCTAGCGTTGTTCTTTTTAAGACTTATTTGTAAAATATTTTGTAAAAATACAAAAATACAAAAATACTTTAAAATATTATAAAATATATTTTTAAAAAGTGTCTAAAAATATTTTTTAAATATAAAAAATATTTCAACATATTAGCAGTCATACCCTACCCGGCGTTGCTAGGTTTTTGATTGTTTGACTATTTATTTTTATTAATTATAGCTATTCCTGATTATTCTAAAATATATAATTGCTAACAAATACAAAAAATATTTAAAATATTACAAAATATGTTTTAAAAAAATGTCGAAAACTCAAACCTAAACCCAAATCCAAACAGTACTCGACTCGACATTTATCGGTTTTTGATTGTTTGCCTATTTATTATTTATTAATTAGAGCTATTCCTGATCCTAGATTTCTAGTATATACAATTAAATAAAATTAAACATATGTAGAAACATATTTTTTTTAATATTTAAAAAATTAGATAAAAAATATTTCAAAAAATACAACAGATATTTCAAATATTCCAAAATATGTTGAAAACCTAAACCCAAACAGTTCCAAATCGGCGTTGCTCGGTTTTTTATTATTTGCCTATCTATCATTTATTAATTATAACTATTCCTGATTTGGAATTTCTTGCCGTACCCAACTTTGCTTTACTCGTTGTTTGATAGCTTACCTATCTATTATTTATTATTTATGGCTATTCATGATTCTGCTTTTCATATACAATAACATAAATTGTTGCTAAAATTCAAACAAATTTATACAAATATTAATATCTCAAAAATTAGTGGAAAAATATTTCAAAAATATTTCAAATAATATTTAAAAAAATACAACACATATTTCCAATATTACAAAATAGTACTTAATAAATATCGAAAACCCAAACCGCACCCTGCGTTGATCGATTTTTGATTGTCTGCCTATCTATTATTTATTAAGTATAGCTATTCCTGATTCTGTATTCCTAGTATACAACAAATATTTCCAAATATTACAAAATATATTTTTTATAAATGTTCTACAAATATTTTAAAAAGTATATTATTATATCTTATAATATTTATATAATTATAATATTTTAATTATATCTTAAAATAATAATATTTCAACGAATAGTTGAAAAATATAAAAAATTATTTCAAATAATATTTTTTAAAATACAAAAAATATAAATAATATTACAAAATATATTTTAAAAAAATTTCAAAAAAATGTTTAAAAATATTTAAAAAAAACTTCAAAAATATTTCAAAAAATGTCAAAAATATTTCAAAAATATTTCAAAAAATTTCCAAAATTTCCAAAAATTTCAAAAAAAAATCAAAAAAAATTCAAAAAAATAGTATAAATAAACATAAATTAACATAAAATAACATAAATTGTTGCTAAAATTCAAACAAATTTATACAAATATTAATATCTCAAAATTAGTGGAAAAATATTTCAAAAATATTTCAAATAATATTTAAAAAAATACAACACATATTTCCAATATTACAAAATAGTACTTAATAAATATCGAAAACCCAAACCGCACCCTGCGTTGATCGATTTTTGATTGTCTGCCTATCTATTATTTATTAAGTATAGCTATTCCTGATTCTGTATTCCTAGTATACAACAAATATTTCCAAATATTACAAAATATATTTTTTATAAATGTTCTACAAATATTTTAAAAAGTATCTTATAATATTTATATATTTATTATATAATTATAATATTTTAATTATATCTTAAAATAATAATATTTCAACGAATAGTTGAAAAATATAAAAAATTATTTCAAATAATATTTTTTAAAATACAAAAAATATAAATAATATTACAAAATATATTTTAAAAAAATTTCAAAAAAATGTTTAAAAATATTTAAAAAAAACTTCAAAAAATGTCAAAAATATTTCAAAAATATTTCAAAAAATTTCCAAAATTTCCAAAAATTTCAAAAAAAAATCAAAAAAAATTCAAAAAAATAGTTCGAAAAAATGTAAAAAAATTATTTCAAAAATGCGACGCCGAAGATTTTGGACGACAAAAAATCATTTTAATGGCAAAAAGTCAATTTTTCAGGTTTTTCTGGGGTACGCGGTATAAAATTCAAAAAATTTTCCGGACCAAGACCATACTGTTGCAAATTTATTAAGATCGGGTATAAAATATTTTCGCGACGTACCCCGGTTCTCGAGTTACCTCACCAGATACACACACACACACACACATCTATTATATAAAAGAAAGTCTATTTAATTATATATATATATATATATATGTGTGTGTGTGTGTATCTGGTGAGGTAACTCGAGAACCGGGGTACGTCGCGAAAATATTTTATACCCGATCTTAATAAATTTGCAACAGTATGGTCTTGGTCCGGAAAATTTTTTGAATTTTATACCGCGTACCCCAGAAAAACCTGAAAAATTGACTTTTTGCCATTAAAATGATTTTTTGTCGTCCAAAATCTTCGGCGTCGCATTTTTGAAATAATTTTTTTACATTTTTTCGAACTATTTTTTTGAATTTTTTTTGATTTTTTTTTGAAATTTTTGGAAATTTTGGAAATTTTTTGAAATATTTTTGAAATATTTTTGACATTTTTTGAAGTTTTTTTTAAATATTTTTAAACATTTTTTTGAAATTTTTTTAAAATATATTTTGTAATATTATTTATATTTTTTGTATTTTAAAAAATATTATTTGAAATAATTTTTTATATTTTTCAACTATTCGTTGAAATATTATTATTTTAAGATATAATTAAAATATTATAATTATATAATAAATATATAAATATTATAAGATATAATAATATACTTTTTAAAATATTTGTAGAACATTTATAAAAAATATATTTTGTAATATTTGGAAATATTTGTTGTATACTAGGAATACAGAATCAGGAATAGCTATAATTAATAAATAATAGATAGGCAAACAATCAAAAATCGATCAACGCAGGGTGCGGTTTGGGTTTTCGATATTTATTAAGTACTATTTTGTAATATTGGAAATATGTGTTGTATTTTTTTAAATATTATTTGAAATATTTTTGAAATATTTTTCCACTAATTTTTGAGATATTAATATTTGTATAAATTTGTTTGAATTTTAGCAACAATTTATGTTATTGTATATGAAAAGCAGAATCATGAATAGCCATAAATAATAAATAATAGGTAAGCTATCAAACAACGAGTAAAGCAAAGTTGGGTACGGCAAGAAATTCCAAATCAGGAATAGTTATAATTAATAAATGATAGATAGGCAAATAATAAAAAACCGAGCAACGCCGATTTGGAACTGTTTGGGTTTAGGTTTTCAACATATTTTGGAATATTTGAAATATCTGTTGTATTTTTTGAAATATTTTTTATCTAATTTTTTAAATATTAAAAAAAATATGTTTCTACATATGTTTAATTTTATTTAATTGTATATACTAGAAATCTAGGATCAGGAATAGCTCTAATTAATAAATAATAAATAGGCAAACAATCAAAAACCGATAAATGTCGAGTCGAGTACTGTTTGGATTTGGGTTTAGGTTTGAGTTTTCGACATTTTTTTAAAACATATTTTGTAATATTTTAAATATTTTTTGTATTTGTTAGCAATTATATATTTTAGAATAATCAGGAATAGCTATAATTAATAAAAATAAATAGTCAAACAATCAAAAACCTAGCAACGCCGGGTAGGGTATGACTGCTAATATGTTGAAATATTTTTTATATTTAAAAAATATTTTTAGACACTTTTTAAAAATATATTTTATAATATTTTAAAGTATTTTTGTATTTTTGTATTTTTACAAAATATTTTACGAATAAGTCTTAAAAAGAACAACGCTAGATCTACATCGGATACAGTTAGATTTATTAAATATTAGTTAGAAGACAACAATTAAAGAATAGCTATGCATAATTAGGAATAACTATAATTAATAATTGATAGGCAAATAATAAAAAAACGAGCAACGTCGGGTTGGGTTCGGCAAACAATTCTAAATCAGGAATAGTTATAATTAATAAAATATAGATAGGCATATAATTAAAAACCGATCAACGCCGTTTTGGGACGGTTTGGGTTTGGGTTTTCAACATATTTTGTAATATTTGAAATATTTGTTGTATTTTTTAAAATATTTTTTGAAATATTATAAACAATATTTTTCTATATTTGTTTGTATTTTAAATAAACTTTATTTAATTGTATATACTAGAAATATAGAATCAGAAATTGCCCTAATTAATAAATAATAAATAATAGATAGGCAAACAAACAAAAACCAAGAAATGCCGGGTCGGGTATGGTTTGTTTTTAAAACATATTTTGTAATATTTTATATATTTTTTTGCAATTTTTAGCAATTATATATTTTAGAATAATCAGGAATAGCTATAATTAATAAAAAAAATTAATAGGCATTAAAAATCAGGTATGGCTACTAATATGTTGAAATATTTTTTATATTTCTTAAAATATTTTTAGACACTTTTTAAAAATATATTTTGTAATATTTTAAATTATTATTTGTAATCTTACCAAATATTTTACAAATAATCTTAAAAACGAACAACGCTGAGTCTACATCGGATACAGTTAGAATTAGTAAATATTAGTTAGAAGAAAACAATTAAATATTAGCTAAGTATAATCAGGAATAGCTACAATTAATAGGCAAATAATCAAAAACCTAGCAACGCAGGGTAGTGTACGGTTTGTGTTTGGGTTTAGGTTTGGGTTTTAGACATTTTTTTAAAACATATTTTTTAATATTTGAAATATTTGTTGTATTTTTTAACATATTATTTGAAAATGTTTTCTACTTTGTTTTGTATGTCAGCTAACATTTATTTTATTATATATATCAATTAAGAATCAGGAATAGCTATAATTAATATATAATATATAGGAAAATAATCAAAACCGAGCAACGCCGGGTCGGGTACGGCTATTTTTTGAAATATTTTAAAAAATTTTTTTTCAAATATTTTAAAACATTTTTTTGAAATATTTGTAAACATTTTTGTGGACATTTTTTTGAAATATTTTTTTATATTTTTCAACTAATCTTTGAAATATTATTATTTTAAGATATAATTAAAATATTATAATTATATAATAAATATATAAATATTATAAGATATAAATATTATACTTTTTAAAATATTTGTAGAAAATTTATAAAAAATATATTTTGTAGCAATACAGAAATACAGAATCAGAAATAGCTATAATTAATAAATAATAAATGGGCAACAACAATCAAAAATCAAATATCGAGCAATGCAGGGTGCAGTTTGAGTTTTCGACATTTTTTAAGTAATATTTTGTAATATTGGAAATATGTGTTGTATTTTTAAAAATATTTTGTGAAATATTTTTGAAATATTTTTCCACTAATTTTTGAGATATTAATATTTGTATAAATTTGTTTGAATTTTAGCAACAATTTATGTTAGTGTATATGAAAAGCAGAATTTTGAATAGCCATAATTAATAAATAATAGATAGGTAAACTATCAAACAACAAGTAAAGCAAAGTTGGGTACGGCAAGAAATTCCAAATAAGGAATAGTTATAATTAATAAATGATAGATAGACAAATAATAAAAAAACGAGCAACGACGATTTGGAACTGTTTGGGTTCAGGTTTTCAACATATTTTGGATTATTTGAAATATCTGTTGTATTTTATATTTTGTCACTAATTTTTTAAATATTAAAAAAAATATGTTTCCACATTTGTTTGTATTTTAGATAAACTTTATTTAATTGTATATACTAGAAATGTAGGATCAGAAATAGCTCTAATTAATAAATAATAAATAGGCAAATAATCAAAAACCGATAAATATCGAGTCGGATACTGTTTGGATTTGGGTTTAGGTTTGAGTTTTCGACATTTTTTTAAAACATATTTTATAATATTTTAAATATTTTTTGTATTTTTTAGCAATTATATATTTTAGAATCATCAGGAATAGCTATAATTAATAAAAATATTCAAACAATCAAAAACCTAGCAACGCCGGGTAGGGTATGGCTACTAATATGTTGAAATATTTTTTATATTTAAAAAATATTTTTAGACACTTTTTAAAAATATATTTTATAATATTTTAAATTATTTTTTGTATTTTTACAAAATATTTTACGAATAAATCTAAAAAAGAACAACGCTAGATATACATCGGATACAGTTAGATTTATTAAATATTAGTTAGAAGACTAAAAATTAAAGATTAGCTATGCATAATTAGGAATAGCTATAATTAATAATTGATAGGCAAATAATTAAAAACCGAGAAACGTCGTGTTGGGTAAGGCAAAAAATTTAAAATCAGGAATTGTTATAATTAATAAATAATAGATAGGAAAACAATCAAAAACCTAGCAACGCCGTGTCAGGACGGTGTGGGTTTTGGTTTTAGACATTTTTTTAAAACATATTTTATAATAATTGAAATATTAGTTGTATTTTTTAATATATTTTTTAAAATATTTTTCCACTAATTTTTTAAATATTAAAATATTTTTCTACATTTGTTTGTATGTCATCTAACATTTATTTTATTGTATATAAATAATAGTTAGGAACAAATTAAATATAAATATTTAGCAATGCAGAATTAGTAATAGCTATAATTAATAAATAATAATTGGCAAAAAATCAAAAACCGAGCAACGCCAGGTCGGGTACGGTTTGGGTTTAGGTTTGGGTTTTCGACATCTTTTTAAAACATATTTTGTAATATTCAAAATATTTATTGTATTTTTTAATATATTTTTTGAAATATTTTTCTACTAATTTTTTAATTATTAAAATATTTTTCTACATTTGTTTGTATTTCAGCTAACATTTATTTAATTGTATATATAACAATGAAGCATCAGGAACAGCTATAATTAATAAATAATAGATAGGCAAACAATCAATATCCGAGCAACGCCGGTTTGGGTACGGTTTGGGTTTAAGTTTGGGTTTTAGACATTTTTTAAAACATATTTTGTAATATTTGTTGCATTTTTTAATATATTTCCACTAATTTTTTAAATATTTTTCTATATTTTGTTTGTATTTTAGCTAACATTTATTTTATTATATATATATAGCAATGCATAATCATGAATAGGTATATAATATATCTATAATTAATAAATAATAGATAATAGGCAAATATTCAAAAACCGAGCAACGCCGGGTCGGGTACGGCTAGTCTATTATATAAAAGAAAGTCTATTTAATTATATATATATATGTGTGTGTGTGTGTGTGTATCTGGTGAGGTAACTCGAGAACCGGGGTACGTCGCGAAAATATGTTATACCCGATCTTAATAAATTTGCAACAGTATGGTCTTGGTCCGGAAAATTTTTTGAATTTTTTACCGCGTACCCCAGAAAAACCTAAAAAATGACTTTTTGCTATTAAAATGGTTTTTTGTCATCTAAAATCTTCGGCGTCGCTTTTTTGAAATATTTTTTTTACATTTTTTCGAAGTATTTTTTTGAAATTTTTTTGAATTTTTTTTTGAAATTTTTTGAAATTTGTGAAATATTTTAGAAATTTTTTGAAATATTTTTGAAATTTTTTGAAATAATTTTAAACATTTTTTTGAAATATTTGTAAACATTTTTGTGGACATTTTTTTGAAATTTTTTTAAAATATATTTTGTAATATCATCTATATTTTTTGTTATATTTTTAAAAATATTTTTTTATATTTTTCAACTAATCGTTATATTATTATTTTAAGATATAATTAAAATATTATAATTATATAATAAATATATAAATATTATAAGATATAAATATTATACTTTTTAAAATATTTGTAGAACATTTATAAAAAATATTTTTGTTATATTTGGAAATATTTATTATATACTAGCAGAAATACTACCAGAATCAGGAATAGCTATAATTAATAAATAATAGATAGGCAACAACAATCAAAAATCAAAAATCGAACAACGAAGTGTGCGGTTTGGGTTTTCGAAATTTGTTAAGTAATATTTTGTAATATTGGAAATATGTGTTGTATTTTTTTTAATATTTTTTTAAATATTTTTGAAATATTTTTCCACTAATTTTTGAGATATTAAAAACGAATATTTGTCTAAATTTGTTTGAATTTTTTTTATGGAAAATGTATGTTATTGTATATGAAAAGCAGAATCATATAGCCATAATTAATAAATTATAGATAGGCAAACTATCAAACAACAAGTAAAGCAGAGTTGGGTACTGTAAGAAATTCCAAATCAGGAATATTTATAATTAATAAATGATAGATAGGCAAATAATAAAAAACTAAGCAACGCCGATTTGGAACGGTTTGGGTTTAGGTTTTCAACATATTTTGGAATATTTTAAATATTTGTTGTATTTTTTAATATATTTTTTAAAATATGTGTCACTAATTTTTTAAATATTAAAACAAATATGTTTCTACATTAGTTTGTATTTTTATTATTTTAGATAAACATTATTTAATTAATTAATATACAATTGTATATACTATTTTTACATTTTTTATATTTTTACATTTTTACAATTGTATATACTATAAATTTAGAATCATGAATAGCTCTAATTATTAAATAATAAATAGGCAAACAATCAAAAACCTATAAATGTCGGTACGGTTTGGGTTTGGGTTTAGGTTTGAGTTTTCGACAATTTTTTAAAACATATTTTGTAATATTTGAAATATTTGTTGTTTTTTTATTATTTAATATTTTTCCACTAATTTTTTAAATATTAAAATTGTCTACATTTTTTTGTATGTCAGCTAACATTTATTTTATTTTATACATAGCAATTAAGTATCAGGAATAGCTATAAGTAATAAATAATAGATAGGAAAATAATCAAAACCGAGAAATGCCGGCCATGGAAAGTCGGCACAAATTTATGTTATTATATATGAAAGGCAGAATCATTGATAGCCATAATTAATAAATAATAGATATAATAGAAAACTATCAAACAACGAGTAAAGCAGAGTAGGGTACGGCAAGAAATTCCAAATCAGGAATAGTTATAATAAATAAATGATAGATAGATAAATAAGAAAAAACCGATCAACGCCGATTTGGAACGGTTTGGGTTTAGGTTTTCAACATATTTTGGAATATTTTAAATTATTTATTGTATTTTTTGAAATATTTTGCACTAATTTTAAAATTTAAAAAAAAATATGTTTCTACATTTGTTTGTATTTTAGATAAACTTTATTTAATTGTATATACTAGAAATATAGAATCTTGAATAGCTCTAATTAATAAATAATAAATAGGCAAACAATCAAAAACCGATAAATGTCGGGTCTGGTACTGTTTGGGTTTGGGTTTAGGTTTGAGTTTTCGACATTTTTTTAAAACATATTTTGTAATATTTTAAATATTTGTTGTATTTTTTAGCAATAATATATTTTAGTATAATCAGGAATAGCTATAATTAATAAAAATAAATATGCAAACAATCAAAAACCTAGCAACGCCGGATCGGGTACGGCTACTATTATGTTGAAATATTTGTAATAGCTATAATTAATAATTTATAGGTAAATAATCAAAAACTGAGAAAAGTCGGGATGGGTACGGCAAGCAATTTAAAATCAGGAATAGTTATAATTAATAAATAATAGATAGGAAAACAATCAAAAACCTAGCAACGCCGTGTAAGGACGGTTTTGGTTTTAGAAATGTTTTTAAAACATATTTTTTAATATTTGAAATATTTGTTGTCTTTTTTAATATATTTTTTGAAATATTTTTCCATTATTTTTTAAATATTAAAATATTTGTTTACATTAGTTTGTATGTCAGCTAACATTTATTTTATTGTATATAAATAATAGTTAGGAAAAAATTAAATATAAATATTTAGCAATGCAGAATTAGTAATAGCTATAATTAATAAATGATAATTGGCAAACAATCAACAACCGATAAATGTCGGGTCTGGTACTGTTTGGGTTTGAGGTTAGGTTTGAGTTTTCGACATTTTTTTAAAACATATTTTTTAATATTTTAAATATTTGTTGTATTTTTTAGCAATAATATATTTGAGTATAATCAGGAATAGCTATAATTAATAAAAATAAATATGCAAACAATCAAAAACCTAGCAACGCCAGTTCAGGTAGGGTTTGGGTTTAGGTTTGGGTTTTCGGCATCTTTTTAAAACATATTTTGTAATATTCTAAATATTTTTGTATTTTTTAATATATTTTTTGAAATATTTTTCTACTAATTTTTTAAATATTAAAATATTTTCTATATTTGTTTGTATTTTAGCTAACATTTGTTTTATAGCAATACAGAATCAGGAATAGCTATAATTAATAAATAATAGATAATAGGATAATCAAAAACCGAGCAACGCCGGGTCGGGTACGGCTAGTATATATATATAATTAAATAGACTTTCTTTTATATAATAGATATATGTGTGTGTGTGTGTGTGTGTATCTGGTGAGGTAACTCGAGAACCGGGGTACGTCGCGAAAATATTTTATACCCGATCTTAATAAATTTGCAACAGTATGGTCTTGGTCCGGAAAATTTTTTGAATTTCATACCGCGTACCCCAGAAAAACCTGAAAAATTGACTTTTTGCCATTAAAATGATTTTTTGTCGTCCAAAATCTTCGGCGTCGCATTTTTGAAATATTTTTTTTACATTTTTTCGAACTATTTTTTTGAATTTTTTTTGATTTTTTTTTGAAATTTTTGGAAATTTTGGAAATTTTTTGAAATATTTTTGAAATATTTTTGACATTTTTTGAAATATTTTTGAAGTTTTTTTTAAATATTTTTAAACATTTTTTTGAAATTTTTTTAAAATATATTTTGTAATATTATTTATATTTTTTGTATTTTAAAAAATATCATTTGAAATAATTTTTTATATTTTTCAACTATTCGTTGAAATATTATTATTTTAAGATATAATTAAAATATTATAATTATATAATAAATATATAAATATTATAAGATATAATAATATACTTTTTAAAATATTTGTAGAACATTTATAAAAAATATATTTTGTAATATTTGGAAATATTTGTTGTTGGAGTAGGAATACTAGGAATACAGAATCAGGAATAGCTATAATTAATAAATAATAGATAGGTAAACAATCAAAAATCGATCAACGCAGGGTGCGGTTTGGGTTTTCGATATTTATTAAGTACTATTTTGTAATATTGGAAATATGTGTTGTATTTTTTTAAATATTATTTGAAATATTTTTGAAATATTTTTCCACTAATTTTTGAGATATTAATATTTGTATAAATTTGTTTGAATTTTAGCAACAATTTATGTTATTGTATATGAAAAGCAGAATCATGAATAGCCATAAATAATAAATAATAGATAGGTAAGCTATCAAACAACGAGTAAAGCAAAGTTGGGTACGGCAAGAAATTCCAAATCAGGAATAGTTATAATTAATAAATGATAGATAGGCAAATAATAAAAAACCGAGCAACGCCGATTTGGAACTGTTTGGGTTTAGGTTTTCAACATATTGTGGAATATTTGAAATATCTGTTGTATTTTTTGAAATATTTTTTATCTAATTTTTTAAATATTAAAAAAAATATGTTTCTACATATGTTTAATTTTATTTAATTGTATATACTAGGAATACAGAATCAGGAATAGCTATAATTAATAAATAATAGATAGGTAAACAATCAAAAATCGATCAACGCAGGGTGCGGTTTGGGTTTTCGATATTTATTAAGTACTATTTTGTAATATTATATATATATACATTTATTGTATTATATATATATCAATTAAGAATCAGGAATAGCTATAATTAATATATAATATATAGGAAAATAATCAAAACCGAGCAACGCCGGGTCGGGTACGGCTAGTCTATTATATAAAAGAAAGTCTATTTAATTATATATATATACTAGCCGTACCCGACCCGGCGTTGCTCGGTTTTGATTATTTTCCTATATATTATATATTAATTATAGCTATTCCTGATTCTTAATTGATATATATATAATACAATAAATGTTAGCTGACATACAAAACAAAGTAGAAAACATTTTCAAATAATATGTTAAAAAATACAACAAATATTTCAAATATTACAAAATATGTTTTAAAAAAATGTCTAAAACCCAAACCTAAACCCAAACACAAACCGTACACTACCCTGCGTTGCTAGGTTTTTGATTATTTGCCTATTAATTGTAGCTATTCCTGATTATACTTAGCTAATATTTAATTGTTTTCTTCTAACTAATATTTACTAATTCTAACTGTATCCGATGTAGACTCAGCGTTGTTCGTTTTTAAGATTATTTGTAAAATATTTGGTAAGATTACAAATAATAATTTAAAATATTACAAAATATATTTTTAAAAAGTGTCTAAAAATATTTTAAGAAATATAAAAAATATTTCAACATATTAGTAGCCATACCTGATTTTTAATGCCTATTAATTTTTTTTATTAATTATAGCTATTCCTGATTATTCTAAAATATATAATTGCTAAAAATTGCAAAAAAATATATAAAATATTACAAAATATGTTTTAAAAACAAACCATACCCGACCCGGCATTTCTTGGTTTTTGTTTGTTTGCCTATCTATTATTTATTATTTATTAATTAGGGCAATTTCTGATTCTATATTTCTAGTATATACAATTAAATAAAGTTTATTTAAAATACAAACAAATATAGAAAAATATTGTTTATAATATTTAAAAAATTAGTGAACAAATATTTCAAAAAATATTTTAAAAAATACAACAAATATTTCAAATATTACAAAATATGTTGAAAACCCAAACCCAAACCGTCCCAAAACGGCGTTGATCGGTTTTTAATTATATGCCTATCTATACTTTATTAATTATAACTATTCCTGATTTAGAATTGTTTGCCGAACCCAACCCGACGTTGCTCGTTTTTTTATTATTTGCCTATCAATTATTAATTATAGTTATTCCTAATTATGCATAGCTATTCTTTAATTGTTGTCTTCTAACTAATATTTAATAAATCTAACTGTATCCGATGTAGATCTAGCGTTGTTCTTTTTAAGACTTATTTGTAAAATATTTTGTAAAAATACAAAAATACAAAAATACTTTAAAATATTATAAAATATATTTTTAAAAAGTGTCTAAAAATATTTTTTAAATATAAAAAATATTTCAACATATTAGCAGTCATACCCTACCCGGCGTTGCTAGGTTTTTGATTGTTTGACTATTTATTTTTATTAATTATAGCTATTCCTGATTATTCTAAAATATATAATTGCTAACAAATACAAAAAATATTTAAAATATTACAAAATATGTTTTAAAAAAATGTCGAAAACTCAAACCTAAACCCAAATCCAAACAGTACTCGACTCGACATTTATCGGTTTTTGATTGTTTGCCTATTTATTATTTATTAATTAGAGCTATTCCTGATCCTACATTTCTAGTATATACAATTAAATAAAATTAAACATATGTAGAAACATATTTTTTTTAATATTTAAAAAATTAGATAAAAAATATTTCAAAAAATACAACAGATATTTCAAATATTCCAAAATATGTTGAAAACCTAAACCCAAACAGTTCCAAATCGGCGTTGCTCGGTTTTTTATTATTTGCCTATCTATCATTTATTAATTATAACTATTCCTGATTTGGAATTTCTTGCCGTACCCAACTTTGCTTTACTCGTTGTTTGATAGCTTACCTATCTATTATTTATTATTTATGGCTATTCATGATTCTGCTTTTCATATACAATAACATAAATTGTTGCTAAAATTCAAACAAATTTATACAAATATTAATATCTCAAAAATTAGTGGAAAAATATTTCAAAAATATTTCAAATAATATTTAAAAAAATACAACACATATTTCCAATATTACAAAATAGTACTTAATAAATATCGAAAACCCAAACCGCACCCTGCGTTGATCGATTTTTGATTGTCTGCCTATCTATTATTTATTAAGTATAGCTATTCCTGATTCTGTATTCCTAGTATACAACAAATATTTCCAAATATTACAAAATATATTTTTTATAAATGTTCTACAAATATTTTAAAAAGTATATTATTATATCTTATAATATTTATATAATTATAATATTTTAATTATATCTTAAAATAATAATATTTCAACGAATAGTTGAAAAATATAAAAAATTATTTCAAATAATATTTTTTAAAATACAAAAAATATAAATAATATTACAAAATATATTTTAAAAAAATTTCAAAAAAATGTTTAAAAATATTTAAAAAAAACTTCAAAAATATTTCAAAAAATGTCAAAAATATTTCAAAAATATTTCAAAAAATTTCCAAAATTTCCAAAAATTTCAAAAAAAAATCAAAAAAAATTCAAAAAAATAGTATAAATAAACATAAATTAACATAAAATAACATAAATTGTTGCTAAAATTCAAACAAATTTATACAAATATTAATATCTCAAAATTAGTGGAAAAATATTTCAAAAATATTTCAAATAATATTTAAAAAAATACAACACATATTTCCAATATTACAAAATAGTACTTAATAAATATCGAAAACCCAAACCGCACCCTGCGTTGATCGATTTTTGATTGTCTGCCTATCTATTATTTATTAAGTATAGCTATTCCTGATTCTGTATTCCTAGTATACAACAAATATTTCCAAATATTACAAAATATATTTTTTATAAATGTTCTACAAATATTTTAAAAAGTATATTATTATATCTTATAATATTTATATAATTATAATATTTTAATTATATCTTAAAATAATAATATTTCAACGAATAGTTGAAAAATATAAAAAATTATTTCAAATAATATTTTTTAAAATACAAAAAATATAAATAATATTACAAAATATATTTTAAAAAAATTTCAAAAAAATGTTTAAAAATATTTAAAAAAAACTTCAAAAATATTTCAAAAAATGTCAAAAATATTTCAAAAATATTTCAAAAAATTTCCAAAATTTCCAAAAATTTCAAAAAAAAATCAAAAAAAATTCAAAAAAATAGTTCGAAAAAATGTAAAAAAAATATTTCAAAAATGCGACGCCGAAGATTTTGGACGACAAAAAATCATTTTAATGGCAAAAAGTCAATTTTTCAGGTTTTTCTGGGGTACGCGGTATAAAATTCAAAAAATTTTCCGGACCAAGACCATACTGTTGCAAATTTATTAAGATCGGGTATAACATATTTTCGCGACGTACCCCGGTTCTCGAGTTACCTCACCAGATACACACACACACACACACATCTATTATATAAAAGAAAGTCTATTTAATTATATATATATATGTGTGTGTGTGTGTGTGTATCTGGTGAGGTAACTCGAGAACCGGGGTACGTCGCGAAAATATGTTATACCCGATCTTAATAAATTTGCAACAGTATGGTCTTGGTCCGGAAAATTTTTTGAATTTTTTACCGCGTACCCCAGAAAAACCTAAAAAAATGACTTTTTGCTATTAAAATGGTTTTTTGTCATCTAAAATCTTCGGCGTCGCTTTTTTGAAATATTTTTTTTACATTTTTTCGAAGTATTTTTTTGAAATTTTTTTGAATTTTTTTTTGAAATTTTTTTGAAATTTGTGAAATATTTTAGAAATTTTTTGAAATATTTTTGAAATTTTTTGAAATAATTTTAAACATTTTTTTGAAATATTTGTAAACATTTTTGTGGACATTTTTTTGAAATTTTTTTAAAATATATTTTGTAATATCATCTATATTTTTTGTTATATTTTTAAAAATATTTTTTTATATTTTTCAACTAATCGTTATATTATTATTTTAAGATATAATTAAAATATTATAATTATATAATAAATATATAAATATTATAAGATATAAATATTATACTTTTTAAAATATTTGTAGAACATTTATAAAAAATATTTTTGTTATATTTGGAAATATTTATTATATACTAGCAGAAATACTACCAGAATCAGGAATAGCTATAATTAATAAATAATAGATAGGCAACAACAATCAAAAATCAAAAATCGAACAACGAAGTGTGCGGTTTGGGTTTTCGAAATTTGTTAAGTAATATTTTGTAATATTGGAAATATGTGTTGTATTTTTTTTAATATTTTTTTAAATATTTTTGAAATATTTTTCCACTAATTTTTGAGATATTAAAAACGAATATTTGTCTAAATTTGTTTGAATTTTTTTTATGGAAAATGTATGTTATTGTATATGAAAAGCAGAATCATATAGCCATAATTAATAAATTATAGATAGGCAAACTATCAAACAACAAGTAAAGCAGAGTTGGGTACTGTAAGAAATTCCAAATCAGGAATATTTATAATTAATAAATGATAGATAGGCAAATAATAAAAAACTAAGCAACGCCGATTTGGAACGGTTTGGGTTTAGGTTTTCAACATATTTTGGAATATTTTAAATATTTGTTGTATTTTTTAATATATTTTTTAAAATATGTGTCACTAATTTTTTAAATATTAAAACAAATATGTTTCTACATTAGTTTGTATTTTTATTATTTTAGATAAACATTATTTAATTAATTAATATACAATTGTATATACTATTTTTACATTTTTTATATTTTTACATTTTTACAATTGTATATACTATAAATTTAGAATCATGAATAGCTCTAATTATTAAATAATAAATAGGCAAACAATCAAAAACCTATAAATGTCGGTACGGTTTGGGTTTGGGTTTAGGTTTGAGTTTTCGACAATTTTTTAAAACATATTTTGTAATATTTGAAATATTTGTTGTTTTTTTATTATTTAATATTTTTCCACTAATTTTTTAAATATTAAAATTGTCTACATTTTTTTGTATGTCAGCTAACATTTATTTTATTTTATATATAGCAATTAAGTATCAGGAATAGCTATAAGTAATAAATAATAGATAGGAAAATAATCAAAACCGAGAAATGCCGGCCATGGAAAGTCGGCACAAATTTATGTTATTATATATGAAAGGCAGAATCATTGATAGCCATAATTAATAAATAATAGATATAATAGAAAACTATCAAACAACGAGTAAAGCAGAGTAGGGTACGGCAAGAAATTCCAAATCAGGAATAGTTATAATAAATAAATGATAGATAGATAAATAAGAAAAAACCGATCAACGCCGATTTGGAACGGTTTGGGTTTAGGTTTTCAACATATTTTGGAATATTTTAAATTATTTATTGTATTTTTTGAAATATTTTGCACTAATTTTAAAATTTAAAAAAAAATATGTTTCTACATTTGTTTGTATTTTAGATAAACTTTATTTAATTGTATATACTAGAAATATAGAATCTTGAATAGCTCTAATTAATAAATAATAAATAGGCAAACAATCAAAAACCGATAAATGTCGGGTCTGGTACTGTTTGGGTTTGGGTTTAGGTTTGAGTTTTCGACATTTTTTTAAAACATATTTTGTAATATTTTAAATATTTGTTGTATTTTTTAGCAATAATATATTTTAGTATAATCAGGAATAGCTATAATTAATAAAAATAAATATGCAAACAATCAAAAACCTAGCAACGCCGGATCGGGTACGGCTACTATTATGTTGAAATATTTGTAATAGCTATAATTAATAATTTATAGGTAAATAATCAAAAACTGAGAAAAGTCGGGATGGGTACGGCAAGCAATTTAAAATCAGGAATAGTTATAATTAATAAATAATAGATAGGAAAACAATCAAAAACCTAGCAACGCCGTGTAAGGACGGTTTTGGTTTTAGAAATGTTTTTAAAACATATTTTTTAATATTTGAAATATTTGTTGTCTTTTTTAATATATTTTTTGAAATATTTTTCCATTATTTTTTAAATATTAAAATATTTGTTTACATTAGTTTGTATGTCAGCTAACATTTATTTTATTGTATATAAATAATAGTTAGGAAAAAATTAAATATAAATATTTAGCAATGCAGAATTAGTAATAGCTATAATTAATAAATGATAATTGGCAAACAATCAACAACCGATAAATGTCGGGTCTGGTACTGTTTGGGTTTGAGGTTAGGTTTGAGTTTTCGACATTTTTTTAAAACATATTTTTTAATATTTTAAATATTTGTTGTATTTTTTAGCAATAATATATTTGAGTATAATCAGGAATAGCTATAATTAATAAAAATAAATATGCAAACAATCAAAAACCTAGCAACGCCAGTTCAGGTAGGGTTTGGGTTTAGGTTTGGGTTTTCGGCATCTTTTTAAAACATATTTTGTAATATTCTAAATATTTTTGTATTTTTTAATATATTTTTTGAAATATTTTTCTACTAATTTTTTAAATATTAAAATATTTTCTATATTTGTTTGTATTTTAGCTAACATTTGTTTTATAGCAATACAGAATCAGGAATAGCTATAATTAATAAATAATAGATAATAGGATAATCAAAAACCGAGCAACGCCGGGTCGGGTACGGCTAGTATATATATATAATTAAATAGACTTTCTTTTATATAATAGATATATGTGTGTGTGTGTGTGTGTGTATCTGGTGAGGTAACTCGAGAACCGGGGTACGTCGCGAAAATATTTTATACCCGATCTTAATAAATTTGCAACAGTATGGTCTTGGTCCGGAAAATTTTTTGAATTTCATACCGCGTACCCCAGAAAAACCTGAAAAATTGACTTTTTGCCATTAAAATGATTTTTTGTCGTCCAAAATCTTCGGCGTCGCATTTTTGAAATATTTTTTTTACATTTTTTCGAACTATTTTTTTGAATTTTTTTTGATTTTTTTTTGAAATTTTTGGAAATTTTGGAAATTTTTTGAAATATTTTTGAAATATTTTTGACATTTTTTGAAATATTTTTGAAGTTTTTTTTAAATATTTTTAAACATTTTTTTGAAATTTTTTTAAAATATATTTTGTAATATTATTTATATTTTTTGTATTTTAAAAAATATCATTTGAAATAATTTTTTATATTTTTCAACTATTCGTTGAAATATTATTATTTTAAGATATAATTAAAATATTATAATTATATAATAAATATATAAATATTATAAGATATAATAATATACTTTTTAAAATATTTGTAGAACATTTATAAAAAATATATTTTGTAATATTTGGAAATATTTGTTGTTGGAGTAGGAATACTAGGAATACAGAATCAGGAATAGCTATAATTAATAAATAATAGATAGGTAAACAATCAAAAATCGATCAACGCAGGGTGCGGTTTGGGTTTTCGATATTTATTAAGTACTATTTTGTAATATTGGAAATATGTGTTGTATTTTTTTAAATATTATTTGAAATATTTTTGAAATATTTTTCCACTAATTTTTGAGATATTAATATTTGTATAAATTTGTTTGAATTTTAGCAACAATTTATGTTATTGTATATGAAAAGCAGAATCATGAATAGCCATAAATAATAAATAATAGATAGGTAAGCTATCAAACAACGAGTAAAGCAAAGTTGGGTACGGCAAGAAATTCCAAATCAGGAATAGTTATAATTAATAAATGATAGATAGGCAAATAATAAAAAACCGAGCAACGCCGATTTGGAACTGTTTGGGTTTAGGTTTTCAACATATTGTGGAATATTTGAAATATCTGTTGTATTTTTTGAAATATTTTTTATCTAATTTTTTAAATATTAAAAAAAATATGTTTCTACATATGTTTAATTTTATTTAATTGTATATACTAGGAATACAGAATCAGGAATAGCTATAATTAATAAATAATAGATAGGTAAACAATCAAAAATCGATCAACGCAGGGTGCGGTTTGGGTTTTCGATATTTATTAAGTACTATTTTGTAATATTGGAAATATGTGTTGTATTTTTTTAAATATTATTTGAAATATTTTTGAAATATTTTTCCACTAATTTTTGAGATATTAATATTTGTATAAATTTGTTTGAATTTTAGCAACAATTTATGTTATTGTATATGAAAAGCAGAATCATGAATAGCCATAAATAATAAATAATAGATAGGTAAGCTATCAAACAACGAGTAAAGCAAAGTTGGGTACGGCAAGAAATTCCAAATCAGGAATAGTTATAATTAATAAATGATAGATAGGCAAATAATAAAAAACCGAGCAACGCCGATATGGAACTGTTTGGGTTTAGGTTTTCAACATATTTTGGAATATTTGAAATATCTGTTGTATTTTTTGAAATATTTTTTATCTAATTTTTTAAATATTAAAAAAAATATGTTTCTACATATGTTTAATTTTATTTAATTGTATATACTAGAAATGTAGGATCAGGAATAGCTCTAATTAATAAATAATAAATAGGCAAACAATCAAAAACCGATAAATGTCGAGTCGAGTACTGTTTGGATTTGGGTTTAGGTTTGAGTTTTCGACATTTTTTTAAAACATATTTTGTAATATTTTAAATATTTTTTGTATTTGTTAGCAATTATATATTTTAGAATAATCAGGAATAGCTATAATTAATAAAAATAAATAGTCAAACAATCAAAAACCTAGCAACGCCGGGTAGGGTATGACTGCTAATATGTTGAAATATTTTTTATATTTAAAAAATATTTTTAGACACTTTTTAAAAATATATTTTATAATATTTTAAAGTATTTTTGTATTTTTGTATTTTTACAAAATATTTTACGAATAAGTCTTAAAAAGAACAACGTTAGATCTACATCGGATACAGTTAGATTTATTAAATATTAGTTAGAAGACAACAATTAAAGAATAGCTATGCATAATTAGGAATAACTATAATTAATAATTGATAGGCAAATAATAAAAAAACGAGCAACGTCGGGTTGGGTTCGGCAAACAATTCTAAATCAGGAATAGTTATAATTAATAAAGTATAGATAGGCATATAATTAAAAACCGATCAACGCCGTTTTGGGACGGTTTGGGTTTGGGTTTTCAACATATTTTGTAATATTTGAAATATTTGTTGTATTTTTTAAAATATTTTTTGAAATATTATAAACAATATTTTTCTATATTTGTTTGTATTTTAAATAAACTTTATTTAATTGTATATACTAGAAATATAGAATCAGAAATTGCCCTAATTAATAAATAATAAATAATAGATAGGCAAACAAACAAAAACCAAGAAATGCCGGGTCGGGTATGGTTTGTTTTTAAAACATATTTTGTAATATTTTATATATTTTTTTGCAATTTTTAGCAATTATATATTTTAGAATAATCAGGAATAGCTATAATTAATAAAAAAAATTAATAGGCATTAAAAATCAGGTATGGCTACTAATATGTTGAAATATTTTTTATATTTCTTAAAATATTATTAGACACTTTTTAAAAATATATTTTGTAATATTTTAAATTATTATTTGTAATCTTACCAAATATTTTACAAATAATCTTAAAAACGAACAACGCTGAGTCTACATCGGATACAGTTAGAATTAGTAAATATTAGTTAGAAGAAAACAATTAAATATTAGCTAAGTATAATCAGGAATAGCTACAATTAATAGGCAAATAATCAAAAACCTAGCAACGCAGGGTAGTGTACGGTTTGTGTTTGGGTTTAGGTTTGGGTTTTAGACATTTTTTTAAAACATATTTTTTAATATTTGAAATATTTGTTGTATTTTTTAACATATTATTTGAAAATGTTTTCTACTTTGTTTTGTATGTCAGCTAACATTTATTTTATTATATATATCAATTAAGAATCAGGAATAGCTATAATTAATATATAATATATAGGAAAATAATCAAAACCGAGCAACGCCGGGTCGGGTACGGCTAGTATTTATATATTAACGATAGATAATTAGATAGCGCAACATATATTGGTGTTTATTAATATAATTGTTCAAATTAAAGTTGTTGGGTACAATAAATTTATTGTTTACATAAAAGTTAATGAAATAGTTTTGTCGTAATAGTATTCAATATATTTACAAAAAGTGAGACGGGTGTCGAGCGAGTTTATCCATTTGTAAATAAAGATTATATGCTTGTGTACAAATATTTATGTATACTTATATGTTATGCCCTACTACTTATATTATATAAATAATATAGACGAGACCATACAAGTTTCAGATATCTTTATTCAAGTTATATTCTACAACTACGTTAGATAATTCATCGACGCGTTCGTTTCGACTTCGAGTGATAAAAAGCCTAGAACACAATCGGTCTCGCTATGCCTACGATATCTTTAGGGTCGTAAACTATACAATTACGCATGAATTATACTTAGTATACTGAAGTAATTAAGACTTTCAGAGGCAATCATGTTACACGTGTTTCGGGTAAGATTTCTTAGAAGTCGATATATGTCATCGTGTTTGCTGGTTCCGGGTCTTGCACTGTTGTCGCTGTTCATTGTCACTATTATCTCCATCGTTATATAACATATATCTATAACTCGACTAGGCTATATCCATAAGAGACAGTTAATGCGTATGGGGCTAGCTAGGATATATCCAATAGAGACGCTTGATGCATATGAGGCTGGATAGACTATAACCAAAAGCGACGCTTGATGTGTATGAGGCTAGGCTCTATCCATAAGAGACACTTAATGCGTATGGGGCTAGCTAGGCTATATCCAAAAGAGACACTTAATGCGTATGGGGCTAGCTAGGCTATATCCAATAGAGACGCTTGATGCGTATGAGGATGGATAGACTATAACCAAAAGCGACGCTTGATGTGTATGAGGCTAGGCTATATCCATAAGAGACACTTAATGCATATGGGGCTAGCTAGGCTATATCCAAAAGAGACACTTAATGCGTATGGGGCTAGCTAGGCTATATCCAATAGAGACGCTTGATGTGTATGAGGCTGGATAGACTATAACCAAAAGCGATACCTACTGTACTTAATAAACTATAAAAACGACATTTGCTTGTCTCGTCTCCTTCCTTGACTTCAAAGTCTTCCATCGTATATTATATATATATATATCATATTAAAAGATAAGTATTAATCGTATATGAAAATATTATTAATATAATTAAATGTATTTAAAATATGTTCAAAATATTTATTTTATTAATTTTATTACTATATTAAATTAATTATTAAATAATTTATTTATTACATTTTTAATAATATTATATATGTTTTACCAAAAAATTAATTATATAACTAATACAAATTATTTATTCATATTACATAAAAAATACTTAACATTATTAAGATAACAATTATTTGAAAAATTAAAATAATAAATAACCAACACAAAATTGACCATTTTGATTAATTTAATATAATATTTATAATTTATATTAATATAATATATTTAAACGAATAATGTGTGAAAAATTAATCGTAAAATATTAATTAACAAATGATCTGCATATTTGTTTTTAATAACAAATAACTACATATATATATGGGCTAATTTTATATACATAAATTTGACATTGTTTTACATATAACTTTTTTATTTTTATTCTAATAAAAAAATGAAAATATGAAACTCCTATTACTTTTTAATTATCTTTCCAATGGTGGTAATTATTTTATTCTAGCATCAATAAAAAAAACTCATTATTATATATTGAACATATCAATCGGCGAAATTTAGTCTTATAGATTTACTATTTCGACCGAAAGATGGTATAATAGTATAATGATTTAATATATTATGTGATATAAAAATCAATAATAGTGTTATTAACTATATTTATACAAAATATATAATATATTAGTAGTTATGAGTAGGACAATTATAATATAACTTTAAAATTGACTAATATATTACATATTATTTTGTGGTTTTCTGTAATGGCGAATTCTTCTAAACGACTGTTACGCTAAAATAGGTCACGTGACGCGTCGAATAGCAATCTACATCACTCTATATCTATGTTCAATACCGATTAATACGGTTAATATTATTAATTAACGTAATACTTAGTAATAGGATATTTGTAGAACATGTTATAAAATAACCGTTTCTAGCTCTTAGAAGTTCTGATAACTTTGACTAAATGAGAACATTATCGAAACGTCTAATTTAATATTTAAATAGAATTTAGGAACATATTTTATATAATGACTTATTCTTTATGATATATTCCCTATATATATATTTATAAATATATATGATACTATTATGCGCCAAGTTTATATGTTTTATAATTTTAAATGAAAGATAAATAGTGATTTTTTAAAATATATATGTAAATTATAACAAATTAATTTTAATATTAGTAATGAAATTATGTTAATTGGTTAAAATTAAAAGTGTCTATAAAAGAGAATTATAAAGCGTTTATTATTATTATCTAAATATAATATCTAATAAATCTCATACACCGTCTTACATCTATAGGTATCACTGGTACTGCACACAAATGGCTATCCTCATTCATAACCAACCGAACTTCCTCAGTTTTAGTTCACTCAACCCGTTCATCTTCCCGTCTTGTAACACACGGTGTTCCCCAAGGGTCAGTCCTTGGACCAATACTCTTTAACATTTACATAATTCCCCTTCTCCACCTTATCTCGAATTCTCCAGTTAGCTTCCATACATATGCAGACGACATACAACTTTATGTAAAATGTACAGAAAACGTTAATTTTGCACCCGACATCCTCTCCTCTACTATTACCACCATTCATAACTGGCTCACAATAAACTCCCTCGTCTTTAACCCAATTAAAACCGAGGCTATATTCCTTCACCTTCCACTCCGAAGTAAAACGTTACCAACTCCCCCTCCAATTAACATTAATGGACAGTTCATCATGTACTCAACCCATGTCAAAAATCTTGGTGTTATATTTGACAATACTTTTAATTTTTACAGACAACTGTCCCACATAACAAAACTATTAAACTATCAACTACATTCACTACGCCTTATTCGTCATTCAATATCAATATCCACTGCTACTATTAGTGCTTCTGCTTACATCCTACCTCTATTCGACTACTGCAATTTTATCCTTTATAATACCCCCTCATCGTATATTACTAAACTACAAATTCTTCAAAATTCTATAGCTAGGTGTATATTCAACATACCAAAATACTCCCACACTCATATATCTCCATTCTTAGTTAAACTCCACTGGCTACCTGTACGCCATAGAATCCTATATAAAACTCTACTACTGGCTCATAAAGCAATCCACCATGACTCTCCTGACTACCTAGCATCCCTACTCAAACTTAAATTACCAACTAGTACCACTACACGCTCCACCAATACGTTTCTACTTCAACTTCCTCCTAAACACAAATTACATTCAACCAACACTCGAGCATGGGCAATATCCGTCCCATACTCGTGGAACACTCTCCCCACATCCATCCGTACTACACCATCAACTCCCAACTTCAAGAAACTACTGAAAACCTACCTATTTAATATGAAACATTAACTTAATATATATATGGACGGCCGATTGCTTTATAAGCACAGTTTGCAGTCCGAAAACCGAAAAATGTAAAATGTATGATGTAATATAGTTAACATGTTAATACATTATAATATAAATTGATTAATAAATAAAGATCACGAATTTAATAATAATATCAGGGAGCTAATAATAATCTCCTTGCTTTAACTCGTAACTCTTGACTCTTTAAATCTTAACTTCGATAAACGTGTTTTTGGGATAACAGCATTTTATAATATATTTATAATTTAAATATGTAGGTCCTACACAAATATGTACATGTACTAGGCTACGTAGCCACTGGGGGGGGGCCTGCGGGGGTAAGGCCCCTCCTGAAATAAGCGAGGCCCATAAAACTTGTTTCAAATTAAGTTGTTTTCATTTAGTATTAATACTATAAATTTACTAGATATTGAATTATATTTTATATTTTTATTATATAATTTAATTTATATTATATTTATTTATTAGAATGTATGTATTTTAGTCTTAGACATTATAGTGAGGATCCAATTCAGTATTTATGGTTTTATAAAATATTTTCTAAAATTATGGTAAATATTAAAAATTTGTATTTAATTAATATATTAATAAATTAACTAACTATAGTTTACCTATCATGAACAAACAACTAACAACTATTTGGTTTTATAACTAAAATAGGAGCAGAAAAATGAATAGATCACAGAATAGCAGTAACAGAATCAAATATCAAACCAACCCAAATCCCAAACAATAACACTATAAAATATGAAAAAATAAATTTAAATTATCGTACATCTGATATCAGAAATGTTTATCCTAAACGTACAAGTGCACTTGCCATAGTAGAGCATCTTTTGGAAATAAAATAAGAAGATTTACTGATAGGTTTTTACCTAATATTTACCTAATATGTATATATATATACAAAATAAAGCAAATTTAATCCATTTGTAGAATTTAATACTTTTACAGTAAGTGCACTAAACCATGGTTACTACAATTTCAATTCCGCAATGGAAAAAGAAAATAGTTTGATAAATGGTCCCAATCATGTGAGTCATTATATGAATTGCGTAAAAAAGATCCAACTGTTGATTGACTACCAGCTTGTATAGCTATGCACTAGTGCATTCTCCTAAAAAGTATTCTTTTCAACTCCTCAATTCTAGATCAATACGAAATAAAGTTGATTTGATTACATAATTAGTTATTGATTCTAATTGTTCTATACCTGTTATTACTGATACTTGGTTAACTATTGGTGATTCTGCTCTAGCTTCCTAACTGACCCCTGATGGTTTTAAAGTATTGCTTGCTAATAATTATATACTTATATTATATAAGTTATATATATATATATATATATATACATCACATCGTCGTGGCGGCATAGCTCTGTTATTCTCATCGGAACTTAAGCTTATTTCGTCATCTACCCTATGTTTCTCTTCATGTGAAATTCTGATCCGTAATATTCAGTTTATTTCATTATTTACCATTATAAGTATACTTATTTACCGTCCACCTTCATCTAGCCTATGGAGTTTCTTAGCTGACCTATCTTCTATTTTAGAATCTTTCACATCAGTTAACACGGTTATTCTATGTGATTTTAATATTCAAATTAAAAATGAAAATCATGCTTCCTTATCTCTGAATAAACTTATATTTGAGTATTCCTAACGCAACATGTTTTCTTTAATTAAAGAACTTTGAGTGGGATATGAAATTTAATTAGAATCAGCTAAATATAAAAAAATATATATACTATAGTATACTAACACTAATAGTAATACTATTGATTTTTTTTATATTTAGCTGATTCTAATTTAATTTCATATATATGAAATTAAATTAGAATCAAAACATGTGTTCAACATGTGTTCAACACAACATCTTGCATCCTACTCTACTCGGATCAAATAACACATGTTAAACTCATCTTGAACACAAGTTTAAAACACATACTATTCGATGCAAGTTGAACACATCTTGAACACAAGCTAAAAATGTATGTAATTTCGATGCAAGTTGAACACATCTTGAACACAAGCTTAAAACCCATACTTGTCGATGCAAGTTGAACACATCTTTAACACAAGCCTAGTACTCATACTTTTCGATGCAAGTTGAACACATCTTGAACACAAGCTTAATACCCATACTTGTCGATGCAAGTTGAACACATCTTGAAAACAAGCTTAAAACCAATACTTTTCGATGCAAGTTGAACACATCTTGAACACAAGCTTAATACCCATACTTATCGATGCAAGTTGAACACATCTTGAACACAAGCTTAAAACCAATACTTTTCTATACAAGTTGAACACATCTTGAACACAAGCTTAATACCCATACTTTTCGATGCAAGTTGAACACATCTTGAACACAAGCTTAAAACCCATACATTTCGATGCAAGTTTAACACATCTTGAAGACAAGCGTAAAACTCATACTATTCGATGCAAGTTGAACACATCTTGAACACCAACGTAAAACTCATACTATTCGATGCAAGTTGAACACATATTGAACACAAGCTTAATACTCATACTTTTCGATGCAAGTTGAAAACATCTTGAACACAAGCCTAAATCTCATACTATTCGATTCAAGTTGAACACATCTTAAACACAAGCTTAATACCCATACTTTTCGATGCAAGGTGAACACATCTTGAACACAAGCGTAAAACTCATACTATTCGATGCAAGTTTAACACATCTTGAAGCCAATCGTAAAATGCATGACGAATTTTCATCCTAATTCTGATGCAATATGAACACATCTTGAACACAAGTTTAAAACCAGTTATTCGCAGTTATTGCAAGATGAAAAATATGGAATACGAATATATATAACATATGAATATGCTTACTTGCTTAATTTCGAGGATGATCTTCATCATCTACTCGAGCATCAGTATGAGTCAACTTCCGCCAGATATCTCTATTGAGCATGCTGGTTCTTATCTCTTCCTTCTCTAGGAGACCAGTGTCCTTTTTTAACACATCAACATTGTTCAATCGTCGGCGACCTCTGTTAGCTTTGCCTTGTGTGGATTCCCATAAAATGAGCGGGTATGTTGATAGTTCCGGATGCCGTATACAGTGACCAGCCATTCTCATCCTTCTGGATTTTATTTGAGATGAAACAAGAGGTAGTTTACCATACGCATTTTTATTTATGGAGTGTTCTTGCCAAGGTATAGTTAGGGCTTTACGAAGCATTAGCGTGCCATCCAGTGATTTCTGCTTTTGAATAGTCAGTGTCCATGACTCAGATCTATATGTTAGTACATTTTCTACGGTTGCTACAAAGAGTCTTCTTTTAAGTGGTAAGTTTATCTTAAACTTCCATATAACGTGCATGCTATGTAGTAGATTCCATGCTAGAGCCTTTCCCACTTTAATGTCCTTTTCTGACGAGTTGATATAAGAACCAATGTATTTGAAGTCTTTTTCGACTTGTAATCTTTGACCATCAGCTGTTTTTAAGAGTACTGATTCAGGTGTGTTAAAGGCCATTACTTTGGTCTTTTTAGTATTCAGATATAGGCCTACTTGTTTGCATTCAGACTATATCCTTAGAAGTAACTCCCTGGCTTGACTTACAGTGTTAGATAATAAGCCTATAACATCAGCAAAATCTAAATCTGTTAAAACAATTGGATGTAATCTTCGACTTCTGCGAGGGACAATAGTAAATCCTAATTCCTCTTCAAGTCCGTTGATTGCTTTTCTTAGTGCATAATCTAGTACAATAATAAATATATAAGGTGAAAAAATCCCTTGTAAACTCCTGTTACTAAGTAAAATTCTTCAGATACACCATATGGTTAGTATACTTTGGCTCTAGTATTAGCATAGTTCCCATTTATTGCATCGACAAGCTTATCAGGTATTCCATATGATCTAAGTACTTTAGCCATCTTGCCTCTATGTATAGAGTCAAATTCCTTCTTGAATTCAATAAATGTAAAGATAGCTGGTAAATTCTTATCTTTAATGCCCTCCAGAATCCTTCTTATTGCTAGTATCTGGCCGACTATTGTTCTCTTCTGTCTGAATCCATTTTGATTTGGTCTAAGCAGAGGATATAATATCGGACGTATTCGATTGAGTATCATACGATTGTAAGTTTTGACTAATTCCACGGTAGTTGTCAGCTTTGGTGAGATCTCCAGATGTAGGTACAGGTACTATGTTAGAAATGTTCCATAGTTCCAGGCTGTTCACTGTTTATATATGACTTTTTTATGATAGCAAGCACAATATCATCAATTGGAATATATTTGGAAGTACTTTTAATGGAGTACTTCTGGCATTATACCATCTTACCCAGCTATTTTTCCACATTTGATTGATATTTTCGCTATCTTATATTCATCAAGTGTAAATATGTCATCTTTTATATGTAAGTTTTCAAAAACTGGAGGTATTTCTTCGAGTTCATCTGTCACTTCAGATGAGTTCCCGAGAAGTTTTCTGAAGTGTTCATACCATAGAACAACTCTATCCTCTACATTATTACCATTTAACTGTGATGACTGGGTGACTTTCCTGTCAGATATTTGATTGATCAAGTTCCAACTTTCTAGATATCTCATACCCAGATCTGCTTGCTCAATTACAATAACTTTCGTTTCCAACTATTCGTCATTAATTACTTTATACATTTGGAACATCTCTATTTTATTTTGTTTGTTTTTAGAGTTCGATTACTTTGACATTTGTTCTTAAGTTCATAAGTTCTTTATGTGCGGAAGTTATGGCTTCTCGAGCATTAATAATTCGTGGATCTTGAGAATTCAATTTCATTTTAAGTTTATGAACTTGCCTCATGCATCCTACCGCTGTTACATTAATTGCTTCCAACAACCGTTCATACCTTTTTGACATTGTTATATTAGATGCATATATAACATTATATTGTTATGGAAACTATACAGATGTTATCTATAGAAATTATTAATTAAAGAAATTTAAAGTATGCTAAGTCAATCTAATTTGACAATAAGTACGACAAATCAAATCAAGTATAAAAATCAAATCATACTCATGTGTGATAATCTAATAAAATAAACTAGTTTAAAAATCAAGTACGATACTATACTTTAATTTTACAATCAATTTTGACAATCGAGAACGACAAATATCAAATCGAGTATGAAAATCTAATTTATATATATTAAAGTAAAAAATATATATAAATTAGCTATTATTATAATTTGAAATAATATACCAATACATGTAATATATTTAAATTTGACCTCATAAAAATGGGGGCCATATTCGATATTCTCCAAATAAATAATAAACAAGAAATAAATAAGTTAAACGTACAATATTATAACATATTATTCAAAGTTCTAATTTATTCGTAAACTAATATCTTTATATATACACTTTTGTAAAACTAACTAAAACTAATAATATATTTTGTAAATTCATTAAATTTAATATTGTGCTATAAAATTAATAATAATAATTCTTATAAAATATATTATTAAATCATAAATATATTAGTGTACTATTATAAGAATATAATATAAAAACGGGTACACAGATAATTATATAAAAATAAATTTGTATATGTTTCATATACAACTGACAAATATAAGGTTCAATGTAATATTTTATCAACATTAATTAGTTATTAATAATTAATAATTACCCAATTTAAATTTTACACTAATGATAAACATTGTTTACTTCCATTCAAAACATGAAGAATTGAAACTATTAAATTTATATAAATTGAACTCTATATTACGCGTAAAAGGTACTTAAATTGTATATTTATAAACATATAATATATTAACGAATATATAAAATTATATTAGTATTATTTTATAATATATATATATATATATATATATATATATATATATATTACAAATTCAATATAGGATATATTCAATATAATATTAAATTTGTAATTTTAAATTAAATGTATCTCACTAAATTTATATAATTTAAACTAAATTACGCGTAAGGTACATTGTATATTTATTATTCATATATTTAATTCGTAATTTGTATCACTAAATTTTAAATTATATAAATTTAATTTATATAATTTAAACTCTATTATATTAAATACTATTTAAATTAAATTTAGTAATTCATACGAAATTTAATTTATTTCATAATAATACAATTCTTATACGAATATATATAATATATTATTAATATAATATTTTATATAAATATAGTATTATATATAAATACGAATATAATATTCGTATAAGAACTGTATAATTATGAAATAAATTAAATGTTATAGTCATACGAGTAATACTGGTAACCATTAAATATAGACTCTATAAATTATAGAGTCTATAATAGTGTAATATTATATATAATATTACGCGTAAAAGTTACCTAAATTGTATTTTTATTAATATATTAAATATAATATTGAATTCGTAATTTATATTACTATAAACATAACTTATAAGACGTATAAGTTATAAGTATTCAATACAGTTATTTAATAATAATTTATAATATTATAAGAATAATTATTATTTAATTTGTGTTGTTATTATCTTAGATAATTTTGATAGATAAGTGGGGAAATACAAACGTAGGCAAAAATTAAATAACTATAAATAACAAAGTTCACTCGTGCGTAGAGCAAATTATTTATAAGCTCTAATGCACATTAAAATAAAATCTGAATGAGAAACAAATATATATGGAATAATTCCTTTAGAAAAATATATAAACCATTCGCATAATATATATATATATATATATATTATATATACACATACATATACGAGTACCATCCTATTTGCGGATTGATATTTGTGCGTTGTTTGATTTATTTTGTTTAGTTTAATTCTTCTGTTTTTTTTAGCTGCATTATATACCGAAGTGAGTGCCACGCATGAACTTTGCTATTTACAGTTATTTAATTTTTGCCTACCATCCGTACTATCCGATAATTGTAGTATTATAATTTACTATCAAAATTATATTATTATAATTTACTAGCACAATTGATTTATTATAAATTATAAATTGTTTAATAAATTACAATAGATTATATTATATAAATTCCTATATGTATAAATTATACTCATTATTATTAAAATAATAATTTAATATTTTCTTTTTAATTTGTTTTAAAAATTACCCCTTCACGTGTCAAACCGAGATTTCAAATGAGATTTTAAAAAGAGATTTCAAAACAATACGTGCAGGGATTATATAATATTATATTAATATATAAGCATACACTATCATGATATGTATATATATAGGATACAACTACTAGGTGAATAATTTACTGATAAATATATCGTCCGCCACCAAATGTTTATTTTAACGCTCGGTTTGTCATGTAACTTATTGGGTGCCGATGTCAGTATTAAGCGATTATGTTCAATTATTATGTTAGATTATTATTCAATGATTATTCAGTTTTATTACGTAAATTGCTAAATTTATATGTAGTGTATTAATTATAACCTTAAATATTATTGTAATTATAAAATAATTATATATCGAACATAATTTTGTTTATACTTATTAATCATATTTTATAAATGTTTTATTACAATATTTAAAGTTTAATTTCGATAAAGTCTGATTCAAATTATAATACATATTATAATAATCTGTAAAACGTAGCCACAGTTTGAGTAATATATTGAATGTAGAAAGTTTGCATGCATTGTGTAGTGATTTATTAAAATTACTACATGATAAATAATCCTCAACGAAATTAAATAATATTAAAATCTGGATACAGTATTCTAATTTAAATTTAAAAAAATGATGTATAATATTTTTTATCATATTCAAAAAATCTATTATCACAACATTATCTAAATAGGTGGATTGCAGTTTCGAGTTACTAAAGAGTTCGCCTGTTGTGCTAATCTACTAGAATTCGACTACCATGTCGAGCCGTACTATAGCTTGTGAATGCTTTCTTTGAATCAGATTTCATACCGCATACCATGTATAAGCCGTAAGAATATATTAGTAAGTATTTATATCTCGTAGTAAGGAGTAACTCTATATCATTATTATAATTATTATTACTAAAATATTATTATTAATTATAACTTTATTGAATAATCCTCAACGAAATTCAATAATATTAAAATCTGGATACAGTATTCTTATTTAAATTTTAAAAAAATGTTGTATAATAATCTTTATAATATTCAAAAAAATTATTATCACAACAGATCCATGCCAATCTACTAAAGAGTACGCCTGCTGCGTCGATCTGCTAAAGAGACCGTGTCGAATTGCTAGAGGTCGTCTGTCATGCTAATCTGCTATAGTTGGACTGCCGTGTCAAGCTGCTAAAGAATTCGTCTACCATGTCAAGCCGTAATATAGCTCGTGAATGCTATCAGATTTCATACCGGATGCCATGTATACGCCATAAGAATATTTTAGTAAGTATTTCTATCTCGTAGTAAAGGGTAACTCTATATAATTATTATTATGATTATTACTAAATGTTATTATTATTATTAATTATAACTTTATTAAATAATCAACGAAATTCAATAATATTAAAATCATGTAATAATATAACATTAAATAATGTTGAAGTGCCATATACTACATTCAATCCACTTTCTTTATATCAATTGCTCAAGCGCAAAATAGTTTGTTTTAAGCTCTTTACATTCAGTGATTAATGATGCATTTAAATTAATTATTGACATTGCAATATAAGTTATATTCATAAGTGATTATTCAGTTATAATACGTATACGCGTATATATATTATATATAGATATAGACACAGCATATATATATATATATATATATATATATAAATACATTTATTTCTGATTAAATTACAATTATTACTATACTCTATTATAATTCGAATATGTTACGTACGCATGAGATCATTATAATTTTAGAATGTCCATTTAATGTCAAGTAGAATCAATATATTATATATACATAATACTATAAGCCATCAATAGGTTATCAGTTATCAGTTATAGTAACTGTTCAATGAAGTATTTGTTGACATTTTATTTTTAATCAAATGACAATTATTAATATTAGAAAATACTCGATCATAATTCGAAATGTTACGTACGCACGAGATTGATATTGTTTTAGAATGTCCATTTAATTATAAGTAGAATCTATATATTATATATATATATATATAATACTTAAGCCATAAATAGGTTATCCATTATAGTAACTGTACTAAGGAATAACAATAGTAATTACATATATATATGTTTATATAAATAGGAAAATCAATTTTATAATAATAACATGTGATATGGCTTAGTGCGATACATGCTTTCTAAGCAGAAAGTGTTAGAATCTAGTTGGAGCTATTTGTATTGAAATTTGTAATAATATATATTGTATTACTTCTCATATTTTATTAGGTCAATTATAATTCAGTTTACTGGATTTAATATAAACGGTTTTAACAATATAAATAGTTTTTATTATATATATATATATATATATATATATATATATATATGTGTATTTAATTTGTATTATTATTAGCATTTATATTACTATTTATCTTGTATTACAATTCTATTTATATTTTTAAAATAGACATATTGTATATTTTGTTTTATATATATTATATATAATTATATATAATTATATATAATATATATAATATACTACTGAAGTTATCAACTAGTATATGATTGGGACTCCCGCAATATAAATAACTCACACAAGTATGTGTTCATGTTTTAGAAGTATGTTCGATCACATGATACGAAAATATACACATCTTTTAGCTAATTCATGTGGAATTAATATATTAATAAATATTGCAGAAATTATATTTGGGAAGATATTGCTGTGGTTCGAGTAAAAGCACTACCGTGGTCAAGCTAATGGATAGGAAATGTGAATGGGAGCACCTGCAGAGATGCAGTAAGGGCAGACAATGTGGCAACTTCAAGCTGAGCGACACTGGAGTGTATTCTCTAATCATCGGTATGATATTTTACTACTACTACTAAATGTTATCTTGTATGTCACAAACCATAATAATATGTAGTGCACAATTTTCATTTATTAACATATACTAATGTATATATTTTTATAATAAAAAAATATATATATAGTATAATATATATAGTGTTATATATAATGTATTTATTTATAAGCATCGATATTGTACACCAACGTGATATCAGCGCACTTAAGCCTAGTACCTGGTATCATGACTCACGTACATTCCTGCCGTCTCGCATGACCACCCCAAGCGCAGGCGGCTGCGTATATATAGCGGACAGCCGCTATGTATATTCAGAATAAGTCCCCTAATAAAGGTACATAAGCCTTGCCGTTTTACTCTATATATACACACAATATAACATGGTAGCAGTTGTTTAAGAGAAGACCCCACTCCCCCACTAATGACACAATTACCCCCCAACATCCCGCCAAACAACAACACGTCAAGATTCGACGCCATTAAAGACCTTCGTACCACGGCAACCCGCGACAGCACGTCAAGAACCGTCCAACCCCACGTCAATCGCTTACCTTCCTGCCACGTTAACCCACAATGGATCATCAGGAATCGTCAATGCCCTACGCAGACCTTGCCACGTCAACACACGCGAGCACGTTAGGAAACCTCTACCCCCACATTGTTTAACAGTACGAATACACGCCAATAATCATAATCATGAACCCTATACCACCTCCTTCCTTCGATTGGCACAACGAAAATCAGCTAGACGAGCTGAAAATATTGTTGAAAATCTTCTTTACTCGCTCGCCGTTGCCCACTACATCCGGTACGACATCCGGTATGCCCCCACCTCACCCACGACCTCCGTGACGCCCCAGCCATCGTCCACGACATTCTGTAAGCTTTCGCCGTCACACACGACCTCCGTGATGCCTCAGCCATCGCCCACGACATCCTGTACGCTTTCACCGTCACACAACCTCTGTGACCTCCCCCCAGCCATCGCCACAACATCCTTTACGCTTTCACCTTCACACACGACCTCTGTGACCCCCCCCCCCAGCCATTGCCACAACATCCTTTACGCTTTCACCTTCACACACGACCTCTGTGACCCCCAGCCATCGCCCATGACATCGTGTACGCTTTCACCGCCACTCACGACCTCTGTGACCCCCCAGCCATCGCCCACGACATCCTATATGCTTTCACCATCACTCACGACCTCTGTGACCCCCCAGCCATCGACCACGACATCCTATATGCTTTCGCCATCATTTACGACCTCTGTGATGCCCCAGCTATCGCCCACGACATCCTGTACGCTTTCACCGTCACACACGACCTCTGTGACCCCCCAGCTATCGCCCACGACATCCTGTACGCTATCGTGTTTATACATGACCTCCGTGATGCCCCAGCCATCGCCCACAACATCCTGTACGCTTTCGCCATTGCCCACTACATCCTGTCAACATTCATTACGTCCCCGCCATCACTCGCGACATCCGAGACGCCACCGACATATTAAAACGATACCTGCTATGTCCTCGACGTCACCCTCGACACCCGTGACCCTCTCAACCTCATCCACCATATCTGTGACCACCTAACCAATACCACCATACACAACGCATGTATTGCCATCTCCGACATGCTATCCTTCATCCATACGTGAGAAGAGGGAATGGCAACCCCATATCACTCCCAAAGCATCCACTCTTCGATATCCAATCGGGAGAAGAGGGGATTTATTTATATGCGTCGATATTGTACATTAACGTGATATCAGCGCATGTACACCTAGCGACCATGACAGCCCCATATCTGCGTATATATAGACCTCCGCTATGTATAATCATTTAAAAAATAAGTCCCCTAATATAATGTACATAAGCCTTTACGTTTTACTCTCTATATATACTACAATATAACATATAGTACTATTCGTATACATAAACATATTAGTAATATATTATTATACATCAGATACAACATTGAGACAACATATCAATGAAACTTCAGCAAGTATCAAGATGATGATATCCAATTACTTAAGAAATTCTAAAAGAAAAAGTACCAATGGTCACGTATAAAGGATTACTTTAATAAAATTTGCTTGAAAATTAATTTGTTATTATTTTTTTGACAAAATTATGTAATTAAATTTAAATTAATATAAATAAACATATATTCAAACTTGAATTAGTCAAGTGTCTACGATGATTTCAAACTTGGGTCTCCACCAGTTCAAACTTGAATTAAGCACGTATTCAATACGAATTCAAGCTCGAGTTGGCACATCTTGAACACCAGTTACAGTTCGGGTTTGGCATATCTTGAACACCAGTTACAGCTCGGGTTTGGCATATCTTGAACACCAGTTAAAGCTCATGTTTGGCACATCTTGAACACCAGTTAAAGCTCGGGTTTGGTACATCTTGAACATGAGTTGAACACAAGTTCAAGATCGTGTTGGGCACATCTTGAATACGAGTTGAACACAAGTTCAAGCTCGTGTTGGGCACATCTTGAACACGAGTTGAACACAAGTTCAAGCTCGGATTTGGCACATCTTGAACATGAGTTGAACACAAGTTCACGCTCTGGTTTGGCACATCTTGAATACAAGTTCAAGCTCGGATTTGGCACATCTTGAAGACGAGTTGAACACAAGTTCAAGCTCGGGTTTGGCACATCTTGAACACGAGTTGAACACAAGTTCAAGCTCGAGTTTAACACATCTTGAACACGTGTTCAATCTTGCGTTCATCTTTGACAAAAACATAGCCTAAAATTTGAGTTTGAGACGAGTCAAGTCTTGAGTTCAAGACGTGTTCAACACAAGTATTGAATACTGGGACTTTATAAATGTTAGTTCTAATTCGATAATTTTTTCAATATAGATACATCTTATGATATGCAATGGGAATACCGAATCAATTTTTCATTTTAGCATATCTAATTGAAATTATTAAGGTGGCCACATTACCATCCATGGAGGATAAGGTGGCCACATATTGCGGTAATGTGGCCAGGCAATAGATGGCGTTACTTTATATCAAATTTAGTCAAATATAAAAACTTCATGTACAATATTAAATAATACACGCAATTATGATACACTAATGATTTTTTGGGAGTGTTGGGGTACTAGTTACAGTCAAATCAACCATATATGGTATACCTAGTACTCAATTCTAACAGCAGGCTCCTCGTGCCATACCCTGGAATCTACTTGTAATAGTCTAATGCATTGGGGGATTTCAGAGAGGGATGGGCTCCGCTGATCTTATCAGCCCAAGATACACAACTGATTACAAACAAAACTTAAACACCATACCGGCTCGGACGTCGCCCGGGAAAATAAGGTCCGCGTTATTTATTGCAAATCAGGATAATAACGTAAAGATGGTTACTGATGAACAACATAAAATAAATACAAGAAGAAAAACACGTATGTAATGTACTTATAACGTACGTACTTTACGATAAGAAGACAAACTAGAAGAACTTACTCATGAACTAGATAGATATAGGTGGACTGTTGTAGGACTAAGTGAAGTACGCAGAAAAGGAGTGAATGAAATACAAACCACAGAAGATCACAAACTTTACTACATTGGAAATGACAACAAACACATTAATGGTGTTGGATATTTTTGATAAACAGTGACGTAATACGCATGGTTATGTGCTTCACTCCGTTAAATGACAGAATAGAAATAATAAGACTGCATGCAGCCCTTTTAACATATCAATTATTCAAGTATATGCACTGACATCAGATCATACAGATGAAGAAACTGAAATATTCTACAATGAATTGCAAAACTCAATCAACAAAATTTCAAAGAAAGATATAATGGTTATTTAAGGAGATATGAAGGCAAAAATTGGTAAGGATGCACATAATAATTGGGGATCAACTTCTGGAATATTATGCAATTCAGTAACAAATGAGAGAGGACATCTGGAATTTGCAAAAACAAACGAGTTAAAAATTAGTAATACATTAGGCCCGTACAAAAAATCAAGAATACAAACTTGGCATAGCCCGGAGTAATATATCATAATCAAATCGATTATATTTTAGAAAGTAAACGTTTTTCCACAAGTGTGAATATAAATAAGACTAGATTATTCCCTGGAGCTGAAATAGGTAGTGACCATGACATGCATATGATGACTTTTTTTCTACACCTGAAAAACCTAAGAAAAATAAATTTACTCGAAATAAATTCGATCTTGAAAAGCTGAAAAATCCAGAGACCAAAAAACTATTTGAAAAAAAATAAATGAAAAACTGACGGAACAAAAATTAACAGAAATAGAAAATACAGAAGAAATGTTACAGAAAATAAATAGAACTATGACAGAGACAGCAACTGGAATCATAGGAAAACACAGAGAAAAGAAACAAAATGGATAACAAATGAACTGATGGATATGTGTGACTTTAGAAGAGAACTGAAAAAGACTAAATTTGAACCAGGAAGTACGTACAAACAAATTAAAGAAAGAGATGAGAATAGCAAAAGAAAACTGGATTAATAAAAAATGTACTGATATTGGAGAATGTCTAATTATAAACAATACCAAGGAAGCCTACCAAATTGTTAATGAGCTAACTAAACAGAAGGACAAAATAACAGTTAATGTACATGATAAAGATGGTAAGTGCATAACAGATACAAAGAAGTTCTGAAACGTTGGACAGAATATTATTCTGAACTGTATACATATAACGCAGAAGATATATCAGTATTAACAGTAAATGAACCATAAAACCAGGATAATTTTCCTATATTAGAAACTGAAGTTGAGGCTGCTATCCAGGCATTACAGATGGGAAAGTCAGCTGATATTGACGATATACCAGCAGAATTAATTAAAGCTGGAGGAAATATAGTGATTTAAATACTGTTAGATATATGTGACAAAATATGGGGAACTGGAATATGGCCATCAGACTGGATAAAATCAATGATATTAAGTTTACATAAGAAAGCATGCAAACAGATATGTGAAATTATAGGACAATAATCATTATATCACACTCTCGTAAAATAATGCTAAAGATAATCCTGAACAGATTGAAACAATACACGGAAGAGTTCATTTCTGAAAAACAAGCTGGATTTCGAGTAGGTAGAAGTACAAGCGAACAGATATTTAATTAAGAGTCATATCCTAGAAATATTCTCAGTATAGTAAAAAACAAAAATTATATATATTAACCTAAAGGGAAATTCAAACGAAAATAATCCCCAATTAATTACGATAAATAATATCCAATACAAACTATCAGATAAGGAAAAAAATCTCGGAGTTTTAATTGATAAGAATCTTAATATGTTAAGTTTTATAAACGCAAAAGTCAAATCAGCCAACTATCAATTGCATAATATTAGAATTATCAGAAAAACAATCACTTTTAATACATGTAAATTGCTAATCCAAAGCCTAGTTATATCTATATTGGACTATTGTAACATACTATTGATTAATTTAACTGCTTATCAGTTAATTCCATTAAATAAAATAATTCGATCGTCAATACGTGTATTATATAAATTACCACCAAGATTAATAGACGACACAATCAGTATAACTGAACTAATGCGACAACAACACCTACTACCAATTAATTTCCGTATTATTTATAAACTACTAGTAACTACACATCTTGCATATCATCACAGGACACCGACGTACCTCGCAAAATTGATCAAACCGTATTCAAGTCTGAGAGTGCAGAGATCACATAATCTACATCAAATACAAAGCAACACAGAAAAAGAATCGGCACACAACAGCAGAGCATTTAGTATAGCAGCACCTATCGAGTGGAACAGGCTCGATATTAATTTACGATCTTGTGTATCAACATCATCATTTAAAACATTATTAAAAACTCATTTATTTATAATTGCATATGAGTTATAATGTAATTTTTATTATTTAATATATCACGAGCATATATTACCTTGTTTTTATATTATATTACCATGTTATCACAAACACTTTTGTTAACCTTCATTTAAAAAGTGTATAAACCCAAATAAATAATAATAATAATAATAATAATAGTAAACCATTATATCAATTTTCATCGTTTTCAAAAAGCGTTTGATAGAGTATGGCATAACGCGCTATGGTCGACAATGACAAGATTTAACATCAATTTAAAACTAATAGAATCTATACAACATATATACAATAAAGCAGAAAGTGCAGTTTACTTTGACGGGAAAATTGTAGAATGGTTCAGAACAACAACTGGAGTTAGGCAAGGCTGTCTACTTTCACCCATAATATTCAATATTTGAACAAATAGCTTTAACAAATAATGAACGATGCTTTAGATAATCATGTAAGTTCAGTAAATATTGGTGGTAAAATAATCACAAATCTAAGATTCGCAGATGACATAGATGGATTAGCAGGTAGTGAATCTGAATTAGCCAATCTTATTAAAATAATCGACAATACTGCACGTGCATATGGAATGGAAATAAAATCTAAGAAAACACAAATATGGCAAATTCAGAAGGTAGTTTCACATCAGAAATAAAAATAAACAACTAGCCACTAAAAGTAATTGACAGTTTTAAATACTTAGGAGCAATCATCGACCATAAAGGTTCAAAAGGCTGCAATATTAGCTAGAACCGGACAGACGATTGCAGCTCTATATAGACTAAATGTTATATGGTACGATACAACACTAGAACTTAAACTGAAAATCCGATTCATGCAGTCACTAATCAACTCAATGTTCTTATATGCGTGTGAGACATGGACAATAACGAAGGAACTGCAAAGACAAATAACAACATTATAATTGCGGTGCTTAAGACGATTATTGAATATATCATACAGAGATAGAATTACTAACATAGATGTACGCAATAGAGTTACCAAATAAATAGGTCCACTTTCGGAGCTACTAGCAATGGTTATCGCAAATAAATTGAGATGGTTTGGTCATGTGATAAGATAAAATTCCATGTTCAAAACAATTCTTCAGGGTTCTATTGAACGCAAGAGAAGACGAGGTAGGCTAAACATGCAATGGCAAGACAATATCGTGAAATGGACTGGTCTTGATATAAATAAAGCGATGTGAGCTGCAGAAAATAGAGAGGGATGGCAATTTTTTTTAACGAAATCTACTGCACCCCTACGGTATCCAAATACTATGGGATAGGTAAAAGGTAAACAAAAAATGATTTTTAGTTTAATTTTATAAATTACTATAGTAACTAATAGTAGGTACTAGTGATGTAAATGATGCCGAGCCAAACTTTTGGTTATTGATGACGTGCCGAGACTTTCATTATCGGAAAAAAAAATCCCGAGCCGAGCCTAGACTCTAGCCAAACGAGCCCGAGCCGAGTTGAGACTCTTATATAAAAATAACAGAGCCGAAATGATGCCTTTTTAAAGTTACATTTTAATACTACTTTTTATATATTTCACATTACATCAATTTAAAAAATGTATGGGGACCAACTTAGGTGATCAGTGAATTAAGTACTATTAAGTACTATACATTTCATCACGTAATGTAAACGATATCGAGCCGTTTGAAATATTTCGGAAAAAAAAACGAGCCCGATCCGAGATGTGACTTTAGCTAAACGAGCCCGAGCCGGACTCTAACAAAACGAGCCCGAGCTGAGTATTATACTTTAGGTAACAGAGACCGAGACTGCGTCGATGCTTTAGATTTGAGCATCATTTACATCACTAGTAGGTAGGTATGTATACCTATGTATACCTGTTACCTAGGTACATCTGTTACCTAATTGGTTTAGGCACTTACATCAACTTCTTTATTGAAGTTTTCAGATGTGCTTTAATCTATTAACTATTATTTAACTATTATTTTAACGATTAATATTTATTTTTTTATCTACTATAATTATCTAGTGATATCTAGTATTATACTCTCGATAACAATATGCTTTCTATTGGACTTAATGAAATTGGTATACACGGTCTAGTCCACAGTTGGTTTATGTATTTTTTTTCATCTAGAACATATTCGGTGAAGATTAACTCCTCGTTATCTCCTCCTTATGTTAACATACATGGTGTTCCACCAGGCTCTGTTCTTTGCCTGATACTATTCATTATTTATATTCTACCTATAAAATCAATTTTTCATAAATATTATAATATTAACTATCATATTTATGCCGATAATCTTCAGATATATAGCCATTTCCTAGTTATAGTGATTCTGGTCTGATTCATATATCTATCTTTAATTGTATTACTGATCTTACTCATTGGTTCTCTCATAACTCCATTTCCTTAAATATGACTAAAACTAATACTATCATATTCTCAAGACCCAGTTGAACTTCGTTATCAATCACTCATATATTTCTACTATCTCTTCCAACTTCTCAATCTATAATTATTCTCGGTTTCACTATAACCTCTCACTTAGACTAATCTCCACACATTAATAATATGATACGCACTGCTAACTATTTTCTATATAATATTATAAAATCTTATTATAAGATTACCTTTGCCATGACTAAATGTTTAATTTACTCGCTAGTATTCAGTAGACTTATCTACTGATGTTATTATTGTATATGTTACCTGTTAACCTGATCATACTGATTTATTTTATTGTATATTATGCATATAAAGTTATGTTTATATAGTGTATAATCTACACACACAGTGTATTTTATTGATTGTTTATTTATACCCTGAGTAATTCACATTGTGCTTCAATATAAGTAATAGAATATACTATTAAATTACTAGTAGTGATATTATTACTAGTATACTAGTTTATATTCATTATATTTTAGTCTTAAAATGTTGTGGGTCCTTGCCCTGTTATACATTTCTGGCTACTGTCCTGATACCATTGTACGTTAAGGATTAAATTAAGTTAATGCATTACACTTACTTATCATGTAGGGGAGGGTGGGGTTGTATGACCATTTTTTTGTATAAAGTGCTATCATTGTGGTAATAATACATTTTTCTTAATTATTTATATTGTATTGCATAATATATGATATTAGTTAACTAATATATCACTTTTAGATATAAGGAATACTTATAAGATTTCATAATTACAATTAATAAAAAAAAATAAAAAAGTTCAACCCCAAAGGCGGTGTTGAATGAACATAGCATATTTTACTTCTTTAATTGTTCTTGTCATGATAGTTTTATCATGTATTCTATCAGTTTGTTGAGTATAGTTTCTCATTTTTGATTCCTAGAAATAATATTTAAATAATTATTATGAATTATTAATTGACCCTCATTAAAATTAATTAAATTAATTATATTGATATATAATTAATTATATTATTTATATTTAATCATTACTTATTTATTTTCGGATCATTTAATATATATTATAATATTTATATTATAATATTATAATATTATATTATAAATATTAACATATGATATTTGGTTGATTGAACAATGTTCATATAACCCCGTTTTTAGTGGTTCACTCAACCCCATATCAAATTTTATTATTAATTGATAAAAATTAAATATTTTATTTAAAATTTTAAATATATTTGTATATTAATATTAAGTTAATTATATATTAAAATCATATATATAATATGAAAATAATCAAATAATTATTATAGAAGTTATAACATATATTACCTTGTCTGGAATTTTTACTTTTGAGCGTACTTTAGTTAAAAATGTGATTAAAATGTTACTATTTTTAATTTTTTATTAAATGATACTTCCGCAACTGTATTAATTATATATGATGATACTAGTTCAGTTAAATCAAATTTGTGCTGTAGCAAACAATTGTTATCTCCAGTGGCTCATGCAAGAAACCTGTTCATACAACCCCACTCTCCCCTATAGGGAGTAACTATAGTTACTATGTAAAAAGCAATTTCATCAGTAAATGACTGTATGTCATAATAATATGGCGATAAAATACCTAGATAAAATAGTAATAGTAAATATAACTAATTTATATTATCTGATTTATATATATATATATTAAATAATACAATATATATTACATAATTTATATATATATTTTTTGTTCTTTATAATTATTTTAATATATGATTAAATATAATACATTACATATAAAAGTTTATACCACTATTATAATGTATGGACAATATTTGTATGGAAATATATTTGTATGATTAGGATATAGTAGATTTTTCAATCATCATTTTCATATAATGACGCACGCAATTTTATCAATATATACAAATATTTATTTCAGATCATATCTTTAATATTATTGGCTTAAATCATCATGAAGTGACCACATTACCCGCTTCTAGGTATTACTCTATATACACTATATATAGTATATCAATATAATTATATATAATAATGAATGTTACTCACTAAAATAAATGGATTACAATTTTTTATTACGATTTGTAAAGTAAATCGATTTTTTTAAATTGTTTACATAATTTATTTTTATTTTATATAGCTATCAATTATTTTTACTTATTTGAACAGTTATTACCAATGCGCATATTTCACGTATACATTTTATTGATTGGACTTATAGTTTATAAGATACGCCAATGGCTATAGCCAGTATACATTGTATACACACCATGTATACATTACCCTCCTGGTCATATTTCCCATACTTATTAATTAAATGAGCATGTTTAGAATTTATAGGATAAACTACTAGATTCAATATAATAATTATATTTTTGTTAAATTAACATGTATATAATGACGAATAATTATTAATATTATCAATATAATATTGAATGTTAATTTAATATTATTTTATTTAATAAATATAAGCTTTATTATAATTATACATACAACAACAATGTACTACAACAGTGAATACTATATTTTTAATCGTATTAAATTATCATTACAATTACATTCAAATATCATGACGATGACATAGGAATTTATAATTTTAAATTTACTATATAAATTAAATTTAAATTTATAATCAAAATAAATTATAAATGTACTCATAAGCTCATGTTTAATATGAGATTATCATTATCATTATGAGTACATATTAAATGTACTTTGATAATATGATATTATCTATAGATATTATATATAATACTTATATATCTACTATTAATAAAATAATATTATATTTGATACTATATTATATATAGTTTAAATATATTTAAAAAATTTAATATGCATACCTGTTTACAACAAATTATTTGATGTATAGAACAAAAGATTGAGTATTATAATATAAATATTGATAATTTCATGTTATGATAAGTATATATTTACACGTAAACAAATTCAAAAAAATATCACATAATTTCGCGCAAATGAAAAGTGGGCGTTACTTATATTGTATTCGGATGCCCTATTCCTATTCGTGTGTATTCTAGGAGTTGGTGATCTATACTATATCAGGTCTTTGATTATGTCACATATGATATATCATATAGGAAATATCCTATAGGAAACAATAATAAAAATACGGATAAATATATAATAATTATGTTTAAATTCAAAAATTACGTTTACATCGGCTCAATTATGTTTTGTAAGGGTCTCATCACGGTTCGGGCTCGTTTGGCTACTAGCCAATAGCTGGCATCTCGACTCAGCGGGGGCTCACTTGACTAGAGTATCGGCTCGGCTCGAGCTCATTTTTTTTTTCCGAAAATGAAAGTTTCGGCTTGGCATCAATAACCAAATGTCTCGAATCGGCATAAAAAGCTCGGAATCATTTACATCATTATAGTAAAGACCTTACTATAATACGTTACGTGTAGTCGTGTATAATTGTTATATTAATATAGTACATATATACCATATATAGTATCAAACTTATGAATGGCAATTATAGAAAGGACATTATTGCTTCATTATATTATATATATATATATATATATAATATATATATAATATATATTATATATATAGTTATTAGAATTCATAATTATGTATTAATATGATGCACAATTTGCGCCAGAAGCAATTATGTATGTTATTGTGTTGTTTTCAGCGAATTTGCGCACTAATCCACTATACACATACACTACTATATTATAATACAGCCTATAGGCCGAATATCACTTTACAACTCGGAATTCACTTTTATATATGAATATAACTGAAATGAAATTTGTATAACTTATATTTATGAAAATATCTAGAAACCTAATTTGGAATAACCTATAGTTATGAACATAACTAAAAACCAAATAATATACAATCTATAGTTATGAAAATAACTAGAAACCTAAATGTTTATAACTTATAATTATTAAAATAAATATAAACGTACTGAATTAAACCTCTAGTTATGTATTACCTATTTAACCAAATGTATTGACGATTTGGTAGTCTGTGAACATTTACGAATATAGTTAAAGTTAAGTTAATACCTATTTGCGAAGTTCGTAAATATGTCCACAGAATTTTCTATTAATTTACTAAAATTATTTAAAATAACGTGCAACGTTTGCAAATTATTCATAAATAATTTACAAATTTGCTTTACTGGGTCATTTATAAACCTTGATATCTCAATCGAATTTGAATGAAGTTTTAAAAATTATGTAATAAAATTATAATATTCTTAAATTATTATATTAATCTTATATATATATATATATATATATATATTATCAGAGTCATTATAGCTATGTTAATAGGATTGCTAATACAATTGATAATAAATGCGCGTGTGCTTCATCGACTAAACTATAGTTTACAGTTTAACTACAGTATACTGTAACTCTGCTCCATTTTGTAATACCTATACTATCAATACACTGTCGATATTGAAAAGTCTTCGGTAGAATTATATTTAACATAATTAAATATTCTAGAACTAGATCATTCCGAACCTACTAAATCTAAATTAATGTAAGCTAATTATCTCCCAATTAAATATAGAACAATGTAGGTATAACCTATACACTCTGCCTACTAGCTCACATTATCTCATAACAAACCTACTTACCTATGCAATATAATTATATATATATAATACTATAATATAAAGGTTTATTGACATAATGAAAACGATAGACGTTTATATGCGTCAAGTTGATATAATAAAAGAAATAAATAATAATAATTTAAAAAGAATACATTATAATGATAACATATGTAAATATATTCTACATTTAAAAGTAATAAAAGATGATATGGTCCGTAAGTCATCGGGAAGACTGTTCCAGTACTTCGGAGCAGCAACAGTGAAAGAAGCATCTATAGGACATATACATCGATGAGATAAACGGCACATAGAGTTTCATCAGCTAGAGTAGTTGCTCGAATTCTAACTATCTTTGATAGGTATTCCGGAACTCCCATATATATGCCTTATGAGTAATGCAAAGAAGACGAAACTTGAACATATCTCAAAACTTCAACCACATGAGAATCACTTAGATTTTATTTATTGAATTTCATTTTCTTAGTTTTATTTGGATTTATGGTTTATCCAATATTTAATTATCGTATTTCAAATCTTTGTATTTTTAGCTTTCTTAGTGTCATGTGATACAAGAGCTACATTGACTTCATAACTTAGATATATTATATTCAATATATAGAGTGCCACCTACTTTGTTTTTTTATAATTTAAAATTATAATTCTGCATCATGACCAAATATGGTATATATCATTGCATAGTTAAATGCGTAATATAACAATGTAATATATTAAACATAAGCTGATTCAAGCGGATATACAACGAATTCTATAGAAGTCTTACATGCCCCAAACAGATAGACATCATAACATATCTTGGCAATATTAATTGAAAGAATATCAAGTCATAAACTTTAGGCTATCATTATATTCTTAGATTTTAAGAGTATACTCTATATATAGGTGACAGTATATATATATATAAAACAAATTAATATCATATATAGTTATTATGCATGTATGTTTATATATTAGATTATTTATTATGCAATGATATATGTTGATATATAAATAAACTATTGAGTGCCTAAACATACTGTATAGTACATACCTATACAGATACTCTGTTGTTGTTGAATATGTAATATAAAATGACATATATATGCATATAAATTAAAAGTAAAACAAATTAATATCAGCTATAACTATAATGTAAATATATTTAGATATTAAATTATTTATTATGTAACAATATACTTTTACATATAAATAAACTATTGAATATATAAATATACTAGATACCTTTTATTTTGATTATGTCATCTAGAATGACAAATTTAGAATTGTCAACATAAATTAAGGATTATATAAAGGAATTATTTGAAGGTAATATTAAACAGATTTTAGAAAATAATACTGAAACAATAATTAAACTTAATGAAAAAATTGATGAATTAATCATAAAAATAGATATTATAGATACAAAAAATAATAATAACAATACCACATATGCAGATATTACATCTAAACAATTACTTAATATTGAAAGTACTATTAAAAAGACAATCAATAAAAATATTTCAGAAATTAATGGTGATAATTTAAAAAATAAATCAATAATAATATATAATGCTAATGAAAGTGACTTCGCAGATAATAAAATTAAATATGATACTGAATTAAAACTTGTAAATAATATAATTAAGATGTTACAGATGATTCTATATGTAATAATGTAATTAAGTTCCATAGATTAGGAAAACGAAATGATGAAAAGATACAAAATAATAAAATTAGACCTATAAAAGTAATTTTTAAAAATGAAACTGATAAAATTAATATAATCAAACATACATTTAAATTAAAAGATTCTGAATTTAATAAAGTTGGAATAACTCATGAATTTTCTATAGATCAACTTATTATTCAATCAGACCTTATAAAAAAGGCAAAAAGTAATTCAACTGATGATGTTAAATCTAAATATAAAGTAGGTTTTTACCTAATATTTTTAAATAATTCCTTTAAAACAATATCTATAGTATCTGAATCACAACAGTATGATGAATAATACAATTCAAAACACAGATTATTATACTATTAAGGAATATAATAATATACATAATACGTTAAATATAACTATATTGATGCTAAACATTAGAAGTTTCAATAAAAATATCAATACATTTAATATATTTTTGGATACATTATTCAGTAAACCAGATATAATAGTACTAACTGAAACATGGCTAACTGATACTGATGATCCTTCAATATATCTAACAGATTACAAAATGTATAAAACAAATCGTATACTAAAAATTAAAAAAAAAGGTGGAGGAGTTGCAATTTTTGCTCACAAAAATTTAGATTGTTTATAGGAGACTTATCAACTTATATAGATATATTTATTGATAGATACTATATATAGATATATTATATATCAACCTATATAGAAGACTTATCAACAGCAATTGATGATGACTTAGAAATAATCAGTATACAATTAAATTTAAAATTTAAATATAAACCTATAATAATCACAGGGTTGTATAAAGCTCCAAATATTAATAGAACTATCTTTAATGATTTCTTTTATAATTTGTTTTAAAAATATATTAATTCTGAAATTTTTATTTGTGGTGATTTTAATATTGATTTTTTAGATGTTTTTAATCCATTCACAATTGATTTTAATAATACCATTTCACAATTAGGCCTAAATAATTTAATAAAAATACCAACTAGATTATCAACTTATAAGAATTCATTAATAGATAACATATTAACAAATAGTAATTCAATTTTATTGAATGGTGTTATTAATACAGATATATCTGATCATTCTGTTGTATTTACTACTTTGAATATAAAAAATAACTATACTAAAATTGTGACTATGTATATATCAGAAATATGCATAATATTAATGCATTAGTAAATACATTATCGATTTATAAATGGGACTATTTGTACACAATTACAGATCCTTCTATATGTTATGATGAATTAGTAATAAAATTAAATGAAATGTTTAATAAATGTTGTCCCATATCTAGAAAAAAAATAAATAAAAATAGCATTAACAATCCATGGCTTACAAGTAAATTGAAAAATGCAATAAGAAAAAAAAATAAATAATTTAACACATATAAAACTAAAAACTGCCCTATCACATTTATTAAATATAAAAAACTAAAAAATAAAATTAATAAAAATATAAAATATGAAAAAAATAAATATTACTCAAATATTTTTTCAAATTGTAATCAAAAAGAAAATTGGACACATTTGAACACTATAATTAATCAAAATGTTGATGAATTACCCAAAATACTTTAATATGAAGGAAAAGAAATTATAAATATAAAAGATCAATGTGAACATTTTAATAATTATTTTTCAAATGTGGGTTTTAAAATAAATGAAAGTTTTTTAAATAAAAATATGACTAATGATAATTTGATTAATGATAATATGACTAGTGATAATATGACTAATGATAATATAACTAATGATAATGATTTTAGATATTTTTTAAACTCTATTGAGAACAGTTTTTATTTTTTACCTATTACTGATAAGGAAATAATTAATATTACACTTAATATGAAATCTAAATCATCCAAAGATATAAATAACTGGGACATGAAATTAATCAAGCTTTTAATAAATTCTATTGCTAAACCATTAGAATATTTATTTAATTTATGCTTGGCTAATTCTGAATTTCCTGATAATATGAAAATTTCTATCATTAAACCAGTATTTAAAGCAAATGATAAAAAACAGATAATCAACTATAGACCCATTTCATTACAACCGCAAATTAGTAAAATCTTCGAAAAAATAATTTATAATAGAATGATGGACTTTATATATAAAAATAAAATAATTAATGATAACCAATATGGATTTGTAGAAAAATCCAATACTACCCTTTCACATTTTAACTTACAACATTTTTTATTTACTAAACATAGTTTAAATAAAAAAATTGCTACGCTATTTTTAGACCTTAAAAAAGCGTTCGATGTTGTAGACCACGACATTTTATTAAAAAAATTAGAATACTGTGGTTTTAGGGGTCATGTAAATGTGTTTTTAAAAAATTATTTATTAGATAGAAAAGTTAAAACTCGAATAAATAATACTGTATCATCTGTTAGAAATGTACGTTTTGGTGTTCCTCAGGGATCAGTATTAGGTCCATTATTTTTTATTATATTTATTAATGACATATCAAATATATCTAATAATGATGATAATATAAATTTAAATATATATGCAGATGACACATCACTCTCTATATTTGCAAATTCAAATGAAGAATTGAGTAGTAATATGCAATTATATTTAGATAGATTATGTCATTGGTTTAATATAAATAAATTAAAATTGAATATTGAAAAAACTAAAATACTTCCTTATTTTAATACAAAAATTATAAATAATATAAATTTAAATAATGTGAAAATAGAAATAGTAGATAGATATACGTTTTTAGGTATTATATTAGATAGTAATTTAACATATTCGTTTCATATTATAAATTTGTGTAATAAATTATCAAAAATTGTATATCTTTTTCGGAAGCTAAAATTTCTTAACCTACGCAATTTAATTATATTATATAATTCACTATTTTTATCAAATATGTCATATGGAATAGAAATATGGGGTAATGTTTATGAAGATAGATTAAAAAAACTAGTATTAATACAAAAAAAAACAATTCGAATTATCAATAAAAATATGATAGATAAGTCTCAATTACCTCTGATTCGTTTATCACACACTAATAATATGTTTAAATATAATTCTATTTTAAAATTGAATGAACTCATAACTTTTAGAATAATATTATTTTTATATAACCTTTTACATAATAACTATAACATTAATCTAGATACATTTTTTATTACAAAACAAGATTTATTTTACCATTAATGAAAACAACGAAATTTCAAAACACAATTTTTTTTAAAGGCTCAAAATACTATAATAATATAATGAGTAATAATATATTAAAATCTGAAAATATACATAATATACACAAATTAAAAAAAGTATTAAAGAATTACTTTTTAAATAAATATTAGTTTTTATATTTTAGCATTTTAATAATTTTTAATATTTTTAATCTTCGTCAATTTTAAAAAATTTTATATTTAAAACTACTTGGGTCATTTTTATGTTATTATATTTTTATCATTTTTTATTATTTTATTCGCACTTTTTTGTTATATAATTGTTTGCACAAGTTTTAAACATACTTTGTTTTAATTTGTATATACTAAGAAATTTGAATCATTTTATGTTATTACATTTCAATAATTTTTTATTATTATATTCGCACTTTTTGTTTTATATTTGTTTGCACAAGTTTTAACACATTTTATTTTATTAGTTTATTTAATGGATTGATGAAACATGATGAAATACGCTGAGGGACATTATTTTTATTATTATTTTTATTCTCTTTATATATATTTCTTTACTCTTATTATATTGAATTCTAGTACACAAGTCTTATTATTATTGTATAAATGTCCCAAAGCTATTATATTCATATACTATGGAGGTATCGACTTATTAAAGCTAATTATAGCTTTCAATGATCCTCCTTAGACAATTGTCTATAAACTGATTTCATTCATTCATTCATATATATATATATATATATATATATATATACTATTTGACATATATATATGACAAATTATATTTACAGAACTCGTGAAAAACGGATTTTTTTATATTTGTTGTTGTATTTTGTTTCTTTATATTTTACTTTTTTATTTTATATTCTTACATATTTTTTTGAATATATTATATTTGTGTCATATATTTTTATATTTCTTATTTATATATATTTTTATTATTTATTATATTTTATTTTGTATTTAACTGAAAATGATGACATATCCTTGATAACAATGTTAAAATATATACTTACTTATTTAAATATGAATAATTATTCAGCATGATTTTTATTTACACGATCCAATTTAACAATCACATACATTTAATAATATATGTAGTTCTAATAATATACACAAGTTATATTTTATAAGTATTTATTGCCCTTTTACCATATATATTGAGTGAGTCACTCTAATGTCTATGCCTTTAACAATTTTCTTATATTTTTTATTCGTTATTATTATAATATTTATATCAAGTTGAGTGGAAAATACATAATCACGCTTTGCTTTTGTATTTACACTTTATCTGATTCTAATATATATATATATATATATATATATATATATATATATAGCATACTGTAAAACATCATATTAACCTATTTATTACTCTTTTATATGGATTTTTTTATGATATCAGTAGCATCAGGTAAATAAATATTGATATTCATAATAAGTTATTCTTATTTTGACTAAATATTACCATACTTTCACAATATCCATCTCTACATCTTAATTTAAATAACATTACCATCAAAGAAGTTTAAATAATAGGTGTATTATTATGTTTATTCAATTATTAGTTCGATGCTAAATATACATGTTCGTTATTTGGTCTTCTTTTTTAGTAATTTTGTGATACATGTCTGTATTTAAATACATATCTTTTTCTACACTTTTTACAGATATAAATAAAAATTTTAAATATATTACAAGTAAAAAAGTGGGGAATAATACATACAACAACATTACTACTACGTCATAATCTTCCGTTGGCGTTATATCAGTTCTTTTATCGATGGGATCTATGTATATATAATTTTATAAATATATTATTTAATGTTAATTATTATACAATAAATTAGATATTTGAAATAATAAATTGTATATTAAAAAACTTTGTATATATAATAGTATCTATAATAATAATTTAATATGTACCATGGTAAATCTTTTGTGCACACAATATTTATTATATAAATATACAATTTATAAATATTTAAGTTAACATACAAATATTTATATAATTATTAATACACAGAAAACTAAATTTATATATATATATATTAATATATGTATTGAAAATGGAAATATTTTGTTATTGTTCAAGTATTCTATTTTTCCATACGAATTACCTCACACAGGATTAGAGAAAATAAAATAAGTTGATGATAATAATTGTTTCTGTACTATGGTATAATACTTCTAAATGCTAATATTTTTGATTCGCATAATACTATTAGAATTATTTTGTTAATAATTATAGTATAGTGTGACATATTGTAAATTATTATTTTATTGTTAAATAGACAACGTACTATATAGTATTATATTCTAAATCATGACATGATTATTCTTATTATTTTTTTATTAAAATAATTAATTAATCATTATAAAGTAGTAAAATAAGGTGAGTATATTAGTAGGAGAAAATAAGAGAGATACATAGGTAGGTTTGGATAAAGATAATATGATATTGGTGATTTTTTCATTGAATTTTTCCTTTTAATATTTAGTTTCTAGAATTAGTAGACTAAGTTTTGATGAGAAAGATCAATAGTGTATAGTATACACTGTATACACTGGGGTATATACGGAAATATTGGGGTTTAACATGTTAGGTTTATTAATTAATGTAGCATGAATGTCAAATATGAAGGGTAGTGAATTATGAAGATATTGAGCATAGTAGGTGGGTATTATGTTTAAGTTGAACTGTGATGAACTGTGTGACCTATGAACTACGATGTAGATATATTATTGTGTTGACGAGTAGAGTGATACACTGTATGAAGTTTAGGTTTTTTATTGATATTTGATATAGTGGAGCAATATGTAAAGATAAGAAAGGAGGTAGAGCTCGTATCGAATGAACTAAACACGAATCACGAGTAGGAAAGTTAATAAGTTATAAATAATCGAAGAATTAAGTATATTGGTAAGTCTAGTAGAATATTTAGTAGGTAAATTAGTAGGGATTTTAAAGTCTACAAAAATAATATCAGAATTGTATGCATACGTGATAACATTATTAAATTCATCGAGGAATATAGGAATGAGTTGGTTATAAGAACGATAAAAGTCATAGGTAGGCATAGTCATACCTACCTACATATTAAAGGTACCGGAGTGACAGCAGTCATGCAGCTCATAAGCTTACCGAGCAGGAAAATATTTTATAATAAGTGTGGCTATTATCAATTAATGATGAACTATGTAGCGATTACTTGCCAAGTCAATCTCCTTGAATATCCGGTGGTCGCGATACACGAGAGAAAGAATATAGCTCTTGATTTAGGGAAGAAAGTAACGGGTTATAACATCCGTAGATGACATCGAAGTATATGTAACTATTAATATATCAATGTTATAAATTATAACTTATAATCATTGAGACATTTAATAATTGTGAGAGTTGATAGTGCAGCACTGATGAGAACATTTGGATTAAGTAATGTAGTACTATTTATAGATACTCTTTCTAGTGAGTCAGCTGCACGTGTCGAGTTATGTATTCCATGTTGTATGTTCTTCATCATAAGGTATGTATTCCATGTTGTACGTTCTTCATCATTAGGATGTATGGATCACATTTCCTATTAATATAAGTATTGGATGAATTTTCAAGGTATATAATTAGTCGATCTTGGTAGGTTTTAGTTGATATATTAAAACTATATTTTAGCTTAGATACTAAGAAATTATTTGTATTCAAGTAAATTCGAGCAATTGTATTATACCAGGTTATAAATAATGGCGTATATAAATATTTGTAAAATATAAATTAATGAGAGTAGAATGCTAATTGTGAAGACTACTAGATATACTAGGTGAGAATTAGCACATACCTACATAATGCGACCTGAAAGAGTAACTCATTATGCATTTTGAACTTAACGAGTGGACCATTATACACACACACATATATATATATATATATATATATATATATATTACTCTTTTAAATATGCAATGTTATAGCTAATGGTTCATAGATAATTTGACACCGACTACTAATATGAAAACTATTTTTATATATTGTTTACACCTGATGCCCCGAGAGAAAAATGTATTATTTCCATTCCTATCCTTTGAGTGTAAATGAAAAAGCATTTATAAAATCGTCACAATTATAGAAGATGTAAATGTTTATACTTCTTCAAATAAAACATTTTTTTTCACTTTATTATACATATTATTTATAAATCGAAGCTTTTTATATTGATAACATACTATATTTTGCTTACATTTACTTAATTTTATTCACAGTTATTTAAAATAGAATTATCCATGATTTCATACTGATATAAAATGTTTTGAAAATATAGACTAATAATTTAATATAATTAAATTAAATTTGAGAAGGAATATAGGAAAAAGTGAGTTTATATTTTAGCTTCGGGGTCTATGTATCCTACTAACTATTATGGAATTTTAATTATTTATTAGAATTAAGAATAAAAAACTAAGTGAAGTGGACCTTGATAGGATTTAATAATTTAAAAAATGTGCTTGTAATGTATTTTACATTTCTAATATATATATATATATTATATATATATAAAATATATTATTTTATAAAATAATATCTAGATAAATACCTGGTTTATTAGTGGTTACTTTATTAGTATCTATAAAAATATATAACATTATATATATTATATATATAACATTATATATATATATATATAACATTATATATATATATATATATATATATATATATATATATATATATATATATATATATATATATATATGTATATATATATATATAAAATATATATATATAAAATATATTATTTTATAAAATAATTTCTAAATACCTGGTTTATTGGTGGTTACTTTATTATTATCTATAAAAATATATAACATTATAATGTATTATTACTTATAATTGATAAAGCTAATATATAAAATCTCTAACTTAGTATATAGGTTATAATAATTAATTAATAATAATTAATTATAAGATATATTTATTACTAATAGTAATTCTACTATTTTCGTAATATATGACACTTTAGTTTTACATCCTGGAGAATATATATATATATAATCAGTATACCATTAATGTTGTATACAATATATATATATATATATATATATATTCTGAATTATAACTAATCATTTAACACACTTATAAATTCATAAAAACTAGAGTTGTTTAACAGGTTCAAGTTCAAGATAATACATATAATATATTATGTGTATGATATATAATAATCTGAATTATTTGATTTAATATATTAAATAATTATTTATTAAGTTATTTAACTTAATAAAGTATTGACTTAATTTTTGTATATAAGTCACTTAATATTTATATATATATCAACATTTCTATATACAATTATTTGTTGTCGAACACGTGTATCTCTTATATTGATGTCAGTGTAAAGATACGATTATCTCCAAAACTCCTAACAAAATAAATGTACAGGGGTAATACTAGACCCTACACATCTCTTTGTCGTAGGGGTAATACTTGATTTATGTTTAATCAACAATAAATTGTTATTAAAATATAATTAATTTTATTTAAAATAATGTATTATACGAGGTACAAAAGTAATTATAATTACATAAAGTATACATTACAATCAATAGAATAGAGATAATATTATCATATATAGTAATATTAGTAGGCTATTCCACTATTCTTATCTATTGTAGCCTATATATATATTATTTACCAATCACTCTTGATATAGTATATAATAATTTATATTATAATGTACATTTGAGTATTATCAGAGATATATTATATATAATATTATTGATAATAATATTTATTACCCAGAAAATATTAGTAAAACTTTAAAATTTATATTAACGAACATCTTATTTCGATTTTTTTTTAGAAGATATAAATTTTCAACCCATTGCTAAATCTCATAATATGTTAGTAAGTACATAATATTACTATATAATATTACTATATACATAATATATTATTAACACTCTCAAAGGTATGGGAGTACCTGAACATTTGATTGTCATGCTTAGTAACTTGTATACAACTCAGGAAGCGACTATAAGGACAGAGTATGGAGAGACAGGCAACATACCGATTGGTAAAGGAGTACGCCAGGGTTGCATTCTATCTCCATTGCTATTCAACATCTATTCAGAAAAAGATAATGCGCGAGGCTCTAGATAAGTGGCACAAAGGCATTGGCATAGGTGAAAGGAAAGTATCAAACCTGAGATTTGCGGATGACACCACATTGATAGCCAGTAATAGGAGGACCTTATAGAACTTATAGAAAAAGTCAAATCGTCGAGGTAGAAAGCTGGGTTATATCTAAATGTCAAAAAAACTAAGGTGATGGCAACAGGAGAACTAGATTCTATAATAGTTGATGGCGTAAATATAGAAGTAGTTGAAAGATTTGTGTTCCTGGGAGCCTTGATAACAAGTGACGGACAAATAGATATGGAATTATGCAGAAGAATTGCAATGGGAAAAAGTGCAATGGGGAGTATGAGGATAATTTTTAAAGATAGAGATTTAAGACTCGCCACTAAAGTAAAAATTGTACAGACACTCATTTTCCCGATTATTCTATACGGTGCAGAAACTTGGTCTCTAAAGAAGAAGGAAAGAGCAAAAATCGATGCTTTTGAAATGTGGTGTTGGAGAAACCTGATTGGAGTGACCTATATAGATAGGAAGACAAATATAGAAATAATTGCCAGCATAAAACCCAAAAGAACGCTAGAGGCAGAAATTGTCAAACTTGCCTTATCATACTTCGGACACGTGGTGAGAGCGGACTCGATGGAGCTACAGCTGATGCTAGGAAATATGGATGGTCAACGGAGAAGGGGTAGGCCACACATAACGTGGCTAAACAATGTGCAGAATTATATAGCCAACGACAACATCATGAAGATACTAGCAGAAGCCAGAAATAGAGTGATATGGAGAGGAACTGTCATGGACGTCGCCAGGGGTCGGTTACGACTCGACGGCACAAGGTAACACAAGGTAATATATTACTAATTTTAAAATAATAGAATAAAAATATAAGTAAACTTTATAGATGTATTTAATAAATTATAGAATTCTAAGTTTACTTTTCATTGTGCTATACTTTCTTTCTATTTATAAGCTAAACACTTTTATAGATTTCAATATAACCTATTAGTAAATACAATTTTGAATTATTTTATCAATATAAAATAATTGTATATAGAATAAAGATGACATCATTTATTAAACCCATAGTTGTCATATATTTTACTTTTAAATACTACAAAGGTTACTCATCCACTTAAACATCAGGGTAGGGGTTAACATCACTATATTAAAGGTACATTTGTAAATAATATCACACTATAAATTACTCGTCTATCATGTTATATTAAACTATAATATTAAATAAGTAATATGTTATATATATATAACATATATATATATATATATATATATATATATATATATATATATATGTTATATATATATATAAGTATACTATATAATCTATATAATTTAACCTTTGTTGCACATCACATTAATATTTTTCGAACACTTTTGGTTAAATAATAGACATGGCATACATTCATCTGTAGCTAAATAAGTTATAGTTATAAAGTCTATATATCCTAAATCTGATATCCACTTCATGTCGCATCCACAACGGAATTCACTACCATTTATTACTAATTCTCTTGTCTTATCATTAGTAACTTGTTTTATATAGTTTTCAAATACAGATATATTTAATAAAGATAGAGAATTATAACCTAAATCTAAATATTGTAATAATGACAATGCATCTATATTTAGGAAAAAATTACTTACAATACGATTGTAAGAAAAAGTAATATATTCTAGCTTTTTATTGTTGACAAATAATAATCTATTCACAGTTATAATTTTATTGAAATTTAAATATATGTGGGTTAAATTAATTAAAGTACTAAAATGAACAGTACGTACTTCTGTAATGTTATTCTTATATAAACTTAAATGTGTCAAACTACTAGTTGTACAATTAATTGTTCTAAATGCATATTTATCCAATGCTTTTATATTGTGCTCACTACAATAAATATATGTTGAGATGCAGCTTTTAATTGAATAATCGTTAACCATTCCATTTGCAGTTATATCACATACCTATAATATAATCAATATATTACATTAGGTATACATATATATGTATACATAATTATATAATTAAAACTATGAAATATATACTATACTATTATTAATACGTATTGATATACTAATAGTACTATTATATATATATATATATATATATATATATATAAATCTGCGGTAGTTGGGTGGGTAGGTAGGCATGTAGGTAGGTAGGTAGGTAGGTAGGTAGGTAGAGGTAAACTCTATACGTGGAAACGATGATCCCATAATAAAAACCCTCCCAAATAATATTATATTAAAATGGTCATCTCCAAGATACTATGATAATACATCATTTACTACTAATATCGACATTACAGCATATCATACTAAATATCTTATTAATTCGGCGGATGGACGAGGTCTCGATTATGGTAACCACGCACCTTTTATTAATAACTGGATTAAATTCCCTACTAGATTACTAAATGGTAGAGACTTCGTCGATTCGATCAAACTAAAACATGCATTATTATATACAAAATTTAGATCTAAACGAATGTTCCCTAATACGAATACCAAATGTTTAATGAGGGGATGTAATTATAACTACGATTGCTTAAACCATATAATGCAAACATGTAGTTATAATTACAATAATAGAATACATAGACACAATTATGTAAATAGTTTACTTATATCAATACTAAACAAACATAAGTATATCACTATTCTAGAACCACACATCCAAACTCAAAATGGCCTACGTAAACCAGATTTAATAATTTATAAAAATGATACTGCATATATAATAGATACACAAATATCAATAGATACAAAAAATACTGATATAAACTACACAAAAAAGACTAACTACTACAATACTACAGATATCATCGCTTATGCCAAGCAAATAACGGGTGCGAACAGAATATTATTCAGCGCATCGTGCTGGAATTGGCGCGGTATTCCTTCGGCGCTAACCACAAAAGACCTACTAAACCTAGGTCTTAATAAACGTGATATTGAGCTACTTAGTATACGTGTGATTGCCGGTGGTCTCGATATTTATCGAAATTACTGCCGTAACGGATTATTGTAATATCCACATGTTATCTTGGCCTCTTCCTTGCCAACATTCGTTTATAACATTATTATTTTCTTATTTTGTTTATAACGTCAATAAATGGGATAATTGTAATTGGTTGTCATGCCAACCAATTTCCGAAAATAGGTAGGTGGCCTATATTGCTCAGTGGGACAATCGGAAACTAGTAAGTGAGATGTCCCGGTTTCGAGTGCAGGCAGTTCTTGTTTTCTCTATTGTGTTCTATCAAGAACTTAATAAACAATAAATCAAAACACAAGAAAAAAACGTTACTATTTGTTTTGTATAGTACTGAGCCCCTCACATTTATTTTGTAACATGTATACATCTATGACTAATTGGTGGATCCATTTGTATCCGCTATTTGTATTGCATTCGATATATATACGTGATTCAATGTATAAATATTACTATTATTATTATATATATATATATATATGTATGCACTTTAGATAGTATAATATATTTCAACATTTGTATTCGTATTAGTATAATATATATAAACACATGACTACGTAGTTTTATTTTATAAACTAAGATATGAATATATATATTCTATTTAGTTATATAAATATTTATCTCATCATATTTTGATAAGAATAATTTAAAAAAATACATTAGTGTATTAATATATTAATTAGAATGAAATATCAAATAAATATTATTTCAGAAAAAGTAAATCTAAAATAATATTCCCAATATATATAATGAAATAGTGGATACGAAGTTTCGATATAATTGAGAACAAGAATGACATACGTGATGTTTGATAATATATAGTATCATAGTGGTTTCATATTATTAAGTTGAGATCGAAGAGTGGATTGTTGGTTTAATAGTGCAACAGTAGTGACCGGAAGAATGGCTAATTATGACGAGCAATATTCGAATGGAGTTATATTAATATTATTTTGCAAGCAAGCATGAAATATAGAGATCGGTTTAGAATTATTTTAAATATTTATCTTAGAGGTATTGTACATACAATATTGCATATAATATTTTCATAATATGAACATATTTATATAACTTCTGCATATTTATTAGACAACATATTAATATGAATATATTATGCACATAATATTTTCATATTAATATGTTAATGTAATAATTATGGTATTGACAATTATATTTGTGTGATAAAATATACATCCGCGGCTATGTTTCATAATCTGATATTATCATTATATTTAATTTGCCAGAATTAACGTTTCGAAGTGAATAGGAAATAATATATAGGATATAATAATATAGGATATAATAATATAGGATATATATAGTTCCTATAGGGGATTATATAATATAGATCCTATATAGGAAATAATGCAAATAGCTGAATGTGAGCCTCATAATTATGATAATATATATAAGGGAATTGTTATATTCTATTAGAAATAGCACGAATATAAATAAAGATAAAAATGGGGCTGAGTTTAGAACCTAGGATAAAACCTACTTAGAGTTTCTTTAAAGACACAAGCATATGATCAATTATAATGTAGATATGGGAATATATTTGAGATGTATCAATGAAACATATATAAATATAGCTACCTAATGTTACGTGCACGTATATAATTCTATAATAGATAATTCGATAATTCTAGATAGAGCGTCCTTGTATATCTTAGTAAGAAGTATTCTCAGATAATAAATATTGAATTAATAACATTAGGTTTTTAAACTATAGATTGTATTAACATTTTAATTAAAACATGTTTTAATTAAAATGTTAATACAATCTATAGTTTAAAAACCTAATGTTATTAATTCAATATTTATTATCTGAGAATACTTCTTACTAAGATATACAAGGACGCTCTATCTAGAATTATCTTATACAAACATAACACAAAACATGGTGACAGCGGCGGAATACATGAAATAGATATTTAGAAAATATATTAAAAAAAAAATATATATATATAAATAAATAAATATAATTATGCCAGAAATAATACGAAACATTGAAAACGCAAGAGTACCAAAGGAATTAGTGCTAGGAAACAGTAAATATGAAAACTGGAAAATATTTAAAAAACGATGGAATAATTATGCACTCCTAACAAAATTAAGTGATAAAGCAAATACTATAGCCTACAATTATAACTTTTTGAAAACTCTCTCGAAGGCGATGTGATGAGAATATAAAGTGTTGACATGAATGAAGAGAGAAAAACAAAAGATATCATATAAGAATTTTATAAATATACACCAGGAACGAAAAATATAACAATGAACGATATATTTTTAATATTAGAAACCAAAACCAGAAGAAAACATTGAAGAATGTGTAACAGACTTAAGAAGAATAAAGCAAAACTGTGATTATTGCAAAACACGCGGCGATGGTACAAGTACACATGAGAAGGCCTACAATAATATTATACAAAAACTCACAATATCACCAACGTCAAGTTTTTATGATCAAGAAAAAGAATTATCAATAGAAAGTGATGCTAGTGAATATGGAATAGGAGCTGTGTTAATGCAGGAAAATAGAGTAATCGCATACAGGCGAGCGAGGCATATAGGCCTACGAGTAGAAATCTGACAGAGGCAGAAAGATATGATGCACAAATCGATAAAGAGATATTGGTTATAACCGCAAGTTTGACAACATTTCATCACTACACGTTTGGGAGAAAGACAAGAGTCGCAACCGATCACAAACCTTTGGTGGCAATCAAAAATAAATCGCTAAATAAAGCGCCGAGAAGATTACAAAATATATTAATAAAAGCACAAGAGTATAATTATACAATTGAATACATAATGGGAACAAAAATGTACGTATCTTTTTTAAATAAAGCAATTTATTCACTAATTCATTGATATATATATATATATATATATATATATATATATATATAGGTTATATATGTAGCCTATATAATTTAATATACGATATATTAAACTTAAAATATAATAATTTAATTAATAAATATATAATATACAAATTAATTAGAGTAAGGTTCATTAGTATACTATCTTAATTTATAAATACCTCGTAGTCAATTGATAATGCTATTAATATTAGACTCGAAAATATGTACATTTTAGTAATATTTTCCATGTTTATATAACAAATGTTTAATATTAATATATATATATTTGTAAATTTTTCTATATTTAAATTTGTTATTTAATAAATAATAATAAAAATATTGTTTAATTCTATTAGTAATTATACAGTTTTAGATAATAATTTTAATATAATAATCTAATTTCTAATAATGATAAAACAAATGTTTATTATAAATACACGCTTATATGTAACATTCTCGTTAATATTAGGAGGGCATCTATTATTAGTTCATTAATATAAAATGATGCCAATCAAATATTCTTCGGAAAATCTTTGTGCCAATCTCATTTAGCCTAAATGTATACATTTCTAAATAATTTAAATAATATATCATCATATTATATCTTCATAACTGCCTTATATAACAACCATTTTAATCCTTATAACATCTACATATAATATACTAATCAGTAATAATTTGTAATATCATTTGTATTATTATTCTTTAAATTATTTTTCTATTAAATTTGTAATATTATTTTCAATTATTCTTAAATTATATAAGGGTTACAAACCCTATCGCAAAATTACCGTTTTATAACCTCGAATTGTAACAGGGTTACAAACCATATTGCAAAATTACCGATTTGTAACTGCGCAGAATAACTGTTTCCGAAACACCACAAAATCACTATTACTGATACTGGTGTAAAATAACTGTTACCGTAACGGTAGATATTTACAATTGGGTATATTAGGCTCCTAGACATATTCTAATGCTAACCCCTATATTATTTAGTTCAACTTCCTCAAAGTCATCAGCCATACGTTCAATAGATAATTCCCTCGCACTAGTACCTGAACACCTTATTCCTTCTAAAGTTAACTATAATTTCATAGTATCATTAATTTACTTTATAAAACTTCCCCATTCTTATATTACTTCTGCATCATTTTTACCAGTAATGCTAATTTGCGTTTCACTAATATTTCTGCTCGTGATATATGTTTCTCCACCTTCTATAGATCCCACCACATAGTAATTTTAAGCATATCTTATTCGTCATTATTTACCTTACTATACTATACTTCGTGGTAATGTACTATATCATGCCCTAAAACAAAAACTCATGCCCATTTCGTATAAAGTATTTTTCAATAATAGTTCTCAAACATTTGAACTATGGGATAAAAATAATCCTCTTTCATATCCCTGCTTCTGATCTAATAAAATGGTTTGATTCTTTTGATAACTATAGGAAATCATTTATAAATAATTAATTCTCTCAAGCCTAGCTATCCTCCAATATAGCCTTGATCAATATTCGCTCATTGAGATCAAATATATCCCTTCTTACATGTATAGTATAAATCCTTAGATTTAATTATCATGGTTTTGAATTGAATACAACAAATATCATGCTAGAATGCATAGCTATCTAGCTATACTAGTTTATATAATATACTACGTTCATTGCCTTACCATGATATTGTCATAGCCATGACTTTATTACTTATTTATAAGTTATACATTTATATATGTAAGTTATAATACACCAGGATAAATATGGATAGTGATAATATAAATACTATGTTATTATTTCTATTTTGTGCAGCTGTCTTATTGAAAATAAAATAGAATAGTAAAGCTTTATTAAAAAAATAAGCTATGAATAATGTTATAATATGTCATTAGAACAAATATATATTTAATAATAGTTATACTTTTCTAAATTTTTAAATTCTTAACTTAAATTGAAACTAATAATAATATATAATATTATTAATATGTATTATAACTAATACTATATTGTTAACTTGTTATTAGAAACTAATAATATAAATATACTAATATATATTATTAATTGTATGTATTATTGTAGCTAGTAATATATTATTAACTTATTATTAGAAACAAATAATATATATAGGATATACACAATAATTATAAATAATATTTTTAAACTAATAATATTAAAATATATAATTATAGATTCATGAGGTTTTTATATGCTATTATAGATTTAATAAGATAAGTAACATATAAATAAGTAAATAAGTTTGGTTTAATTTAAATAAAAATGTATAAAGGATATTTCGATATCATAACAAACTAGGTGGTGATAGACAGAGACTGATATTAAAAGATGAAGTATAATAATATAAAGCGTGATATAATAACAAATAACAACCCATATTGGTTGTTATGTTGTGATATATATATATATATATATATATATATATATATCTATAGAGTTTAGATGTTTATGCGTAATACAGGTTAACGCGTTTAGGTTTCGAGATGAAATTTGTGGATGGGAGCATATGGGGGTTTTAAAAATATTATGTTTGATTGAACAGTTAACGACAGTTCGCTATAAATGACGAGAGGGTATATCTCGATATAGTTTATCCAGTACGTTCTTGATGGATCGACCTCATATGTGATGTCACAGCTCCGAAGTTCATTACTTGTAAAATTTTACATTCTATGTTTTCTGGTATACACTTGTTCGATATGTATACCACTTTTAAAACAAAATTCGAATGGAGATAGAAGTGCATTTTTTAATAAAAATTATGTAATACTATAAGTTAAATTTGTTTTCAAATATCTTTGACATTATACAGGTTATTGAAATTGGCCGATAATTTTTTTTAACAACAGGATCCCATTTTTAAAAATTAGAGTAATAAAACTATATTTCCACATAAAAGGATATTTACCAGATTTAATTGATTTGTTAAATAGTATTGATAGTGGTAATGATAAATCACATGATAATTTTTTAAATATAAAATATGGTATTTTATCTGGAGGAATTGTATATGAATTGGAAAGTTGACTTAACATTCTATTCTAACATGTTATCTTGTAAATATAACAATATTAATGTTTTCAGTTGTTTTCACTATGTGATCCGGAATCACACCATTGTCTAATTTAAACACGAATGTAAATTTCTCATTTAATAGTCTTGCTTTATCGTAATCTAATGATGTATAGGTATTATCATATTAGATTAAAGAATATATTTCATTGTGAGATGAACATCTAAAATTAATATATTTAAATAATGATTTACTATTAGAATCGATAACCTTAAAGTATAATTATACTCTCTATTTAAAACAAAATTATTAATATTATAATGTAGAAGAGATTGTGAATATCGCAACTTATTGTGATTAATAATTTCACTTATTCCTATTTTTAATATTTCTTAAGAATTTTAATTGAATATATTAAGTGTATATATTTTGGGTATTTACTTGTATTAGTAACAATTTTTGTCATTGGCACTGTTTATCAAAGATATCGTTGAGTAAAAAATATCTATAATGTCATCAATATCATTTCCATAAAAGAGTATTTTTTCCCATTGTATATTTTTAATAAAAAGTACATTTAAGAAAATTAGCTTGTTTAGTATTGTGGTTGTATAGGATTAGTTATACTATTTAAACTTGATAAAATACTGAAAGAAAAAGAAAAATTATCACTAATGTACTTATTTAATCCAAATTTAGAAACATTGGATAATAAAAGTGTATCCTTAGTAAATAGTAAGTCAAGTATATTATTAAGTCTAGTTGGAAAATTAATATATTGTGCAAGAGAATAGTTTTTTATACATTTGTATTTTGTTATACATTAAATAAACTTATTATAACATGTAGGATATATTCTACACTAAACTAAACTATAGTTTGGATTAGATATATTGTCCCAATTGATTATAGGTCAATTAAAGTATACTAGTAATATACTAGGATAATGAATTGTACATAGCGAGGATATTAGGTCACATATTTATTGGTGGTTAACTATAAGCGATGAGGGTGGTCTATAAATACAAATTATTATTATTATTATTATTTTTATTATATTATGTTGTTTGTTCAGACGTCAGATTGCCACGATACTATAAGTCATTATAATAAAATAATTACAATACATTAATAAGTTTAAATAATGATTTAGTATTATGCTTTATTAATTAGTTTGATATTACATCATTATGTTCGTTATCTTGTCTTCTTTTTTAGTAGTTTTTTGATACAAGTCTGTATACAGATAAATATATTTAAATATATATCTTTTTCTATACTTTTTACAGATATAAATACAATTTTTAAATATATTTCAAGAAAAAAAGTGGGGAATAATACATATAACAACATTACTACAAAGTTATAATCTTCAGTTGGCGGTATATCTTTATCTATATGATGTATACATATATATATATATATATATATATATATATATATATATATATATATATATATATATAAATTTGTAAACATAATATATAATGTTAATTATTTTAAATAATACATTTTATATTAAAAACTTTTTATATATAAGATTATCTATATTAACAATTTCATTTGTATCACAAGAATCATTATATATATATATATATATATATATATGGAAAATGGGAATATTTTGTTATTGGATCAAGTATTCTACTTTTCCCAATGATTTACCTCTAACAGGATTAAAGAAAATAAGTTTATGATGACAATTTTGTCTGTACTATGATAGGTCATATATTACTTTTTAAAGTATAGTGTTAAATATTATAAATTCTCAATATATGGTTAAATAGATAACTTACTATATATTTCTATATTATAAGTCATGAAATTATTATTCTTATTAACGTATATACTTATTCAACGAATATCTATTATATATATAATAGATATACATTAATGTATAATTATACCGTATTATTTACCATTTCAATATAGACACATATAATTTATATTAAATATATGTTTTTCGATGTCAATAAATAATGTTAAATGTCATAATTTATAGTTATTTAATGTAATTTAATTTATTAAGAAATCAACCTTCGAAAATATTGTATAATAATAAAAACGATAAATAAAATAACTAATTATATCGAAGAATACGAGTAAAGAAAGTACTCATAATTAATAAATGTTTATAAATATTGAAAACTTGACGAGTAACACAATTTCTCCAGTCGTCTCGTTCATGCACATCTTAAATAAAACAATTAATATCCTTCTTTGTCCATTTAACAATATTATCTATCCATTTTTGTTTGGGGTGACCTCGAATTCTAGAACCTTCAACCGCTCCTTGCATGATTGTTTTGCACACATTATCATGTCTTGATATATTTCCAAACCACTTTAATTTACGTCGTTTAATTGTTTGCAGGAGCGGCTCGAAGTTAACAATTATTTCAATAATTATGTTACGGAGAACACGTTTGTTTTTCTCTCTTGATATGTAATACCGAGTAATTTTCTATGCGATTTATTTCCAAAATCTTGAATTTTCTTTCATGCATGGCTGCATTTATCGTCCATGTCTCGAATACATAAGTAAGGATCGATAATACGAGAGAACGATAGAGGTTTTATTTTGTTTGCTGTTCCATATAGTATATAACCGTACCATCGCAGATGTAGCAAGAGCTAATCTGATTCTGATGTCCGCTTCATATGATCCATCCATTGTAAGGGTTGAACCCAGGTAGCAAAACTAGTCAACTTCTTCAAGCTTTTCTCCATAGAGTGTGATATTTGCATGTATATAATTGTCGTTAGAGTTTACCATCACTTTACTTTTTTCTGTGCTTATTACTATTACATACCTGGTTGCACTTCTTGATAGTTGATCTGTGAGTTATTGTAGTTCCTCCTTGGTTCCAGCAAGCAAGTTGATGTCGACAGCGAACTTTTGATTCCAAAGTGGTCTTCCACCTACTGAAATATATGAAGAGTAGTTGCTTTGAGTTTCACTCATAATTTCTACAAGGAATAAGTTGAATAATGTTGGTGAAAGCAGACATCCTTGACCTACACCAACTAAAGTTTTAAAGAATTTGCCTTCAGCCTTATTTAGTAGGACTGCGCTATTAGAGTTTTTATATAGTGATTTGATCATCATGATTATATCATTATGTGTTCCAAACTTAAATAATGTTGACCATAATCCGTCATGGTATACTCGGTCAAATGCCTTTTTAAAATCTATGAAATTGTGGAATAGTTTTTTTTTGGCTGTCTAGATATTTTTCAATAATATTTCTGCAGTTAAACACTTATTCTATAGGTTTCTTCCTTTTCGGAATCCGGCTTGTTCCTCTGGTAAAATGTCTTTTACCTGGGGGTTAGTCGTTTAAGGATTATATATAGTAGTATTTTGCTGGAATGGCAGATTAAACTTAGTGTTCTGTAGTTTTTGCATTTCTTGAGATAACCTTTCTTTTGTATTGGTATTATCAGTGGCCTTATTTTACTAGACCATGATTTCTGACATAGAGTTGTAAGTATTCTTACCATAGCATTGCCGCCATATTTGACTAGGTCGCTTGGTATATTATCAATACCAGGTGATTTGCCTTCCTTCAGCGTTTTAATCGCTTCTATAACTTCGGACTCGAGTATAGGAATTCTTCCTCCATATCTGTGTTAAAGATTGCGTTACTGTTTAAAACACTAATATCTGGGTTAATCTGGTGATTGTAAAGATCATTGCAGTATTCCGTCCAACGCTTTAGAATCATGCTATTTTCAGCTTGTGGTGTACCATTGCTATCTTCAATTATTGAGTTGCTTCTGGGTGTTTTCTTTGTAAGCGTTCTAAGTGTTTCATAAACCAGCTTATTGTGTCTTCTATGTCTCATGTCGTCATATATAGATTTGCACTGACATTATATCCAATCATCTTTTGATTTTGTTCATCTTTTTGCGAATAGTTGAATTTATTTCTATGTAAACATTTTCTAGGTCAGACTGTTTCTTCTTTTTAGACTTCAGTATTCTTCTTATGTCGCAAAGGTCGAGTATGTCATCTGTCATCCATGGCTGTTTTTTACTACGATATTTTCCAATTATTTCTGAAGCAGAGCTTGTTATAATTTTTTCAAATTTTGTGTAGATTTCAGTCGGGTTACAGTCTTTTATAGTCTTTTCTAGTTCATTAAATTGTACATCTATATGTTCTTAGTATAATTTGCATATTCTTGGGACCTTTAATTTATTTACATTGTAGCGAATTCGTTTATTTTTGTGATGTTTATTTGATCGTAATTTTAGCTTTAGAAGTATAAGGTCTGGCAAATCTCCAGATAATAGTAATTTTGAAAAAAAAAATTCAATAAAATATTTATAATATTCCAAGTAGCTTTAGCATATTTTACTATAATGTAATACTTTAGCTTTTCGCAAAACTGAAGTCAATATATTTTTTATATTTTTTAAAAATTATAGAGAGATTAGAGTTTGTTTCGAAATTTGTATTTTTTAAGTCATTTTTATTTAATACATTTTTTTAACAATACATTTCAATAAATTCGGACAAAGCCATGTTTTACGATTTTTATATTTTAGTTTAACACTTACTTTAGGACAACATAAATTGAGTAACATATACAAATCCGATATAAAAGTATTCACTAAAATATTAATATTGATATCAGAATAAAAATATGACCAATCAAACGTATTAATTAAACTTTTTAACTTATTAATAGTAATATACACACACACACACACATATATATATATATATATATATATATATATATATATATATATATATGCATGCATTAATGTATATAACCACGTTAGCTAATATAATTTTGTTATTGTTATTGTTATTGTTATTTTGATTTGGTGGAGTCCTTTCATCCCATCCAGGAACTTAGATGAAGTTTTCACTTATAACCATATATGGCTCTAATGTCCCTTCGAAGCCGCTCTCATGTTAAGGCATCCATGGTTTTAACGAGAGCCGATCATTTATTTATACACAATTATAAGATCACTTCTAAATAATATTTTAAGACCCATTTTATAAAATTAATTAATGGTCCGGACGAGGGTCGAACCCGTGTCCTACTGCTTGTGTGACTGACGCCTTAGCCATTGAGCCACACAGGCAGTTATAAATATATTAATATATTAATATATTAATATATTAATATATTAATATATATATAATGCTGGAGAGTATACGAAGTTTCGATATATTTGGGAACAATAATGATATAGGTGAGGTTTAATGAGATGTATTTTCAGAATGATTTATTTTTTTAAGTTGAGATTGAAGATCGAATTTAAGTTTAATGTTACACAAGTAGTAACTATGATAATGGCTAATAATGATGAGCAATATTGGAATATAGGTTATATTAATATTATTTTCCATGCAACCAGGAAAGCTAGATATCGAGCTAGAATTTAAAGATGTATCTTGTAGGTATTGTGAATTATGAACACGCCCAGTAAACAATAACATAACATATTGCATATAATATGTTCATAATATGAACATAATTATATAACTTCTGCATATTTATTAGACAATATATTAATATGAACATATTAGGAATATAATATGTTCATATTAATATGTGAATGGCATAATTATTTTGATGACAATTATATTTGTGTGATAACACATACACCCGTGACATATATGTTCCTCGATATGATATTATAATCATATTTAATTATGTCCGTGTTAACATTTCGAGGTAAATGTATTGGGAAGAATGCAAACAGCTGAATGTGATCTACATAACTATGATAATATATATAAGGGATAGCTATTTCTATAAAATATCACGAATATAAATAAAGATAATAATGGTGTTAAGCCTTGAACTTCGGATAAAACTTGATTTGTTTAAAGGAACAGTAGTATGTTAAATCATTAAGGTGACATTGGAATGTATTAATGATGTATGAATGATATAGATATACACCTACATATAAAACCTTAAAGGCCTCCACATTTCACCATATATTCAATATAAATAGTATACGTCCTTACATCTCTATATCCACAGTTCTAACTACTAGTCATCCCATAATTGTATTCTATCTCGACTACACTACTGCATACCTATACTACATTCGTCTCACAATAAATAATTTACAACCATCGATCACTTAACTAACAGATCAATTAGAATACAAAATCTAACTACATTACAAATACAACTGATATACGAACAGAACTTAATTGGCCATCCGCAAAAAATTGGTTCAACTTAAATTAATATCCATTCTATATTCATCTCTACTGTATAAACAACTTATTAACTTTATCGACTAAATTATCTCAATACTACACTACGCCCCCAATGATCCTATAAATAAAATCCTAACTGAACCATCCTTTCACCGGAAACACTTGGTAATCATCGCTACTCTGTTTGTGCCAGCCTCCTTTAGAAGAAACTCCCCCATCCCTTAAAATAATTAATACATTAATAACCACATTCAAACATAAACTAAAGAAGTTCCCCCTTGTTCATAATATATGAACATCAAATATATTCGCTTTCGTCACGTTATACAATTAAAAATAAAGTATCTAAAGGAGGTGCATGGATATTTAATTAATGCTTTCGAACTAATTTATAAAGTGGAAAACTTATTAATTTAAATATTTTAGTGTACATATTATTTTGTTATTAACTATATATATAATATCATATACGATATATTAAATTTAAAATATAATATAATTAATAAATATATAATATTCATATTAATTCGTATAAGGTTTATTCGTTTAATATTTTAATTTATAAATACCTCCTTATTAATTGATAATGATATTAATATTAGATTTGAAAATATGTAAATTTAGTAATATTTTCCATGTTTATATAATAAATATATAATATTAATATATATTTTTAAATTTTTCAATAATTAAATTTAATCTTCAGTAAATAAATAATTAAAACATTTTTATTTCGTAAAAACATTTAGTAATTATAAATTGTAGATCATAATTTTATTATAATAATCTAATTTGTATTAATGATACAACATATAATTATTATAAATACACGCTGGTATGTAATATTCATGGTAATATTAGGACACTTTCAATTATTAGTCCATTGATATAAAATGACGAAAATATATAAGTTTAAAATTAATTGTGAAACCCAAAAGAATAAACTACAATTACTAAGATAGCAAATTCTTAAAAAAACAGTTACCTTTTTTGTCATTTGGTATTAATTATCAATAAAACATTACCACATTTAATAGTATATTCTTAACCCATATGGGTATATAATATACATTCTACGGAGTATATATATATGTATTATATACACTCTATTATATACACATATAGGTAAATAATTATATTATTAATTATTCAAGTTCGAACAACTACAATTTACTTATTTCTAATAATGATTATACAATGATTGATTAAATATTGCAGATTGTTTTGTTTCTTTTAATGATGGTTATCTAATAGTGGATATGTATTAAATAACTACATGGTGGAATACACTATTATATATATATATATATAATATGTATATATATATATATATATATACAGTTATATACAGATTGTACGGAATGCGTATATATATATATGGGTTAACATATGTAATTATTTTAATAAGAGTATAATAATAATAATAATAATAATAATATACCGATACCTCTCGTTATAATTCATAAGTATACCTACTATAAATAATTGTTGATGCACCAATTTTATTATTCCAAAACATAATATTATTAATAGTAGGGTTGGATAGGGAAATACGATAGAACAATACGATGAAGAATACCCTTTATATTTTATATTTTAGATTTTAATTAAATTTATATATATTATTTTTATTATTTTTAATATTAACAATGTAATACAATTTATTAATTATTTTATATATATATATATATCAGTTTGAAAACAAATTATACTGCGTGATATAAATTAGTTGATAGTTGACTTGGTTCTATATGTTTGTGAATATTATAGTAATTCAATAGTTCAACTTCCTGTTTTAATTATAAAACAATAATAATAGATATTTTAGATGATATATTATTGATAGAACGGTTCGGTTTTTAAAATTAATTATCGGTTCTCGAATATTACATTTGTTTTGTAAATATATTTTCGTATTTTAGATTAATAAAAATATAGTTTAGTAAAATTAAATACAAATATACAAGCAATACGATCTATGTAAAATACAAATATATGTTTGGATCAATTATAATTAAATATCTATTAATTAATATTTGCTAATGCAATGACCAATAGGATCGCAGTATTAAAAACTTATCTACATTTTAATTTAAAAAGTTGTTATTGTTTTAATAAATGATATTTAATAATCATTATTAATGTATTAACAATAACGGATATATTAAGTATTTTTATGATTAAAATAGTATCTTAAATTTTAAATATACTATATACACCATGATGTATATGAATGTTATTATAATATGTAAATAGTAATACATATTTAATATAATTGTATCAATTATCATTCATATATTAAATATAGTATTCATAAAATATTAAATATTATTTGTAATGATTAAATTAATATTATTATAATAATTATATTATATAAAATATTTAATTATATAAACTATAATAATTATAAATTATTTATCATTATAATCGGGAATCATCGAGCGAGTGATCTAAATAACGAAAGTGAGATTGTAAATAGATTATGAAATTTGATATATTTGAAATATATATTCTGTAGATTTTTGTTTTATTTTTTATCATTATTATAATAATAAGTATAGGTTTAAAGTAACTTTATAATAAAGTGTATTCATGATATTAAAAATATATTAAAATGAGAACTATGTCGAAAATATGATATAATTTTACACATAATAGGAACTATAGTTCCTATTAACATATTAATTTTAAATATGAATATGAGAAATATTTACACAATTTCGCGATCGATTTAGTAACTCAAATTACGTTATTTAGAGCGTTCACGCGATTCTACTTTTAAATACATGCGGCTATATATTAACTCTAATAACTCATTATTATAATGACTATAATGAAACTTTAGTTACGCATATAAAATAAATTGTAATAAATGATTTGGGAACTTTATGTAAAATGTGGGTAGGTAACCTTGTAACCTTGTAACCAATTTGTTTAGACACTGCGATCAACATCAGTAATGAGTTTTCGGCGGTGTATCGTATATTAATTATTATAAGCTATATTAAATAGATGTGTTTTCAATTTGACTTTAAAGGTGTGGTCAGAAACTATAGATCTAATTGAGTGAGGTAGGGAGTTCCATAGTTTAGGTGATATTATAGAAAAAGAAGATTCCTGTTTTTTATTTAGTGATAAAGTTATTGGTATATTTAGTTTGTATTTATGTATTGTTCGTTGTGGTCGGGATGACTTGTAGTTCGTAAGTAGTTCAGTAAGATAGTCAGGTTTATTATTATGGGTGGCATGGTGGGTCAGTAGGAGTAATTTGTATTGTATGCGGTAAGGGATGGGTAGCCAGTGAATGGATTTCATATAAGGTGTGATATGTTGTCTTGAGTATTTTTTTATCCTGAAAATGGTTCTGATGGCTCTATATTGTAATTTAGTGAGCATTTTGATAGTATGTGCTGGGAGTGAATTTAAAGTAGAGTTACAGTAGTCAAGTCGGGGCAGTATTAAGGAAGTAACTAGTAGTTTGGCAAGTTCAGTAGTTATAGAAGGTCTAATAAGTCGGATCGTATGTAAGGTGTAATTAATGGACTTCGATATATTAGTTATATGTGGTAGATAAGACAGCTTTTGGTCAAGTGTGAGGCCTTAAGGTGAACAGTGTGTAGTTATAACACATCACATATATCATAAAATATAAGTCAAATTACATTCTTTATTTAAAAAAGAATGAGTATTCAATTTTTTCGCAATATTTATATCACTTTAACTTTAATTATTTAGATCACTAACTCAATGATTCTCGATTATAATTATTATAAAATATATAATTATAATTTTAATTATAATAATATAATTATTATAATTTTAATAATTAAATATTATTATTAAATATAATATTAAATATTATATTAAATAAATGAATAGATAATTCGTAAAATGTGACAGGTGACCACATAGAATGTAAACAAATAAAGTTGAGCCATTCAATTAAAATATCATAATGTCTAAAATTAAATATATTAATAAAGGAACTAGATCATCTGTTGTCAATATAACGTTATATATATACACATATACATATACATAAACATATACACATACATATATATATATATATATATATATATATATATATATATATTTACACATATAAACTGATATTAAATGTGTAACCTATTACATATTTATATATATATATATAAATATATACACATATAAATATAACTATAATTGTATATATATATATATATATATATATATATATATATATAATTATATGGAAATATCATTGACCTCATATTCACCCCTAATGACACCCAAACTTTCATTTATTTCTGTTTTCGCTCTGACCTTCTTACTGATCACTATATTTTTCACACTTCCATTCTCCTTAAGAGGCCCTCATGCACTATGTCACTAATGCATTATAGAGATTTAAAAAATTTAAATTATACATATCATTGCTCGCGTATCTCCTGTTTATGGAACACTAATATATATTTTGACAACCTCAATTTATGTCTTTCTTCCATCCTTAATGCAATGTCCCCATCAAATATCGTTATTTTACCCTCCTTATTTCCTCTCCGTAGTTCACCTCCCGTCTAGCTACGGTAAAATGCTCTCTCATGAAACTTGAACGTAAGATGTACATGTCTCCCTTTCATAAATCTAAATGTCTGATAGCGAGGAAAGCCTATGTACTTGAATTAAATCTCCATGAAACGTCCTACTATGAATCGAAACTTAATGCTTATGGAAGTGACACTCGGAAAATTTTAAAATAGCTAATAGCATCCTTGGTACTAATATCAAATCTAAGTCTACCTCACTGCCTGATACTGTTCTGTGTTCTTCTTTTGTCTCCTCCTTAGTTACCGTATCTTTGACAATATCAGCTCTAAATTGGCGCAACCGATGACCCTTTATGCTCCTATAACGACTAACCCTATATCTTGTAAACTCTCTAGTTTCACTCCTCCTCATATTACTGAAATTCGTAACTTGATTCTCACTGCTAATTCCACTTCCCCAATTGACCCATTACAACTGGTCGTTTTCAAGACAATTGTCCCTATAACTGAAAATGCTATACTTTACTTGATCTCTCAATAACTTGACGATGGAATTATGGTCTTATCCCTGAAATATGCCATCATTATGCCCATCCTTAAAAATCGTCTCTTGATCCAGATGTATTGACCAATTACCGACCGATTTCACAACTTCCAATAATAAGTAATATAATGGAACATGTGTGGTCATTCGTCAGCTCATCAATTACCTTGAAAATAACAATCTGCTTGATTACTTTCAAAGTGCTTATAGAAAATCTTTCTCTACTGAGACTGCCCTCACCCATGTCACTGACCTGCTTTATAACTCGCTTGACTCGTCTTATTGGGTACAACTATATTTTTATAACTATATCATACGGTGCTCATATCAATAAAATCTCTAAATCCGCTGATCTCTATTTGAGAAAAATTCGCCACTTTAAAAACTATTTTTCGCCCAACATCACTAAACGCCTTCTCTACGCCCTAGTACTATCTCGTTCTTGTTATTCTCTATTCTTCGGAATTAAGAATTATGAAGTTATAAAAGTTGATAGAATTATTCGCTCATGCGTAAGATTGATTCATAGGCTTAAGCGATGCGATCATGATTTAAACGACACCCACCAATGAAATATGAAATGGCTATCGTTTAGAAAACGGTGTCAATTTAGGCTTCTCTGCTTAATACAAAAAACACTATTCCTAGATAGACCTGCATACTTACGTGGATTGCTCACTCGTCGCAACATCCTAACACATCTGCGCTCGTCTGATGCCACACTACTTAATTTACCTGTTATTTGTAACGTGATGCGTTCTCGCTCCTTTTCAAGAATGGCTCCTATAGCAGTATACTTCATGGAATTTGCTGCCTTACCCCCTACGTACATTGAAGTCGCCTCACGTCTTTTCTAATAGCCTCAAAGACTATTAAAATTAAATTAATCCTTTAATTGATGTTGATCTGGTACCATCTTTATTCTTATATATTATATTTATACTTTATTTATCGTTATTGTTTCGTTTTGTTTGTTCGTTTTCAACACCAGTGAGGGTAATCACTTTTTACTATATTTGGTGTATAAATAAACTATTCTATCCTATACTACTCTATATATATATTTAATAAATATTATTTATATATAATTGTATATATATATACACACAATTATAGTTATATTTATATTTATATATATATAATATTATAGTAATTATTTACTATTTGATATTATATCTAGTGATGTAAAAATTAATGAATATAGAAGATGTCGATATCTTCGATTAGTGACATTTTTGAAATCAATATTTTCGAATAGTGTTACTTAATTATTTATAAAATTCTACATACTTACATATCTATTTTCGGAAATTGGTTGGCTTGACAACCAATTACAATTATCCCATTTATTGACGTTGTAAACAAAATAAGAAAATAATAATGTTACAAAGGAATGTTGGCAAAGAAGAGGCCAAACATATGAATATTACATTAATCCGTAACGGCAGTAAATTCGATAAATATCGAGACCACCCGAAATTACACGTATACTGAGTAGCTCAATATAACGTTTACTCAGACCTAATTGTAAAAGTTCGCTTGTGGTGAGTGCCAAATAGATACCACGCCAGTTCCAACATGAAGCACTGACAAAGATATACTTAGCACCCGTTATTTGCTTGACATAAGCGATGATATTCGTCTTTTTATAGTAGTTAGTCTTTTGTATGTAGTTAGTATCAGTATCTATTGTATATATTGATATATGTGTGTCTATTATGTATGCAGTATCGTTTTTATATGTTATTATGTCGGGTTTACGTAGTCCGTTACAGGTTTGGATATGTGATTCGTGTATAGTAATATAATTTTGTGTGTTTAATAATAGTATGAGTAGATTATTTACGTAATTATGTCAATGTATTCTGTTATTATAATTATAATTACAAGTTTGCATTATGTGGTTTAAATAAACATATTTATAGTTGCACCCTCTCATTAAGTGTTTATGTTTGGAAACTAAAACTAATAGTTTTGCTCTAAATTTGGTATAAAGCAAGGTGTGCTTTAATTTAAAAGAGTCGACGAAGTCTCTGCCGTTTAATAATTTATTTGGTGATTTAAACCAGTTATTAATATAGGGAACATTAATACCGTACAATAAACCTAGTCCATCCGCCGAATTAATAAGATAGTCAATATGATATTGTTTAATATTTATATTACTACTATTATCATAATATCTTGGAGATAACCATTTTAATATTATATTATTCGGGAGGGTTTGGAGAATGGGATCGTCATTTCCTCATATAGAATTAATTCATTTAGTCGCATAACGGGTATAGTTAAAAATAATCGGGTTATTGCTAGACCTCCAATACCACAGGGTGCATAACATACACCTATCCATGTATATTTTTTAGAAGTCGCAACCAACGCCTAACAAATGACCTAATTAATCTATCCATAGTTGTTAGTAATTTCAGATAAATATCTGAGAAGGTTAGCTGGTGTAAACATACTTGGTAATATAAATGATTTAAATAGTTCAAGTTTTTGTTGGGGTTTCAACAATGCTTTGGATATAGTAATAATTTGGTTGTTAATTCTGTGGTTATTTTATTATTTTTGTTATCTATAGGGCCAATTTCGATACCTAAATATGTATATGTATCATATATGGTCAATGGTTTAAGGTAGGTATTATTAATTAATATAAAGCTATAAGGATTACATATCCACTGCTTTTTCTTAGGGTTTATAATATTAATAATATTAAGTATTGCACTTTTTTCTGGATTAATATCAAGCCCGCATTCTTTAAGTCGATATAAAACATGACCTACTTGGGGTTTTAGACTAGAATCAACCTTTGAAAAAAATAATCGATCGTCAGCGAATGTCATATACTTAACGATGTTATTATTATGTATGCTAATAGAACTGGGTAAGTCCGAAATTGCATAATCTATTACTGCATTAAATAATAAGGGTGACGTTGGATCGCCTTGTTTTACACCGCGGTTAACTGCAATATAAGGCGATATTCCTTTTTTATATTTAAGTTGCGTTTTACAGTTGGTAAACGAATGTTTAATGTACTCAATGATTGTTTTTGGTAAACCAGCTCTATTAGAAATAGCAATAATAGCGTCGTGCGACACCGAGTCTAAGGCCTTGGATACGTCCAGTAAACATATTTGTAAAGGATTTAATTTTTGTTTGTGCTGATATATAATATTTTTTAATAAGAACATTTTTTCAGCTATACCATCCCTTCTAATAAACACCTTTTGACGAGGATCTAGAGCTATAGTATTTTCAATCCGTTTAGCAAGTATTTTATGAAATAGCCTATTTATAAGTGATGACATAGTAATAGGTCTACATTTCGAAGGATGTTTAGTATTCTTTAATTTAGGAATTAGTGAAGTCAACCCTGATTTAAATACAGATGGCGCATTCGATGTTAATAGGTATACGTTAAATCGAGCCGTTTAGTTTTTCAAACCGATTTTTGTTAGATAATTATCAAAATTATAAAAATTATAATTTTTCTTAATATTATCAATACCGGGTGCACCATCGTGTAATACATTAAAACATGCTTGGACTTCGCCAATACTTATAGGAGTAGTATTATCTAATGTATTATTAGTAAATGTGCGACTGAATGGTATTGATGTTTTATTAAATAACTCGCTCCAAAATTTAAATTGAGTTTCAATGGGAACTTCATCGCGCTCAACGGTAATATCATCATTATCAAATATAGCTCTTGCCAATCCAGATCTATTTTTATTAAACATAGTTTGTGTTTTGCATATATGATCCGCCTATTCTTACGTTTAAGTGCCCTATTAGAAATTACGCCTATATTATCTGAATGCGATCTATTAATATAATTACTATTTGATATTTTATTAACTTTGTTGTTAGATATATTAGATGATTTTAATAAATGATTATAATCTAGATCAATTAAATATTGTATATTATTATATTTAAAATGTTGTATGTATAGTAGTAATTAATTTAATATTGGTTTATTAGGAATATTGGTAAGAATATATTGTAATATATTTAGTTTTATGTTTTTATTAGTATTATTCAGTGAATGGTTTTTATTTTGTATTGATTCTACATTTCTATTCATAAAATTGTTGTTTATGCTTGGGTGGTCTTGTATTGTATCATTTGTATTTAAATTTATATCAAGTGTATTATTTATATTTATATCTTGTAAATTAGTATGTGTTTCAGTGTATTGTGAATTTATATGTGTTTGTAAATTATAACATTTATCTGTATATGTGTGTTTGTTGGCATGAATTATTTAAATCTATATCTGTACCAGTATGTATATTATTGTGTGAATCAGTAAATGTATCAGCAAGTGCATTAATATTAGTATTATTATTATTGGTCAAAGTATTGGTCAAAGAAGCAGTATCAGTATTATTATCATAATTAGTATTCGTAGCAGTATTCGTATTATTAAGTGTATCATGTATGTGTAGAGTATGTCGTGTAGTATGTAGTTGGATACCATCGCTAGCTTGCAAGGTACGAACCAGTTCTTTATATTTAGTTGAATCTCGATGTACCTACCTACCGACATATGTATCTACCTATTTTCGGAAATTGGTTGGCTTATCAACCAATTACAATTATCCCATTTATTGACGTTATAAACAAAATAAGAAAATAATAATGTTATAAACGAATGTTGGCAAGGAAGAGGCCAAGATAACATGTGGACATTACAATAATCAACTACGGCAGTAATTTCGATAAATATCGAGACCACCGGCAATCACACGTATACTGAGTAGCTCAATATCACGTTTATTAAGACCTAGGTTTAGTAGGTCTTGTGTAGTTAGCGCCGAAGGAATACCGCGCCAATTCCAGCACGATGCGCTGAATAATATTATGTTCGCACCCGTTATTTGCTTGGCATATCTGTAGTATTGTAGTAGTTAGTCTTTTTTGTATAGTTTATATCAGTATTTATTGTATCTATTGATATTTGTGTATCTATTATATATGCAGTATCATTTTTATAAATTATTAAGTCCGGTTTACGTAGGCCATTTTGAGTTTGGATGTGTGGTTCTAGAATAGTGATATAATTATTTTTGTTTAGTATTGACATAAGTAAACTATTTACATAATTGTGTCTATGTATTCTATTATTGTAATTATAACCACATGTTTGCATTATATGGTTTAAGCAATCGTAGTTATAATTACATCCCCTCATTAAACATTTGGTATTCGTATTAGGGAACATTCGTTTAGATATACATTCTGTATATAATAATGCATGTTTTAGTTTGATCGAATCGACGAAGTCTCTACCATTTAGTAATCTAGTAGGGAATTTAATCCAGTTATTAATAAAAGGTGCGTGGTTACCATAATCGAGACCTCGTCCATCCGCCGAATTAATAAGATATTTAGTATGATATGCTTTAATGTCGATATTATTAGTAAATGATGTATTATCATATGTATCTACCTACCTACCTATATACGTACCTACCTACCTTCATGTCGACCTACATATCTATCTACCTACCTATAGATATAGGTATAATGTATACGTATACGTATACAGTTATACGTACATGTATATACATATATCTATAGGTATATCTACCTACATATCTATATACTTACCTAAGTACATATCTTCACACTTTACTATAGGTATGTATGTATGTATGTTTGTATATATGTAGGAACTCCTATAAAAATACATACAAGTAGCTCCTTCCATAACTATTAATACATTTGTGTATTAATTGATGACGTTGAGGATTATTTTCTAGGATACGTATAGAACGTACGGCGTATGCTTTGGAGGAGAAAACGCGACAACCCTACTTCAAACAAATTACTGTTTAGCGGAGTATTTAAAATAACAGTTTATTCATTATTTTCAAAGGTATGAGGAAGTAGCTATATTTTAGATACCGGTGGGTGCTTTCTAAATTTATGAATTAAATAATGTGCTGACTGTGACTGAGGATCACTCGCCGATTAGTCCTAAGTATGAATCTGTCAGTCGCTTTATTATGCTCCTACAACTTAATAATTATGCTTATACTTGATTTTATACAAAATTTATATTACATAGTTATGTTAATATTAATTTATAACATATAGATGCATTTATATAGTATATGATAACTAAAATAAAGTACAACAATTTAATTTGAAAAATAATGTGTTTAAAAAATAATTAATTATTTCATTATAGGTTCATTATACATTATTTCCTATATCATTATTTTGATCATTTAGTTTATAAATTTAATTGAAAATTGTATTTAATAATAGACCTTTATAATATTATAATAATAAATGATATTTAACTTTATAGTAGATACATTAAATTGTATTTATACTTGTAAATAATATATATCGCTGAATTATTTTTTTAACAGCTCAACTTTTAATGTTTACATTTTATTGTGTTTATTTACATTTTTACGTATTACCATTGCGATATAGGGAGTGACAGCCCTTGGGTCTACTCAATTATACATTCCAACGTAATACCATAAACATTAATACATATATATCTATCACTGAATTACGAAATACATTAACTTGTTTGTCTTAGAATATTACTATAGACAAACCCTAACAAACGTAATATGGTGACAGCGGTGTTTTTAAAACACAAATAATATTTTATTCGGATATTTGGGGGAAATAAGGGAGTAGCGGACAAGAAGGGAGTAGTGATAATTTACATTTACGCGAAAATTGTTATAGATACACAAAAAAAGATACAAGATATATAAATAATTACAATATTAACAACAATGAGTAATTTTTTTTTAAATTGGTATAAAAACCAAGTTTTGGAAATGTACTGTACTGAATTGATTTAGATATTTTCTTATATATTTATTAATATATTATTAAAATAATAGAAATTGAAAAAATGAATAGAGTATATAGCGAGACACCTATAGGTATTACAAATAAATCAATATATTGATTTATTTTGGTATTAAAATCCTTTACTCCCTTCCTGCGCTATTTTTTCGTTATTTTGTAGTGTGACTAAACTGATATAAATACTAGAAATATATGAGTTAAAGTAAAAAGTGAAATAGCTATATTATAAAATTATATATATTCTATTAAATTAGAAAATATGAAATTATAACATCAACTATTCATAGATATATTACAATTCTACCAAGTCATACAAAATATCATTCACTGCTCTCTTCCATCCCCTAAGTAATTTTTTTTAACCCTGAAATAAAAAAAATGTTGTTTGAAAAATTAATATAATAATTTCAAAAACATAATTGTTTCCTTATTTATTAAATTAATACATAATATTATATATACATATATATATATATATATATATATATATATAAATATCAGTGTTCATTCTAGGTTTCAGGGCAGCTACCAACAAAAAATCATTACAGGTCATTTGAATATATTTTACTAAATAAAATATAGGATGACATATATGGGTAATTCCGCTATCTATTTATAAATTCATTTATGATAAATAATATATTAGATAGACGTTTATACACTGAGACAATTTAAACATGTAACAATTGTTACTTACAAAATCTACTTAAGTAGCTTTTTAATTAGAGATGTAAATAAATAGCAAAATAAGTATCCGATTTGATTACTTATTATTTATTTATTTTTAATATATATAATAGGGGAAAGTCCCCGATTACCGACCCCCTCCTAATACCGACCCCCTCTCGTATCTCAGTAACTATAAGAGATATCAAAAAATAATATATACACGAACTGTTAGTAATTTAATGATACATATGAATAAATATTTTGTTTTAACAAATATTTAATCCTAAAATTGTTATTTGATAAAATGTAATATTCTGATTTTACTTTTTAAATATTTGAATAATAACTTTTTTTAAATTATTGTAAATACTTTATTAATTAAAAGAAAACTTAATACTGCACATAATATTGTAGATCAATAAAATGTTTATAATTATTATAAAAATAATTCAATTTAAATAACTATTAACCAAAATATCTTAATTATAGCAACCCATATGATTTTCCTAATACCGACCCCCTAAATTACCCTAATACCGACCCCCATGTGATTTATAATATCCAATCAAAATAGATCAGTATTTTACTTTAAAATATGTCATAAGTTGTTTGTTTATCATTGATATAGATTAAGGATTCATGATTCCATTATAATATATTATATATATATATATATATATATATATATACATACTTATTAAGAACTAAATATTAAATAATAATATATACTATTTTAATATAATTACTATAAAGTTTAAATTTAAATTTAATATTATTATTAAAACATAAATTCAATAACAAATAATTGCGTGCATGTTATAATTAATTATATTTATTAATATCTACTATGTTGATTGGATATTATAATACTAAAAGTATGTATACCACGATTATTTTAGGGGGTCGGTAATATGGGAAGGGGGTCGGTATTAGGAACAGGTATCCGATTACCGACCCCCCTGTTTATTCTTGTAAATATAATTATATCAAAAATTTAAAATAGCCACATTATTCATTACCATAATATTACCCTATTTACAAAATTTCAAATAAATATATTTAATATTGAATAAGTTATTACAAATAATCATTTAGAGGTCGGTAATCGGGGACTTTCCCCTATATATTAAATATGTATATAAATATATATATTCATTTATAATTAAATGATTTAAAAATTGTAATTCAAATACATTGATATCAAATAATCCTTTTTATATTCAAGCTCCTCAACATTTGATTCATGAGATATACAGATATTACAAATTTGATCGTCGAGCATTTATAATATTGAAAATTATGTAGTCTAAAAGTTATATTATTATTATTATTATTATTATTATTATCATTATTATTATTATTATTATTATTATTATTATTATTATTATTATTATTATTATTATTATTATTATTATTATTATTATTATTATTATTATTATTATTATTATTATTATTATTATTATTATTATTATTATTATTATTATTATTATTATTATTATTATTATTATTATTATTATTATTATTATTATTATTATTATTATTATTATTATTATTATTATTAATATTATTATTATTATTATTATTATTATTATTATTATTATTATTATTATTATTATTATTATTATTATTATTATTATTATTATTATTATTATTATTATTATTATTATTATTATTATTATTATTATTATTATTATTATTATTATTATTATTATTATTATTATTATTATTATTATTATTATTATTATTATTATTATTATTATTATTATTATTATTATTATTATTATTATTATTATTATTATTATTATTATTATTATTATTATTATTATTATTATTATTATTATTATTATTATTATTATTATTATTATTATTATTATTATTATTATTATTATTATTATTATTATTATTATTATTATTATTATTATTATTATTATTATTATTATTATTATTATTATTATTATTATTATTATTATTATTATTATTATTATTATTATTAGTATTATTATTATTATTATTATTATTATTATTATTATTATTATTATTATTATTATTATTATTATTATTATTATTATTATTATTATTATTATTATTATTATTATTATTATTATTATTATTATTATTATTATTATTATTATTATTATTATTATTATTATTATTATTATTATTATTATTATTATTATTATTATTATTATTATTATTATTATTATTATTATTATTATTATTATTATTATTATTATTATTATTATTATTATTATTATTATTATTATTATTATTATTATTATTATTATTATTATTATTATTATTATTATTATTATTATTATTATTATTATTATTATTATTATTAATATTATATTGATATATAATTAATATATTATATATTGATAATTTAATTAAGCAAATATATAGTCAAAATATAAATCTAAAGTATAAAGTATAAATATTTTCTAATGATAACATACATATATATTATATATTATAATGACATATATATTACGTTGTATTCATATGTTAGATTGTCACGGTACTAGATATCTATAAAATAAATTAAATTATATTAAAAGCAAAGAAGTTAAAGAATATATGTATACATACTATAGTATTATGTTTTATTAAACTATTAGTTAGATACTACAATATCATATTCGTGTTTTGGTCTTCTTTTTTAATAGTATCTTGAGATTTGTCTGTATTTATATATATATCCTTTTCTATACTTTTTATTGATAGATATAAAAATTTTAAATAAATTATAATAAAAAAAGTTGGGAATAATACATATAACGACAATAATATACATTTATACTCGTCCGTTGGCGTTTTATCTGTGCATTTATCTATGGGATGAATATACATATATATATATATATATATATATATATATAATTTTGTAGATATATATTTTAAAATAAATTATTATAAAATAAATTAGATATTTGAAATAATACATTTTATATTGAAACACTTATATATATATAAGATTATCTATAATACTAATTTATAAAATAATTAATTTGTATCAAACAATATGTTTTATACAAATATATAAATAATAAATAGTCAAGTTAAAAGTAATATATGATTTAATTAATAATACTCATATATACACATACACATATATATATATTACATTTAATTACAGTAATTTAAAATATAATTATTCACGATGTATAAACATAAACACTAATATAAAAAAAATATAAAAATATAGACTTATACTTGAATTAACATTTCAGAAATAACATAGGAAAACGTGAGTTTATATTTTAGCATGGGGGTCAATGTATACAAATTGTTATGAAATATAAATTATTTACCAGAATTCAGTATTAAAACTAAATAAAGTGGGTATTTATGGGTATTGTTAATTCAAAAATATGCAAGGATAGTATATTCAATTACCTTACCTTACCAGGTCGAGCTTGCTCAGCATAACATATAAATATATTAAATAGTAATATATATATATATATATAATTTAGTATTATATATAATAATGTGTAGATATATACCTGGTTTATTAGTTGTTACTTTATAAGTATCTGTAAAATATATAACATTAATAAAGCTATTATTTAAAATTATTATAAAAAATAGTTTATAAATTACACTAGTTAATGTGATTTGTAAGGTTTTGGTTTCATAAATATTTTCTAGACTAGTTGTTTGCACTAAAATGTAATTAGTTTTTTTCTGATCAGATCAAATTATTTTTATTTCATTTTATAATTTTATATAAAATTATAAATTTTAGAAAATTTTCAGAAATTTTAAAATACATGTATACATATTACTATATATACACACATTATTATGTACTCTATATAAAGTATGTACTATATACTATATACACTCTATTGTACACAGTATATATATATATATATATATACTATATTATCTAAAAATATATATATATAAAAAGTATATTCATTTATATATATATTATGCACAGTATATATATAATGTATATGAACAATAGTATATACTATATTATATATTTAAATATATATATATATATATATATACAGTATATTCATTTATAAATATATGTAATAAGCATACATTAAAATATCAGAATATTCCATCTGCATTATGACAAGTACCACATATTACTGATATTCCATTTTCAATATTCCAACATGACAACAATTTAATTTAATATCTAAAATATATTATTTCCAGAATCTATCTTGTATCGTCATCGTGAAATTGATGCTTTCAACATTACAATACCAATACAGGTTCATCAATATATTGTCATAATGTGAATTTAATAGTTGAATTAATGGGAATATCCTATGAATCATAATAATAGAGGCTATTCATAGACTTATCACATACAAGTTTAAAAGCTGTCTTTCTCTATAACTGTTGTATTACTTCTCCTGGGATATTCACTACAATTAACTGAAAGATATATCAACCAGTATATTCAGCTTTATTATACAATAATCATATTTGAAATATATGTGGAGACTTAAAGGTTATATCGATACTTTTGGGAAGACAAATAGGATACACAAAATATCCATTCTTTCTCTGTTTATGAGATAGTCGTGCCTATGATAATCATCATACTCATCATACTTAACGTGAGTTGTCAATTAAATAGGATACATTTATTTATTTAGGCATGGTTCATACAAAGCTCAGTCATAATTGATTATGAATCCAGGCATGTTATATATGCATTAATGATATCCTATTACATACATTACACATTAAATTTAGATTAATGAAGAATTTTGTAAAAGTATAGGATGATTTTAAATAGGGGCATGATTTTACTCATTTACAACAAAGATTTCCACATTTCATTGAAAATATGTATATGAGGGAATTTATAATGGACCACAAATTGGGAGTTAATGAGCAACACTAATGTTGATATGTATATTAGAGATTGAATTAAGAGCTGACTAGCACTAGAGTCAATTATTAAAATTGATCTAAAAATCATAGATGTACAGAGTATGTAAATATTGAAGTAATATTTCAACTTCTATGTTTTATATATATATCTGAGCTTGTATGTCCGTAAAGATTCATTTTCCAGTGAAAATCTTGACTATTTTCCTGATAACCGTATGGACTAAAGTAAATAATAAGTAGAGTACTTTATGCAGGATATTATATAAATACAAGTTAGATACCAAGGAAAGGTAATTATTAATATATTAAATCATTACTGTTGAAGTCTAAAAAAGGGATATAGGAGACTTAAAATAGAATAAAATCATTGAAATAATCTTTTAATCAATAAATATCATATTATTAACTATATCAATTATTATTTTGAATCAATATATATATATTTTGGTATATTTTAATATATTAAAATATACCTTAATATATTAAAATATACCAAATACTATTTAAATAAATGTATTATATTTCCGTTAATTTTATTTATATTTCTTATATTTGTGATTTTTTCACACATTTTTAAAGTTAAATAAAAAAAATACTTGATCTGATTTGATGAAATCAATTATTTATATATTGACATCAGTGTAAAAATAGTATAGAATCATTAAACAGAATCCTGACTTGAGAGAATTTGTATTATTATGTCGACTAGTGATATTGATAATATTATTATTTCTACTATTTTCGTAATATATCATACTTTAGTTTATAACGGTCGATTACCTACATTAATACATATATACCTTATTATACCTAATAATGTAGACGACATAATTATAAAATCCACACCATAAGTTATACGATAGGTATTATATAATATAATAAATATATTATATTAATTGTATTATTTATAATATCTGAATTTCTAAATTATGGATTTCTAGTTAAATAATGTAAATATGATTGAATACATTTATATCAATATATACAATTATTTTTGCTCGAAAGCAATTATCTATTATATTTATCTTAGATTTGAAGATACGATTATATTACAAAATATTAAACAATAATTAATTATATCACATGTCTTGCATATTATATAGAAAATAATCATTGTAATGATAATCATTAATAATGTAACCTATATATAATTTCATGTAAATATTATACCTAAATTCATTATATGTATGAGTATAAATGATGTTTTATAATTTGTATAATGTATATTGTGTATAACTTGTAATAACTTGTAATATATATATATATATATATATATATATATATATATATATATATATATATATATATATATATATATATATATATATATATATTATCTACAATATAGTATATTAATATACTATATTGTAGATAACATACTTAGATGTGTCTCAGAATGTTAATTTTATGAATATTACTTAACTTAAAAGTCAGGTAAAAATACTTTAATTGTTAGTGTATTTAGAAAACATTTAAATGCATACAAATTACGTTTTTATAATAATATAATATAATAGTTAACATTTTATATTTATTTTTCTACATTTGTTTTTTTTTACATTTGTTTTTCTACATGTTTTTCATTTTTATAATTGAACTACTCCTTTTATAACATACTGCATATAATAAAAATATCGTATGTATGATTCAATAAGGTATTAATATTACATATACGCAAACTTTATATTAAGAGGAAGCACTATCTTATTGTGGACATATTTACAAAGATAGGAAATCGACCATTATTTAAAACTCTCCAACTTGAATATTATCAATATTTGTACATAATTATTGCGCATATATATACATAATATTATTTATTTATTATTATATTAGATATATTATACTATATAAATATATATATATATGTATATATGTTAAGTACTATATAATATATATAATCTAACCTTTATTGCACATAAATTTTTTATTTTTTTGGCAGTTTGTGTTAAATAATAGACATGGCATACATACTTCTTTATCTGTATAAGTTATATTTATAAAGTCTATATGTCCTAAATCTGATATCCACTTCATATTGCATTTACAATGGAATTCACTACCACTTACATGTAATGATCTGTTATCACCTTTATAACCTTGTTTTATATAGTTTTCAAATACCGTTTGATTTAATAAAGTTAGAGAATTATAACCTAAATCTAAGTATGTCAATGATGACAATGCATCTATATATAGGAAAAATTTACTTGTAATACGATTTAAAGAAAAATTAATATATTCTAGCTTTTTATTGTTGAAGAATAATAACTTATTCACTATTATAATGTGATTGGAATTTAGATATATGTGTGTTAAATGAATTAAAGAACTAAAATGAACATTACGTACTTCTGTAATGTTATTAAATTGTAAATTTAATATTATTAAACTACTAGTTATACGATTAAGTGTTCTAAATGCATTTTCATGCAAATCTTTGATACTTGACCAAATACAAGTCATGCTTGTTGAGGTGGAGTCTTTAATTGAGTAGGCTGTAACCATTCCAATTTCATTTTTCTTACAGATCTATTATATATAATCAGTGTATTAAATTACATACTTATACATAATTATATTATTAAAAATATGAAATATATAATATAATATTGTTTATACTATTATATATATATTTATATATATATATATATATATTTATTGAATACAATACAAATTGCGGATATAAATGTACCTCTCGAGAATTCATAGACTTATACATGTTATATATAATTTCGAGGATCCCAGGAAATTACAATACAAATAATAACATTTTTGCTTGTGTTTTGATTTATTTTGTATTAAGTTCTTTATAAACAAAAGAGAAAAAATAAGATTTACCTGTTTTCGAACCAGGGATATTTAGTTACTACTTATACTCCTCGGAGGGAAGGTGGCCACCATTTGCTGGTAATGTGGCCAGGCATTACTCCACTAATTGGCGTTACTTTATATCAAGTTTTGTCCAATGATATAACAGCGAGTATAATCTTAAATTATAAACGCAATTGTAATAAAGTAATACTTATTATTTTAATTTTATGAATGACTAGTAATTTATAATAAACATGTGGTATACTATTAAACTTACTTATCATGTTATTAATATGGAACCCTTTCATCAGTAAATGAATGTATGTCATAATAATGTGGTGACAAAATACCTAAATAAAATAGTACTAGAAAAGATAAATAATTTATATTATCTTATTTATATATATATATATATATATAATAACCATTTGTATATATATATGTATATATATATATATATATATATATATATATATATATAAACTAATGTATACATAATGTATTTTTATTTGTATATATATATATATATATATATATATATATATATATATATATATACTAATATATTAATAATGCAATATATTAAACTATATATAAAAAATTAAAAAATTAAATCAATTTCCTTTTAATAAATTATATAATATATTGTATTTTCAATATCGATTTTCTAAAGAATTAATATAAACTGTTATGTTATCTATTTAATATAACTGTGATTTAAAATTGTATTTATATATTTAATTTATATTTTATATTTTTATATAAAAATATATTTATATATATATATATATATATATATTGTTTATTCTTTATAATTGTGTTAATAGATAATTAAATATACTTAATTAAATTTAAAAGTATACCACGAATATACCATTAATATAATATATTTGGAAATATATATATAATAATAATAATAATAATATATAGTTTATTAGGTAAACAAAAAATAAATATATAAACAAAAATAATGAAGACAAAATAGATATAAATTGAAACCCAAAACGACATGGTACAACAATTAACAATAGGTTTATAATTAATAAAAAACGCCTTGGTTTATGCATGCCGAACATAAGATATATGAATATTATATGCAAATATGCGCATATTATATGAAGTAAAATGAAAACAACATAAAAGAAAATCAGAACTCTCATCTCCACCATAAAGATAACACCGATTAAGATCGGAGGTATCGGGTTAAAGGTTGGATAACCCATATGAGGTGATCAGGCCCCAAAGGTTGGTTATTCCCTTAATGTAGTGGTATTGACATATCCTGACATCAAAACCAGCATAACCAATACAGTGAATTAGAGAATTCTGATCATATAATTATACTACGAATCATTAAGGCTTTAAAAGAAGAAACAGTTTCACATTGTAATATCAGATCGGGTAGTTTGTTCCAATCTGAAGATATTCTATTACCAAAGTAGTTGAATAGTGGTTTGGTCCTTGATTTCATTCTCCTTATCTTTATTGACGGGCCCATGCTAGATGATACGTATGTACTCATAATGTCCGACACCGGCACATCAACGAATCCTTTGATGAGTTTATAAGCCAGAGTAAGATCGGCAATAGTTCTGCGTTGGGAGAGTGAATGTAAATTTAAGAATTTTAATCTATCAGAATAATTTAAATATGATAAATTACAACGATAAAATAATTTTTTAGTAACATTTCTTTGCACTTTTTCAAGTAAGTCATTATAGCCAAAATAGTTAGAATGAGGATTCCATACAGAAGAACCATACTCTAGAATTGGTCGTATATATGTTAAGTATGCACATACTAAAGGAGAGTACTGGTTAGTTATGAAAGATCTAAATATCATATTCGATATTCTATATGCTTTAGAACATATCTCAGATATATGAGTATACAATTTTAGATTATCTGTGAATATTATACCAAGATATTTATAATATGTACAATATTTTAATAAATTATCATTAAGATAATAATTTGATTTGTTGATACAATTACCAATACGCATAACTTTACATTTGGAGGTTGCTAGTTCAAGTTGCCAAGTTTACATCCATTTATCAATATTGGCAAGTGTTAGTTGAAGACGTATATCATCAGATGACTGTAGAATATGGCCAATTGTTGCATCATCAGCAAATAGACAGGTATATGAAGGTTTCTCCACACAGTCGGGAAGGTCATTAATGTATATTAGAAATAGAATTGGTCCTAATACAGAACCTTGTGGAACATCTGAAATTACTTTTTGGGGTTTAGACATATTGTTATAAATTTTAACGCTTTGAATTCTATTAAATAGGTAAGATTTAATCCATTTCAGGACATCTCCTTGTATACCAATATTAAATAGTTTATGGAGTAATAATTTATGCGACACCTTGTCAAAGGCCTTAGCTATATCAATATAGACAATATCCGAATATTTAGAGTTATCTTTAGCTTTAAATATGTCTCGATAACATTTTAATAACTGAAGATCAGTTGATTTACCCGAAAGAAAACCGTATTGATTATCATTAATTAGATTATTATCTCGAAGGAAGTAAATTAAATGGTTAGATAGAATTTTTTCAAAGAGTATCAAAGAACTCGGTAAGATACTAATTGGTCTATAATTTTCAGCTAGTGTTGGGTCACCTTTCTTATATATAGGTGTAATGTAGGAATGTTTCCATAAATCTGGGCAATAGCCTTCCTTAAGGAAACGACTATACATTATGGATAAAGGTTCACATAACTCAAATGAGAGAATACCTTTAAAACCCCTTTCGGTAGACCATCTGAAGAATTATTAAACTTGTTAGGTAAAAAACAAAGACATTTTCTAATAGTTTCAGGTGATAAAGGAAATGATTCAAATGTGTTTTTAAAAATTATTGATGGTATATTCGGTACAGGTGATGTATTATTATTAAATACAGAATTAAACTGTAAGGATAAACATTCCAGAATATCAGAGTAATTGGTTATAATAGAACCATCTGAGTTTGATCTGAGAACAGACAAAGGTTTATTCGACTTAAGTTTGGAATTGATATATTTAAAAAAAGAAGATTTATCATTAGAATTAAGAGCATGTTCTTCAGTTTTTATATTATAAAGTTTAATTTCTGAATAAAGTTTAAATTGCAAACTCCGCCATTTTACATAATAAGATGGGATAGTTTTAGATAAACTATGACACTTTTTACATTTATTGATTAGTTTTTTGATATGTAGGGGTTGTATAAACTGACCCCTTTTAGTAACGGGTGTAAATTTTGAAATTATACCATTTACGGTAGAAATAAATATAGCAAGTAAAGGGGAACAATTTATTTTAGAATTTAACACTACTGGCCAGTCAATTGTAGACAGTTCCAATTTTATTAGATCAAAATTAGCCTTGTTAAAATTTAATTTAGGTACAAATGTTTTACAGTTATAATTACTACTAATATTATTATAGATAATTGATGATGATATTGCTAAATGGTCACTTATAAAGTTATGATATTCTAAAGGATTAATTGCTTGGATATTAGATAAAATCATTTTATTATTAGTAAGTATAATATCTAATAAATTGAATTGACGAGTATTGAAATTAACAAGTTGGGTTAAGGCATATTTTTGTGAGAAATTTAAAAAATATTTGTCAATTGTTGTTTGAGACGTACGATTAAACCAATCAATTCCCGGGAGATTTAGGTCTCCATAAAAAATAGTTGATTCTGAGTATCAATAATCCTAGACATTAAATTACTTAATAATATTGTATTCTCGTAGTTCATTGATGGCGGTCTGTAGAAAATACATAATCTAAAATGTAATACATTGATACAGATTAATTCAAAAGTGTTATTATGTAAATTAATTTGATAAGTATTATAATGCATATTTACATAAACAAGAATTCCACCACCATGGGTATTAGTATTCCTATCTAAGCGGTATAACGTATATTTGTCATTAGGATTTAATAATGAATTGAATATATTTTTATTCAGGTTTCTGTAAATATTAGGATATCATAAATATTACTATTAAGGAGGGATATTAGCATTGGTAGCTTGTTGCATATACTACGTGCATTAAAATAATAAACCTTAATAAATGACTATTCTGTACAGGGTTTTAGTCAATTATTATTACTAGAAGTGAACGAATTTTTCCATTTGGAAAATTCTGCTTCTGAATATTTAACTTCATAATCCCAATTAATAGTTGTTTTATCATTATTAATAGCAAATGATCTAAGTTCATATTCAAGATTTCGATTATTAAAAACACATTTTATATTTCCGGGTATAGTTTTAGCACCGGAATTAGAATTCTACGAGTAAGTCTATCCTCAAAACTTTGATCAGGTCTAATAAAAACTTTCAGGTATTTTTATATTTATCAACTATATTCGAAAAGTTTTTCATTATTGATTTAACTGTATGAATACTATTAGATATCGAAAGTTTATGAATAGATAAATTATCAGAATTGAATTTTGAAAGATTTGCAGATTCATTGAGACCTAAATCATTTAGCAAATTATCTGTGGATTCCTCTAACAGACCAAAAATAACACAAGTTATATATATATATATATATATATATATATATATATATATATATATATGTGTGGTTAGGGTGTATACATCAGCTGGCCACATTACCCGATCATAGGTATTACGATATATATACACTATATTATAATGCCTATTTCTCACTAAAATAAATGTATTAAATACTTTGCAATTTTTCTAATTAAATACATTTAAGAAATATAGTTCTTTAATATCCATCTTTAATTTTAGATTTATATTATATATTTTTGATTTAATATATGTTTTACTAACATTTTATTTGAAATTATTTAAAATATAAATAATTTTTTTTGTATTTTGTTTATAGATATTTTTTGTTAATTGATATACACATTATTTTTACTTATTTGATTAAATCTTACCAATGTGCATATTTAGGTATTTATACCTTTATTTGATTGGATTTTAGTATATGAGATACGCCAGTTGGCCACATTACCCTCCTGGCGACATTACCCTATCACTATATTTTGATAAGCACAATTTGAAAAAAGTCATTAGTATATTAATATATATATATATATATATATATATATATATATATATATATATATATATATATATATATATAATATTACATTATAATATATATGTATGTATATATATATATATATATATATATATATACATACATATATATATTATAATGTAATATTAAATACATATTTTCTAGATAAATTAAATCTAAAATAATATTCCCAATACATATATAATGATATCGTGGATACGAAGTTTCGATATATGGGAATAAGAATGACATACGTGAGGTTTGGTGATATTTAGTATCATAGTGGTTTCATATTGTTGAGTTGAGATCGAAGAGCGAATTATTCGGTTTAACAGTGCAACAGTAGTGACTGGAAGAATGGCTAATAATGATGAGCAATATAGTAATGAGGTATACTAATATTATTTTGCAAACAATCAGGAAAGATAGAGTTCGAACTATAATTATTGTAAAGATTTTCTTAGGTGTATTGAGAATTATGTTCCATAATCTGATATTATTATATTATTTAAATATGCCCGAGTTAGCTTTACGAAGAGAATGTATCGTAAAGAATATAAATAATCAAATGTCATCCGCGTAACTATACTAGTTAATTTAAGGGAATAGTTGTATTCTATCAGAAATAGAACGAATATAAATACAGAAAAAAAAACGGTGTTGAGTTAAGAACATCGGATAAAACCTACTTTGAGTGTGTTTTAAAGAGCGAGAGTATATTCAATTATAATGTGATATGGGTATGTATTTGAGATATATGAAAGTCATTAATAAATATAGCTGTACCTACGTGTTTAATGGGTATATGAAAATACCATAGAATATATACAGCATATATATATATATATATATATATATATATATTATATATATCTATAGATGCAGGATAGAAAAATATAGTGATCCATATAGTTAAATACACTTGAAATCGAGGAAAAATGGTTCATAACAATTATTAAAGTAAATTTAAAAGAACTCTGTATAATATATACCGATAATAGTTATACAATTAGGTATATTTTTCGGAGTAGATAGATACTTGCATAGGTATTTTTAGTCTGTCTAATAATAATAAAGAAAGACTATAGAAATAAAAGAGTAATAATGAAGTAGCATTTTTAATAGAATGAAATAATTATAGAATGATGGAGTGAAGTGATTCTTAGTTTTATTTTTAAGTTTCGATGTCATATATGTCCTATATATAGGGAATGAATCATACAAATAAAGTATCTAAATGAGATGTATGAATATTTAATGAATGTTTTCGAACTATTGAATAACATGGAAAACCTATTAATTTAAATCTTTGAATGTTAATATTACTTCGTTATTATAATATAGTTATAACTATATACATATAATATCATATACTATATATTAGAATTAAAATATAATAATTATTTAATACAACAAATAATATACAAATTAATTAGTGTAGGTATATTCGTAAAATATCTTAATTTATAAATACCTCATCACTATTTGATAATGCTATTAATATTATAATTAAAAATATGTAACTTATAGTAATATTTTCCATGTTTATATAATAAATGTTTAATATTAATATGTATATATTTGTAAATTATTTAATAATTCAATTTGTTGTTTAAATCAATAATTAAAAAATTAAATTTTATTTCTATTAATAATTATTAATTATAATTATTTAATTTGTAATAACATTAAAACAAATGATTAATATAATTGCACCCTCGTAGGTATTATTAGTAAATCATTTATTTTTAGTAAATTAATATAAAATGATGCCATTATAGGAGTTTATTAATTATAGAACATAAAAGAATAAACTATAATCTATACGATAACAAATTCTTAATAAAATAGTTACCTATTTGTGTTATTTTGTATGAATTCTCAATATAAACTCACCATATTTAATAATACCCCATAACCAGTAAATAGAAGTCTTACTATTTTGGTCTCGAAAACCTTCATTTTAAAAGTTGTAGAAACTTCTTATTTCAAAATCAATTATATAAGATATTATTATATACTTTATCGATTATAATTTTATTTAACATAAACAATATAATGAACAATTATAATACAGTTAAATATATATAAACAGGATATTTAAATATTATATTAAGACTTCAAAATATATTTAGTGAGTTTTCAAAACCAACATTATAAATTTACTATTTTCATCATTATTGTTTTAGTTCGATACTTTATGAGGATTATTTTTTTCATTTATAATACAATTACAGGTTATTTTATTATTTATATTACAAATATATACATATATAATACATTCTAAATTATAAGTAGTATATTAGATTATATATACAAATATTATAAAGAATTATTTACCGCAGACACTTAAGTGTCTCAACAATATGTATTTAGCAATTTTCGAAAACCTACTATATAATTTTTGTTGAGACTTAATATTTATTCAAATTCAACGATTATTTTGGTGTTTCGAAGACCCAAAAGATGAAATATGTAAGAAGTTGAGAGAATATATTGAAACAGAATGGCTAAAAAATACCAAATACCTAATAATATGATACAATAGGTATTCTACAGTATCAGGGTGTACATTACATATAATAATGGTTTACTTTTCAAAGATCAATTACTTATCATACCCCAGAAGTTACTAGATGAAATGAAAATACAAACTCACTCAGCACATAGCCGAATAACTTCATATAAAAGAAGAATAAAAGATGTAATGTAATGGCTTGGTATTAGTAAAGATATGGAGAAATTTGTAGAAGATTGTAAGATCTGCATACAAAATATAGAGATTATGCACAAGCGTGAAACTTTTCACATGCATGATAGAGCAAATTCCCCATGGGCAAAAATATGAATGGTCTTATGCTAAATAGAATATAGACTACTATTCAAATTTGTTATCTGTAGAAAAATTAGAAAAAAAAATTACAAAGGGATCATTAACATTTTATTCAAAATGTTCGCAATACATGGGATACCCAGGAAATTGTAAGTGATAATGGCTCACAATTTAGGACGGAGTTTAAAGAATTTACACAAAATGTAGAAATTATGCATACGATATCAAGTCCATATCATCAACAAGGAAATTTCAAACGGAAAATAAAAGAATTTTTCAAAAATTAAATAAAAATTAAATAAACTTTTCAACCAAAAGAATCTTCAAAAAATGCAAAAGAGCCATTAGCGGTATTAGATTTCAACAATATTCCAGCAGAAGGATTAAATATCTCTCCAGCACAGATTATGTTTGGAAGCATATGCAGAAATGATTATTCTAGTGAATGATTATTCAGAAAGAAAATATAATACCGAGACATAATTTAAAAGACATGGAAAAACTAGAAAAAACAAATTAGACAAGCAGAAAATGTATTATGATAGATCCGCAAAAGATAAACAAGAATTAGCCAATGATGAAGATATCGATATCTTCATAATTGGCTAATCATGATCATGATAAGAAAACCGGATGAATCTACATGGAAACAAGGATCTTGCATACAGATGGAACGAAATAGGTCATACGAAGTTCTAGTAGACAACAAAATATATAGACGAAATCGGATAGATATAAAACCGATACGAAAAGAAGAGTTGGAAGAAACAAATGTAAAATCAGTAGAGGAAGAACTAACTATAATATAATCAGGTACGTATACCACCTAATCGCCTTATATATAGTTGTTAGCATCCTATGATGAGATGATAGCAATATATGTTATCATCATGGTGTAGGTATTTTATTCATACATTATGTATATATATATATATATATATATATATATATATATTTATATCTCTTGACATACAACTATATATGTTTATCCCACTAATTAATCCACATTACTTCCACTTTTTGAAATTATTGTAATCTCTCCTTCTCATACTGAACCTAATTTAAGTGTATACATAGTATACATAGTATACTATTTAATTATATTCTTTCTTCATTCCTTATATTACTGCCATCAATAAATCTGCAAATTATAATATTTTTAGAATTAGAAAATATGAAAAATGAATCAATAACAGTATGCATATATACCTTGTGTATCGTTAGTAAGTATTCTTTAGTCGACTCCTTTCTCAAATAGTCAGTAAAATCGTTATTAGTTTAGTATAGATAGTATGGTAATTTAGTTAATGATAAATGTCACGTTTATTAGTTAATCAAAGAATACCTGATATATTATATTAAGTTGGCGTGTATAATTTAGTATTGGGCGTGTTTAAACTTTATTACACCAACGCTAGTTAAATTCATTCTATTGTCACGTACATACTGATCCTCGTTCCTCACCAATATACACTTAAGAGAATTCTCCACTATATATCACATATATTGAGTTATTCGTTCAGTAATCCATACAATATATAACTTAGGTATATAATACATTCTTCTAATTTCACTTACCTCCCTGATTCCCATCTTATCGCATACTATATACATAATATTATCTTCAAATTTTAACTCCTCTATTTCTGCTTCTTTATTAAAAATATATTCAAAAAAGTACTTAATAAAATGAATATGGTATACTTCTATAGGATATTATCAAATGTGGTGTGGTTTTATTAAGTATTAATGTTAAATATAAAAAAAAAATCTAGTTTTTTAAGAATTTGTTATCGTAGAGATTATAGTTTATTCTGTTGGGTTCCACGATTAATTTAAACCTCTATATTGGCGTCATTTTATATTAATGGACTAATAGATGCCTTTCTAATATTACCGGGTATATTATTTACTAGCATGTATTTATATATAAAATGATTATTATAATACTCATTTATATTATCATTATACAAATTAGATTATTATAATGTAATTATTATCTATTAATTTATAATTATAAATAGAAATATTTTTTTTAATTAGTTGTTATTAAATAACAAATTCAATTATAGAATAATTTATAAATATATATATATATATATATATTAATAATACACATTTATTATATTATTATGGAAAATATTACTAAAATATACATATTTTCAAGTATAATATTAATAGTATTATCAGATGACTATGAGGTATTTATAAATTAAGATATTGTACGAATAAGTCTTATATTAATTTATGTGTATATTATATATTTATTAATTACATTATTATATGTCAAGTTTTATATATCGTACATGATATTATATATATATATAGTTGATAACAAAATAATATTTACCTTAACAGATTAAAATAAATGGTCATATTCATTAGTTCGAAAGCATTCATTCAATATCAAATAACCTCCTTTAGATACTTTATTTTAATGATTCATTATATATATATATATATATATATATATATATATATATATATATATATATATATATGAATATATAACATCAAAACTTCGATAATAATACCAAGAATCACTTTACTCCATCATACAATACTATGGTCATTCTATCAAACAACGCTAGGGGAAAATAACCTAATACGTACACTTTCGGTATCTCAGAAACCTTAAATCCTACAAAAAATGTGTATTTAATTAAATATTCATAATGATATTAATAGTCTAAATAATTATTTTGTATTTTTTAATTATTTAAAATAATACTGTATAATATATCCAATAAACTGATTTTTTTTGTAATACATTTTTTAATTTATGAAAAATCTCAACTTAAAACCTTCTCAAACATATACAAGTTTATTAATATATAATTTAACAATATATGTAATGTATACTACATATTATATGCATAATTACTATATTTTTATAAAATATTAATTAATTTATAAGTTTATATTTATTGGTCATATAAATCCTTAAGGTCACATACATACTTAATACGAACACTCTTGATGTCTTAATACGGAAACCCTATAACTAATCGGTACGAAGCGTTATGACCATTAATATTTTTATAAAAATCGCGTCAGTTATACTATTAATACTTTCAATTTATTAATACGTTTCATGCTTATTATCTAGATACTTAACTTCTAATTTTTGATTAATAAAATAATAATAATTAATAAATTAATTATTAATTAAATTATATTAAATTATTCATAAAATTAATTATAAGTAATTTAATTTTAATAAATCAGATTGGTTCATAAATAATATATAGTATATCCTAGTAGTATATAGGGTGTCCGTATTATAACACAGTGTTTCCGTTTTCGATCATGGGTACCGAATATGAATAACTTCATGAATAAAAGATTAAATAAAATTTAAAAATCACAATAATATCAATAATCATAAAATATAAATATATTGTAATTTTTGAATGACAATATTGAGTAATATAATGTTAAGATAATTATTGTTAAAATTTCAGTATTCTGTTACTTTCCCTGCTTCCTTGTTACTGTTTATCTCGCTATATCGTCGTAATTGCTGACATCCTCAGATTTCCATTAATTTTTATGATCACTGTAATAACTAATTACTGCGTATGAGTATGATTAACTCAAATGACTTCGAGTTTTATAGTTTATAAATTGTATGCTATAATATATGTAAATTATTTAGTGTATTTAAGTTAAAGTGACTGGTCTATAATATGAATGTTTAAGGGGATTCGCGGCCTTTTATGTAAACAATGTATTAAGATAGGAGATATTTTTTTTTATATATTTAAAATAATTTTTACAATTTTACTATTTTTTAATAAATTAAATTCAATATTCTGAGTAAATCGAGTTTAAAGTTTGACTAGATTTATTTTTAATTTTATGGTAATATTTGTTTATTATTTCTACCTTTGACAACATTTATAGCATTATACTATTATAGAATACCACACTAATATATCCATAGAGTTATTATTATAATATTTATATTATATTACCAATAATTACACATAATAAACTAATATGTATGACATTTAAAAATAATTAATGACGCAATCTCAATTACTTTGTTTATAATTCGAATTTAACAGCCAATGTAATGCGTTCATTTGATATCAATCCGTTAATTATATATATAATAATCCATAGATGTCGCTAGTTGACATCATATTATATAATAGATCGTATATAACACTGCATTATTTAAAAAGTATTTAAAAGTATAAACTTATAGATATAATATTATAAGTTTAAAATATGAGTATTTTGCTATTATTGACGCCATTTTTTACAAATTTTTTTTTTTACCAATTAGGTCTTGTACTAAACTATCAAATGGTATCATTTATAAGTCTTTATTTGCTCTACAAGTTTCAGAGAATATTAAATATATATTAAATAAAACTTTTCTCAAATAAAAAAAAAAAAAAATTATTTTCAACGCATTTCAAAAATCCGCTTAAATGTATTAAATAAAAAAATAGTTATACATTATAATTTTAAATTAAATATCTTTATAACTCCAATAAATTAATCGCTAGCCGAAATAACATAACAAATACATGTTCTATTATAAATAATGTAATTAATCATAAACAAAATAAATCAGTTGTAAATAAGGTTAACACTCCTAAACCTAATGATTTTAATGATTACTTTAGCAATATTGGTTTAAAATTATCAGAAATTCTCAAATTAACATATTATAATAACATATACCATTAGATGCCTCCGACTAATAACAATTCATTATTCCTCTCACTTATTTCAAATTTTGAAATAAAAGCATTATAAATGAAACAAAGTTAAATACAGTAATGATACCTATAATTTAAATATGTCGGTAATCAAAGAAATCAGTGTTGAGATTACCCCAATATTATTTTATTTATTTAAATTTATTTATTAATAGATCTTTATTGAGGGAATATTTCCAATCGATTAAAAAAAATCAAAAGTTATTCCATTTTTTAAAGATTGTGATAGATATTAACCAGCAAATTATAGACCCATTTAATGATTACCTCAATTCTCAAAATTATTGGAAAAATTAATAAATGTTAATATTTTTAAATTTTTAAACAATTTAATATAATAAGTGATTCGCAATATGGGTTTCGAAAAAATATATCAATTTGAATGATAATTGATAAGATATATGATTGGAAATAACAAATTAACTATGTAGGAAATCTACGACTTAACCTATCGACGAAATTATCTAGAGATATTGGTATTTTAAATAAAGTGAAATTTAAATTGAATATAAAATATTTAGTATCGTTATATAATTCATTTTTTATTCTCACCTTACATACTGCTTTCATATTTGGGGTATTCCTTTTTTTTCAAATTTAAATAAAATATGTATACTAAAAAAAGTTATAAATTTACTTTGAAAATTATAAATAATTATTCTAATTATTCAACTTTTTATATTATTCACAAGTCGTTACAATTTTATGAAATCGATAAAATAAATACCATGACAATTATATATAAAGTCAGGAATAATATATGTCATTTAATTTGCAAAAATTATATTCAATTACATTACATAATATATATTTATTTCAATGATTTAAAGTTACAAAAGATAGAAAATCTTTCTGTTTATATATCACAGGTCCTAGAATATGTAATAACTTAGATACTTCCATAAGAAAAATTTCAAATTTCAATTCAATTCAAAGAACTTTAAACAAATATGTATTGAATAGTTACCATTACATTTGTAATTGTCCTTTTAAAATTATATTTTTAATTTTTTAATTTTACTTATGAAAATATTAATATTAATTAATATTATTTTTAAATTAATTTATAAATTATGACTTTTAACTATTAGCAAACTCTAGACATAATTATATGTACATTTTATCCGACTTATAATATAATTTACATTTAAAATTACTTATTGAATAAAAAAAATGACTACACTACAAGTATAACTGATCTACGAACACAACTTAACTGGCCATCCACAAAAAATAGCTCAACTTGAATTAATATTCATTCTATATTCCTTCATACTAAATAAATGACCTGATTACCTTTATAGACTAATAAAAACCATACTTTCACCGGAAAAAAAATCTGGAAGCTCTGTTTGCCCAAGCCCTATTTGGAATCCCTCCATCGTTGGACTCCCTCCATCCCATACATCAACGACAATCTATAAACATAAACTTCCTTATTCATCCCAGCAAACAGTAATATACGCATAATAGCAGCATAACAGCATAATAGCCTAAAATGTTTACATTGTGCTATTATGCTGCTATTATGCTGCTATTAAATGTATATTATGCTGCTATTAATTTTTAATTCTATTGTGCTACTGTTATGCTGCTATTTAAAGTCTATTATGCTAATATTATGCTGCTATTAATTTTAAAAGTATATTATGCTGCTATTATGCTGCTGTTATTATAATATTGAATATTTCATATTGTAAATTTTATAATTATATAATTATGAATTAATATATAATTTAATATATTTATTATATAATAGGTGTGTGAAACAACTTCAAATGGAATGGTTAACGATTATTCAATTAAAAGCTGCACCACAACATCTATGCAATGTAGTTTTTCATATATCATAGTTTTAGATAAATATGCATTTAGAACAATTAATTGTACAACTAGTAGTTTGATATTGTTAAATTTATATAAGAATAACATTACAGAAGTACTTAATGTTCATTTTAGTTCATTAATTAATTTAAATCGCATATTTTTAAATTCCAATACAATTATAACAGTGAATAGATTATTATTTGTCAACAATCAAAAACTAGAATATATTAATTTGGCACACAATCGTATTGTAAGTAATTTTTTCCTAAATATAGATGCATTGTCATCATTGACATACTTAGATGTAAGTTATAATTCTCTATATTTATTAAATCAGTCGGTATTTGAAAACTTTATAAAAAAAGCCAATAACTATGATAAAAGATTAGTTGTAAGTGGTAATACATTCCGTTGCGGAAGCGAGATGAAGTGGATATCAGATTTAGAACATATAGACTTTATAACTATAATTTATTTAGCCACAGACGTATGTATGCCATGTGTATTATTTAACGAAAATTGTCTAGAAAATAATTATTTGATGAGCGACAAAGGTTGGATTATATAGATTATATATTATAATATATATATATATATATATATATATATATATATATATATATATATATATATATATATATATATATATATAACATAATAATTATTTAATAGTAGGTATCCTATAGTTTAATATTACATATATAGACGAGTAATGTATATTGTAATATTATTAATAAATGTACCTATAATATAATGGTATTTACCTCTTCACTGCTTTATATGTAAACTTTTGTAGTATTTCAAGTACATTATATATCAAATATTGGTCTAATAAAGGATGTCTTATTTATATATCGATAACATAATTAAATAATTTTTGTTTACTAATTAGATAACATTGAAATCTACAAAAGTTATTATCATATAAAATAGATAGAAATATAACACAATGAAATGTAAACTTTGATTTGTTTTAAATTTTATAATTCAACAATTTATTAAACACATATTAAGTTGACTTATATTTTGTAATCTAATATTTCACAATTAGTAATATATTATTTTTATACTAAAATATTATGAGATTTATCAAAGTGTTCAAAAATTCTATCTTCTACAAAAATAATTGAAATAAATTGTTCTAAGGTTCTAAAGTGTTGCATATATTTTCTGGGTAATACCTATAGTATACTATTATCAATATTTATTATATATATATATATATATATATATATATACATAATAACATATGATTAAATAATAATAATAATAATAATAACATATCTGATATAACACCTACTAATACTATATGTACAATATAATATATAATTGATTATAATCATATAATATATAATTATATAATAGATCAAAAGTATTTGATAAATACAGTGTATATATATATATATATATATATATATATATATATATATATATATATATATATATATATAAAAGTATATACTAGATAAAAAGTAATTGGTAAATAATATATATATATATATATATATATATATATATATAAGATAGATAATCATATTATCATACTAATATTACTATGTGTAATACAATTATCTCTATGCTGATGATTAAAATGTATACTTGCTGTATTTATAATTAATTTTGTATCACATATTATAATTCATTTTAAATATATTTTTATACTTTAATAACAATTTATTTTGTTTAAAATAAATCTAAATTACCTCTACTGTGTAAACATTATTTTATACGTTTTTGAAATAATCGTATCTTTAAACTTAAATAATGATAAAAGATATGTGTGTTTAACTAAAAATAATTATATATATATATATAAATGTTGATATATATGTATATACTTTATGAAGTTATATATCGTATTTAAATATATTTGCATTATTTAATATATTAAAAGGAATATTTATATATAAATATGAATTCAGATAGTTAATATTATTATAAATATACACATAACATTTATATGTACCTTATATGTATTGAACAACTACAATTTGTGTGTATTTATAATTATGTTATATTATTAGTTATAATACGGAATATAAAATATCAGTTAGATGCTGATTATATATATATATATATATATATATATATATATATATATATATGTTGTCTCCGGAAAACGGAGAATGATAGTTCTCGACAGGTTATAGATTTATTGAATGGAAACTGGACGTGGATGGGGAAGGTGGTGTGGTTCGTGGATGGACGTGGATGGGGGTGGGCCCAGTAAACAATAATCTAAAACAATGCGAAAATAATCCGCAATGTTCTGTGCGCAAGAATATCCTTCTTTTTTGGCTATGTTTTTCTTGCGCAACATAGTTTGCGTATAAATTGCGCAAAATAGTATACATATTTAATACGCAATATAATTTGCATATAAATTGCGCAAAATAGTGTGCGCATTTTATGTGCAGTTTATATGCAAATTATTTTGCGCAAATTATTATGCGCAAATAATTCGCAATGTTCTGTGCGCAAGAATATCCTTCTTTTTTGGCTATGTTTTTCTTGCGCAACATAATTTGCGTATAAATTGCGCAAAATAGTTTGCGCATTTTATGTGCACTTTATATGCAAATTATCCTGCGCATTTTATCTGCAATATGTTTTGCGCAATATATATGCAAATTTTTTTTGCGCAATAAAAACATAGCCAAAAAAGAAGGATGTTTTGCGCACATAACATTGCGTATTATTTGCGCACTGTTTTAGATTATTGTTTACTATATATATTTAGTGATTCCTAAAAATTATAATACTGTACTCTATTAATTATATTACCATTTATATATAAGACAAACTTATCTACATATTTGTTATCATTAAACTCATTGTTATATTAATGTTTTAGATTGTTGTTTACTGGTATATGACCCATATATATGCATTTATAATAACAAAATTAATACAATTGTTGTTATATACTTTTACTTATTTATATGTATTATTTGTATACATATAGAAATGTATTTAATGTTTATTAACATGTACTATATGAATAAACTTTAGTTTAAATTATTTTAATAATATTTTACATATAATAATAAATTAAATAAGACATTTTTTATTTTTAATATTTATTGATTAAGTAAAAAAGTATGCACCTTATATGTTCCCACATCATTATATACATCTATAAAATAAATTATAATTAATGTTGTATTAAATTAAATAAATTCTAACCAATTATAATCTTATGAATTTCAGTTCTCCTAAAGGGAATCTTTCCACTGACCCGTCCATATTATATTGCGACCAGCATATGTTGCTAGCCAGTGATTTCATTAGCCTACCAGGCAGCATGCATTTTGTTATGCTCGATGCTCGTTATCTATAATATAGGTTATCAATAAATTTAAATCTTCATATATACATGAATACATAATCATAAATTTATAAAAAACATCATATATGAAAATCAGACATGTATAAATTGTTAACAATCAGATATATTGATTTAGGATATATACATTGTGAATGCCAATATCACATTTATATTTATTTATATAATTTTTAATTGATTTATTTAACATTTATAAAACATTATTTAAAATTTATAATAGAATAATTTATTTATTATATATAAATAAAGTATTTATATATTATAATTTTTTTTATAAATGATATAATATTTAAATTTATTTTTCGTAGAATAACTCGAATTGGTATATAATGATATTATAACCAAAGATTTTCCGAAGGAAAGATATAACACTTACGCGAAATCGTGTAATTCGAATTTGTATACAAAATACCCTGGTGCCACCTATAGCGGGTTACTTTTAGGAACTATGCGTTGTTTATAATGTAAATTCGTATTTAACTATACTATTTTACTTTTAAAATGTTAAATAATATGCTTTAAATTAATATTTATATGATGAAAACTAAGTGTTAATTACTAATATATAACAAACAAATATGATATGTATGTTTTAAATGCTATAAGTATATATTTAGTGAGTAAAAGCTAATTTATATTGCATGTAATTTAATAGAGCAATGAAAACATTGTTGTATGCAAACAAAGCCGAACCTAAATCTATTTCAGTGATTTCGATACTACTGCTAGCAGCGGTTGGGGCTATTACTAAATTACGTTGCATGCATAGGGAGCGTTATATCTTTGCTTCGCAAAATCTTTGTTATAACTATAATATAATATTTTAATAAAATAATTAGTTATATAATCTTATATAATACATATTTGATATTAGTATAGTTATAAAATTTCCATTAGTTATAAGTGTAATGTTATAAACATAGAACATATGAAAGACGTCTCGGGCAATAACGGAGATAATCTTTATCATATTGATGGATACATTCATCTAATCAAGAAGGAAGATAACCATTTACGATCTAATTTATCCAGAAATTATACATTGTATATTAATATAAATTAATTCTCATATCACAATAATATTTATATGTATATACTAACTTCTAATCTGTGCATCTTGATTATCCAATTTTTCTGACTATGAGCTGGCTTACAAGTGTAGATACACGGCATTCATAAAGACGAGACCGGATTCAATCCTGGAGAACATATGAAAGACGTCTCGGGCAATAACGGAGATAATCTTTATCATATGGATGGATACATTCATCTAATCAAGAAGGAAGATAACCATTTACGATCTTATTTATCCAGAAATTATACATTGTATATTAATATAAATTAATTCTCATAACACAATAATATTGATATGTATATACTAACTTCTAATCTGTGCATCTTGATTATCCAATTTTTCTGACTATAAGCTGGTTTACAAGTGTAGATACACGGCATTCATAAAGACGAGACCGGATTCAATCCTGGAGAACATATGAAAGACGTCTCGGGCAATAACGGAGATAATATTTATCATATTGATGGATACATTCATCTAATCAAGAAGGAAGATAACCATTTACGATCTTATTTATCCAGAAATTATACATTGTATATTAATATAAATTAATTCTCATAGCACAATAATATTGATATGTATATACTAACTTCTAATCTGTGCATCTTGATTATCCAATTTTTCTGACTATAAGCTGGATTACAAGTGTAGATACACGGCATTCATAAAGACGAGACCGGATTCAATCCTGGAGAATATATGAAAGACGTCTCGGGCAATAACGGAGATAATCTTTATCATATTGATGGATACATTCATCTAATCAAGAAGGAAGATAACCATTTACGATCTAATTTATCCAGAAATTATACCTTGTATATTAATATAAATTAATTCTCATATCACAATAATATTTATATGTATATACTAACTTCTAATCTGTGCATCTTGATTATCCAATTTTTCTGACTATGAGCTGGCTTACAAGTGTAGATACACGGCATTCATAAAGACGAGACCGGATTCAATCCTGGAGAACATATGAAAGACGTCTCGGGCAATAACGGAGATAATCTTTATCATATGGATGGATACATTCATCTAATCAAGAAGGAAGATAACCATTTACGATCTTATTTATCCAGAAATTATACATTGTATATTAATATAAATTAATTCTCATAACACAATAATATTGATATGTATATACTAACTTCTAATCTGTGCATCTTGATTATCCAATTTTTCTGACTATAAGCTGGTTTACAAGTGTAGATACACGGCATTCATAAAGACGAGACCGGATTCAATCCTGGAGAACATATGAAAGACGTCTCGGGCAATAACGGAGATAATCTTTATCATATTGATGGATACATTCATCTAATCAAGAAGGAAGATAACCATTTACGATCTTATTTATCCAGAAATTATACATTGTATATTAATATAAATCAATTCTCATAACACACTAATATTTATGAGTATACTAACTTCTAATCTGTGCATCTTGATTATCCAATTTTTCTGACTATAAGCTGGCTTACAAGTGTAGATACACGGCATTCATAAAGACGAGACCGGATTCAATCCTGGAGAACATATGAAAGACGTCTCGGGCAATAACGGAGATAATCTTTATCATATTGATGGATACATTCATCTAATCAAGAAGGAAGATAACCATTTACGATTTTATTTATCCAGAAATTATACATTGTATATTAATATAAATTAATTCTCATAACACAATAATAATTATAATACTATCTATCTTCAACTTATTAATAAAATCTATTATAATTTATAATCTTACTCATAAATATTCGTAATATATATACACAAAATTGCAAGATTATCGTGAATAATATTTGATGATACGTGTTCTTTAGAAGAACACATGTAGTTTATAATATACAAATTAATATTTTAAACTAATTGATATTATGGTTATTTTTCATTATATTTCATTAATTTCATAGTATCATAAATGTTATTAGAGTTTAAATTACTTCTTAAGCTATTATAATATATAATTTAACATCTATTAATAATATTCGTGATATATATAACAAATATTCAGATTATTTTGCATCATATTAGGTGATATCCCTCCTATATCCCTCTGTATACAGAGGTTATAAAGCGATACATGTTTAGTTTAGACTATGTAAATTAATATTTTACACTTTAATACTTTAATAATGTTATACTATACAATAATTTATAAGGTAATTTTGAATATATCACATTAATATCATTTACAAGTAAATTTATTAGTGTTTATATTACTTCTTAATTTAATTCGTAGTGTCTAACTTAAAGAATATGATGCACGATAATATTGCAATTTTGAATATAATATTATATAATATATATATATCACGATAATTTATAACGGTAGTAAAATTATATATTATAATAGATTTTATTAATACGTTTAAGTTTAAACAATACGAATTAGATTTAGAAGTAATTTAAACACTAATATAACTAATGATACATATGGTAATGAGATACAATGAAAAATGACCTTATAAATAATTGTAAAATATTAATTTACATACTATACAACTGAACGGGTTATCACTTCATAAATTGTAAAGAAAGTGTATCATAAAAGATGACACACGATAATATTGCAGTTTTGTAAATATATACATCACATATATTTATAACGATAGTAAAATTATATATTATAATAGTTTTTATTAATACATTTAAACTTTAATCTCTAAATTAGATAATACAAATTAGATTAAGAAGTAATTTAAAGAATTCTAGTAATCTAGTGCGAAGTTATTTCTTGGGGAGTGATATCGTGCGAAGTGTGATAATATATATTAATGTAATTAATTATTTATAAATAGTAGAATTTATACTAAATACTAAATAACAAGTTGAACTAGATCACTAGTAACCAATTTAAACACTAATAAACATTATTAAACCTATTAAAAAAGTACCTTATAAAGTAGTGTAAAATATTAATTAACAAATATTACTATTAATTTAGGGATGCCACTATACAAATTTACATCACCTAGCTACATATTAAAAACACTAGAATTGTACGATTTAATTTCATAATATTCTTCCCATAATTCACCTAATAATATGTAAATCCGTCATACATATATTATTATATGTATATATTGGGAATAACATTAATGTTATTCCCAATTATAATTATAATTACAATTATAATTATATATATATATATATATATATATATATATATATATATATATATATTCAACTAAGCAATAATGATATTTAATATATAAAATATATCATGTTCTGAATTTTTATTTGCAGGTTATATACCATAACCGTATGTTTATTGTTATATGGAGCAGAAATCCTACATTCATACTACAGTCATGATCTTTGGGATCCATGCCAATGATCGCCCTCTGAACTCAACCAGTCATTAATGGAATCGATGTTAGTTATTATTGCTATATAAAACCATATAACTAACTTACAACAATTGGCGACGAGGAAAATTATAAATATACAATTAAATAGAGGTATATGATAAACGCGAAATTAAGTAGAATTGTACAAAAAGCGAAATTAAAGAAGTTAATTCGTGCGCAAAATTATAAATTTTAAAGTAAAATTTATAATTGAAATTGTAATTATTTTTATTAAAAAAAGTATACTTTATATTATGATAGTATATAAATTATATATAATTATAATTTATAATTATAATTGGAAACGTATAATAATTTATAATAATTATAAAGTTAAAAATAGATATTAAAATAAATAATTATTATTTTTAAATAAAAATTTAGAAAATAATTATGAGTAATTACGGGCAACTAGGAGAGTTCAGAGCAGAAGAGGAACAATTCTCTAGTTACATGGAAAGAGTTAGAGGCCTACTTCATAGCAAATGAGATTGAAAAAGAGATGAAACAAAAATCCATATTTATAACTTCAATAGGGGCAAAGACTTATAAACTTTTACGGGACTTATTATTACCAAGTAAGCCTATGGACGCTAAGTTTAACGTCATTACAGAAACGTTAAAAAAGCACTTCGAACCAAAACCGTGCGAGATTGTAGAGAGATTTCGCTTTAATACCTGCGATAGGAGTTTAAACCAATCGACGGCGGATTACGTCGCAGAGTTGAGAAGACTTAGCGAGTTCTGTAACTATGGTGATAAACTAGAAGAGCATATAAGAGATAGACTCGTCTGTGGTATAAGAGATAACAGGATACAGAGACGGTTGCTATCTGAAGGCAATCTAACTCTTAAAAAGGCAGTTGAAATAAGTATTGGAGTAGAACTAGCTGAAAAGAATATGGTTACATTGGAGAAGCATCAGGAGAAAATGCCTGAAATTCATGTAGTCAAGAAAGAAAACACCGACTATCAAAAGACCCCTTACAAAGAAAAGTGCAGAATATGCGGACGTACAGGTCATGACAAGAAGGATTGTCGTTTTAAAAACGCAAAATGTTTTGCCTGTGGGAAAGTAGGACACCTAAAAAATGTATGTAAGGGAGGAAACCAAGAAACTAATGTGGTAAGTAGGGAGTACGACAACGAGGAATATGGAGAGAATATTTACAGCATGTTTAACATTGAAACAGGAAACAACGGAGTCATTTTCAGCACTATTAAGCTAAATGACGTAAAATGTAAACTACAAGTGGATACGGGTGCAGCCGTTTCGATAATTTCTGAACAAACCTTGGCGAGATTGCGCAGAGGGAAACAGAAGGTAGAACTAAGGAAGTCGAAAACAAAATTGAAAACATTCACAGGAGAGATGGTAGATGTGCTAGGTAAAATGGAGGTGTTTATAGGAAATAATCAAAGAGTGGGATTATTCGTGGTACAGGGGACGTTCCGAACATAGCGGGTCGGGACCTGATCAAGCAACTATGACTAGACTGGCGGGGAGAGTTGGCTTGTAATTCATTGAGAAGTAACGACGAAGGCCAGTGGAAACAAAAATTCCCAGGTGTATTCAAGGAAGGACTAGGAACAATGAAGGGGGTAGAAGGGAAATTATACCCAGATAAAAGTGCAGTGCCTAAGTTTTTTAAAGCAAGGTCCGTGCCCTATGCCATGAAAGATAAAGTAGGAGAGGAATTGTTGAGATTGAAAGAAGAAGGAGTCATAGAGGAAGTGAACAATTCGGAGTGGGCAACACCCATTGTACCGATACTGAAGAGGGATGGGACTGTGAGGATATGTGGAGACTATAAGATAACCTTAAACAAAGTTTGCAAACTAGATTGCTACCCGATACCACGAATAGATGATTTGTATGCAAACTTAGCTGGGGGGAAAACTTTTACAACGCTGGATTTATCTAATGCATATTTGCAGATGCCATTAGCCAGAGAATCCAAACCGTTAACCACTATTAACACCCATCTGGGGTTGTTTCAATACAATAGAATATGTTTTGGAATAGCCTCAGCACCTGCTATGTTCCAACGAGTCATGGATAATTTATTAAAAGGGATAAAGCATGTTTGCGGATACTTAGATGACATATTAATAACAGGAGCATCCCAAGGAGAACATCATAATAATTTATCACTGGTACTAAAACGATTAGAAGATGCAGGAATACGAGTTAAAGAGAAGAAATGCCACTTCATGAAGGACGAGGTTGAATACTTGGGTTATTTAATAAATAAAGATGGGCTTAGACCCGTACCAAGAAATATGGAAGCTATTAAAGAAGCCCAGGTACCCCAAAATATCACCCAATTGAGAGCTTTCTTGGGTATGTTAAACTATTATAGCAAATTTTTGAAGAATATGTCGGATCTATTAGGACCATTACACATGTTATTAAGAAAGAATTCACGCTGGAACTGGACGAAAGAGTGTCAGCAGGCATTTGTAGAATCTAAGAGGAGGTTATTGAATGCCGACCTATTGGTTCATTTTGATGCAGGTAAGAAAATTATATTAACTTGTGACGCCTCGCAATACGGGATAGGTTATTAGTTATTATATTAGTTATTATTGCTATATAAAACCATATAACTAACTTATAACAGTTATATTATATAATATATATTATTTTAAATTGTTACAATTATTGAATAATTGTAATACTTTATAATAAAGTTTATTTATATGATAATGATTATCATAATCTCAATCATATAGAATATGACCGGTACTACATTATCATATACCATATATCATTTATATATATATATATATATATATAAATGTCAGATATATATCAGATATATGATATAATATAGTTTATAAATATTTATTCATAGCATAACGTATGCACTATTTAAATTAAAATAATTTAAATAAATTTAAAATTGGTGATAAATGAGAATTATATTAAATTGTAACTGTATATTACCTTATACTACAATCAATATTCGCCAATTTTATTTTTTAAATTACTATATTAAATAATTATATTAAGAAATATGATAATAATATAATATATAAATATTATATATTATATAAAGGTTTATAAATATAAATTTTAATAATGAATTAGAGTTTATAATTTAGTTTATTATTAATTATATTATTAGGTCAATGCACAAACTTTGAGGGGGATTTAAAATATGTGGGTCAATGGCATAGATTTAGAGTACCAGATTTTGGTACTCTACATATATGGTCAATGATTAAAAACAAATTTATTATTTCCAGAAGAGAGTAGATATTGATGTGTATAATAATAACAGATTTGTATTTTATGTAAACTATAAATATATGCTATAAATGATAGCATAGATATATAGCCTATAGGTATATAAATATATCCTATATATAATATAAATCAGTGATGAGTAAACTATTATAGTAATCCTAGTATTATAGAACTCTATAATACTCATATATATATATATATATATATATATATATATATATATATATATATATATATATATGAATATAAATTGCAATTAAAAGTTTATTTTAAAAACCTTATAGAATTGTATTCTGTAGGTAAACTGAAAACTCCGGAATAAATTATATATTTTATATGGATTTCTATCAAAATATAGTATATACATTAGAGTGAACCCCACTCAATATATATATATATATATATATATTAACTATAGTGATATGCATATATCCAATCTATGATATAATTGTATATATGTTCCATTCGCAAATATCCTGCCTTGGATGTAGACTTCACAATATTTTCGAATAGGAATCATAAAATTATATTGGTTTACGTTTATAATATACTTTTAATAGTGTATGATAAAATCCCATTAACATTATACACAGTGTATAGTATTCAATGTTCATAACACCCTTAACTTATAGAATGATATATGTAATGGTACTTGACATAATTATTAACTTATACTATATTTACTATAATAATTATAAGGGTTTTAGAGAAATATTTTTAACATTATTTAATAATTAAAAGGGCATTTACAATAGATGAATTAATTAAAGCTACTAAAAGCATACAAAAGGGAAAATCTGTTGGCTTAGATGAAATATCAACTGAAGTATGGAAACTAGATGAATTTCAAGAAATCTGACTAAACGCGTGCAATAATTTATATTCTCAAGACTAATGGAATGAATGATGCTTATTCCTTTCTATAAAAAATAAGATTTTTATCAAATCTATCAAAAAGAATAATCGGGGAATTACACTAATTATAATTGCAGCTAAGATATATATGATTCTCTTAAATAGGATAAGTTCAGATATATCGTTGATAAAGTAAAACAATGGTTATAATCACAAATTTGCATAAATAATTGGTAAAAATTGTACATAGTACAGATAGGAATTATAAATGTTTTTATAAATTATTTATAATATATATTAATCCATCTCATTAAATAATGAATATTTGTTAATGAAATTAAGACTATCTTTATTATATATGTAGATATAACAAAATGATCAACATTCCTAACCACTATGAATAAATGAATAATTTTGTTATCTAAAATTAATATAATTTATATTTTTACAAAGCTTTTTAACTCTTAAATTCTATTATATAACTTGTTTTTATAAAAGAAAAAATATTATTTAATATATTTGATCAGCATTCCTAACCAATATGGGAATACATTAATAATTGCTTCATCTAAAATTAATATAATTTATATTATTAATTTCTAATCTATAACTTGTATTTTAGTTTTTGCAAAAGAAAAAATATGATTTAATAATTTTATAAATCCTACATTATTTATTTATCATTAAATATAATTAAAATTATAAATATTAAACCATTTAAATAATACATGTTTAATAATTTATTTTAACCATCAAGTTCATCTAAAATTAATATAATTTATAATTTTACAAAGCTTTTTAAATTCTATTCTATAACTTGTATCTTGGATTTTACAAATTTACAAAAAAAGTATAGCAACAAATATTATTTAATAATTTATATAAATTTCTAAATCCTACTTTATTTATTTATTATAAATATTATAAACACATTTAAATAATACATAATTTATTTTAAACAGCAAGTTCATATATAATATATACAATTTTTGTTAACATTAAGTACTAACCTATATATATATAACTATTTTAATATATATTAATAAAAAGTACTAACCTATATATATATAACTATTATAATATATTATATATTTAATACAATATAAATAGAATTCATATTACAATTCATATGGAAAATTTACAATGATAAAATCTTTTTTTCTTTCTCTTTCCTTTAGTCATCAAGATCATCTTGATCTTGAAGATGTATAACTATCCAGCTATAAAACAATAATAAATTAATGATGGATACATGTACAATACATTTAAAATTAAATATACTAAACTTGTATCAATTCTGTTTTATCACTTTTCTTTAGTTGTACACCAATGATACCTTTGCTATGAAACATTAACAAATGTATTATTTTATGAATAAAACTAATATAAATATATCATAATATAGAGTTTAATATTTATCTAAAATATATTTTATTGATAAATTTATATATTAAACATTAATCAGAAATGTATTTAAATATTAGTATATATGTATTATTTAGTGTATTTATATTTGAAATTTAATAATTACCAAAATTAGATTTTCTGATTTGAATTATTAACCAGAAATATATTTGAATAATATATTAATAAACATAAATATGTGTAAAATAAGCTGTCATAATTATCAAAATCAGATTTTGATCATTTGTAATTGTATTTGAATAAAACATATACATATACATATTTGTATTTGACCAAATACATTTTTTAAATTAGTAATTTAATAATGATAAATATATGATCTTCTCTATTTGTATGTACTAGTGTAAATAAATATATGTATTTTTGTTTTGATCTAAGGTTATATTTGATAAAATAAAAATAATTAGTAATTAAATCAAAATTTGTTATAAAGAATTTAATAGTTATATTTACTAGTGGGAATTTATCGAAAGTAAAAGTATTCAAGGAAAAGTATAATGTATACTATATTATTTTTATTCTTATTTTTAATTGAACCCATCCTTGATGAATACCTATCAAATTCACCTGATTATAGGTGTTTTAATCTTACTAACTTGCATTTAGTCCCATGTTTCATGAATCATAGGTGGATTTTCTCACTAGCTTCAAAACCAAATAATCTCAGGTCACATCTATCCATGTCCAGTATTTCACCGGTGGGAGGACATCCACGGCTTGATATTACACTAAGTTTTTTTCGCTGTCTTCAACTATATAATAGTGAGTGATATTAATTAATATATATTTCATATCGTGACTGATAGTTTGATCTATACCAAAATATTAGAATTAAAGTGATGAATTTAAACCAAATAAAATAACCAGCATAAATCTACATTTATTTAGCTATAGTAGGGCATGTGGATGTAGATGAAATATGGTTTTTTTGAACACAAAATTAAATGACATGTATATATATTTATATACATATACTAACTTTACTTACCAGGTAGAGCTTTATCGGTACTCCAGGGAATGCGTGCTCAGATTATTTCTATCGCTCATTACACAGTAGGTCACCTGACTGTATATGCCCATCAACTTTTGTATATAGTTCTTTATTAGACAAGTGACGTAAATCATGCGATGAAATCCAGATAAGAACATCTCTCACAAGTTTCTCCTTATTGTTTCAACAGTGTCCTAAACATTCCATATAGACAAATATATTAATGTATTGGGATAGATAAGTTAAATTGATATATTATAAATAGAATTAGTTATTGATCAATATTATTCATACATTAATGTGTATAACAAATTATTACACATATAATAAAAACAACTATTAATTATTATGTAATCATAGTAAATATATTTAGCTACACCTATACTGTATATGATATATATATCAATCAATGTATTGTTCAAAAATCTACACATGTACTACCCACCGCACATTAACTAGCTAATATTTAGATCGACTTTTGTAAATAATAGTATTCAAATATGCTAGCATAACAGTAATTATATAAAATTTATGAGAAATTAATACTCACAATTTTAGTAAAATAGAAGTTATTAAATCTTGTTATAATTATGTTATAACATATCATATAAATAGTATTTATTAGTTATTTTAAATTATATATAATATATTTAGACAATTTTATAGATAATAAGTCAATACTTATGTAGGTTCAAAAATAATTAATTAATATAGCATTTTTGACTTTAAAATAACAATAAATTATTAGCTAAACATTATTTATAATATAAATTATAGCTCGCTAAACTTGTAATATAATAAATATGGTACGTATATTTATAATATATAATTATATATATTTATAAGTAACAAAATAATATTATATATGTAAATCAGGCATTAAATGAATTATTTATTAAGTTGATATTGAATATTATTAATTGACAAATTATTTTGAAAATACTATTTTTAATAAATATACCATTTTGATGATTTAAAAACAATAATTTTTATAAAACATTCGTTGACTTTACACTATATAATAGTTATATTATTAATATAGATTTCATATAGAAAGTTTGAGCTATACAAAAATATTAGATAATAAATACGATTTAATAGTGATATGTATTGAACCAAATAAAGTAAGCGGCATAAATTTATTTAGCTATAGTAGGGCAGGTGGATGTAGATGCAATATGAATTTTTGAACGCAAAATTACAGGATATGTATATATATTTATATACATATACTAACTTTACTTACAAGGTTGAGATTTATCGGTACTCCAGGGAACGCGTTTTCAGATCATTTCTCCCGCTCACCATATTTGTATTTAGTTCTTTATTGCACACCAGGACGCGAGCATCACTTGTGCGATGATATCCAGATAAGAACATCTCTCACCAGTTTCTCCTTATTGTTTCAACAGTTTCCTAAAAATCTCATATAAAGACAAATATATTAATGTATTGGGATAGATAAGTTAAATTGGTATATTATAAATAGAATTAGTTATTGATCAATATGATTCATACATTAATTTGTATAACAAATTATTACATTTATAATAAAAATAAATCCCGATTATTATGTAATCATAGTATATATATATATATATATATATATATACGGTATATGATATACATATCAATCATCCCTAACAAAGCACCCTTTTTTTTATTACGATATATGAGATCAAATTCAAAATACTCTTTTTATAATTTGACTAGTGTACATGATAAAATTATATTGAAAATGCACATGTAGTATATATTATTAGATATATATAAATTAGCTTTTATTATAAATTTGATTTAGGCGTAATCATAATCGTAATCAAAACAAAATGGGAGCCATATTAAATTTTCTCAAAAATAAATGATTACAAATAATTATCTAAACATTAATTATTTACTCACTAATTTAGTGTATATATATATGTGTGTGGGTAAATTTAGCATTACATACATGATTTATTAAGTTTATATACAATATTATTTATTGAAAATAGTTTATTTTTTAAAAATATATTGATAGCACATGTTTTAAATTTTTATATAAAAGATTTACTTATTAGATTAATATATATAATATAGTTATACACTTTTATAGATAATACCAATACTTAAGTAAGTTCAACAATAATTAATTAATATAGCATTTTTGACTTTAAAATTACAATAAATTATTATCTAAAAATTATTTATACTATAACTTATAGCTCGCTAAACATGTAATATCCCAGGCTACCAAATCATCAATAAATTGGTATAAAATTAGTAGTAAAATTAACTTTAGGTTATATATCATTAGGTACCCGGGTATTTTCATAACTCTTGGTTATATATCTATTGGTAGCATGTTATTTTCATAACTATAGGTTATATATCATTAGGTAGCATGTTATTTTCATAACTCTAGGTTATATATCATTAGGTAGCATGTTATTTTCATAACTATAGGTTATATATCAATTGGTAGCATGTTATTTTCATAACTATAGGTTATATATCATTAGGTAGCATGTTATTTTCATAACTCTAGGTTATATATCATTAGGTAGCATGTTATTTTCATAACTCTAGGTTATATATCATTAGGTAGCATGTTATTTTCATAACTATAGGTTATATATCATTAGGTAGCATGTTATTTTCATAACTATAGGTTATATATCATTAGGTAGCATGTTATTTTCATAACTATAGGTTATATATCATTAGGTAGCATGTTATTTTCATAACTATAGGTTATATATCATTAGGTAGCATGTTATTTTCATAACTATAGGTTATATATCATTTGGTATCTATTTATTTACATTACTAAACCCTGCTAATAGTAATATCCTAATAATAGAAGCATAATAGCATAAATAATAGCCTCAAATGTTTACATTATGCTATTATGCTGTATTATGTTGCCATTAAAAATCTATTATGCTGTTATTAATTTGTAATTCTATTATGCTACTATTATTTTGCTATTAAATGTATATTATGCTGCTATTATGTTGCAATTATAATAATAACAACATAATATCAGCATAATAGCATTACAAATTAATATTAATATTATTAATTTATTTAGAAGAATAAATTATTTAAATATATTAAAATAATATATATATATATATATATATATATATATATATATATAATATATGAATTATTAATATTAATATTATTTGAATAATATTTATTTATAAATTATATAATTAATTAATTATATAATTTATAAATTAATAAATATATATTAATATACAAATTTTTCGGTATATATATATATAAATATTAATAAAAAAAATTATGCAACGGCGGGGATTCGAAACTAGACTTTTAAACAAAATGTATTCTAATACATCACGCTAGACATCCTGGCTAAATCACTATTTTATATTTATATTAATTTACGTATAATTTAAATAGGTGGGATTTAATTATAGAGATAAGTGGATATAGATAAATTAGTAAATAATAATATAGGTAAATATATAATATAACCTAATACTATTCATTTTTGAATTATAATATAATTCATAATATAACAGTTGACCTATTATGGTGTTACTTTATTATAAAATTACTGTTTAACTTAATAATAATGTGTAGATATTTGTATATATTTGTTCGAAAGTAATTAAGTAATTGTAGAACAAAAGATGTCACAAATAATTACAAAATATACCTGCCCTTACACTGTAAGGGCCTTACAGCAAGGCTTACGTAAGATAATTAGGTAATTGACTTTAATAAGTGACTTAGGACCTACTATTATATATATATACGTATCGTTCTGTTATATTATTATATTATTATTATATTACCTATATGTATAATATATTGCTTCTATTTACAATTAATTGGACTTTCAGAAATTATATATAGAAATAGTTAACCAGTAAAACAGTAACAGTAATTACTGTTACTCTAGATATACCTATATATATTTAAACAATATTATATATTACTTCTTCTAGAAATTAAGTGGAATTTGGAATGAAACTATTATAGATACTATATAGAACTCATGAGTTCTAAACATGTAAACATCATGTAATTACATGTTTACATTATCATAATGATTATGCTATTATGCTGTATTTAAAGTAGAACAAATATATTATATATGTATAATTATTATAATAATAATATAATCCATCAATATGTTATCCGTTATAGTAAATGTTATAGTAATTACTATAAGTTAACTTATAATTTATAATAGTAATAATTGAATTTAATAACAACAACAATTTATTAACAAATACATAATTGTACAGTTACTATTACGGATAACTTAGCGATGGATTATATTATTATACATATTTAATATATTGTTTCTACTTGAAATTAAACGGGCATTCTAAAACTATATCTATATCATATGTACGTAACATATTAGAATTATAATCGAATAATTTCTAATAGTTACTATTATAGTAATAATTTAAATTTAATAAAAAATCAAATGTATTAATATATATTATAATATAATGTATATGCACGCGTATAAGTTATATTTAGATCTGAATAATCGTGTATGCATATACATTATATATCACTGCAAAGTCAATAATTCATGTAAAGTTAAAGTAATAACTAATCAACCGGCTAATCACTCAATTATTATCACAAGAATTATTAAGAACTATTCTGAGAATAGTTCAAGTCCTTGTATATAATATTCATGTCCTCGAAGTTCACGCTCACAAGCCCCGCCCATAACATATCACGTGTGAAAACATGCTGCTCGCATCCTTCTAGAATTTACTTTAACTCTAAAATAATATTTGTATCATATTATCATGTTTATATTGATAATAGTATAACATAAGATTCTGTATTATAACATATAAATACTTCAAGCAAAATATCTAAACACATGAAGAATAATGACAAAAAGAAAAAGGTTTTATTTAGATATTTAAAAGATAAAATAAATTTAATAATTCATATATTATATATATACATTGTTTCAATAGTTATAGTAAAATATGTTATCATAGTTATAAGACTAGCTTCGGGTATTTTCTAAATATTATTTAGATATAGAACTACGTAAGCGCTCTAAATAACGAAAATGGCGAAATAGATCCAGAAATTCCGTATACAATATATACTATACATTATATTATATAATTTATATATCCATAATTATTATTTATTATATTATTATAATAATTATATAATATTATATTAAATATATATAATTATTATAATATTATAATAATATTAGAAATATATTCTAGAAATGTGTGTATTATTATAATAATTATATTTTATTCATTATACTTAATTCAATAATATTTATAAAGCATTAACTATGATAACCCTGGATTATAACCATCATAGTTATCTTAGTTAAACTATGTGATATCTGGACGTAATCCGCACAAAAATCGTGATATATTAAGTATTATCTGCACATAATTTGTGACATATATTATAATTATATAATATATGACTATTTTATTACTCCACATAGTTATACATTATAACTAATTATTATCATTACAATACAACTAATATTAATTATTCAATATATATTTAATAATAATAATTATATTACCGTATTAATAAAATACCTCACATTGTGCCTAGTGCATAATTTATGCTACGAATAAATATTTATTAACTATTTTATATCATATATCTCATATATAATATCTGATTATCAACGTACGAGAGGTAGCCAGTAATCTCGTAAGAGGTATTTTCGAACAACATACTATATTTAATTTATTTCATAATTATATAGTTCTTATATGATTATATATAATAACTTATTAATATTGATATAATATATTGTATTATATATATTCGTATAAGAACTGTATAATTATGAATTAAATTAAATTTAATAATTGGACTCAAGTCGTACGAGATAATATCGTTTACTGGTAACCGTACGAGATTATCTTGATAATATATATATAATATTATTCCCAATATATACTACTAAGCTGTTGCACTAGTGAAATTTAATTTATAAAATATATCTTATGCGGATTTTCATGTGCGTATTATGTACCATAAATAAATATGAGACCGATTCTATATATATTTACACTTTAAAAGTATATTATCAGGTACATATAAAATGTATGCACACTTTTTCTATCTATTTAGTATCGTATATTTAATTATTTAGATGCCAAACAATTATATTTTAAATAAAGCGACTAAAACTGTGATTCCAAAGTAAAATAAGATATATTTTCAGGTGATCGTAATAAAGTACTTATTGGTCTACCGATAGGATCAGTTTATGGAGTATCTACAACACAGAACTGAAATAATTCATTTGTTAGTAAATATGTGATTAGAAGATAATATATAATTATGGACATATTAACGTATTATGTACGTTAAATCTATTTTATAGTGTTTTTTTTTATGACGGAATGGCTGATATTTTTGTGTTAATGTGGGTATGGTACGTATCGAAGAAATGGATATACTTGTATTGAGAGGAAAGTATTGTCAGTGTTCTTATTATTTGAACAAATATGATCCCTACATCATTGGACCTGACGCACCCATATCCCTGAAGTTGATACACCATCTATCCTCATTATTTTCAATTATTGTTGGCTATTCTTGATATAAATTTAATATCTCTGATTTTTTATAAATGTATTATTCTAATAGAAAACTAAATAATTAAATGTGTATTGATAATTTTGTTATTTTGTATATAATTTTACTAACTTTAAATCTTAAAATTTTATTATATTTATTTTAATTTTACTTTTACTATACTTTTCTCCTCATAAATATTCTTTAGGAAAGTGAAATGGGTAAACGACTAGATATAAGTATCTCGCTTCTTCGTTTAACATTGTCATGCCTAAATTCTGATATTATTATTATATAACATGTATATGAACTTATGCCATCTATTTAAAACTGTAACTATATTTCGCTATTGGGACACCTCACATGAAACTATTTTTAAATAAGTGCCGCTATAATTCTGATTCTAATGTAAAATAACATATATTTTCAGGTAATCGTAATAAAGTGTTTAATGGTCTACCCATAGAATCAGTTTATGATGGAGCAAGGCATTCACAACACAGAACTGTATCAATAATTCATTTGTTAGTAAATATATGATGAAAAGTAAATTTGTTTTTATCATTTTTGATAATATTATATATTAATGTATACATTTATCAAATCAGTTATTAGCAGGGTTGGTCAGGTTGTGTTTTTGAGTTATCTAAGTTTAAACCAAAAATAAAAAATACCAGAGTTGTTCAAATATTATACTTTTCAATAATTATTTAGAATTAAAATACTATATTTCAATCATAGTTATAGTATTTCGATATTACTTTACATAGTAAAAACATTAATTATAAATGTATTGATATATATATATATATATATATATATATATTAAATAATAGATTCCTTTGAATAGTAGTGAATAACTAGTAGTATGTTTGTTTTCAAATAGTAATTTTACAGTTTTTTGTATGTTGGAATATTAAACTATCCATATTGTTATCCATAAGTTATTTGTTTTTAATATAGTTAATATTATTGTATTCAAATCATAATATTTCAGTTATAACCGATACTGGTGATATCCACTGTTATCAAGTTTACTGCACATATATATATATATATAACTTTTATTTGGCATACATAAATAAATTGATATTATTAATGAATAATATAAATTTTAATAAACTATATACATTTTTTCCTATAACTAGTTACAACAATTATATAAAATTAAATAATTCTACAGATAAAAATAATGTGTTGGAGGAACTGTTTAATATATATACTGTTTAATTATATATATATATATATATATATATATAATTTAATTTGTATTCAATATATTTTCAGAACAAGGTAAAGAACAATACAGAGGATGCTATTATATCTAGTGTCTCCGTTGCAGTTCCATCAACTGGTTATTTACTGGAGCTAGAGAACACACAGCAATCAGAGGAGGAATATGCATAAATGGTGAGTTTCTATATAATTTATATCTATATAAATTAATATTACAAATATAATTATTAATATGATTGGAAATGACCTATTTATATAAAACATGAATTCACAATAAACACTATTAGTCAATAATAGTTGATATAATATTCATAATATTCAATATAATATATTATTATCAGATTTAGGCAATATATATAATCACTGATATATATATATATATATATCACAGTGATTACTAATCACTGATTAGTATTATATTTTATAAAAAAGGTTGTTCCCATGTGAACATACTTTGTAGTCAAAGAATTTAATTTTAATTAGATATGTATTAAATATAGTTATTCATATGGATACATATATATTACAATTATTTCATTTTCTATTTTTAAAAAATACATTGGAATTACTAAAGTCACAATATTAAATAGCTATATATTGTAGACCCATTGATTAAAACAAATTTATTCTTATACAAGATAGAGTTACTTTATATATTTATTTATTTATTATTTTAATACCTTATCCTATATATAAATATATAGATAGTATAATGAATAATGTTTAATAAATGTATATTTTATAAACCAATTTGATGGTTCCTTATAATAATGCATATATATACTGATTATATATAATATATATAATATCAACATTTGTTCATATATAATTTCATATAATATATTTCATATTGATCTATTTGTATATTATGAGTTTTAAATTAAAATATGAAATATATTGTATTAAAATGAGATTATATTCTATTATTATATAAATTACAAATTATACAAATTTCAATTTATATATTTATAATAAATATTTGTTTATAAATATTGGATATTATAATTTATATTTATTATATTTTATAATATTAAATATGAATAATGTTTAATAAACGTATATTTTATAAACCTATATTCTGGTTACTCTTAATAATGCATATATATTATAAATATATATATATATATATATATATATATAGATATATAATATACGGAATGAGAAGACAAAACGGGCATATAAATACGGAATACGCTAACACGAAGATTAGGCCGACAATTTTGTGTCAACCACCTACTTTAATTTATGAATTACTATATGTTAGAGAAATAATTGGTATCTAATTAAATAATATTTTAATAATCGTTATATTATAATGAATATATTTAATTATCATTTGGTTTTATAGAGAATAGACTATAAATAATTACATTTTTAGATTTCTGCGTGTATATACTTGGTTACACAAAAAAACGGAATCTGTTGACACACTGTTTTTACCGAAATACAGCAACTTAATGCGTATATGTCAAATGGCAATTTATGAATTAATATATTAAATGTACTTTAGAATAAATATATTGAATAAAAATATAAAAGATGTTATTAATTAAAAATATACATTTTGAATTAAATATTATTATTATTTTGTAAAAATATACATCAATTTCTATTTATAATCAAAGATTTGTATGACTCATAAAAACTTAGGAAATAGTAGTAATTATTTAAATTTCAATATTATTATTTCAGATTATTTCAAAATTTGAATAATAATAAATAATTTGTATATTATTAAATATAGTAGGTATTATATTTTAATAAATTATCTATGTATATATATAGTAAATAAATATATAAATGTATGTTATATATTATTGAATATAGAATCGTAAGTAAGATACTATAGTAACATTTTCGAAATATTTGTTTTTCAATAAGTTATTTATTTTTCATTATATTACATTATTAATTCATTTTAACCTTCCTATATAATATCTAATATTAGTAATATTACTATAATTTTTAATATTTCCAAACTAGTATAAAATGTAAATACTATACATTTATAGTCTACGAATAACCCAACTATAATGTATTTGTACGATATAAATAAAACCATAGGAATACGATTTTTTATATTGATGCTATTATAATAAATTTGATATCATTAGACATATTATTAAATTCTATAATAGAAGTATTTTAGTTTATTTTTATTTAAAAAAAAGTTATGCACAAAAAAAATAGTAAAAATAATACATGGTGTAGATAGGAATTATGCATGTTTTAATTAATTTATAATACTTATGCAATCATGATTCATTCAATAATTTATATTTTTTAATAGTATATATTCGATATTATTAACACATAGATTAATAATCATATTTGTATCCGCTTTTTGTATTGTATTCAATAAATATATATTATTATTATATAATTATTATAATATATACACACTTATATAATTATGTAAGCCTATTTATTTAGTATTAACAAAGATTTTGCGAAGCAAAGATATAACACTCCCTATACATGCAACATAATTTAGTAATATCCCCTGCTGCTGCTAGCAGTAGTATCGAAATCACTGAAATAGATTTAGGTTAGGCTCTATTTGCATACAACAATTTTTTCATTGCTCTATTAAATTACATGCAATATAAATTAGCTTTTATTTACTAAATATATACTTATAGCATTTAAAACATACATATCATATTTGTTTGTTATATATTAGTAATGAACACTTAGTTTTCATCATATAAATATTAATTTAAAGCATATTATTTAACATTTTAAAAGTGTTTAGTTAAATACGAATTTACATTATAGATAACACATAGTTCCTAAAAGTAACCCGCTATAGGTGGCACTGGGGTATTTTGTATACAAATTCGAAAAACACGATTTCGCGTAAGTGATATCTTTCCTTCGGAAAATCTTTGGTATTAATTCAATATAAATATAATGGGATATGTATATAGATATACAAAATGTTTAATCTGGTATATATATATATACCTCAATCCAAAGTGGCGAGTATTAGAATCATTTAGAATTATATTTTAAAGTGATGCCACACATGAAAATATACGCACGAAACAACCTCACTTGCGAATATCAAACGTTTCTATAAAAACATAATTATTTTCAAAATGCATGCGAATATTCGTAGGTATTTACGTTTTACTTCTATTTATATACCTCACTTTAACTCTCCCTAATAAATTCAATATAATGTTAACATTTTAATTAATACATGTAAAAATGTATATAATTATACGAGGGATTTCCATATAGTTTAGGTGTGGAATAGACTTTATAGATATAATAGCCATACCCGAGCTAGCTTTGCTATGTTTTTTATTGTTTATCTATCTATTTTTTATTAATTATAGCGATTCCTGATTCTGCATTTCTGCCGTACACGACCCGTAACATTATGTATTATATATTAACTCATTGATAACAAAATTATTGTCTAATTAATTGATAACGAATTATATTGTTGATTTTATTTTATATTGTATAAAATACTTTTACTATAATTTTAAATAAGCATTTTTTATATTTTCGATAATGATAAGTTATTAGTATTTAAATCGTAATTGAACCAAAATCATATTTTGATACCCGAAACCTTCCATGTAGTCAATTACCCGAAACTACCCGACATCATTTACAACACTAATATGTATATTATATTTAAATATTTATAAAAATATATATATATATTAGTCATTAATATTTTCTTGTATAAAAGAATAATAAATTAATTATGGATTCTTACATGTCAATTTTATTTCAAATTAAAATACTAAATATATCAATTGTATCAATTATGTTATATTCATTTAAACAATAATCAATTAATTATTCTTGAAAACTTATATAAATCTTTATATTTGATCAACATTAATAATTTAATTTATATCAAAAACAGATTTTATGTATTTGTATCAAATAATCATAAATATATTTAATTGTATTTCATTTATTTATATTTGTTAGTGTAATTATATTAGAATAATACATTACATAAATATTATTATTTGATTCAAACATTAACATAATTATCAAAATCAAATTTAGTATATTTGTATATGAATCATTAATCAGAAATGTATTTATATTAAAGTATATTTGTATATACAAGTTGTTAAGTTATTAGAAAAAGAATCAATGCGTTAAATACATTATTTATTAACTTTGTACATTTATCACGGCTCTTATAGATAGGCGTCTAGCATTGCTTAATCATGTGAGACGGTGATGTATGGGCATATCCCTAGCACTCGGCGTGTGTTAGTATAATGCGAGATAATAATAATAATACACAAAGTAATAGTGATAATAACATAACATCACCTCTTCTAAGAAGAAGATATATTACAGGACAAATCGGTAGGGAGTGTGCCTGTTCCTGGAGCTTCGGCGTATAGTTTCCTAAGCTGCTTTTGTTCTATAATAGCTGTGTGTGAGAGGATGGTATTATTATCAGATGGTGGTGTTGGGTAATTAGATAAATGTAGTGTTTGAGTGGGGGTATTCTCTATGGTGGTGTAATTTTCTTGGGGTTAGTTGTAGGTGTTGATCGTATTTTATGTCTTGTACGTCATAGGATGTTTCCCGTATGGGTACACATTACATATGATTCTGGTTCGTTTCTTGACAATGGTAGCTGGGGATCATGTGAATTTTAAGGAGTCTCGAATTTGACAGATTTGAACGTTATGTACGATGTATGCAGTTTTCTTGCAAGTAATGTCATCTAGTTAATTTATGTCTGTTTGATGTGTTTGTAGTTTCGTGCGTTCTGATGTTTGGATTGATGTAAGAGTAGGTGTAGAGGGCTGGGGTCATCATATTTTGAGGGTTATTTCTCTAAGATAGTAGTGCTTTAGTTATCTTATTGATGTCTGTATTTTTTATAATGTTCTTTATGGTCTGAACGTGTCTTTCTATGAATTCATTTGATGCTAGGTAGTGAGGACTGGATGAAATGTGGGTGATGTCCTATTAGTGGAGGACATATATGGTATGCTTCTGATGTTTGGTGGTAGTTTCCAATTGCTTATTGGATGTGTCTGGAATCTTTCGCATTGGTTGGAATACCATATTACATATAATATCATGATGTCGCCTTACTTCTTTGGTGCATATGTTATGCTGGATACCTATGCTGTAGGCTTATTTACCGATATGATGATTCCTTTGGACATCATACGCTATAGTTCTATATATACTTTAAAGTTGATTTCGACACATTTATTCGCATGTAACAAGGGTCGTACTTATTTGTCGAGGCTTATTTGAAGTGTTACGGGGAATATTCTGGTATCATTTTTGGCGGGTGGTTTTGATATAGGTGGGATTATGTCTGTACATAATATTTTTATGAGGCTTAGCCTTCTGCAGATGTGTCTATTAGTCATATTATAGGGGGTTGTGGGGATTCGACTATAGTGAAGTTTATATCGTATAATATGCCATTATAATTATAACATATTATTGTTATGCCGTAGGTCGCAATAGGTTTATTTTCATATGCTAAGAGTATGTATGGATAGGGGTTAGTTAAGTAGGCTTTCTAATGTTATTGTATACCTTAAAGGATAGTACATTACTTTAAGACCCTTTGTCAACTTTAAATAATATATATGTTCTATTTTTAAAGGGTATGAATAGTTTAACATAATTTAATAAAAACCTTGTATCTTATGTCCTGGTCTGCTACATGTAAGTTTGATGTAATTTAGTGGACTCCTGTTTCTTATAGTTCTTATAGTAATGTCTGCTCCTACAGAAGGATTTGAAGTTATTCATCTTGTTACAAGCATTGCATCTGAGTCCGAGAGCTGCTTCCTGTAATTTATTTCAACATAGTTTTTTTTGTAGTTTTAAACTATATAATTGAAACAAAATATTAATTAGTAAATAATTTAAAGTGTTATATATTACTAACGTTAATCAGTACATGATTCCGTGTTGAAACTCATCAAATAAACTGGATTGCAGGTATCCAATTCTATATAATTTAAATATATTAATAAATATATATATACTTAATAGTTACTGATATTTTGAGTAACATATATGTATATATGAGTAATTTATATATATAAAAAATAGTTAGTAGATAATTAAGTATGATAATAAATATTATATACGATTAAATAGTGATATAAAATGAACCAAATAAAACATGCATATTGGAGTATATAAATTACCGGCAAAGATCTAAAAATTATTTAGCTGTAGTAAGTTTGGTGGTGGTAGGTGCGATATGTATTTTTGAGACGGCCATTTTGTTGAATTCATATATGTAGAGATAAGGAAGCATTTTCTCTTTTTTTTAAATGTTTCTAAAATACTATTTATTGATTTAAACTATTTTTTTTATTATATAAAAAAGAAAGAAAATCATATCTATTACATAAAAGTAACAAATATATATTTTACAAATAATAATTCTATTTTTGAATATGGGTTTTGTTATAGTATTCATATATATGTTAATTATATATAGAAAAATAATTAGGTAGATAGCTTTGTACTTTTATCTAAACATTCATTTATATATGTAAACATAGCATATATTATTTCTAGTAAAATGCATTTGAAAAGTCAACAATAAATAAATTGTAAAGTAATTACATTATGCATTCAGCTAATATAAAATCAATATTATAAAATAATAGTTAATAGTTTATAAGTTAAAGTTAATAATTAATAAGTTTTTTTATCTATATATAAATGTAATTTTTATAGAATTTATATATTAGATATAAAATATTATATAACAATATATTTTAAATATCATGCTATAAAATATGCTTTTTATGTTATTTAAAAACTTATTTAATTGGTAATTTGTTCATAGTTACTAAATAACATATATGTTATATATGCTATATCATCAATTAATAGTACATATTAGTGATCTAAATTTTCAAATCTTTCAATTCAAGTTTCAAATCGAGTCACATAATTTTCAAACATTTATATAAATTATTATTTCAAATCTTAAATCTAATTTTCGAGTCAATTCGAGTCACACCTATTTAATTTTCAAAAATTTGTATGGATTAAATTCACTATTTATCATAGTATTGTAGCCACATTATTATACGTAATATGTAATTTATATACTTATAAATTATATAAGTCATTATTTATATGTATATATATATACAATAAATGCTCCTTTTTTTTCGAGTTTATTCCAAATTATAGTACTAATCGAACTTATTAAATATATTCCTATTATATATAAATATATATCCTATTATATATAATAGGAATATATTTAATAAGTTCGATTAGTACTATAATTTGGAATAAACTCGAAAAAAAAGGAGCATTTATACGATCAGAGTGATAGATTATTAATATAGATGTAGGGAACTAAATTAGTGAACAAACGTATATTAATAGATAATAGATAAGGACAGGTAGCTAATTGCATATCCTAAATTATTATTATATAATACTCATGAATCGATTTTATATGATACATTGGATGGCATTTAGTGTATGATACACTCTCAATATATAACTCTATGTAGAGAAATATGTACACTTATTAACTATTTTAGTGTTTGTATATTATATATGTGTGTATATATGCATGTATGTAGGTAGGTGTTTATTTAGTTAGATAGGTATGCAGGTAGGTATATGTGTAGATGGATAGATAGTCAGGCAAATATGTAGGCAAGTATACAGGTGGGGAGGTAGGCAGTCAGGTATGTAGGACCTACATATATATATACATTGGGAAAGTAGATAGGTATGTATGTAGGTAGATAGGTGGGTAGTATAGTTAGGTAGGTTGTAGGGCAGGGAGGTATGTATGTAGGTAGATATATGGATGGGTGGGTAGATAGGAGGTAGGTAGGTGGGTGATAGGGTAGTTATATAGGCAAGTAGGTTGGTAGGTAGTCATGAAGGTAGAGAGATATGGGTGGGTAGTTAGGTGGGTGGGTGGAAAGGTAGATAGATAGTTAGGTGGGTGGTAGGGTAGTGTATGCATATAGGTAAGTAGGTACTCAGGAAGATATTTAGGTATATGAGTGGGTGGGTAGGTAAGTAGGTTGGTGGTAGGGTATGCATATAGGCAAGTAGGTGGATGGGTAGGTAGTCAGGTAGATATATGTATGGGTGGGTAGTTAGGTGGGTGGATGGATAGGTAGATATGTGAGTAGGTAGATAGATAGGTAGGCGGGTTGTTGGGTAGGGTATGTATATGGGCATGTAGGTGGCTGGGTAGGTAGTCATGCATATACTTAGGTTGGTAAGTAGGTAGGTATATAGGTGGGTAAGTAGGTATTCATGTAGATATGTAGCTATAGTAGGTATGTAGGAAATCTGCAATGGAATTTGTTTATGTTTACTGTGCTCTCACATTATACTTTGTTTGTAGAAGTAAAGGGGATCAACTGTATATTAGATGATGGGAAGTTTTTACTATCAATAAATTCAATAATTTATGTGACAAACATTGTTTTATGATTTGAAAGTCTTCGAATACAGGAATTGGTAAAGATTTTATGTCTTCAAACATTTTTTGGTGATTTGAATGTCTTCGAATACATGACATGGTAGAGATTTGATGTCTCCAAACATTTTTTTAATGATTTGAAAGTCTTCGAAGACAAGCAAAGATTTGAATTTTTAGATCACTAGTACATATTACAATTTGTTCTGATATTAACTAATTTATCCATTGAGATCCTCTTAATTAATAAATATATATATATATTTATATACACAATATTAATTTACCTTACTATGGCAAGCTTTTTCGGCACTTTATGAATCGCATTCTCAGATCATTTATATCTCTCATCACATTTAGTAGAGCACCAGACATGCATACTATATCGTCCATCGACTGCTGTATATAGTTCTTTATAGGCACCCACGATACGTCATTTATGAGATGACATTCAGAGAGGAACATATCTCGCCAGGTTCACTTTATTGCCCCAACAGTGTCCTGAATATAGAAATTAGAAAAATATAGATAAGTATAAATATAGATAACTATATTTATTAATATATATATAAGTTAAATTTGTTTTATAAATAAAATTACTTATTGGCGGAATAAGTCTTAATAGATTACTAAATAAGTCGTCAGAGATTACTTTAATAAATTAATATGAGTAATTAAGAATTAAGTAATATCACTACTCATTAGTAACCTCGTACCACTTGTAAAGTTAAGTGTTTTCATAATTCTACAATTATTATTCTAATATTTATATTTAATCATTAATTATTGATGGAAAATATAATATATACAAATATGTATATAAATAATAAATCTAGATTAGAAATTAAAATAATTTAAGATAACTATAATGTTAAATTCATAAATAATACTTTTAGAATAAACTAAATTTAATAAGACGTACTAGATTACATAGTCCGAAATGACCTCGTACAAGATTAATTTTAGATAAGTTTTTTTATAGATAAGTTAAATTGGTCTATAAATAAAATTACTTATTGACGAAATAAGTCAATAGATTACTCAAAAAGTCGTCAGAGATTACTTTAATAAATTTATATGAGTAATTAATAATTAAATTATTATGGCACGAGGTAATTAGAATGTACGTAATTTAAAAGTACGACTTATTACTAAGTTATTAAATAAGTTATTAGTACTCTCTTACGACTTGTAAAATTAAGTGTTTTCATAATTATAGAATTATTCTAATATTTATATTTAATTATTAATTACTGATGGAAAATATAATATATATATATATATATGTATATAAATGATGACTATAGAGTCGAAATTAAAATAATCTAAGATAACTATAATATTAAATTCATAAATAATACTTTTAGAATAAATTTAATAAGACGTACTAGATTATATAGTCCGAAATGATCTCGTACAAGATTACTTTCTACCGTAATTAATACTAAACATGTTATTAAAATATAAGTTATAAATAATACTATAATTATGATGTATAAATATTAATTATTAAACACTATATGATTATACAGATAATAATATACTAAACATAATAATATAATTTTAACACTAAATGAATACGATTTTATTAATTTTATAGTTAATAAATTATCATATTTAAAATTATACTATAATAAATTATTATAAAATAATTATCAACAATTATGTATACATTACTAAACAAGTAATATTATAGTAAATATATTATGTGTATTAATAATACTATTATATTATGAATTTTTATTATATATAATGATTATCATTATGATAAGTAAATAAATATTAAGAATGTAAATTGAGCATTACTGTAATGATTACATCATTTATTTAATTAATATAAATTAATTTAATAAATGATTTATCTAGTTGACAATATTATAAATTTAACAATAATTTATGTTATACAATTATCAATAATCATTTTTATAATTATATTTCATATAATATTATACACAACATTTAAAATATGTCTAGTGAGCATGTTTTAGATTTAGAGTTTAAAATCGCGTTATTGTATTTGTATGGTGTTTATTAGTTATGTGTATTTGCACATAATATAATATATTATTAATATATTGATTAATTCAAATCTAATTTAATACTGTTACTCGAGTAATCAAAATAAAAAGTTTCCATATTTTATTCACAATACTATTATTATAACTTTAATATTCACAATTATTTATTATAAATTAAATTATTGTATTAATAATTATTACGAAAAATAAATTTAATAATATAAAGCAGATTTAAAAACACATGTTATATTCAATTATTGAATATTTCAAATTGTATTTTTTAAATAATTTAAAATATATAGATAATATTAAAAATGTTGTATATAATTAACTGTTAATTCAATTTACAATTTAATTTATAAATATATTATTTAAAAATATTATATTAATAAAAAACTAACATATAATTGTCTGTATAACTTGTTTAGATGAATATATTCAAATGAATTAAAATTATAGTTTATTTACATCAATGATTAAAATAACGCATGCGCATTGAATATTCTCATTATAATATGAAACTAGAGTATATGATTCATCATAAATAATGGATACCTAGTAGCGGATTATATGCAATCTTAATTGTAACCCCATTCGTGTTTATTATGCATGAATAAAATTGAATACCATTCCGGTATACTTTGCGTGGGTTTTTTTAGGTTGACAATTATTTTGTATATTTGTCATTAATGATTATTTTATAAAACCAAATATGGAACATTATATTATATATATTAATTAAGTATAATATAAAATTTCAAATTGATACCTATTGTTAAAAAAAGGTATGCCCATTAGGTATATTTTTGATTGTCAGCCGTTCCCGTAAAGAATGACTATATATATATATATATATATATATATATATATTATCAATTATATTTCTATATATATATATATATATATATATATATAGTATGATTTGATCTATTTTTATATTGTTTATGAGTTGTCAATTAAAATATGAAATATATTATATTCTATTGTAAAGTAAATTTACAAATTATATAAATTTAAATTTTATTAAAAATTCAATTTATTTATTTATAATAAATATTTTTGTATAACTTATAGTGATCATATATAATGCATAATGTTTAATGTATGTATATTTTATAAACATATTTTCTGGTTTCTCTAATAATGCATATATATATAACATTTGTTCATATACAATTTCTTATAGTATATATTGATCTATTTTTATATTATTTATGAGTTCTAAATTAACATATGAAAATATATATTCTATTGTTATATAAATTTACAAATTTCAATTGATTTAAAAATTCAATTTATATAATTCTAATAAATATTTGATTATAAATTATATTTGATATTATACTATATACCTATATACCTATACTATATATCTATTACAGCTATATACTTTATATATATTATTTGTGGTATTTAATAATATATAGTGATCATATATACTGATTCTATGTAATATCAACATTTTTCATATACAATTTCATATAGTATGTATTTATACAATTTTATATTATTAATAAGTTCTTAATTAAAATATGAAAATATATATTCTATTGTTATATAAATTTAAAATTCAATTTATATAATTATAATAAATATTTGATATTATACTATATACTTTATATATATTATTTGTTATATTTAATAATATATAGTGAATATATATAATGCATATATATAACATTTGTTCATATACAATTTCATATATTCATATATTGATTTATTTTTATATTATTTATGAGTTCTAAATTAATATATGAACATATATATTCTATTGTTATATAAATTTACAAATTTCAATTGATGTAAAACATTTTTATTTAATTATAATAAATATTTGATTATCATTTATATTTGATATTATACTATATACTTTATATATTATTTGGTGTATTTAATAATATATAGTGATCATATATACTGATTGTATATAAGATCAACATTTATTCATATACAATTTCATATTAGTATTACATATTAATAGTATATATTTATATTATTTATGAGTTCTAAATTAAAATATGAAAATATATATTCTATTGTTATATAATTTTACAAATTTCAATTTGATTAAAAATTCTATTTATATAATTATAATAAATATTTGATAGTGATCATATATAATGCATAATGTTTAATGTATGTATATTTTATAAACATATTTGTTTGGTTCCTCATAGTAATGCATATATATATAAAATTTGTTCATATACAATTTCATATAGTATATATTGATCTATTTTTATATTTTCATATATAAGACACATTTTCTTATATTTATATGAATATTATAATGCTTATTACATTATATTATAATGTATACATTTTCATATTCAAAAAATGTATTCAAAACTAGTATTTGTAATGGGTTGAATATCAATTCAAATATATTCTCACAATCTATAAAGCAATATTAAAACATGAAATAAACTTCCAAAAATTAAAAAAGACATCATTCACAAATACATTCCTGACCTATCCCTACACAATATTTATATATTTATTACTAATATAGACATTTTATTTTTTAAATAATGTATAAATAAAACTTAAATATTTATTAATTATTATTATATTTCCATCAGCTTTATGCAAAGAACATTTCGGAGACCTGTAAAGTCCTAGATTAGGAGAGGTGCTAAAGGAAATGCAACAAAGGGGCAATAAAGGAAAAAGAAACTTGATGATGTTAATATAGACAGTTTCATTTTTAGTTATTGTATAATACACATTCATTTCGATATTTATTAATTATTTTTTTCCATAGGTATCTGAAAAGACAGATTTGGAGGACTGATGTGACGTTTAAATCTATTTATAAATAAAAATGATTAATAATTTGAGCTTCAGTGTTTTTTTATATGTATCTATTCATCTAGCTAACATAGAATTAAATATAACCTAGTAGCAAGTTAAATAACTGCAGTAAGTATAACCTAGTACCAAGATAAATAACAGCAGTAAATATAACCTGGTACCTAAGTTAATAACTAGGTATTGAAGGAGTGTTTATGCAGGAGTCATTTACATAAAATAACCGAGTAAATAAAATATGTATCTAGTTATTTACCTATTTAAATACCCAACTATTCACCTATTTAAAACAAATAATTAAAGTAGTAAAGATAACCTTGTAACCGGTAAATAACTAGGTATTGAAGGAGTGTTTATGCAGGAGTCATTTACATAAAATAACCGAGTAAATAAAACATGTATCTAGTTATTTACCTATTTAAATACCCAAATATTCACCTATTTAAAACAAATAATTAAAGTAGTAAATATAACCTTGTAACCGGTAAATAACTAGGTATTGAAGGAGTGTTTATGCAGGAGTCATTTACATAAAATAACCGAGTAAATAAAACATGTACCTAGTTATTTACCTATTTAAATACCCAACTATTCACCTATTTAAAACAAATAATTAAAGTAGTAAAGTTAACCTTGCAACTGGTAAATAACTAGGTATGAAGGAGTGTTTATGCAGCAGTAATAACAGCAGTAATGTTCACAAAACAACCATCTATTCTAACCATGGAAATATAACCTGTACCTAGTTATTTCAAATAAATTTGGTAGCCTGGGATTATATTACATATAGTAAATATAGTACGTATATTTATGATATACAATTATTATTTAATAACATAATATATAATAACATTATAATAACTTATTATATATATATTTATAAGTAAAAATAATAATATTATATATGTAAATAAGATATTAAATAAATGATTTATTAAGTTGATATTGAATATTATTAATTGACAAATTATTTTTCAAATAAATTTAATGTGACATTAATAAATCTATCATTTTGAAAATCATTTTCAAACAATAATTGAGATAAAACATTTTTTCAATATTTATGTAAATTTGTGTAGTATTTTATGAAGTTATTATAAAGTATATACAATATATTTATGGGCACTTTTATAGATAACACTTTGGTTGATAACGTTCAATGGTACGTCCTAAAATTATTTTTCTAAAATATATATTTTAAAAAATCACATTTGTAAAATTATACTAAATTGTGATAAAATTCTTTACAATCTACAATTTATTTATATGATTATCATATACATAAATTGTAAATCATAATGATATCTATTAAAGTATTATTAATTGTAATTATTATATATTTTAGATTTAAAATCTAATTTGCCACCATTTAAATGTCAATATTTATTTAAAATTGTGTAGTATTTTATGAAGTTATTATAAAGTATATACAATATAATTATGGGCACTTTTATAGATAAAACGTTCATAATTAGTTACATTGTAAACTTATTTTCCTACAATAATCATTGTTAGCGTACTCATAATGTTAATAACACACATGTTTTCATACCTGTTTCGGGAGAATTCAGAGCAGAGAAGGTCAGATAATCCAAGCTTGACGCTGATTGGACATATAAATGGATATTTACATTTTAAGGGTACAGTTCAATCAAGGACATGTTTTAATGTCCTTGGTTCAATTATAAAAATTGTTTAATAAATAAGTGTTTTATGATCAAAATAAAACACTTATTTATGATATAAACCGTGTAATATATTGTATCCACCAAGGAAAAATAAAATCTGTAAAATAATCCATTTTTGAATATCGCATCCCTTTTAAAAATAGTTTAATCCATACAATATTTATAAAATTAATATTTCTAATACCATTAAACATTTAAGTGAATATACTTATAAATTAGTTATATTACAATTTTATTTTCGATAAAATAATATATTAAATATATAAAAATTTATATTAAGTTAAAAGTTATAATTGATTATGATAATATAATACAATAATAGAAATCAAAATGTTTACATTAATGTCAGCATAATAGCAACATAATAGCAGCATAATAAACTTTTAAAATTAATAGCAGCATAATAATAGCATAATAGACTTTAAATAGCAACATTACAGCAGCATAATAGCAACATAATAGACATTTAATAGCAACATAAAGTAGCACAATTGTGCTATAGCATATATAGCATATAGTCAGAGCTGGGCAGTATCGCCGATACAGTATCTATTAAGGCAAAAAATCAGTATCGTAGATATATTTGTATTTGTATTTGTATCTATTATAAAAATTACAAAAGTATTTGTAATCGTATCTTTTAGTCATAAATAGTATCTACGATATGTATCTATTAAGACAATTATTTAAACAGATACATTTTATTAAATAATATATTATTTGGTCATTATATTTATTTTATATCAATATTGTATAATATCATTTTATAAATTAATTGTAATATATATATACATTATATATATAGTTTTTAATTAAATATCTTTTGTAAATATTGAAATTAATTCATTGTAAAAATTATGATATATCAATTATATTGATTTATTCTCAAAAACCATTATATACATTTATTGAAAACAAAGAAATTATTTTGATAATATATTTTATATAATAATTTATTTATAATTCAAAATTATATATTATATAGAAAGATAAAATCATTTTAATAAATATGATAATTCTAAATAATAATAATTAATAATATATTAATAATTTATTTGTTATATATTTGATAATTTACTATATTCATGTTTATGTTTCGAAAGTAAAGTTCGCTGATTATTTTTAGTTGAAAAATAGTATATTGTAATAATGTATATTTCTCTATAGTCTGTAATGGCTCATAGTATAATTTCAGATGAAATAAACACTAGTACACTAAAATATTCATGGTGGGCATCATTAAATGTCAATAAATATCAACAAATGTATTCTATATCATCTACTGAAGAACACGTTATAAGGTGTAAATATGTAATATGTCATTTTAAAGGAGGTATCCCACTATCCCTAGTAGCTATAGCAGTATTTCCGGAAATAATGTCCTGACATATTTTTAGGAAGTTATTTTCTAGCAAGTTAACTACAATTTTAGTGAGTTACCCTCTTATTTTCCGGAAAAATAGTAACTTTAAAGGGGGTATCCCAATACAAATTGCTATAAAATCACTTTCTATAAAACATTTCCGGACATTATTTCCGTATAAATGGGGTATCCCACTACAAGATTTTCCGGCAACTTACCGGAAATATTGTAACTTTATAACCATTTTTTTATCAAGTTGTAATGGGATACCCTATAAAGTTATTATATTTTAGGCAAGTTGACGGAAAGTAAGGGGGTTTCCCAGTACAATTACAGTTAACTTTATAGAAAATAGTTTTAAAGTTAAAATACTTGTAGTGGGATACCCCCTTAATGTTCCTTGATATGTACTTTCAAATCAACATCGATGAATATATATATATATAAATATAATGTATACCTATATACATTGTATATAATTATAATGTATTTGTATCTACTAAGATGTATCTACTAAGAAAATTATGTATTTGTAATTGTATCTATAGAGTATACTATGATTTTTTTTAAAGTAATTGTAGTAGTATCTATTATAATAAAAAAGTGTGTAATTGTAATTGTATCTATTATACATTTTTTGAGTATCGTGCCCAGCTCTGCATATAGTATACTATTATGTTACTTTACTTACTTTTTACTTTTTTTGGTTTATGGACTGCAAGTACGTGAGCAATCGGCCGTCCGTGGGAGGAAAATTATTGAGTGGGAGGGAAGGCAAGGGAGAAGTAATGAGTCTCGAAGTGGCGTTTAAAGGAGGGAGTTGATGAGTTTATTCGTAGGTGTTTGGGTAGGGAGTTCCAGTGGTAAGGGGCAGAGAGGGCAAAGTAGCGTATATTTGAAGAATGGAGTTTGTATAAATGGAGAGTGGTAAGGATAAAGGTGTTGGAGTGTAGTAATTGGTGTTTGTAGATGTAGGAGGGAGGCAAGGTAGTCAGGGGAATTGTGGTGAATAGATTTGTGGATGGTTAGGGAGAGTTTGTACTTTATACGATAGGGGACTGGCAGCCAGTGTAGTTGTTTTAGGAGTGGAGTAATGGAGTCAGGGGAATGTCGGGGAAGTAAATGGACGCAGCGAACTACAGCGTTTTGGAGTCTCTGTAGTTTGATGAGTTTGTAGTCCGGGAGGTTAAATAGTAGGGAGTTGCAATAGTCGGATAGGGGTGGATGAGGAAATGGTAATAGCGATGGGGAGGGGAATGTATCGTCGGATTAAGTGGAGGCAGTGTAGGTGGTAGTGGATGGATGTATGCATGTGTATAATATGATATTCAAGGGAAAGGGTGGTATCAATATGGAAGCCAAGGTTTCGGACGTGTTGAGAGTAGGGGAGTGTGGTATTGTCGAGTGAGATGGGGGTGGTTCAGGGAGGGTGGAGGAACGTTGTGGTAAGTGGAGAAAAATAGCTTCCGTTTTAGTGGGGTTAAGTTTTAGGGAGTTTGAGATAAGACATTGGTGTATGGACTTGCAAGTCCATACACCAATGATACACGAGGAGAGTCGTTCACGGGTATAAGTAGGGGAGTCTGTGCAGTTTAGATATAGTTGAAGGTCGTCAGCGTAAGTATGGAAGGAGATGTCGGGGTGGTCAGTGAAGATGTCAAACATGTGGAGGAGATAATTATTGAAGAGGACTGGGCCGAGGATAGAGCCCTGGGGGACACCATGAGTTATGGAGCGGTAGGGGGACGAGTGTGTCTTAATCCTGTCTGAGGAAGAGCGGTTGGTAATGTAGGAGGTGAACCAGTTGAGGGCAATGCCTTTGTTGCCGATGGCGGAGAGTCTGTGTATGATGACATTGTGATCAAGGATGTCGAAAGTGAGGACATATCAAGGAGGACGAGTATGGTGCCACGGTTGTTGTTCAGGCCAGAGAGTAGGTCGGAGGTTATGAGGGTTATGGCGGATTCAGTAGATTTGTGGGGGAGGTAGGCGCTTTGGAATATGTTAAGGATTTTGTTGGCTGTAAGGTAGGTGATGAGTTGGGAGGATACAACACGTTCGAGGAGTTTGGAATGGATTGAGAGGTTGGAGATAGGTCGGTAGTTAGAGGAATTCATGGAGTCAAGATTAGGCTTTTTAAGGATGGGGGAGATGGAATCTACTTTGAAATCAGGAGGGACTATGAAGGAGCCGGATGAAAGTGAAGTGCAGGTGATTTTGTGGAGGGGTGAAGCAACGGTGTGGGTATAAGTAGGGGAAGAGGATCAAGGTATGAGGTTGAGATGGTGGAATTAAGGAGAGAGATTTTGTTGCCATTAAATTTCTATTATGCTGCTATTCATTTTCCATGCTATTATGCTGCTGTTATGTTGCTATTTAAAGTCTATTATGCTATTATTATGCTGCTATTAATTTTAAAAGTTTATTATACTGCTATTATGTTGCTATTATTATAATAGCCTCATAATATACTTTAAATAGAAACATAACAGCAACATAATAGCATGACAAATTAATAGCAGCATAATAGACATTTAATGGCGACATAATAGTAGTATAATGTAAACATTTGAAGCTATTAAATATGCTGTTACGCTGTTATTATGAGACTATTACTGTTTGCTGGGATAGAATAATATTATTCTATCACAACCAAACTTACATACTAAATATTGCATTCTACTTTGCGCATTTATTGCACAACCAAAGTGCATACTAAATACTGCATTCTACTTTGCGTATTTATTGCACAACCAAAGTGCATACTAAATAGTGCATTCTATTTTGCGCATTTATTGCACAAACAAACTTGTATACTAAATACTGCATTTTACATTGCGTATTTATTGCACAACCAAAATTGCATACTAAATACTGCATTCTATTTTGCGTATTTATTGCGCAACCAAAGTGCATACTAAATACTGCATTCTACTTTGCGTATTTATTGCACAACCAAAATTGCATACTAAATACTGCATTCTACTTTGCGCATTTATTGCACAAACAAACTTGCATACTAAATATTGCATTATACTTTGCGCATTTATTGCACAAACAAACTTGCATACTAAATACTGCATTCTACTTTGCGCATTTATTGCACAAACAAACTTACATACTAAATACTGCATTCTACTTTGCGTATTTATTGCGCACTAGACTATTTTATTTTATTTTATTCATATTGCAATAAAATAGAAACAAAAAATGCGCAAATATTACGCAAAGTTAAATCTGTTGTTTACTGGGGGGTGTCGTTCGAGGATGGGGTAGATAGGGAAGGGGTGCGTTCGTGGATGGGGGTATATGGGGAATGGAGGATGGACGTATTGGACGAATCGCGAATGGAGGAAACCTCAAACTAAAACAAATATGAATACATATTAAACATCATAATATCAACAAGCATGATTAAATATGTATCAATCGAGAAGTTCTCACAATTAATATGATATGATTTACTAGCCTTTCAGTGTACGCTGTATGCACTAATAAACCATATCATACCGAACTTCTCGATAATAACGAAATCACGTGATGGGCGTAGTGGGCGTATCTCTAATTAGATAACTAGATTAAACTAGTTAATATAATTATAAACTACGCTCTCTTTTACAATTTACAAAACAGAAATCAAATTATATAAAAAACAAATAACAAAATATATTTAATCAACATTCATCCACATTACATAACATTTACATTCGTTCAAGGCACGTCAACTAATTGAAATTTACAAAACAGAAATCAAATTATATAAAAAACACAAATCACAAAATATATTAAATTAACATTTATCTAAATTACATAACACATGTATACTTCATGCACAACATATTTATAAATACCTACACACAGTTATACACGTAGTTGCCATACTACATTCACCCCAACCGAAAAAAAAATCTTACCTCCATTTATTCAATTACTCGCTTTAAGTTTATTATATTCTCACTTTTAACACATTCATTATTCTTAATTCTATACACCGCATTATCTACTAACTTTTCTATTACTATCCACTTCTTATCTCCCCAACTATTTGGTAACTCCCTCTTTCCCACCACTATACGGGTTACTCTCACAATATCTCCAACTTCGAATACATCATATTCCTTTACTTTACTACAGACCATACACTTTCTTATATACATCCTTATATCCCGATACTTGCCTAACCACGTATATGTCTCGTTTATCTTACTGATTGTCTTATCAATCCCTTGATGACCATTATCCTCATGTGCTCCTCTCACCACATCTATAACTAAACTCCTTGGTACCATCAACCTATCATTATGTCCTTCCCTTTTCTCAAATAGAACTCCCTCCTTAATTACTAATCTGCCTACGTAATCATACTTCCCTGCTACTACTAATGCATTCTTAATAACCATATCCTTACTCTGCTCCAGTACTAAGTTATCTCTCTCCATAATTGGTAATATATCTATAATTCCCAACTCTGCTATATCCCCTTCATAATATTCTACCTCTTCCTCTATATCTGGCATATATTGTCCCTTTGATAATGCGTCAGCTACCAAATTCTCATTCCCAGATCTCAGTCTTTCTCTGCGGTTATCTCTATTTTCTCTACCCGACCCGCTTAATGTAGAGCATTCTAGTTTAAAGAACTTCTACACCATCTTGCTACATGCCCCTTCTTACCACACTTATAACACACTACTTCTCTTCTACTTCCACTACTAATCATTGATTCTAATTCACGACACTTCTCTTCGTATTCTCTGTTAGATATTTCTAAATGTCTTATTCTATCCTCTAATGTACTTACTTTCGATATACCTAGCTCTCTAACATCTACTTTATAGCACACCTCTTCTGATATCATTTCACCTACATTTTCCCACTTTACACTAAACTTCCTCAACTCTTTAATAGATGTTTTCCCCAACCCAATAAGACTTCTCCTTAATTCTACCGACCGTATATTATTTCGTATACTTTCAATAATCACTTCTTCCCAACTCCCTTCCATTACTCTAAGTTCCATACCTAACTCTAACAAACAATCTATAAAGGTATTTACACTCTCTGACTCCCCTTGCTTTCTTGCCATTATATCATAAATAATTGCACTTTTACATCTACTTAATGCATATCTCTCTCTCAGGCATTCCTTTAATTTTGTAATGTTTATCATATCATTTCCTAACATCATCATTAACTCTATTTTAGCCTCCCCCTTAACATTATAGCATGCAAATGATGCTGCATCATTTTCTTTCAAACCCTTTAACTTTACACATTCATCCAACTCATTCAACCATCTTACAACATCCGTACTCCCATCAAACTTATCTAATCTTACATACGACAAATCATTCATACTATACTTTTTAAGTTCTACACTATTCTTTATATCTATTACTCTACCAGATCTTAATATCATGCACACAATAACACTCACTCACAAACGTACACTTTATAAATCAATTTAATTACGAGGAGAGCGTATTTTATAATTAAATTAACTAGCGTGAAAGTTGAAGGTTCCTCCGGATTAGTGCACCGATATTGTCGCGTCTCGTATTATTCAACGTGTCGTCCCTTCTCGTCGTACAGTGTCGTCGTCGCCTCTCGTAGTATTGCGTCGTCGTCGTTTCTCGTCGTACCGTGTCGTCTTCGCCTCCCGTAATATAGCGTCTTCCTTCCGTCCAATAAAATTATGCGCTGTCGGTCGCCGCTGTCACCAATGTTGTCTCCGGAAAACGGAGAATGATAGTTCTCGACAGGTTATAGATTTATTGAATGGAAACTGGACGTGGATGGGGAAGGTGGTGTGGTTCGTGGATGGACGTGGATGGGGGTGGGGTGTCGTTCGAGGATGGGGTAGATAGGGAAGGGGTGCGTTCGTGGATGGGGGTATATGGGGAATGGAGGATGGACGTATTGGACGAATCGCGAATGGAGGAAACCTCAAACTAAAACAAATATGAATACATATTAAACATCATAATATCAACAAGCATGATTAAATATGTATCAATCGAGAAGTTCTCACAATTAATATGATATGATTTACTAGCTTTTCAGTGTACGCTGTATGCACTAATAAACCATATCATACCGAACTTCTCGATAATAACGAAATCACGTGATGGGCGTAGTGGGCGTATCTCTAATTAGATAACTAGATTAAACTAGTTAATCTAATTATAAACTACGCTCTCTTTTACAATTTACAAAACAGAAATCAAATTATATAAAAAACAAATAACAAAATATATTTAATCAACATTCATCCACATTACATAACATTTACATTCGTTCAAGGCACGTCAACTAATTTAAATTTACAAAACAGAAATCAAATTATATAAAAAACACAAATCACAAAATATATTAAATTAACATTTATCTAAATTACATAACACATGTATACTTCATGCACAACATATTTATAAATACCTACACACAGTTATACACGTAGTTGCCATACTACATATATATATATATATATATATATATATATATATATATATATATATATTTATATGTATTCTTCAGTAAGTAAAATTAAGTATTATATATTACGAAAATAGTAGAATTAATATTATTATTAATCATTTATAAATAAGTTGAAAATAATTTATATATTAGCTTTATTAATGTTATATATTGTACAGATAATAATAAAGTAGTCACTAATAAACCAGATATTTATTAAGAAATTATTTATAAAATAATATATTATATATATTAACATATTAGAATATTTAATATAATATACGAATTCCAATTTATATTTAATAATGTAAATATGATTAAATGATATTATATAACTTCATAGAGTATATATAAACACGCACACATTAAATTAAGACAATTCTATATTTAAATATTGTAATACATAAAAGTTAAATTTTATCAACAACGAGATAATTTGATGGACATATTACCGTAATTAATGATTTAATATATATTAGAATAAATGTATCACATTCATTATTTAACTTATCTAATCTGTATACATTATAAATATTGGATTGTAAAGGCTTGGAATTAGTAATATTATTAGTAATCCTATGCCACATTCAAATGAACAATAAAATAGTATATATTAGGTTACTTACAAGGGAAATAAGTATAGGTATTGATCGTATACAGATCTAGCGTTAGAATAGTAAACCTTTTAAAATGTTAAATATTCTAGTCAAGTATTATTAATAATAATATTTGAACTATTAGAGGAGTTATTATAAATTATATTATTGAATAATATATGTATTATTGAGAGATAGTTTCCATTTATTATAATCACTAATAATATATTAAATAATATAATTACATTCAATTATAATTATCTCATCATATAAGGGTGAAAGCTGGCGTTTGAGTTTACTATGTTAATTTTAGCTCTAGCTAAAATGCTAAGGATACTAAACTAATAAAAATAATGAAATGCTTTTGTATTCAATAGATATTATTCTACTACATAATAGTATTGGCTTTTTATAAATATAATTTATTTAAAATTATGTAAAAAATAGTTTAAAATAGTTGAATTATTTTTTCTATTATTTTTATTAAAAATGTGAAGTTTATTATAATTCATTTAAAAAATATAAAGTATAATACAATATCCTGCCAATTTTATTATAGTATTACATTTTATTTATATACATTATAGATACTAATATTTATAATCAAATATGTAGTAGTCTTTTACGTATGATTACTGTGCAAAAAGTAAAAACAGGAGAAAATGGCATTCAACGTTTTTTTAAAATAGATAATCTTGTCAATTTCATATGATTTTTAATTCGATTGATCTCGTAAAACACTTTATATTGATAAAAATACACCAACATAATTTAAAATATTTTACAAAGTAATAAATAAGATACTGAACATGGATAATAGGAAATTAAAAAAAAATTAAAAAAATTAAATATTATGCATATTTTAACTTCAGCTTGCACCCTTAACTCATGATTCGGTGTAAGATTATTAAATACACGTTTAATCTTACAGTATGTAATTGATTATAATAAGGTTAATATTATTTCTTTAATCCTAATAATATTGAACAGAATGAATATATATATTTTAAAATAAATATCATTATTCTTGCATAATATATTTTGAGATATATATCTCAGATAATAATCTGATAATAATAAAAAAAAATATATATATATAATACATATCGATGATAATGTGGATTTTCTGCTTAATACATATTTTTATCGATATTTATCATATATATATATATTATTATTATTAGATTTGGTTTCAAAAATCTGCAAATATAGTAGCCGAGCTTATCTAAACAATTACCCTAATCATTCTTACAAGTCCTAAAAAGTACAATTATAATTGGAAAAATAAATTCCTAAAAAATAATAAACTAGTATAACGTATAATAGGTAAACCCACATCTAAGTTGAATTCCTGTTTACACTCAATCTTCTTATGAATAAAATAAAATAATTGTACTTGTGAAGGACTTAAACTGATTAAAAATCATCGTTGAATATATACAAATAAAAAAATAATAAATAAACATTAAACATTAATAAACTAAAACTACAACTACAAAAAAAACCAATAACCATGGTTAAGAAAATTAAATAAATGAATATTAATATACAAAATGATATATATATATAGTGGAAAATATTCAAATATAAAAAGTACTATTATCTATACAAATTAATATATACCTACATATTTTAATTGGTTTCAAGTTAAGAATTGAACGATAATATATAGAGTTTATTTATGTTACTTATTTAATATAATACATGTTAGTTTTTTTTATGTAAATAGATTGAACTCTAATTATAGTATAAAATATGAATAAATAATGAAGTTAAGTTAAAAGTACAAGTAATGATGAAATGTATTACAAATATAAAATTTATTAAAAATCTAATACTATTAAAATAAAAGTTGATGTAGACATTAATAGTAGAACAAAAAATGTCTAAGTTTAAAAAAGTAAACAAAAACATTATTGATGAATAGGGAAATAGACTAAGTGCATATTACCACTATTCAAGTCATTCTAAAGTCTTGGACTATATGACATTAAAGAATTTTTCATAAATTTATATTTATTATACTCAAAAAGAAAAGCGAGTCATTTTAGCAAATAAGCTAGTCTTTTTGCTAAAAAGCGAGTTATTTTAAAAATGACTCGCTTTACCGAGTCATTTTTTAAAAAAAGACTGGTCTTTTTTGTCATGACTATCATACATTTCGAATGACTTGCCCTAAGCGAGTCAATTTTTCTACCTAGTCATTATATATATATATATATATATATATATATAAACATTTAAATAAATTGTAATACCCAGCATTCAACTTACATAAAAACTTAAATTGAACTTAAGTTGAACTTACGTTATTGATATAAGTATTATTATTAAATTTATATAATTATTTTATTATCGAAAGAATACAATTTTATACCTTTTAATTATTTTGAAATATTGATTTAATTTTTATCTATGCAAATTAATTATAAATTATTATTTTAAATTAATATTTAAGTAAATATACTGTTTTTAATAAATAAAATATTATTTTAAAACCTAAAATTATTTGTGTAATCCTATATATTTAAATATATTATCATAATCTAATGCAGGTGTCTCATGAACTTCAATTTTAATCATAATTATATTGATAATATAAATAGAAATCATGTGAACTAATTGCCCAATATTGAATATAGAGCAATTGCATATTGATTAAATATTGTATTCAATATTAAAATTATTTTATTATTGAATTTAAGTTTTAAATCTAACTTAAATGAAATGTTATAATATATTATAATATATAAGTTAATATTTTGATATGATACTATAGTATATATATACTATAATATAAGTATACTTACTACGCTAATATACTATTATTTATTTTACATATAAACTTACGTTCAACATACATCAACAACTTAAGTTTAACTTAAGTTATTGATGTAAGTTGAATGCTGGGTATTATAATTATTATTAATTAGTATTATTATATTAATATTAATATTATAATTATATATTATATATATACATATGCCTCTTTTAATTACATATATGTAATATATGATACACATGATATATAAATAATACATTTCCTAATTAATAAAGTAATTTTTATTGTTTAATTGACTAGGGCTTACTTATGAATAGACTCGATAATAAAGACTAGGCATTGTTTCTGAAAAAGACTAGCTCATACCGAGTCAATTTAATTTACCCTAGTTTTTTTAGACCAAATAAAAAGACTAGCTTATTTTTCTGAGTGTAAGATTGTATGAAACTAAAAGTACTTCTTGAATGTTATCTTATTTTTAAGTATTCTTACATAATGTTTATAAATACATTGACTAATAGTTTTATCAATATTAGTTATTCATATTTATAAAAATCAAATATATTTAATAACTAATGATCTAAAAATCGATTTTTGAACAAAAATCAATAGGTTTAGAAAAAACTAATTTCGATACTTTTTTTTATAACAATAATACAGTTTATATTAGATATATATATTGTATTTTCCAAATACTTTCTGAACTCAATAAACTATTTTCATTCATTAATTCATATATATATTGTTATTTTTATTTTTTTATTTGGTGGAGTCCTTTCATCCCATCCAGGAACTTAGATGAAGTTTTAACTTATAACCATATATGGCTCTAATGTCCCTTCGAAGCCGCTCTCATGTTAAGGCATCCATGGTTTTAACGAGAGCCGATCA